>JAAALK010000286.1:53839983-55039983 GCA_019279435.1 Zizania palustris
ACCAAAAAGAATTTCACCTCGTACAGCTTTGTCATTCTTTTATCTGTATGATCTAACAGGTTGATATGATTGTTTGGTGAATCACATAATCTTTTGCTTTTACAGGTTCAAGGAAGACATTGTCAGAAGGTCTTTCTACCGATAGCTACTATTCTACCTTTCACACTACCCCAGAGAGGAGGAAATTTTCAGATGAGGAATATAAAGCATTCACCAGAGAAGAGACAAAGAAAGCTATGAAACAATTGATCTCCTCGCCAGATTTCAACAGGTGGGCACTGGCAAATGCGGACAGGATATCTGTGTCTCCACCAGGAAGTCGACAAAATAGCAGCAGCAGCCAGCAGCGGCATCGTTTATTCGGACTGTTTTAAGCTTTGTGTGATATCTTCCTTCTGGTAATAATATGTTTTAAATTGCCATCAACAGATTTGAGCTGTGTATTAGTCTGTTCCTAATATCTTCTGTGTGCTTGCAGTAATAGGTGTGTTCAATGATTCTATATGCCATGAGTGCTACTGCTAGGATAGGAGCTGGAATGTTGCCACATTAGAACTGTGGGAGCAAAGTTGTCCAATATCTTGTTAGGCTGTTAGGTTGAAACATCTGGGGTATCTTGTATTAACTTTTAGGTGGTACGGTGAATCTCAAATTGATTGAACTGTACAATTGCACTTAATCTCTGAGACCTTGTAGGCAAACCGAAGGATGGCAGCTACCGGTGCTAGCCCCTTGCAGATAGATTGTTGTAGATTTGCAGTTGAGTCGTATGCTGGAAAACGGTACAATTTTTTTTTGTGACATACACTATCACGGAACTGAAATTGAAAAACGGAGAAACTGTTATATGTCTATTTTTGTCAAGAATTAAAATTTGTGTACTGCTGCATGCAAAATTATCTACTCGTGACTAATATTAATTGCACGTGGATAATATATGTTACTGTAAACTAGTAAGCTGCCTATGTGTTGCAATGGAAACATAATCTTTGCCGCGTGTGAAATTTCGAAGATTTATATTGATTTCCTGTTTCACTTTGAGCTACGATATCGTGGAATAATTCGTGTAGATGAAATTTTGTTAGTGTGGGATTTAATTATTTGTCACTTTTAACACGCAGTGGCAACAAAATTACACCTGCCCTGTAAAATCTACTCTAATTCTTATGAAAACTTCTAGAAAATTGTTGTGTTTAAAGGAACCCTTAGTCATGTTTTGCGTGATGAAGACGAAATTGATTGGTGGCATACTTTTTGGAACCCAAAGGTAGATTATATACAGTGACCAAACAGACTACAGATACACACACTACAGTTACAACTGGCCTGGTATACTCAACACATTTGACTGAGATGCCTTATCGAGCGTGTGCAAATCTAGCGAACTACGTGTACAGTGCTGCTCGTCGTATTCTGCTCTGGCAACTTCCCGGAAACGGCAAAATCAAGATGCATGGGGGGAAACTAGAAATGCGGCACGTGCGTGCGTTTCAATTCTCTGGCTTAATTTCCAGTTGCGGATATGCATGCCTGGCACACAAAATTATAGGATAATGGTTAACTGAGTACATGTATGGAAATTCTTTAGTTAATTATTGTATCATAGAATTGTAGATTTAAAGTCTATTTCTCGATATTATGCATGTCAAATCAAACGCGAAATGACCAGAGACCACCAGTAGGAGTGACCGGAGCGTCGTAGAATTGAAAAAGAAGAAGAATCAGTACAAATCAATGTGCGTACGAAGACACAGGCTGATCGATCGAAGCGACCGGGCAAATGTTGTGTTCCTTAATTGTTGTTGTTAAGTTAGTTGGTCATCATCCAGTCAGCAGCATTGCAAAGTTTGCATCCTGGAAGCTAAGTCAATATTTCGGTTTATCAATCGTCTAATGATTCCAATCCCACTTGCACCACGAACGAACAAGGAAGAAAGCAACCAGCAGAGAGAGATCTAGAATTGCTGATGAGTTCACGTCCAATTTATCCTACTACCACATGCTGATAATTATCTGCTCTGGCTAATTAATTAGAGCGAGCCTGCATGCATGGTACTCATGCCCTCTGATGACCTTACTTTATCTAATAAGCAGCACCCGTCATATTCATCACGTGGACGGCGGCGGTCGATATGATAAACTGGCAACAACTGCTGTACGTTTTCTTGTTTATTAGTCTACACCACTACTGTCCCTAGTCGAATCAATATTTATTTATCTTTGTTACAAGTGGATTGATAGATTGAGTTCTATTAAATTAAATAATACATTAAACACAATTACAGTGTTTCGATCCATTAATTACAGTGCTTCGATGTTTCATGCGAGAATAATATTTGTGCCATTATTCAGTTCTTCTTTCACAAGTCCAAAATCTACAGTGACCCTACACCCAACTCTAATCTCTTAATCCCTACGGAGGAAAACACAATTGTATGTATATATATAGTGATCATGATTAAAGTATTAAATTACCTCCCTGCTGCAGCAGCATAAACTTGATTACTAGCAGCCACTGCGATCTAGCTCCATCCAACAGCATATTGATCAACAGATGTCAAGTGGTGTACCATGGTCCAAGACAATGTGCACACATATATATATATATATATATATATATATATATACACACACACACACAGCTATAGGTGGCCAGATGGGCCGGGCCTGGTGGGCGGCACTAGGCCCGGCCCGAAAAAGCACGGCACTAGCACGGCCCGGCACTATGGGCTTAGTGCTAGTGCCGGCCCGGCACTATGTATCGGGTAGTGCTTGGGCCGGCACCTCGGCCCATAGTGCCGGCACGGCCCGGCACGAAAAATAAGGCCGGCACTACGGTGGCCCGAAGCCTTTTCGACTCCCCACTCCCCAGCCGTCCGATCGTCACTCCGGCCAATCCTAGCCATCCGATCCCGTGCCTTGCTCGGTATAAAAGCCATCCATCTATCCGGGTCCGAAACCCTAGCTCATTCGTTCCCCCCCATCCCCGTCTCCCCGACTCCCCGCCTCCTCGCCTCCCCGGCTTCCTCGCCCGAAACCCTAACCCTACTCTCCACCGTCTCCGGACTCCGGCTCGCCGCCACGATTCCTCGTCGGCGCCGTTGGCTCCTGGTCCTCCCCGGCCACCTATAGCTCCCTACCTCCCTTTCCCTCACCGCCTCCGCCTGAAACAGCGAAACCCTAACCCTACTCTCCGGTGGCTCCTGGTCCTCCACGGCGTCGCTGGGTCCTGCTCCTCCACGGCAACGCTCTCTTCCCCGGTTCCCCCTCCTCGTCTCTTTGTTTTCGGCAGGTATGTGTGATTGTGTGATTTGTGTCTCACCCGCTCTCTTCCCCCTTCTCATCTATCGACAGATCTAGTTGCTGGCTTGCTGCACCGGTAGATCTGGTCGTTGTGAGTTGTTTTCTTGAGCTACGCCGATAGATCTGGTCATCTTTGGTTGTTGGCCATCGTGCGTCGCCAGATCCCCTCTCTGATCCCATTCCCCTCTCCATCTCCGTCTCATACTCTCATGCGCTTATGCGCCGTTGTGCCGTCGGTATATCTGGCTGGTGCAGTGGTGCACTAGTGCGGTCGTGCTAGTGCCTAGTGGCTAGTGCTTTGTTGTACTACTGTTGCTCTTGTTCGGTTCTTCCTCGCCGTCGCCGGCAACCATTGCAGAACAAGAACAGAGCAGGTAACCTACTGTCCTACTTGTTTTTCCTACTATTGATATGGCTAGGCCGCTAGGGTTTGTTTCATACTTGTTCGGTTGTTCCTACTTTGCTACTTGGCTAGGATACTTGTTGTTCTTGCTGTCTGCTGTGTATATTTCTAGGGTTTCATACTTGTTGATTTGTACTTTTTCATACTTGTTACTTGTTCTGTTAGTTTTGTAATTCTATTACATCAATCTATTCTGTTTCTATAGACTGTAGTTCATTTATTTCATATTTCATACTTGTTCATACTTGTTCAAGTCTATTCTGTATACATGATGTTTGTTTCTGTATACATGATGTTTGTTTATGTATACATGATGTTTGTTTCTGTATACATGATGTTTGTTTATGTATACATGATGTTTGTTTCTGTTAGTTCATACTTATTCTATTACATCAGTCTATTCTGTTTCTGTAGACTAGTTCATTTATTTCATACTTGTTCAAGTCTATTCTGTTTTTGTATACATGATGTTTGTTTCTGTAATTATGTTAGTTCTGTTATTCTATTACATCAGTCTATTCTGTTTCTGTAGACTGTAGTTCATTTATTTCATACTTGTTCAAGTCTATTCTGTTTCTATATACATGATGTTTATTTCTGTTGGTTCATACTTATTTTATTACATCAGTCTATTCTGTTTCTTTAGACTAGTTCATTTATTTCATACTTGTTCAAGTCTATTCTGTTTCTGTATACATGATGTTTGTTTCTGTAATTCTGTTAGTTATGTTATTGTTGGACCGGAAACGGCGACCAGAGGGGGGGTGAATGGGAGCTTTTAAAATTTCGGGCCAAAAACTTAGCCTTCGGGTCTGTTCTGTCTTCTGCGGAACAGGCTTCGAACACAGCCTTCGAAGGTCTGGTTCGGAGGTACTTCGACACCTTCGAACACAGGCTTCGGAGAGGCAAAAGTTCGAAGTCAAGAAGACTTCGCTCCACTTACAACCCTCGAAAACCTACTCTGCTAAGTCAGTGCAGGCTCCGCACACAAGGTGCTTCGAGCAGGCTTCGCACTTCACCCTTCGCAAGAGTGGACAGCCCTCTGAGGACTTCGACCAAGTACTTGGCGACAGCAACTGGTGCTGGGCTTCGTACGCGAAGGTCTACACGCACACGCAAAAGGACTATGCTAAGGGCTTCGACACAAGAAGCACTACGGGAACAGAACAGGGCTTCGCTAGTAAGCAGCGAGGTCTTGCCTCGAGTTACACAGAGCGACAGCACACTGTAAAGCACACTTCGCGATGAAAACACCCTTCGCCAAGACAGGCTTTGGTGAACTAAAAGCTAGCGAGGTATGCAACGCGAGCTCAAGCAAAAGCACAAGACAAACAGGGCTTCGCCGCTTGAACAAGGAACACTGAAAATGAACTCAGGATGTATTCAATCGAAGTGTGGCTACAGGAGCTCAACAGTAAATGCTCAAAAGTGTTAAATGTTACCTACCGAGCTCCCATATTTATAGCCCACGGCTTCATCCTAAGGAAGTGACTACTTTACCCCTAGGGTTTACATCCATTTTGTCTCTACAGAACTAAGGGGTACAAAAGGTAGTCCATCTTTATTTTTGGAGGCTTCTCTGTCAGCTGCAGAGGGGATAGTGTCAGTCTTTTTCAGAACAGACAGTGTCAGCCTTTACAGTGTTGACTTCTGGAACCTCCCTTCGCACGCGAGGGGTGCGGAAGCTTCGGCGAGAAGCCTGCAGCCTGTTGGCCTTCGCTCCGCCGAAGAAGACCTTCGATACAGTGACGGTTTTGAGCCGAAGCCGTCAAAGCCCTTGGGCCTTCGCACCACCACCTCCGGAGTGGATCACCACGGCTTCGCAGCTACTCCGAGCTCGAACACCGTCCGTCCGTGTACCGAAGCCATGCATGGCCGAAGCACCACAAGTCATCCTCACTCCGAAGCCCACCTTCGGAGTACCACCCTTCGAAGTCCCTCCTTCGTCCAAGGCCTCCGCATGAAGCATTCCATGAGCACTTCGTTGCAGTGTCTCACTCCGAGCACACTCCTCGACGAGCCTCACCCGGACCATGCCTTCGATGCACCTCGACTTCTGAGACCTTCGTTGGGCCACCTTCGAGTGTCTCCCTCCGGAGCACACTTCGAACTCCTTGCCTCCGCAGAGGACTTGTTCCACCAACTCCGAAGTCACTCCATTCGGAGTACCTTCGAAGTGCCTCACCTCCGAGGACTTTGTCTCAGAGTACCTTCACCCGGAGCCACGCTCCGCACTCTCTGCCTTCACCTGGCGCGCCTCGACCCGAGGACCGACCCGGACCACCTTCGCAGCCACCGTGACGGAGCTCCTCGCTCCCTTGGCATCAAGCCACCCGCTTGACCCAAGTTCACCTGGCTCGAACCCTGTCCGTCGCCTCCGAAGTCCCTGCGCACCACCGACAAGCAAACAAGTGTATCCAGTACTCCGGAGACCTCTCCGGGTTAGCAACCTTCGGTACACACTCCGGTGTACCGCCCAAAGTACCGAAGCCATCGGTACGAACCCAGTCATCGTGTACTGTCGGACCCCTCCGACAGGTACACTCCGCTGCACAGCTGCAGCAAGCAAACACCGAACACACTCCGGTGACACACCTCCGAACACCCTTCGGAGGTACCACCTCCGAAGCCCCTTCGGAGGTACCCTTCGAACAGAGGGTAAAATCCAGTCAATCACTCATCACAAAACACCGAAACCAACCCTTGGTTTCTCAATCTCCCCCTTGATGAGTGCATTGACAACCAAATCGAAGTTCAAGAAAATGTAAAAATTTTCAGCACACAAGTGACCATAAAAACTCAAAAAGAGCCAAAGCATGTCACTTGATAAAAGAAATTTTCTCCCCCTTTGAAAAAGAGTAAAAGCCTCTTTGGCAAAACTCCCCCTTTGATAAAAACTCCCCCTGAGTTGAGCAAATTTTTTCTCCCTCTTTATGTCAAAAATCTCTCCCCCTTTAGAAATAATGCCTTCTTGCAGCAGAGAACATAGCAAAATCTCTCCCCCTTTGGCAATGCAAGCATCAAGGAGCATTCAAAAGATGCAAAGCTGCGAAATGAATAGAATTGCAAAGACATATAATGCAAAAATATGCCAAAATTAACACAAATGATCATGTGCTCAGCTCAATTTAACAATCTGTGAATCAAGATGATGGCATGTGATTTTGTCATTTTGAAGTGAAAGCATCACCACTTAATCACAGTAGCTAGACATGAAAGGCAAGGACTGCGCAAAGCTAACAAATTCTACCCTAGGCAGACAAGTCTTGTTCAAAAGGAGCTGTGAAAGCAAACTTGATGATCAATTAATTTTGTTGTTCTTTTTCTTAATGCCAGGGGTTATTTGTTTGTCCACCTTATACTTTCCAATCAGGCCAAGCCTAGGCATGAAAGCCATTTGAAGCTTAAGGCGGTGATTTTGGCATACACTACACTATTCCAGTTCAGACCAAAGTGCAATGGTAAGCAGTCTAGAATAGAGTAGTGCGACAAACAAACCCTCCTGGATCTTTTCATTGAAACCAGGCAAATCATGGATTTTTTTTTTTTTATTTTGATTTTGATGAATTTAATATGTTGATGAATATCCATGAATAAAGAACACAATTTTTCAAGTTGCAAATTTTAGCATCCAAGGAACAGTGTCTTGCTGTCAAGTAGATAAAGGATAGCTAAAAGCAGTCCAGCCTAATCAAGCTAGATACAAGATTGTGCGGTGAGCAAGTTTTGATTTTAGAAAATAAAACATCATGCACAATCAATGTTCCAGACATATTTCACAGAGCTGAGCTGTCATGATTTCTTTGAATTAAAAGCAGGCATATAATAGCAAAAGATGTAAGTGCAATTCCACACATAATGAGCATATGCAAGACAATTAAAATTAGCTTCCCTTCACAAAATGCCATAAGGATGACAAATGCCAAGTTCCCCACGCAAGTAAGCAAATCGAGATGCATCAAGGGGTTTTGTAAAAATGTCGGCAAGCTGGTGTTGGGTATCAACATATTGAAGTTCAATATCACCCTTCTCATTGTGATCTCTGAGAAAATGATACCGTACATCAATGTGTTTGGTTCTGGAGTGCTGAACCGGGTTGTTTGCAATACAAATAGCACTAGTGTTATCACAGAAAAGTGGAACACTCTTATAATCTAACCCGAAATCCCGCAAAGTGGAAACCATCCACAAAATCTGAGAGCAACAGCTAGCTGCAGCAACATATTCGGCCTCGGCCGTCGATTGTGCAACACTAGACTGTTTGCGGGAAGACCAGCAAACCAGAGACGTACCCAGAAAATGACAAGTACCAGAGGTACTCTTCCTATCAATTCTACACCCAGCAAAATCCGCATCTGAATAACCTCTAAGACATAAAGATGAAGACGATGAATACCATATGCCAAACTCAAGGGTGTGTTTGAGATACCTTAGGATGCGCTTAACCGCTTGGCGGTGCGAAGCTCGTGGTGAAGCCTGAAAACGAGCGCACAGACACACAGCGAAGTGTATGTCCGGCCTCGTGGCAGTCAAGTAGAGTAGGGAGCCGATCATGCTCCGGAACTCCTTCTGATCTACAGCTTCTCCATCTTCGTCAGGGTCCAATGCTACAGATGTAGCCATTGGAGTGGCGAGGGGCTTCGCATCGGACATGTCGAACTTCTTGAGCAGGTCCTTGGTGTACTTTGTCTGGTGGACAAAAGTACCTTGTTTGCTTTGCTTGATTTGCAAACCAAGGAAAAAGGTGAGTTCACCCATCATTGACATTTCAAACTCCCTGCTCATGGTATCTGCAAACTCGGCAACCAAAGCATGAGAAGAGCCACCAAAGATGATATCATCCACATAAATCTGAACTAGGAGGAAATCTTTGCCATGCTTGAGAGTAAACAAAGTTTTATCAACAGAGCCCATCAAATACCCTCGCTCAAGCAGAAAAGACTTAAGTCTATCATACCATGCCCTAGGGGCCTGCTTGAGTCCATAAAGAGCCTTATGAAGTTTAAGGACTTTATGTGGGTACTTGGGGTTTTCAAAACCAGGGGGTTGTTTTACATAAACATCTTCACCTATGAAGCCATTAAGAAAAGCACTTTTGACATCCATTTGATAGAGTTTGAATCCCCGGGATGTCGCAAAGGCAAGCAAAATCCTAATGGCCTCAAGGCGAGCAACAGGTGCAAAAGTTTCAGTAAAATCAATCCCTTCTAGTTGAGAAAAGCCCTGAGCTACAAGTCTAGCCTTATTTCTAACAATTGTTCCATCCTCCCCTTGTTTATTTTTGAAAATCCATTTAGTTCCAATGAAATGAACATTTGGTGGAGGATCAACTAAAGTCCAGACTTGATTTCTTTCAAAATTCTCAAGCTCTTCATGCATGGCATTGATCCAACTAGAATCAGAAAGTGCATGACTAACATCTAAGGGCTCGAAAGAAGCAACAAAAGCAGCATTAGTAAAATGAGCGTGAGAACGTGTTACCCTTTGATCAAGCTCACCAATGATCTGCTCGGGAGGGTGCATCCTTTGAACATGATGTGGAGCCTCGCGGCGGGATGCAGTCTCCCCCTCAACTTGTGCGTTGGAGTGGTCCAAGATGACCGATGTTGAGGTAGTCGCTTCGGGACCTCGTGCCGAAGTAGTTGAAGCGGGGTCAGCTTCGGGGGTTGATGTCGAGGGTAGTAGGGGATCATCCTCGAAATCTCCGGGATCTTCATCTTCGAATAAGGTCTGTTCCATGTCGTGTTCATTTGCCTGTTCAAGAGCAGAACTAACAGAGGGGGTTGATTCATCAAAAGTCACATCACATGACTCGATGACAGTGTTAGTTTCCAAGTTATAAACACGATAAGAATGACCATGAGTAGTATAACCCAAAAAGATCCCGTCAGAAGATCGCGACTCAAATTTATCCAAATTACCACGTTTTAGGATGAAGCAGCGACAGCCGAAAACTCGAAGATGAGTAACCTTGGGCTGTCTCCCAAAACGCAGCTCATAAGATGTCAAATTTAAAATTGAGCGCAAGAAAATTCGGTTTGAGATGTAGCAAGCAGTGTTCATGGCCTCAGCCCAGAATTTTCTAGGAGTCCTATGCTCATCAAGCATCGTCCTAGCCATCTCAACCAAAGTGCGGTTTTTCCTCTCAACAACACCATTCTGTTGAGGAACCCGCGGAGCAGAGAATTGATGTTCTATGCCATGCTCCATGCAAAAGTCAACAAAGAGACTGTTTTTGAACTCGGTGCCATTATCGCTTCGAATGAATTTTAATGCACCAGGGAGTTCAGTGAAAAGTCTCAAAGCCAAGCTCCGAAAGTGTGAAAACACTTCATCCTTGCTGGCAAGAAAGAAGACCCAAGAGTAGCGAGAGAAATCGTCGACAATAACAAGTACATACCACTTCCCGCCTAAAGAACTAACCCGAGAAGGACCTACAGTGTCCATATGGAGAAGTTCTCCGGGCTGTTCAGTCATCACAGTGGTGACTGGCGAATGCGAAGCGGCAATCATTTTTCCATGTCGACATGGAGCGCAAACTAAATTCTTCTCAAACTTGAGCTTAGGCAATCCTCGGATCAAGCCTAGGGCGCTCAAACGAGCGAGCAACTCAAAGCTCATATGCCCTAGTCTCCTATGCCACTTCCAAAGCTCAGAGGTCGAATGTGCAACAAGGCAATGAGAAGAACCAGACGACTCTGAAAAATCAGCTCCAAAAACTCTCCCAACTCTAAAGATCTTACACACCACAACGCCATCAGAATTGAGCACTTGCGAAGTATCGCGATGAAATCGCACTTCGAAGCCCTCATCAAGCAACTGAGATACAGACAGCAAATTGTATCCCAGGTTCTCAACCAAAGCAACATCTTTGAGAGTGAAGTTCGTGTTAATCCTTACCACACCTTTACCTTTCACTCTACTCCTTCGATTGTTACCGAAGGTGATATGTTCCCTTTGCTTGGTTGTGGTGAGGCTGGAGAACCAATTTGCATCTCCGGTCATGTGGCGCGAACAACCGGAGTCCATGATCCACGTGCCCTCCAAGCCTCGACCTGTCGCCTACACATGATAAGAACGCCTCGATCGCTCAGTGCTGGGGTGAGTAAAATAATGACGAGGCATCCAGCACTGAGTGACACGAGTAGTAGGCACAGTAAAAGTAGACGGTCTACGCACATAAAAATCAGAATGGTGGAAAGTGCGAGGTCTACCTACATGCAAAGAACTCAAAGCATGTCGAGGTCTCCTACTCTGACGAGGTACAAAGCTACTCGCCCGAGGTCTACCACCATATGGAACATGGTGAACACCTCGAGGAGCAAAACCTCTCCGAGAAGCACGAGGAGCCTCGAAAACAGGACGAGAGTAATACTCAGACTCATGCATACCTAAAGATGGGTAATGCATGTCCTGATAGCTCATCGCCTGTGCGCGTCGCTCATCCTTGATGCGACGGAAACAGAAACCAATCAAATGACCCGCCCGCTGACAATAAGAACAATGAAACACTCTCCTGGGGGCACTCTCATGGGTCACAGGAGCAACTCTCACAGGCTCCTTGGGTTTCTTCTGAGTGGCTTTCTTGGGAGGATTTTTCTTGGCAGGAGGAGTGGTTTTCTTTGGTGGATGGGTAGGCTTTTTGGCTGGTGGGGTGTCCAACAGAGCTCTCTCTTTCTCTAGGGTGGTGGGAGAGGTGAAAACAGTTTTGGACTTACTGTCAGAAGCTATCCTCTCAAAACCCAAACCTAGAGCTACCCCGGCTCTGTCAGCACACAACTTGGTCTTGGCCAAGAGCAAATCCATCCTACCCTTCCCTTCAGTGCATTTATTTACCACAGAGAGAAGGTATTCATTTTCGGACATGAGGTTCTCAGCTCGCTCTCTAACAGTGCCTAGCTGGTCCTTAAGGGTAATGCATGTGTCACACACAGGTTGCACATCCTTAGAACTACCGGCCCTCTCCAATCTAGCCTCTAAATCATGAACATGCTTATCACGTAAATTAATGCTATCGCGTAATAAAGAGCAGTTCATGCAATCAACATCATGAGGTCTAGAATCCACCTCCAAAAGCTGCTTCTGTGCAGTCTCAAGCTCAGAAAGAGTTTGAGCATGAACAGAACGCAACTGAGCAAGCTCACTCATGACAACAGAACATGATTCACATTCAGCATCATCAAACTTAGACTTAAGCATGGCATATTCAGTAGAAACATTTTCTAGCCTAAGTCTAAGGTCTTTTCTTTCTCTAGCGGCTTGCACAAGTAATCTATCCTGACCTAGCACTACTTCATTCAGCTCATCTAATTTAATTAGTAGCTGGTCAGATGATAGGTTTACCTCAGATGAGTCAAGCTCATCGCCGCTGTGATCGCTGTCGGCCATGAAGCAAAGGCCGGTGAAGTCACGTCCCTTCTTGTCCTTCTTGTCCTCCTTTCTTGGGGACTCCTCCTCCTCAGAGCTCGACTCCTCAGTTGAGGAAGTGTCGATGTCGCTGAGAGCAGCAACAAAGGCTCTGGAAGCGGCCTTGGCTACTTTCTTAGCCATCTTGCCGCGCTTGCCCTTCACAAAGGGCTTCCTTTCCTTTTTGTGGAATTTGGGGCGGTCACTCTCATCTCTCTTCTTGACCTTGGGGCAATTAGCCTTGATGTGAGAAGTGTCGCCACATTCATAGCAGCCACTAAAACCATTTCTCCTCTGATCCCGTCTCTCATGATGAAAGCGGGTGAACCTCCGGGCAATGAGAGCAAGCTCGTCATCTGCTAGAGTATCCACCTGCTCCTTTGTGACGGAGACCAGGGAGGACAAAGCAAAACCATCTGCAAGAACACAAGTGCCTGATGTGCTTGGTTCTGCAGTGGTGCCACGGCTAGTGCTAGAAACCAATGCCAATGGCTGTGGCAAAGAGCTTCTGTGCACTGCAAGAGATGCCTTGGCAATCTCTGTGGACTTCAGCTTGCTAAAGAGTTCATCACAGGTTAGAGTGTCATAGCCTGTGGACTCCTCAATGCTGGATATCTTCACCTCCCATATGCTACGGTCAAGAGCATAGAGAAGCTTGATAGCCCTATCATGATCACTGTAAGCAAGCGTCCCGTTGGATCGCAAGTTACTCACTATAGCATCAAAGCGCGAAAACATGGCATCTATAGATTCACCAGGTGCCTGCACAAACAGCTGATACTGTTGGTTGTAGGTGCTTTGGCGCCTGGCCTTAATCTGAGTAGAGCCCTCATGATAAATAGTGAGCGTTGTCCAAATTTCCCTAGCAGTCCTAAGGTGCTGCACCCTATCAAACTCACTCCGACTCAAACCAATGAACAGTATGTTCCTTGCCTTCGAGTTGGCAATATATTGATCTTTTTCGGTTTGAGTGGTGCGGGTATCAGGGATGGAGTATTGTGAGTCCACAATCTCCCAAATTGCATTTCCTTGGCTTAACAAGTAAGCCTCCATGCGCACCTTCCAGTATGCAAAATCTGTCCCATCGAACAGAGGAATTTTACTGCCTCTATCCATGTCGCCAACAGATCACAAAACCGGTTAAGGTCAACTGGTGATCTTAACCCGCTCTGATACCAATTGTTGGACCGGAAACGGCGACCAGAGGGGGGGTGAATGGGAGCTTTTAAAATTTCGGGCCAAAAACTTAGCCTTCGGGTCTGTTCTGTCTTCTGCGGAACAGGCTTCGAACACAGCCTTCGAAGGTCTGGTTCGGAGGTACTTCGACACCTTCGAACACAGGCTTCGGAGAGGCAAAAGTTCGAAGTCAAGAAGACTTCGCTCCACTTACAACCCTCGAAAACCTACTCTGCTAAGTCAGTGCAGGCTCCGCACACAAGGTGCTTCGAGCAGGCTTCGCACTTCACCCTTCGCAAGAGTGGACAGCCCTCTGAGGACTTCGACCAAGTACTTGGCGACAGCAACTGGTGCTGGGCTTCGTACGCGAAGGTCTACACGCACACGCAAAAGGACTATGCTAAGGGCTTCGACACAAGAAGCACTACGGGAACAGAACAGGGCTTCGCTAGTAAGCAGCGAGGTCTTGCCTCGAGTTACACAGAGCGACAGCACACTGTAAAGCACACTTCGCGATGAAAACACCCTTCGCCAAGACAGGCTTTGGTGAACTAAAAGCTAGCGAGGTATGCAACGCGAGCTCAAGCAAAAGCACAAGACAAACAGGGCTTCGCCGCTTGAACAAGGAACACTGAAAATGAACTCAGGATGTATTCAATCGAAGTGTGGCTACAGGAGCTCAACAGTAAATGCTCAAAAGTGTTAAATGTTACCTACCGAGCTCCCATATTTATAGCCCACGGCTTCATCCTAAGGAAGTGACTACTTTACCCCTAGGGTTTACATCCATTTTGTCTCTACAGAACTAAGGGGTACAAAAGGTAGTCCATCTTTATTTTTGGAGGCTTCTCTGTCAGCTGCAGAGGGGACAGTGTCAGTCTTTTTCAGAACAGACAGTGTCAGCCTTTACAGTGTTGACTTCTGGAACCTCCCTTCGCACGCGAGGGGTGCGGAAGCTTCGGCGAGAAGCCTGCAGCCTGTTGGCCTTCGCTCCGCCGAAGAAGACCTTCGATACAGTGACGGTTTTGAGCCGAAGCCGTCAAAGCCCTTGGGCCTTCGCACCACCACCTCCGGAGTGGATCACCACGGCTTCGCAGCTACTCCGAGCTCGAACACCGTCCGTCCGTGTACCGAAGCCATGCATGGCCGAAGCACCACAAGTCATCCTCACTCCGAAGCCCACCTTCGGAGTACCACCCTTCGAAGTCCCTCCTTCGTCCAAGGCCTCCGCATGAAGCATTCCATGAGCACTTCGTTGCAGTGTCTCACTCCGAGCACACTCCTCGACGAGCCTCACCCGGACCATGCCTTCGATGCACCTCGACTTCTGAGACCTTCGTTGGGCCACCTTCGAGTGTCTCCCTCCGGAGCACACTTCGAACTCCTTGCCTCCGCAGAGGACTTGTTCCACCAACTCCGAAGTCACTCCATTCGGAGTACCTTCGAAGTGCCTCACCTCCGAGGACTTTGTCTCAGAGTACCTTCACCCGGAGCCACGCTCCGCACTCTCTGCCTTCACCTGGCGCGCCTCGACCCGAGGACCGACCCGGACCACCTTCGCAGCCACCGTGACGGAGCTCCTCGCTCCCTTGGCATCAAGCCACCCGCTTGACCCAAGTTCACCTGGCTCGAACCCTGTCCGTCGCCTCCGAAGTCCCTGCGCACCACCGACAAGCAAACAAGTGTATCCAGTACTCCGGAGACCTCTCCGGGTTAGCAACCTTCGGTACACACTCCGGTGTACCGCCCAAAGTACCGAAGCCATCGGTACGAACCCAGTCATCGTGTACTGTCGGACCCCTCCGACAGGTACACTCCGCTGCACAGCTGCAGCAAGCAAACACCGAACACACTCCGGTGACACACCTCCGAACACCCTTCGGAGGTACCACCTCCGAAGCCCCTTCGGAGGTACCCTTCGAACAGAGGGTAAAATCCAGTCAATCACTCATCACAAAACACCGAAACCAACCCTTGGTTTCTCAGTTATTCTATTACATCAGTCTATTCTGTTTCTGTAGACTGTAGTTCATTTATTTCATACTTGTTCATACTTGTTCAAGTCTATTCTGTTTCTGTATACATGATGTTTGTTTCTGTAATTCTGTTAGTTATGTTATTCTATTACATCAGTCTATTCTGTTTCTGTAGACTGTAGTTCATTTATTTCATACTTGTTCATACTTGTTCAAGTCTATTCTGTTTCTGTATACATGATGTTTGTTTTTGTAATTCTGTTAGTTATGTTATTCTATTACATCAGTCTATTCTGTTTCTGTAGACTGTAGTTCATTTATTTCATACTTGTTCATACTTGTTCAAGTCTATTCTGTTTCTGTAGACTGTAGTTCATTTGTTTCATAATTGTTGTTCTCTAGCTCCTTTGTCCAAGTTTACTCATCATCTCCAAGAGGCTACATCTTTGCTTTGTTAACCTCACTGGCATCTCTGGTGCTCCGGATTTAAGGTAATAGTTATACTTAGTAACTTTGATTGTGCTAACATCTCCTAGTTGTGCTAACATCTCCTAGTTGTATCTATATTCTATAGGAATCCGTCGAGGAACCAGAGGGCCGGTGATGGCTGACGAAGTGGATGGGCCATCCATCAACGATGAACTTCGGTTGTTGGGTCAAACCGGGGATGATGAGGTAGACATGGGCATGGAGAGGGAGGAGCCCTTACAAGACCACCTTTAGTGTCTTCATTGAGACTAGCTATCCTAGACAAGAAGGTGAGCCTCTACTTCTTACAGAATCTCATTGGTATGTGGCAGAAAAAATTCTATCATTTCTTGAGCTATTTCATGATTCAACTGTTGTTATGTCTGGTGTTTACTACTCTACCTCCACCCTTATGTTGCATCATCTTATTAAGTTTGCTAAACACCTACATGCTTATGAAAATGATAGAATGCTTAGGACTGTAGTTATCCCTATGAAAGACAAATTTCTAAAGTACTGGAGGGACATACCATTGCTTTATTCCATTGCATTCATATTAGATCCTAGAGCAAAATTGAAACATTTCTATAATGTGCTTAGGTTGTTATCTTCTCTTACTGGTACTGATTATTCTGCATATTTAACTGAGGTCAGAGCTCATCTGAGTACACTTTATAACACATATGATAATAAGTTTGGTGCTATAAGATTGCAGAGGCCATCACAAGTTGAAAGTACTGGTAAGAAATTCACTGCCTGGGATTTTATTTTGGATGATGATCCAAGTGATTCAGGTTCTGGTATGCCTTTCTCCTCTTCTACCCCCTCTACTATGTCCACAAGAACTTCTGCCACATCACTTTTGCATGCTGCAAGCAATCCTGTTGCTGGTACTGGTATAGGAACTGAACTTTCACATTATTTGGATAGTGATCTAGTCAGTCAACAATATGATGATAATTTCAATTGTTTGAACTGGTGGCAGGATCATAAAATGTCCTTTCCAGTTCTTTCTATCTTAGCTAGAGATATTCTAACTGTGCCTGTTTCTACTGTTTCATCTGAATCTGCATTTAGTCTTTGTGGTAGGGTCATAGAAGAGCGACGACGACGTTTAACTCCTGAAATGGTAGAAGTTCTTTCATGTATCAAGGATTGGGAAGCCTCTGAAAAGAGGATTCAAACATTGGCGGATGACAAGGCAGTGAAGGAACTTCAAATTCAATTTGATAATCTCTATCTTGATGTTGATGGTGATGACTGATGAGTTGTAAAAGTGTAATATGTGTTTGTGTAAACTTTGGCTGTTGGCTGGGAGCCTCAAACTTGTAAACTTTGATACTGATACTGAAGTTTGTGAAATAATTTGATTGAGCTGGGCTGCACTCTTTTTCCCTATCTAGGGTTTCTCACGAGGTGTGAGTTTTACCTAGATAGGTTTTTAATGAGGCAGCCATTGCACCAGCTCAAACTTATTTAAAGTTGTGTTTGTTTTATTTCTGTTTTGCATGTTTTTTGAGTTGTTAATTGTACTGTGAAACATTAAATTCTGTTGTGATCTTTAATTCTCATGTGAAATGTTCTGAATTGTACATTTTTCAAAATTTTGTTATATTTTGAAGTTGGAAATCGTCTCAGATAGTCAGATTGTCAATTCTATTATGAAATGTTAGGAAGTCTGAATTTTTGTAAGATTAGTGCCTGGGCCGGCACTAGCCCATTGGGCCGATAGTGCCATAGTGCCGGCCCGGCACTATTAATTAGCCTTAGTGCCGTGCCTGGGCCACAACCTTGGCACGGCGGGCCGGCACGGCACGGCACGAATAAGGCATAGTGCCTAATCGGGCCGTGCCTAATCGGGCCGTGCCTATTCGTGCTAGTGCCGTGCTAGTGCCGGGCCGCCCATCTGGCCACCTATGCACACAGCTAGCTCTCAGGCACATTGGCCATTTCATCGGAAGCTTCTTCGATGTTGTTCAGGTCTCAAATGATGTGCCAATGAATGCTGGATTTTACGAGGAACACCATGAATCCATCGTTCCAAAGACCGGCCGAAAGACGGACATGGTCATCCATCGATACATATGATCGATCTTTCGCTGTTCTAACTAGCTATCTAGCTGATGACTGATGACTGATGACGAACAGTTCAGCAAGCTAAGCTTCAGGCTCTATTATATTTCAGCATCCAGGCTCCAGCTGCAGTAAATATCTCCATCCATGCGTGTGCAGTCTTCCACTTCCAGTCGCGTAATGATATGATCATGATGAATATTATTAGTGGTACAAGTCAATAACATTAACTATTTAACTAGTGGATGCATGCTTCGTATCGAGCTGCACAATCTTTTGTTTTTTTCAGCACGTGTTCATTGCACAATATTAATATACGTACGTATATATGCATGTATATACAATGCGTATATGTATATATGTATATATATGTGTATATATATTATATATGGTCAACTATTTCTGCCGACGGATGACGAGGTCCATTGTTCAACAGTCGTCTGCTGCGTGCCCTAGGCATTTTACTACTCGAGTGTTTCTCCATTGCAGTCAACTTTCGTGTTTATTTTTTCCCTTTGAAACCAAGTTTTCTGAAACTTCAAATGTGATTAATGGAAACTTGGCATATATATATATATATATATATATATATATATATATATATATACTTATAAATAGCAAGATTATTCCACCTCATATATGCCCTTTGAACGAATAAAAATTGTGAAACAAATAGCATGTCAAATTAAGTATGCATTAGTAATAAGTATTCTATTAAATTATAAAAACGAGGTGAAATATTACAATTAATATATTATAGGATATGTATATATGACAACACTGCTATATACCGTTTTAATTTGAAAATAAACCCAAGAAAAATTGTAGTCACAGGCGATCTTGAATTCTTGAGCAGAGTTTTTCAAAGGAAGATAAGAAACAATTTGTTGATTTCCTACCTGCAGGTACGTACCAACAAAGAGTTTTATAAATAATATTTATTCTTTACGGAAAAAGCTGATCTAGCATTTATTTTCGTATATAAATTTGCAGAAGTATATATATACCTCTGTCTCCAATTTTCAAATATCGATTTTAAAATATTTCTATTTCAAAATTCAAACGATGACACATGTGACAATTGTCTCTTGAATTGTCGATTGGTAAATATCATCATATCGAGAGCACTGCACCCTAAAGACATGCACGTGTGATGTGTCCACTGTTGGAATAGCTCTACGCACGCACGCACGCGTCAAGTCGCGAACCAATTAACGTACGTAGCAACGGCAATGCAGGTGCGTGTTTGATTTATTCGCTTGGCTATCCACACACGTGCGCGCGTCGCCTCAAGCTGCATGCCTCCATATATATAAATATGATACCGAGCGGCTCCTCCGATCACGATCACAACTGCAAATCCATTCATCCATCGCCGGCGCCGGCGCCGCTGCGTGCTTGCTACATACGTTACGTTCGTCCTTACTAATTAAGCGCGCACCGAGCGATCGATCGGTCGAAAAAGCTTGCTTGGGTTTTAGACGAGTACTGCAGATCGATCGACATGGTGGCCGCACTGGACGCGCTGCTGGAGTTGGACCCGACGGCGCTGTCGCTCGGCCTGACGCCGGCGCTGAAGAAGGAGGACTACCTCGCCATCTGCCTCGCCGCGCTCGCCGGCACGAGGGCGGGGAAGGGGCTGTTGGGTCTGGGAGGACAGCAGCAAGGCAAGTGGTGCTCAGCCCCCGCGCCGGTGGTGGTGGAGGAGGAGCTCCGCTTCCGGTGCTCCGTCTGCGGGAAGGCCTTCTCGTCATACCAGGCTCTCGGCGGCCACAAGTCGAGCCACCGGAAGCCGCCTGCGGGGGAGCAGTGCGCAGCCGCCGCCTCCGTAGCGCAGCAGGCGTCGGGTGGTGATCAATCGGATGGTCATGGATCCGCGTCGTCCTCGGCAGCCGGGGGCAGCGGGCCGCACCGGTGCACCATTTGCAGGAGGAGTTTCGCGACTGGGCAGGCGCTCGGCGGGCACAAGCGCTGCCACTACTGGGACGGCACGTGCACGTCGGTGTCAGTGTCGGTGTCCGTCTCGGCATCGGCCTCGTCGTCCGTGAAGAACTTTGACCTCAACCTGATGCCGGTGCCGGAGAGCGCCGGGATGAAGAGGTGGATGGACGATGAGGAGGTGCAGAGTCCACTTCCGGTCAAGAAGCTGAGGATGTCAAAGTCAAACTAATTGATTGCATCTCATCTCCACCGGCCGACCGTCTTCTGTAAAAACAATAAATCTATAGCTAGCTACTGATCGAGATCGACCCTGTTAAGTTCTTTGATTTGTTCAATTCGTTGTTTTAAATAGTTCTCATTTAATTTCTGTCCATTGATATATACCAATATATCATAGGGTAGCTATGCAATAATGCAAGCTTTGTAACCATGCAATGCAAGATTAATTGATTGGCTAATTATACTTATTTTGATATATATAAATAACAAGTTTTATAGCACCAGAAATGCGAGTAATATATAACAAATTTTATAGCATTCTAGAATCACTAGAGAATGTGCGAGAGTGAGCCCATATATATGTATATGTATATGTATATGTATATGTATATGTATATGTATATGTATATGTATATGTATATGTATATGTATATGTATATGTATATGTATATGTATATGTATATGTATATGTATATGTATATGTATATGTATATGTATATGTATATGTATATGTATATGTATATGTATATGTATATGTATATGTATATGTATAAGTATATATATATATAGCACCCCAATTAACTTTTATCCTTGATGTTTCATATAAAAGGGTAAGGCAAACACCTAGGAACTTTCACTCTTTAAACATGAATATATGCATCTAGGCTTGCTTATATATATCAACATGTGTGCTTCATGTAGAAGGGTTTACCCATGAGTACTATATATATGCACTCTACACCCACTTGAATTGGCTACAATATAATTGGGATCAATCCATATTGGGCTATTGCACTTATTCTCACATATCATTATATAAAACAATCACATACATACATGGTATCGGTGTGAAATCAATATACTTTATAATTTTTAGGAAAGTAGAGTCAAAGAAATAGTTTACTCTATTTCATTAGAACATGATTAAGATTAACCAGCACTGATTAAGATTTTTGTGCTAGTGGACGTACGTAGGGTATTACTCTACTCGAAAAGACCTAAACTTGTATAAACTTTGTGTACTATATATCTCGATTGATGTTGCCAAGCAACGAACCTAGTTTCAATTACCTATCGTATGTTCATCGACACATCGATCACATATGAGAGATTAATAACCGCCACTAGCTTAAGAGGGGTTTTGATTTTAGAGTTTTCACAATTGTAATCATATCAGTTGGCAAGATATGATAAACAATAGACAATCAGGGTGTACTTTGATCCTAATTTGCTCCTTGATTATGAGAATCATCAGAGGGAATGAGAAATAAGGCCGTGCCGGGAAATAAATTAGCAATGACACCATTTTATTAAAGGCGATTTTTTTTATTTTTGCGTTGCGATGCATGTACATACAAAAAAAAACATGACGGATTATTAGTCCTTACTGAAAATGACACCGTACTACTACACAAACATGCACGCACGAACGTGCTCAAAATCACGATCACTATTTTATTTGATTCTCAAAGCAGCACAAACTGAAATGCTGAATTGAAGCATGCATGCATGCATACATGCATGCATCTCCTCCACACGTCCGCCCTCGTGCTCCTTTGACCTAGACTTGCTCACGCTCACCTGCCTTCTTCCTCCTCGATCCCACCCACTCCGGCCGCCATACGTACTCACACACACCCGGGCCCCGGCCATGCATGCTCTCATTCCCTACCTACTATATATACGTATATATTCAGCTACAACTCAGCTGGATTAGCCAAGTCGGACGCCCACCAGCATCGATCGAGCTAGATTATTCTGGAACAGCATTAAGCTTTGACGCAGATAGATGATGACCATGACCCACGACGACTACGTCTCGCTGTGCCTGGCGGCACTCGCCCAGGCCGGCGTTGGTGGTGGTGGGCAGTACTGGACGCAGCCGCTGAGCACGGCGGCGGCGCCGGCGTGCGAGCGCCGGTTCCGGTGCTCCGTTTGCGGGAAGGCGTTCCCGTCGCACCAGGCGCTCGGGGGCCACAAGGCCAGCCACCGGAAGCCCACGCCCGTGCTTCCTGCAGTGCCGGCCGAGGATTCGGCGCCGTCGTCGACGATGACGTCGGGAGGCAGGCACAGCTGCTCGGTGTGCCACAGGACCTTCGCGACGGGGCAGGCGCTCGGCGGGCACAAGCGGTTCCATTACTGGGACGGGCTGTCGGTGTCGCTCACGGCGTCGGCGTCGGTTTCGGGGTCAAGCGTGAGGAATTTTGACCTGAACCTGATGCCGATGCCGGAGTCGGCCGCCGCCGTGAGAAGGCCGGGAGAGGAGGAGGAGGTGCAGAGCCCTTTGCCGTTCAAGAAGCGCCGGCTGTCTAGCCCCTCCTTACATCTCTAATAATTTAGCATATTAATTAATGAGTTCATATATATAGATCGATCAAGATATTGCTACTACGAAAATGATTTTCATAGTTGAGTATTTTGATATTTTTATAGATGGTCCGTCGTCTAAATCACCGTATGTGAAATTAAATATATCTAGAAATTCATTAATTTGTTTCAAGCTTTTTAAGCTACATATCAATATGTGATTAATTATCTATATATTCGTCTATATTAATTTCTGATCAAATAATGGTATAGCATTATTCTAATTCTTTCGACCATTTCTTATGTTAATCTATTATAGTTTTATCTGGACAAAAGATACGTAATGCTATGCTATGCCTCTTATGTCATGCACTAATCATTGAATGATATTTAAGAAAATTCTTTAGTGTAATCTTTTTACGGGGAAATATCCTGTGCAATTGTGCAATCGTGCGATCTGGTGCATCCAATCAAGATCCAATGGTTACATATGAAAGATCGCACGATTGCACGATTCCACGGGATATTTCGCCTCCTTTCAACTAGGATTTTTTTTATATATTTGGCAATGACATGGTGTCAAATATATAATAGATGTACATGTGTCTAATTCAAAATAGTGTTTATGAGCTTCAAAACGTATCATGATAGTCCATGTAGGGATTAAATAAGATCACAAATATTCTCCTAGATACAGTTTATAAATGTAAGGTTTCTTATTAGTCCAGTGATTAATTTTCTAGTGTCTATATGATTTGCTAAATTATTTATTCTAATAATTTAAAAACCAAGTTTAACATAATGCATATTGCTAAAGGGGAGAAGCTAAGTGTAGTATTAAGGTAGCATATACTTCGAGTGTATTTATTCAACTATATTATAATGATGTATACTTATAGTATAATTCCTTCAAATTATGCATATCTTACGGAAATTTGAGCGGGTTAAGCAACAACAATGCCTCTTTTTATACAAAGTTGTCTCATAAATAATATATATAACCATAGTTCTTTTGTGGCCTACAAAATACTTTGTTGCTTAGAACAATGGATATAATAATTTAAGTTATCTTATATATATATAGAAATATCTCTTTCTCTCAAGGTTTATTTATGGTTCTTCATATGGATCATATTTAATTCATTTCTTTTACTTAGAGTTACACAAAGTTTAATTTAAGTCAGTGTATCTTGCGTGAGGAAGTAGTTCTGTGTGCTTTGACATTCAGGTGGAACTTTTATATATAAAATAGAGATTATATTAAACATTTGCTAATAATAGATTAATTAGGTTTAATAAAATAAATTATTATTTATTTCACGCAAATTGAGTTAGCTAAGCAAGCATTTAATTTAAAGCGGAGACCCAGAGAACTGAGGTCGGATAAATTAAGGAGGTGTTCGGATCATGGGACTAAATTTTAGCCTGTGTCACATCCGATATTTGGACATCAATTTGAAAGAATAAATATAAATTAATTATAAAAATTTATTAAGCCTAATTAATTCATGATCAGCAAATATTTATTATAACATCAGATAATAGCGTAATTAAGCTAATTAAATTCGTTTCACAAATTGATATTTCAAAATAAAATTGCGTCGCCGCTAGTGATAGAGACCGGCCGAAGCAGCGCATATCCAGCAGGACACGCAACACCAGCTCAGCTCCGTTCAAACGGCCGACCGGCCCCACCTCCACGTCGTCGCAAGCCAACTACCTCCCTCCCTCCCTCTCGAATCGATCCCCTCCCCTCACCTCACCCCATCGGCCTCGTCAGCTCTCCTCTCCTCCCCACCGCGATCCATCCAGGCTCCAGGCGCGCGCAAGATTCTACGCCGCCGTGCTTTGCGATGAGCTGGTGGTGGGCAGGCGCCATCGGCGCCGTCAAGAAGCGCCAGGACGAGAACGCCGCGGCCGCGGGACCCACCTTCCAGAGCGTCGCGCTCGTCGTCGGCTCCACCGGCATCGTCGGCACCTCCCTCCTCGACATCCTCCCTCTCCAGGACACCCCGGGCGGGCCGTGGAAGGTCTACGCTCTCTCCCGCCGCCCGCTCCCCCCTTGGTCCCCGCAGCCCTCCTCCGCCGTCACCCACCTTCACCTCGACCTCGCCGACTCCGCTGCCGTCGCGGAGGCCCTCTCGCCCCTCGTCGACATCACCCACGTATTCTATGTCGCCTGGTCCCCGCACCCGACGGAGGCTCAGAACCGCGAGGTCAACAGCGCCATGCTCCGCAACGTCCTCTCTGTCGTCCTCCCCAACTGCCCCGAGCTCGTCCACGTCTGCCTGCAGACCGGCCGCAAGCACTACATCGGCCCGTTCGAGGCAATCAACAAGATCTCCGTCCCGGACTCGCCCTACACCGAGGACATGCCCCGCCTGGATTACCCCAACTTCTACTACGACCTGGAGGACATCCTATTCGAGGAGGTTTCCCGCCGCGACGGCGTCGTCAGCTGGTCCGTGCACCGCCCCACCACCATCTTCGGATTCTCTCCCCGGAGCGCCATGAATGTCGTCGGCAGCCTGTGCGTTTACGCCGCCATCTGCCGCAAGGAGGGTGCCACTCTGCGATGGCCTGGATCCAGGGTTGCTTGGGAGGGATTCAGCGACTCCTCTGATGCAGACCTCATCGCCGAGCACGAGATCTGGGCGGCTGTCGATCCCTTCGCCAGGAACGAGGCATTTAATTGCAGCAATGGGGATCTTTACAAGTGGAAGTTCCTTTGGCCTATGCTGGCCGACCAATTTGGGCTGGAATGGTCTGGGTATGAGGGTGAAGAGAGGAGGTTCAAGCTGGCAGATGCCATGGTAGGGAAGGAGGCAGTATGGACAGAGATTGTCAAGGATAACGAGCTCGAGGAGACTGAACTTGAAGAGATCGCCAATTGGTGGTTTGTTGATGCAGTGTTTGGTGTCGAGAGCGAGCATTTGGATAGCATGAACAAGAGCAAGGAACATGGATTTCTCGGCTTCCGGAACACTGTGAACTCCTTCAACACATGGATAGAGAAAATGAAGGTTTTCAAGATTGTTCCATGATGCATTCAGTTGTTCTTCAAATCATTGCACATCTCGTATTATCTCATTTATCAAGTTCTTCTTGAATTTAGTTTCATCATGAACATTACTGTGAAGGTTACATGTTGTATAATGTTGTATTCTGTAATAAACCAGAACCAAATAAAAGTTAAGTAAATTGAGAATGAATTCTAGATCATCATTTGTCTGTTCAAATTCTTTGATTATTCTATCTAATTGATCGCTTTCATTGTGAGCACTACTTGATCTTTGAACTGGCTGTTACAGTTAGCATTCTTGTAAATTCTCAAGTGGTAGTTATTGTGTTTGGTAGCGTTGGTATGTAGCTTTTGTCAGTAAATGCCATGCTAGAGATGCTTCTGTTCATTATGAAGGCATCAAATATATCACATCAGTCCTTTTCAGCAGAACTTGTTATCTTACCTGTGTTGATTGGTAGCAAGCATAGCTCATAAAGATTGCTGCAAAGTCCCTTTCTGCCAGACATCAGCTCCAGCAAGTTGATCCCCAGGAGCAACAGTACTGAAAGATCAACATAAGATTCAGTTTTAAAACTTTCATGTGGTTTTTATTTAGCCTGGTTTGGGGAAACTGCGTATCATCTTCAGGTAAACCAATCTTCCAAGAACTTTTTGCATTTTATTTAAGCTGGTGAGTTTGTATTTTACCTGGGTTATTCACAACGTTTTGGAGTTGCAATTGATTAATCTCATATAAGTCAATGATCTTCATAACTGCTATTTTCTAATCAGTTGATGTTGATTACTGGGGCTTACAAGTTACAACTAGTATTTGGGCGATTCAATCAACTCGCGTGTCTTAAGGGGAAAAAGGCTTGCTTGGGTTACTGGCAAATCCGATAAAGAAGGGGTTGGAAATTTGAAATGGGAACCTACAAGGTGAACGTTCTGTGCACGTTACAGACTCGGCACTAGAAACTACATATTTCAGATAGTCTCTGGGTTTCTTCCGTCCCCTTGCCCCTCTACCATGCGCAGCAGGCCTCTTACTGTGTGAAAACTACTTCACAGAAAAACCAATCTACCTCCTGGCAGGCAGTGTGAGACTATATTTGATGAGTTTTGATGATTAATTAGAGTCTAGGTTTGGTGAGTTTTATGATTAATGACAAATGATAATCAGGACTAGTCGTGTTTGTTAAGGGTCTGTGTGTTTCAGCTTCTGGCGGTCCATATTATAAATTCAGATTGCGAGAATCAGTAATTGCAGAATCTAGAAATTAATTAGAATTCAAAAGCTGAAAAACACCGGCTATTCAGAGTAGTTAACTATTGAGCATCTCTAGCTTCTAGAAGTTGAAACAAACCTGCCTAATTGTCATACAAGTTATGTGCTATAATGATTCGTCTGATGGAGACCGGAGAGTGTGTAGTCCTCTAAGGGGAAATTGAAGATTAAGGAACTTATTGCTAGTTTACCATGTCTAAATGAGTTGAGGTTGATGTGGAAATAGTGTAGTGTTTGATTTTCCGTTGATCGAATTTTTAAGAGGGGATGAAGCAAGTAGCTTGATTAATATCAAAGCCAGGATGTTACTGTCCTAAGATAAAGAAAAATTGAGCCAGGACAGAGGATGGATTAAGATGAGCTAGCTGTCCTAGAATCCGATGGAGATTATTGGACCGTTCGCTCTATTGCTGTGACCGGACGATTTAGCTTGTGTTGTTGTTACCCTTTCGGATCACATGTTGTCATGTTGGTATGGACCATGCTGTTTGCACGAACATTCTAGGTGTATTATTATGGATTGATCGGTGGATGAACAGTCCAGCTAAACTATGTATTCGTCTAGACTGAATTGGATTGTGTGTGGATGGACCATGCGTTTGTTCAAAACTTGTACGGGTTAGACCGTTTGATTGATACAAGTTGGACCAGAACATGTATCACTAAGTTTTATTTGTTCAAATAGGTTTAAAATCTCATACCCTAGTTAATTTGTACAAGTCCTCTTCACCCTTTTAGGACATCTTTAATCCTTTAACTCGGTACATCGCCAATGATAGGAGTGCACAAGAACCACAATGTTGTTAATAAGATCATTTAGTTTGGGTTTATTGTAATCCAACTTATATGTAAGGATTATAATAAAGTAGTTTATAATAATAATCTAGAGAAAAATAAGTTATCATCTATATGACAACCTAGATTATGGATTATTATGTTTGAATAATAAAAGACTGCAATGTACTTAAAATAAAGTGTTGAAGTCAAATCTGATTTGAGTATAAAATGACAGTGAATAAATATAACATGTATTTTAGCATTTCTAAAATAGTAGTATGAAAAAAGGTAATTAGATTATTATAATCTGAATTGTAGATTATAATAAAGTGGACCAATAAAATGACTATGTGTTTACCATTTTAACGAATAAATCGTATTATAATAATATTGAAAGAATAAGCCCTGCAAGTATTTGTAAAAAAAAAAGAAGAAGAAGAAGAAGAAGTAGTGAAGAGCAGGAACGACCAAGAAAATAGGAAATGCGAAGGAGAGCAGGAAACTTGACGATCCAAGACGGGCAAGGAAGCAATTCAACTATATTATCGCGCAAAATTCAGACTCCGGTGAAGCCAAGGCGGCGGCGGCTGTTGCTTCAGCGCTTCCTGCTCCAAATGCTGCTGTGGCCGCCCAACATTGGAACCGGCGGCAGCCTTTGCCGCCGGCGAGCCCAACCGAGACGGCCTGTGAGGCAGCGGCGCTCTGCAGTGGGGGCTACCGGACTCCGTCGACGACGACGAATTGCTCGTCCTAGAGTCCACGCTAGACGACGACAGCGCCGCCTCCCTCTTGGTCGCGCTCGTTTCCCCCGTCGTCCCGAAGCTCCCTACCGCCAGCGTCAGCTCGAGGTCACTCTCTCCGAGAACAAGGGGAGCCCTGCCCCTGCTGCTCCCAGGGTAGGCTTCCCGCTGCCCGTTCGAGCCGGCCTCGTTCTCCTCCGCATGCCGCTCGTCTTCATGTTCGCGCCTGATTCCGGCGCCCACTGTGGTTGCGGAGCCGGCCATTTTTAGCTTCTGAACTCGATACAGCCGGTGCAGTTCCTGAACCTGAACAGAGGCAGTAGTCAGTACAGGCTTTTTACTGGAGATCCAAGAATTTGATTTCCAAGATTAAGTTAAGTGTTTTCTCCCGATTCCTACCTGCTTCTTGAACGTCTCCTCCTGCTTCAGCATGGCCATCTTCATGTGTTCCTTCTCATACTGCTTCAGATTTACTGACATCTTCTTGTGGACAGTTAGACCCCTTTTTCCTGGCTGACGAAGCCGAAGGACAGCTGCAAAATTCAGCCAAGGATCAACACGCTCTGTTCTATCCTGGAAGCAGGCAAACCAACATGGGAATTGCAGCCTGTAGCTATCTTTACTTTACAGACGCGAGAAAAATGGAAGCCATCCATGAGAAACGAGCTAATTAATAAGATTCTACTCACAAGAAGTGGAGGCCTGTCACTTGGAAGCTTATCGGGATCGAGGCCTCGAAGAACCTTGCAGCATGGACAGACAGTTTCTTGCATATAGGGTAGTAGCTAGCTAGAGGGCACTGAACTTTCTCCACAGTCCACAGGAGCTTATTTTAAATGCAGGGGGGGTACTTGCCAGTTGCCAATGCAAGGAGATTGCAGTGGTCTCAAGAATCTGAGAGGAAAGGAAGGGGATGGTGCCCTCCACCACAAATTGCCAAGCAAAGGGCAGACTGGAAAAGCAGGAGACATAGCAACCCCCACTTGCTATAAATATGTGCATCCATGTATGTATCTATCCACAAGTAGATTTAGGGGGGGGGGGGCACTGCACTAAAAGATTAAAAGAATCACCCAAACCAGAGACAGGCACAGCTAAAGTGGCCAGGGCAGTTCACATGTGTGCATGCACTGCCTGCCCTGGAATCGTGCATGCTCCTAAATCCTAATAAGTTGTTGACATCACAGACCTCCCCACTCAGGAATGTAGAACAGTATGCTGTTTTATTATTTCTCAATTAATCCAGTTGGATGAATGATGATTCGTAGTTGCCATCTCAGATTGGTTATAACCATTGTGGATATAGGGGTCTTGTCGAGGAGTAAGACACTCCGTCTATAATTTCTTAAAGCTAGATTTATTTTTTTTAAAAAAGATATAAGGTTGTATCAAACAGAGCCTAAATAGAATAGTGGTCTCAGAGAGCGCGACCGGTTTCATGTATCATACATTTACGGTTACGATGCTTTCTATATTTTTAATGACAATATGTTAGTGTTACCAACATAAACTAGAGAAATAAAGCGCTTTACATTAATTGTGATGTTAATGGTCATTCAACCTAATTATATATAGTATGTCGCACTTGTTGCATGTGAAGTACAGAATAACGCCAACTTATTAGATGTTTGCATGCAATGCACTAGCTTCCCTTTCCGGATTGATCATCTCCATCTTTTCTTCTCATCAAACTGAATTATTGGTGAGCCTACACCAACATTGTTCCCCCAGCTTTCCGAGAAACCCGATCACACCAATATATCGACGACACGTGCGAACAATGATGAACTACAATTAGCAGAAATATAATCCAAGACATGGATCATGGATGCTGTGGAGATCAATATCAGCTTAGCTAGCTCTCTGGACCCCTCACGACGACGCATTATCTATCGAAATGGTGGCCATGAACTGTATATATGCCCCCTGCCTTGGAGGGACGCGAGCTTCTTGAGACAACTCACGCATTAACAGCCAAGCCCGGGAATCTGGAGACAATGGCGTGATTTCAGGCGATGTGGCTGCATGTGCCCCTTTCCACGATCTGATCCTCCCTCCTCCTCCTCTTGGGCACGAGATCTGATGGTGTGAAGCTGAAGCGAGTCATCTACAGTATGGGTTCCTAACTGTTTTATGTAGTCACGATCCGTGTTTTCCGATGTAAATCCAACGATGCGAAGCTCTCTTTGTGTTACGCAGGTGAGTCTCACCACCTCCGAAACCCACTTCAGAGCTCCCTCGGACACCCATCGAATCGAAATCTAATGGTGTGAAGGGGGAACTGCCCCTACAGAGGATCTCGTTTGGTGTGAAACATGTTTCGGGTACCACGAAATCACACCCTTGATCCCTGCTAAGTGAGCCCTACCACCGTGAAACCCTACTCTCACCACTCAGATCGAACAACTGCACTTGTATGACTGCTGCAGAGAGGATCTTATTTCACGTGCATGCATGAGCTGGAGCTGTCCTCCGTGTTTTGGTGATGGACAGTAGGCATAGAAAGGGGGCAGGTGATGGATTGACATTAATTCTGTACTGTAATGTGTACTTTACAGGTGACAACGTACCGATCGATGCTCGTGAGTCGTGCCCCCCTTAGCTGTGTGCTGAATCTGTGAAGATAATAGACCACGTGATCATATCGATCTGCTCTAACCAGCAAGTTTGGGTGTGTCACACCTCCAGATCAAGAATTCCCAGTCCTCCATGTTCAATCGGTCTCTTGAGTCCTTACCCGACCCCGAGCAACAAGGCGATAGATGACGACCTCCATTCACCGGGCTCCTTGCGACCCTTCCATGGAAAAGCTCTACGAATCTTGTCAATTGCTCTGATAACCATTATTTACGTACGAAGTTCAAGGGAAGTTCCATGAGTGCATCATGGCGGCCTTAGCTTTCACTCGGGTTGAGAGATTTGATATTTTAATACTCCAAAGAAATGGTTTCGTGTTTTTGACATCTAGACTCATTTTCATTGATTCAGACGGTACTATATATCAGCCTCAGAAATGCTATTATAACAAAGTGCACATTTTTAAAGTGCCAAAATAATAAATCTTTCCTCGGGCAACATATCAGCAGTTTTATCAATTATTGCATAGAAATCAGATTTGGAGAGTTTTTTTTGTTGTTGTTGACATTGGAAGGAAAAGGCATTTGCATTTTGCAAGGGAACTCTTGCACTTTGCACGGCCGGGAAGGAACCTTTGCACCATTTCCATGTCTTGTTCTTGGCATTGGATTGGGACTCACTGAACATTTACTGATGTTTGTGACCAGCCTCACCAAACATCTTCAAGTTCTTTGATGATTTCCACAAATCTTCCATACACGGTCGCAAGAAAAGAACCACATCATCAGCATAAATAGATACTTCTCTGACTGGAGCCTTGTGAGAGAAGGGGCCCAAAGCATTAAGCACATCCATGACGTCTTTCAGTTCGTGTCTTGAAATCTACAGGCATGATATGAAAACGTAGCTTAATTCGGAATATCTTGAAATCAGCAGTAACATATATTTCATGGCATTACTACTGTCCAGGTACACCAGGTAAGCATTACTGAGAAGGTTCACTCAGCTACAACATTGTAGCATGCATACAGAAAATATCTCACGGAAGTAACAATATCTCCTGGTTAGCCAACATCCAGGTACATGAAAAGGCTCCATACATTGTATTTTAGCAAGTCGTACGCATATATACAGTATATGTGGCAGGTACTCTTATGACTATGCTACTAACTATATGATTGTTTAGGTGTCTCATGGGGACATCAGAATTTTCCTGAACTCGTGACGACCGTCCTGGATGCACCCGGAACCAGCTAGCGAGTTTATCCACACATCATCCGTTCTCACTGGTTCTTCGTCGTCATTCCTGTGCCAAGTCCAGTGAGCATGTGTGGCGTTGACTATCTTTAGCTCACCATGCCCAAAGCTTGCTTCCCGGAAGACTGACCAAGATGGTTTTGGATTGCGGTACCTGGAGATACAGAAAGGCATACATAGAGTGATACCGGAGTCACTAAATTCATAGTTCTAATCACCATGGTATGAAAATAGTACCTGTGAGCCAAGCCTTCCCGGTTTCCACCATCCCCAATTGTTATGTGAACAGCCCCACAGGGATCAAGTCCCCCCTTGTAGACTCGCTCCTGCACACACAATAAATCCTCAAATGGAATTTTCATATACATGGACTAACAATGGGAGGCCAAAATTTGAACAATAGGGCAGCTAAGGGATCTGGGAAAGGAGTCATACCGCGCGTTCATAAGCATGGACATGACCCGCGATTACAATATCCACATGAGCAGCATAGAGCAAAGGCTCCATTGCAGCCATCATACTGTCACCTTCACCCTGATGGGCCCAATTGCTATTGTACCATGGTGCATGCAACAATGTGATGAGCCATGGTGTCCTCTTCCTATCTACCTTAGCAAGATCAGCCTGAAAAGCATCCCAGAAAATCCATATAAAGGGCAATCTGCTGTCAGCAAGAATGAATACAGTGGATTTCAAAGTTAAACACAACATATAGAAATATACCAGCTCAAAATAAGTAACTAACAGTAAAGTACAATTTGAGACAACTTCAAGTCTAGGTGCAAATGTGAACAGGGCTGTATCTGATATTTTTGATGCCCTGTGAAACTTCTATGATGAAATTGCAGATTGAGTATATATCAGAAACTTGTGTGAAAAAGCACTAGTAGAAAATAAGTGATCAAAACATCTTCCTATCCCAAAATAAGCCTAAACGAGCAGCATTGGCAATGTAAATATGACATGGAGATGAAGAGTTATGAAGTAATATACCTTGAGCCAAGCATACTGATCTGAACTTTCATCATAATCTGTATAAGAACCTAGCATTATAGCATGAACCCCTGCAACTTCGAAAGAGTAGTACAGGTTTGATGCGGACCCACTCTCTTCATAAGGCATTTTCCATCGTGCGTTATATGATTGAAATCCAGACTTAAAAAATGGTATGTGTTCCTTCTCATGGTTGCCTTCTGTCACCATCCAGGGCCGGGTGCTAGCAAGTGGTTCCACCAATGTACCAAAAGAATCCCACAAATGTTGCATATAATCAGCATAAGAGAGATCACCAGGGAGTAAAAGCATATCATGTTCACACTGCTTGATATGATTAAGTGTTGAAGTTGTCCAACTGGTTTGGCCCAGATCACCTACAATAGCGAGTGACAATGGAAATTGGGATGGTGGTGTCTTAAATTGGAATTCTGGACCATGTCCTCCACATCGGTAGTAGTAAATTGTGTTGTCATTAAGAGGTCCAATAACAACATGATGGATCTTTCCTGAGCTATACATTAAGTAGCTATAAGATGTGCTTTCTCCTTCAGATGTTGATGTGTATGTTCCAGTTTTAGTTCCATAGTCCACAACTGAGGGGACAGAATTATCATCAGTGATCCATGTAATTCTCATGTGCTTTTCTCCCGCTAGTGAAATGTGCACCTGTAAAAACATATTTTTTTTACTAGAAAAGAGACTCAACGTGAAAAAAGTGAATTAAACTCAAACAGGACTGATATGTACTATAGGATGGCACATAGGATTAGTTGCGTAGAAATTGCAGAACTGTCTCTTTTTTTTACTTTAGTAAGTTAAGGAAACTCCACAATTTGAATCCAACTCGACGTGGCAAGTCTTTCTAACGTAGCTCATTCTAATGAGTAATGAGATGCCCTTCACATTGACTGGTTAACAGCCTCTTTGGTCCTTTCTGTGAACACAGTCAACACACAATGCTGCATATCATGCAAATTAAGAAGTGTCTGCAAACTATTTGAATTGTGATTGGGAAGATACAAAGCCACAACAAACAACACCGAAAAAAGGGGTTAATAGTATACTTGGTGGCTCAGCTATTGTTTTTTATTTGAAATAAAACAGTAGGAGAGGCTCCTACTGAAAATTGCATATTAAGGAAGTCCCAAAGGTCAAAAGACTACGGGAAAACAAAAGGAATGAAAAACTAAAAGCACTAGAACTAAGAGACCTAGTTTATCAGGAGAGTTTTCCGATCTTCTCTTAGTCTGCAGGATTGAAGAAATAATTCCTCTTTGAAACTTTTTCCAACTTTGTAAACTTGGTTGCTTGTTTTAAAAAATGAGATAGTTCATTTGCTTTCAAATAGTCCAAGCCACTGTTATGAAAACTTCCACAAAAAGAGGTCCTCTGAAATTTGTCCTTTGAAGTTATCAACATGCTGTAGAAAGGTGTTACCAGGTTCCAAGATACTCCAATGGACTCCCAACATCTAATGCTAAAGGGGCATCTGAAGAAAAGATGATGGGTTGTTTCCTTTTGATTTAATGTGCAAAGGACACAATTGAAGTTGTTGTTTTCTATTCAAAAATTCTTTCTTTTCAAAAGGTTCCTTGTATTGAGCCTGTCCATCAGAAGTAGCCACATGAAGACCCTGAGCTTATTGCAGCATCTTCACTTCTAGATCCACTTGAAAATGTGTGGGGGAACTATATGGCTGTAAGGCAGTCCATAGAATTTTTTGGACAAGTATCTGCTTGTGCTCCAGATGTAAGACCATCTAACAGGATTGTCCGGTTGTATACATACATTGCTGATGATTTGTTGGAGCTGGCTATATTCCTGGAAAGCTTGTTCTGATAGTGGGATGTGAAATTGTTGAGCTATGCTATTATTTGCCAAGAAGCCAGATAATGAGATATTCTTGTTTGTGGTTAATGAAAATAAGCTAGGAAAAGAGTCCTCTAAAATAACTTCTCCTCAAAGGTCAGACCAAAAATACACAGTTGTACCACAAGATACTGAGCATTTTGCAACTCCTCTGAAGAGAGTGCCAAGCCTACTGACATCCTTCCACCAAAAAGAGTCTTTTTAAACTGTCAAATGAGATATTACCCCATTCAGATAATAAGACTTATGCATGAGCTTCACCATGGTGTATCTTTTTATTGTAGAATTTATCCAGGTGCTTGATCAAGAGAGTTTTGTTTTGATTCCTCAAGTTAATAACTCCTAGACCTCCCTTTAGTTTTGGTTTGCGTACCTTTTGCCATGCGACTAGCCGACTAGTGGATTACTTCTTGCATTAATATCATTACCTATTTACCTCTCCATAGGCAGTGCCTTCTAGGCTCTAGCCCTATCAATGTAACTCAATTTGGTCAACAAACATGTAACATGACCAAACTTGTTCCAAACATCAACATTTTGCTCATTTTCATATCTCTAGCACGTGGTTTCATTTTTTCGTATATGGACTCACCACCTCAACCGCATAAATTGAGACAATGGTCAATGGTCAGTTAGGGGACTGATTTGACCTACATACTAGTTTGAGGACCAAGCTGAGCTGTTGGCAATAGTTACGGGATCAAATGTGTTGTTAACTAAAATGCAAGATCACAGTTAAGATACAAATGATTCAACATAACCTCCAATGTGCTAACTCCCATCTATCTTATGGTACAATTTGAACAGCACAGATGCACAGTAATAGAGTTACCATGTGTCCAAGTTACATCTAATACAGAACAGACGAGCTCACTGGCCAAATAGTTATAAAGTAATTGAACATGCAACAAATTGCAGAACCAAACCGCTACAGCACAAATAGGCCATAAGATGAGATTAGTTTCTGGCCAAACGATATGAGCTATACTAATTCAACACAAAAGGGGAAAAAAATAGGCTCCAACCTGTCGAATTTGACCCAAAATGCATAATAGGAAAGTTACCGAGAAATGGCTAAACAACACCAAACCAGTTGATCCGATTCGACTGATCTTCACTAACCAACAAACGGTATAATCGCCCTCGTGTTATCTAATCAAGAAAAGAACTATCGCTTGGATTCCCAAAACATCACCAAACCCGACGAGAGTTTGACCTAGAGTCCAAGGCTCCAAGCAACCAGAACCAGGGGGTCCAGGGCACAAATTTTGGGCAGTAAAGCAAGCCGAGGCCGCGGAGCAGCAAGAGCCAAAAGCCAAAGAGAGAGCTCACCTGCTGCGGATCGGAAGCGGAAGAGGATGTCTTCTTCGCGTTCCACGGGGAGAGGCTAAGGAGGGCCTTCCGGTGCGCGTCGCAGCTTCGGGCGGCCGGCGGCCGGACGTAGTCCTCGCCCACCGGAGCCCCGGAACCGGAAGCGGCGGCACAGGACCATACGGAGGGCAGGAGGAGAATCAGGAGAAGGGGGAGAAGCGGAGGCACGTCGACGGGAGGCCTCCGGCGCGCTCCAGCTCGGGCCTCCATTGGATTGGAGGGCGTGCGCGGGCGTGCGGCGTGTGCTTTCTCCATCTCTGCTTGGTGGGTGGGGTCAACAGTGGGTCGCTGGGCCCACGGAGAACGATTCGTCGACCACATGTGTGGCTGAACTTTGAAGCTCTCGCCCGGATTTTTTTGTCAGGTTGGTTTATGTTGTCATAAAATGGGATGTGTTTGGATGGGTCTAAAACCTCTCACATTTAATGTTTAAATATTATTTGGGAGTATTAAAATTAGGTTATTTATAAAACCTATTTATAATCAGAGAATTATTCACGAGACGAATCTAATGAGTCTAATTACACCGTGATTTGACAATATGATGCTACAGTAAACATTTGCTAATTATGGATTAATTAGGCTTAAAAAAATCGTCTCGCGATTTAGTCTATGATTCTGCAATTATTTTTTATAATTAATTCACGTTTAGTCTTTTAAATTAATGTCGAAACATCCGATGTGACACAGGCTAAAATTTAGACTCTGGACCCAAACACCCCCCGAGTGATTAGAGTACTTTCACGTAGACTTAATTTATTTTGGTGGTTGTAATGACATCATCTTGTTCAAACTCCCTATCGATCATGTTCCCGTTTGATATAGTTTCGAATCTAAAAAGTTTTGAACCGGTTTAATTTTAAGAAATCCGGATATATTAAGGTTACTTCGAGCATCTCCAAGAGAGATCTTAAATTTGATTCCCTATAATCTCATATAGGTATTATCCTAAAATTTGTATTCCCTAAAAATGAATTAATCTGCAGCAGATTCCCTTAATCTCATTCCCTATTATTTAAAATACGGCACATATACATGTGTTCAGATCATAATCAACTAGCGACATCTAATCCAAAGTACCAGCAACAGTAAATCAAAACCGGCAAGTCAAACATGGATGTCAGCTGCCCATTTCACTCCAGATCCATCCATCGAGATAGTATTTGGTCATTGCGTAAGCTGCATCAATTGGCGATCTACACGCGCGATCAGACAAGCAGTGCCGCGCGCCGCCACTAGAAGGCATACTCTAACAACTGAACATTAGACAGTGCTTTCAAAAATGCACATTGTGTATACTCTAAAACATGCAGCTCACACACATGAATTAACTATAAAACAGACCCAATTAAAATATAAGCATATGCACATAGCTTTGTAACAATAATACACATTTAAAGTACACACATTATGCAAATCGATCTTGATTCCAAATCTCTTAGGTTTTACAAGAGCAGGGGACTGCAAATATATAGTTGCTCAGGGCAGAGTATAAGAAACATAAGAAAAGGAAGCATGAACAAGCTGTGTTACAACATATTTTTCCGACAACCAAACATTGATGCGTCCATATGATGAAGCCATTTCAGTGCATGCAAAACCCACGGTGAAGTGTTGCTAGAAGCTCCAAATAGTTGATGCTTCATCAATAAGAAAATTCTGTCTTTACAACTTATAGGTTTCTTTTTGTTTCATCAATACACAATACGAGGCAAGTGTTATCAATTTATCCTCAAGGATAGGAGTACAACAAGTATTAAGAAGAAAATGTAACTATTTGCAGAGGAAATTTTGTTCAATCATATTGTTTTCCTCTTCACCATTTAGTTCAAAAGGATAGATTCAATATTGTACAAGCTAATTATCATCAATTGCAATATGTGAAAATTTAAAAAGAAAATGTAACTATTTGCAGGAGACAATGTATCAGTAATTCAGCATTGCACATGAGTTGCACAAATCAAACATCAAGAAAGAAAGATTACTTGGCTTCTGTGCTGATGGGGACAAAAGGTATTGGCGTCGTCGCTGAGCTGTGTGTTCGTCGCCCATGTGTCCACTCCGTTGCTGCTGAGCCAAGCTCATCGCCGCCGCTAAGACACCCACGCCGTCGCTACTAGGCCACCCAGGTCGCCGTCGTCGAGCCACCCAAGTCGCTACCGTCGAGCCACCCAGGTCATTGCCGCACCACCACCCACACTTCGCCGGTCAACTGAGCTCTCTCAGATTTGGAACGAAGAGCATTGATGCGAGAGAAAAGAAGGCGTGCAAAATAGAAGAATATCACGCCAATGAAAATAAGAAACGAGAAAAGTAATCCTACTTTTGAGAGAGTTAAGAGATGGTTTAGGGGATGGTTTAGGAAAGGGATTAATTTAGGGTTACTGTTGGAGTTTGATTTTTCTTCAAATTACCTAAATTTGAATTTAGGGAGCTAGATAGGAGCTCTTTTGGAGATGCTCTTAGTTGTTAGTTGTGTGATTTGATTTTTTATTTTAGAATAAAAATCAAAGTTTAAACTATTTTATTATATTATACGGATCTTATATTCAATATTAATCTTAGAATTTGAGTTATATCAAATAGACCATATTTCTAATTTGTTATGATTAAGAGGCCTTCACACTACTACAAAGAAATAACTCTAATAACTAAGGTCATGTTTAGATGATCTTGCATATTTTTAAGAACTAAAATTTATTTATTTTAGTAGGAATTAAAGTTTAGTCTTTTTTGGATGTAGGGACTAAATAACATTTAATAAGGAGTTTATAAATGAAAGTAGAGTGTGCAAGATACTTTTAATCCTTATAAGCAAAAACTTATGGACTAAACTTTAATCCCCTAAAATTTAATCCTATAAACAAATTTTTTTGGAACTTGGGACTAAATGAAACTAAATTTTAGTCCCTAAAAATAAACAAAGGTCATCTAAATAGGCTCTAAGTCTCAGGGTCAACACTAAGTGGCCTATTTTGATCAATAGTTGAATGCAAGGTAATTCTAAATCACCCCTAACTTAGGGGATTTTATGGTACCCATACCTATATCACTCTTATCATTGATCCTACCTTAGGGCGTGCGACTAGCTTATTAATGGAATCACCTTTGTTTCTCTAGTGACGATGTTTTTTCCAAATAGATGCATCCTCGTGCCACCGCCCCGCTCTACCCCATGCCGTCACCCTGATCTACTTGCACGGTCGTCGCTCTCACATAGAGATGGCAGTCGGGTACAACGGGTTTCCAAATATACACATCCCCATGCCACCACCCTGCTCTGCCTCACATTGTCACTCTAATCTACTTGTGCGGTTGTCGCTCTCAGATAGGGATGACAATCAGGTATGACGAATATAGGTAGTGAATATCCATACATGTATCTATTTATCCAATGGGTAAAATCTCCTGACCATACCTATTACTTGTGGATGTTGTATATTCGTGGGTATAGCCGTTTACCTGTGAAACAAAAAAGTGAAAAAAGGAGCGCCAGGGAGAAATCTATGGGGTCGATGTCGACATGGAGGCCGATCGGTCGGTATAGGCGCTCAACGACCCGTGGGGGCGCTAGCGCATGGCCACGTGGGGCAGTGCGAGGCAGCCCTCGGTGGCACGCGGGGACGCAAGCGTGCGGCCACATTGTGTATCGTAGGGCAGCGCTCAGCAACGCATGGGGGCGCGAGTGAGTGTTACGCCCCGATTTAATAAATCGGAACATTAAAAACAATAATGCAAGAGGTTCATCATGCGACAACGTACATACGGCAAACATTCGTGGTACGCAGACCACATTATTACAAAAGAGTAAAATTAAAATAAATAATAAAAAGCATGATGAACGCCCTCTTTAGGATCTTTCTTCTTGACTGGGTCGCTACTCCAGACCATCTTCCTCGTAGTATGCATCCTCTGAATGGTGTGTCCAACGGGTATGAGTACAAAAGTACTCAACAAGCCACCGCAAATGCAATAGTAATGCAAGATAATAACAAAGGAAGGATAATGGCTAAAAGTGCGGAAAAGTACATTTTCAGTTGTTGCATTTAGTGTAGTCAAATTTAATCATGCAGAATAATAAACATGAACATCATAATACCATCTAACTCGAGGAGTACGTTTTCCCTCCTTGCACCACGGTCCTTACATGTCAAATCATCATGCACATTCATTGTAAGTAAACTAACTGTAGGATGTCACGCAACTCGCCCTTGACCGTGGGCTCAGCTTTTCGAAAAGATTTATGACTCTGATCAAAGGTGTACTACTGTACCCACAAGGCACACACTCATCCCAAACACCAAAGTGTAACGAGATGACTCATACCATGGGAACTCGTGCCAAAACCTCAGCATGAAATGCTCCAAGCGATAACCACCCGCTCTAGGTTTCGCCGGCGCGCCGGGCCGCATCTCGGCTAACGTCGCACCCCCTTTTACGCCACGTTGGTACAAGCCACCCGCAGTTGCTGCTTGACCCATCTCCAAGTGGTGGCCTCGGTTTAGAACACTCCATACCTTAGTTAGGACTTACCCACTAGACTTGTGTTTAGTACGGAAGTGTATTGCAACGGATCCCGCAGACCGGTCCTTATAGTGCCCCGGGTGCTACCGACCAATGCCCTAGCTTGCACCCGGAACCCACCATGCATACACTCATAACCATAACTCTATCACCAATAGAAATCCAGAGATAAGGATAACGGGGATCATATAGTAGATTCCAATCACCATGGCTCATTTTTAATCCTATAGCAATCGTGTCGATACATTGGACATTAGCTAATAGTACTAATAGTATGGTGACAAGGAGTTTAGGCTAGATAGCATGGCTTGGGTTGCACATCAAGGTCGGGGGATCTAAATAAATATATTATAAGGCTTTCATTTGACTAATACATGTATATCCTATGTGTTTTAGCGATAGTTTAATAAAACATAGGTTCAATATGCTCAAAAGATTGGTTTGGTGTCTTGCCTTGTTCAGCGAAAGGAGAGGAAGGGACTTCGGGAAAGTACTCCGGCTCCTCGGCGGCGTCGTAGTATTTTTGATATAAATGATAAAGATAACACTCAATAAACAATCCAAAAACCACACACAAGCATATAAGTTTTGATTTGTTTAAACCAAGGGAAATAAAGCCATTAAGTTCCTGAAATCTACTTTAGGAATATATTAAGATGAACTTTTAATGTGGTTAGGGAGTTTCTAAAGGAATAAAAATGTTAACTAATGTATTTTAAACTTCCAATTGATTTAGAATAAAAGGTTCAGAATAAACCTAGTGTTTCCATCATACTAGTATGAAAAGAATAAAAGATAAATTTTCCTAAAGGTGAAATGGACAATTTTTGAGTTTATCCTAAAGTGCATTTGAATATTTTATTAAATAAACATAAAATACTCAAAATAAACCTACTATTTTTATTGCATTAACATGTAGAGAATAAAACTATAAATTGTCTGAAGTTTAAATGGTAATTTTTGGAGTTAAAACGAGCAAGATATGAATTTTAGAAGTTTAAAACTATTTCTGGAATTTAATTTAAACCCAAAAATAGGCGTCGGTCCACGGTGAACCAGATTCACCATGAACCCGCGCACTGTGCACGTGCGTCGGATCCAGATCCACCGTTGGATCGTGATCGGGCGGCCACGGGCGAGGCGGGGGAGTTAAGTTAACGTGGACGGCCAGGACTAAAACATCAAACCGGTACGCGATGGATGGCCCAGATTCATCACGGGTTTTAAACACTAACGGACACACGAGATTACACCATACCCCTTCGCCGATATCTGACGGATCTGATTAAATCGCGCGAACAATTTAATCGCCATCGCCGGATCCAGATCGCACGGTCACGATTGAATCCGACACGGCACGGGTACTCGACCCGTACCGGTCATCTTCTTCGGTGACGGCGAGGACCTAGCAGCCACGGCGAGCGATGGCGGCCGGATCTAAGGGCTAAAATGAAAAGGGGACACTACGGGGATCACGAGGGTACCGTTAGCGGGATGAATGGTTGTCGGAGCGTGGCCGGTGATGAGCGGGGGTGGTGAAGGCGTTAGGGTCCTCATCGGCAATGCCGTTTCGGCGGGGTTCATCGTCGACGGAGCAGTGGCCGAGGTCGGGGAGGCATCGACGGTCACATTGGTGCGGTCGCCGAGGGTGGAGAAGTACTTCGGCGACGGCGAGCGGCGGCTGGAGCGAAGGTGGCGGGGTGGTGTTAAACGGAGTGTTGCGGGTGTTCTGTTCGTTCTCGCAGCGGGTAAGCGTGAGGGTTGTGTGCGGCGATGGTCGGGGGTTTAAATAGGGGTACCGACGGGGGCAAAGGGGGCGCAATTGGGGAAGGCCGAGAGTAAACGCCGGCGAGGTGGTTTCCTTGCATGCAAGCGACAGCGCCGGGGCGATTACGCGTGGAATTAAGAGGGGAAACGGTCGGCGTGTCGCGGGGGTGTTAATGGCGACGACGAATTAACGCGAGGGGGTCGGCGGGGGCGGATCCGAGGCGGGATCGGTGGCCGGCGAAGTTAGGGGGGTTGGCACGAGGTGGACGATGGGTTCGACAGGTGGGCCAAGGTGGTCAGTGGGCGCGAGCGTAGGGGTGTGGCGACTGACGGGTGGGGTCGGACGGTCGGGCGCGTGCGCGGAGGGGGAGAGGGTCTCTGACGGGTGAGGCCCGTCTGTCAGTCCGGGGCGTGGGGAGGGAGTGGGCTGGGCCGGCCGGTTGAGGGAGATTGAGGGAGGGAGGCCCGTTACTGTTTCACTTTTTTCTGAATAATAATAATTGCAGAAATTAGTTTAAAATATTTGGGCTACTTCCAAGGGTGATAAAAATTTGTAAAAATTCTCAAAAATATGTCTTGGTCTTAGGACCATGTACAAAATTTTCTAGCCTCTAGTTTGGTTATTCTACCAAGGTTCTAGTTCATTTAAGCCTATAAGGGTATTTAAAGGTATTTCAAAATAAATTATTTCCAGAAAAAATATAATAAAAGGTATTTTTATTTCTCTGAAAATTTGGGTGTTATATTGGCTATGCAGGGCAGTGCTCGGCGGTGAGCGGGGCGACGCTGACCAGCGCAAGCGACGCTCAGCAACTTGCGGTGGTGCATCGACGGGGAGGAGCATAGGATCACACAGGATGGTGCAGGGAGAAGGAGTGGAGGGAGGAGAGAAGTAGATTGGAGGGGGGTAGCGGCGAGTGAGGGCGGAGGGAGGAGAGATAAGAGGGATATAAGATTGTTAGGGTTTCAGAATCATTTTTATAGAGAGGATAAAATGGTAAACATGTATGGATATTTGATTCTCGTATCTGTATCCGTTTATCCATCGGATATAAAATTAAAATAAACTCAATCTTAATAAGATTTTTACCCACGGATAAATAAGTAATCGGACACAATTGTCATCCTACTCTCACATCATCACCGCTTGGCTCTACCCGGCGTCGCTTCATAGCTTACCCAGCACTGCCAATGTTGCCCTGTCATCATTGCCACTCCACTCTGGCCCTCGTGTCGCCGTGTCACTTCTCTATCTATGCTACCGTCGCGCGCGCTCTGCTTTGGTACTCGTGTCATCGCCACTTCGCTCTACTCGTGTTGTCGTTGCTGCTCTGCCTCGTGTTGTTGTTGCCACTACTACCTTTGTTATCACTAAGGGCATCCATTAGCAGGACGAGACATTTAACTATAACAACAATGCGCTCTATAAAGAAGGGAAAATAGAAGAACGAAAAAAGAAAACATAATAAAAAAGAAAAAAAATATGAATTACACCAATTTTACCGTTTTAAAACACCCATGGTATTAAAAAATAACTCAACCTACAACTTTGAATTGTGGTTTTGGTGATTTAGCGAAAAAGTGGACGATTTTGCTAATGTAACAGCTGACGTAGTGCTGGTGACGTGGCAGATCAATAAAAAATTCTAAATTACACTCTCCAACTTTGCCTAAAGTATAAATAACCTCCCGAACAAATAAAAAATATTTAAATATCGACTTAAAAATTGTTTAATAATTCTATTTTATTTTCTGAAAATCCAAATAGTGCTGAAATCTTTAAAAATTCATAACTAATTCATTTTAACTCTAAATTTGACCATTCAAATTGCATTTTTTTTTGAAAATATTATCTACATAATAAAAATAATTTCACGCGCCATATGAGTAATCTGATATATTGTTTATAATTAATTGATTTTATGTGTAGTTTCCGAAGTCGTGGAAAAACCCATTTTCATCAAGGAAATTTTATTCATGTGTAACAAAGTTAAGTTATTTAAGTTTATTTTTTATCAGAGCAATAGTAAACATTTATTTTAGAATGTCAGTGAGAAGGGGAAATAAAAACTATGATGCCAGTTTTTACTAAACTAAAGAAAGTTAATTAACCAATAAGATACAACTACATGTTTAAAAAATTGTTCAGAAAACAGAAATAATATTTTTTAAATTTTAATTTTTTTCGTCTGAATCTTCTTTCTTATCTTGCATTATTTCAAGATCGTGAACCTGTATTGTACATATAAGTGTATCTCATTGGTTAATTAAATTTCTTTAGTTTAATAAAAACTTACACTATAGTTTTTTATAGTCTCATCCCGGTAATATTCTAAAATAAACTTAAATGACTTGACTTGATACACATGAGTAAAAAACAGGAGTTTCGTGATGAAAATGGGCTCCTCAATGACTTAACAAACTACACGTCAAATTAATTAATTACAAATAGTATATAAGATTAATCATATTATATGTGATTTTTTTATTATTTGTATAACATTTGCAAAAAGATTATGAAATTTGAATGGTTAAATTTAGAGTTAAAATGAATTAGTTATGAATTTTTAAAGATTTCAACACTATTTTAGATTTTCATAAAATAAAACAGAATTATTAAAAAAATTATAAGTCAATTTTTAAATATTTTTATTTGTTCGAGAAGTTATTCAGACTTTAGGAAAAGTTGAAGGGTGTAATTCATATTTTTTTCATTAATCTGCCATATCACCAGTGCCATGTCAGCTACCACATCAACAAAACCGCTGGCTGTTTCGCCACATCAGCAAAACCACCTTTCAAAGTTGTAGGTTGAGATATTTTTCAATATTTTAGTGTTCTTCGTACTGTAAAATTTTTTAAGGGTTATTTAAACTTCAATGATATTTTGACGGTGTAATTTAGACTTTTCTCGTGAAAAAACACGTGGGCCTATAAAAAAATCTATACATAATAAATCCATACATTTACGAATGTAGATATAATTCGCAAATCGAATAGGTCTAGCCCATTTCATAGGTATAGCTCATTTCATCGGTCATAGGTAGAACAAATTTTAGTTCAAACGGATCCATATCCATATACATAAAAAGATAAATCATAGATTTCTATTTAACGACCAATCAGACAGCACAGCAACCCAATCAGCTCAAGCTGTCGCCGTAGTTGCGGATCACATCTTCTCGTTTCGATATTCCAATCCAACCACTAAAGAAATATCTCGTCGTCCTCATCAGTGACACGCCGCCATCTTTATTAACACGGACTAATCAGAAGCGCGCCGCTGTCGATCTCCCTTTATTATTAGTTACGACAGCTTGATCTAGTTGGTGAAGTTGTTCACGGTGGCGTGGGGCTCGGTGGCCTTGGCGGCCGGCGTGGGCTCGACGGTGGGGGAAGGCGGGACCGGCGTGCAGAGCAGTTCGCGCGGCAGGTCGGGGATGCCCTTGAGGTAGAAGGTGTAGAAGATCTTGAAGGGGAAGACGATCTGGTTGAGCTTGACCTGGCCGTACACGCCCTCGAACACGCCGGAGCCGCCGGTGACGGCGAGGTACGACTCCTCGTAGGTCAGGTACGGCCCTTGCACGGTGATGTGGCCGTGGTCGCCGAAGTAGAAGCTGAAGATGGCCTCGTAGCGGTCCCCGTTGCGCTCCGGCACGTGCTGGATCAGGACGCAGATCCCCGCCGTGATCCCCAGCCGCTTGTCCAGGCTGCCGTTGTACAGCTGCTTTCACACCAAAAGCAAGGCAACAACAGCTTCAGCGAAGCCGCTCGCTCGCCGGCCCGCGAAGAAACGAAACAGAGGAGCACGAAACGAAACAGGGGAGGAGGAGGAGGAGGAGAAAGGAGCGACCTTGTTGGTGAAGGGGACGAGGTCGCCGAGCGCGTTCTCCGTCTGCTTGGCGCTGAGGCGGAGGTAGGCGGGGCTCTCCCTGTCCCGCTCGTTGATCTCGTACACGTGGAGCTCCTGCACCTTGGCCGGCCTCGCTTCCTTAGGCGCCGCCGGCTTCGGCGAGAACAGCGACGCCCGGACGGCGCCGCCCCTCCCCCTGCTGGCCGCGCTCCTCACCCCAACCGACCTCGACGACGCCGACACCACCACCACCTGCGGCCCGATCTTGCCGAAGCTCCCAGTCCCAGCTGGCCCGGACGACGCCGCGGCCTTAACAGGGACGCGTGAGGGGGTCGCGGCCATGGCGTCACCGACTGCGGCGGCTAACGAGTTGATTTCTTGGATCAAATCCTCAATTTTTACCCCGGAACGCTGGTGGCGAATCGCACTAGCTCCGGCGCCCACTTTATAAAGCAGGGTTAGCCGGTTAGGTGAGTTGGCCCGGATGGACTGCCTGCGTGCTTACACACTTTGGGGTCTTCGTCGTTTTTTCGGCGTCTCTAACGCACCGGCCAGATGCGCCCACATTTGACACGAGGACAACATGTATTGATATGTAACGCATTTAAAAATAAGATATGAGTAGTTAATATCAAATATTGCGTGCTTTAAAAAATAGATCATGAGTAATTAATAAGAAATATTGTGTGCACTAAAAATAATAAAGGGTAATTAATAAGAAGTGTTATGGCATAACAAGGGGAAATAAATTATTATAAACTAGGTATTATGTGTCGTCCGATTCAATAATAGTACAATACGATTGAATGGAGTCATTTGGAGCAAATTTTAATTTTCTATAATTTTTGGAAAATTTCGGCAGAAATTTAAATGGGAAAGCACACTTTGCAACAACTGTTACTACGGGCGCGGCCCAGCTGTCCCGCGAGACGGGGAGTATCAAAGGAGGCGCGTGACTGATTGACAAAGGGGGCCCACCGGTCAGCGGAGCAAGAGGGATAGAGTGGTGCGGTGGGAGTCAGACTGATGAGCGGGTCCCACCTGACAGTAAGATGAAATTGGAAAGAGAACGACGGTGGCCACAAGAACTCCGGTGGAGGTTGAAGGTGGCGGCGATGGATGGCTGTCGCCAGCTTCGCCCGGCAAATCCACGGCATCTCGATGATATGCGCAATATCTGACGAAGAGAGTGCCATGTTGTTGAGAACACGAGGAGATCCAACGATTCGGATTAGAGGACATACTGGCGAGAATTGGGAGGAGCTTTGTGATGTCGTGGGCGCGCGCTTGCCGGTGCCGAAGAAGAAGGAGAGGTTAGTCAGAGGAAGCCACGGTAGTTTCACCAAACTAGGGGTAAAAAGAAAGCCAAGATGCTCCGATTCAGCGAGAAAATCGATATTGTTCGTCGAATAGCATGAAGATGACCTACTCACTTTCACGGAGTAGTGAGAGGATATACGGGATAGATCCATGTAGTTTTTTCTTGATTTCGTGGAGGAAACTCGATGGATTTATGGACAAATGAGCAAGGAAGGCCCTGGTAGGGTGAGCGGTGCCACCGCCCAGGCCCCACCTGCCCCAGAGCCACACTAGCTCAAATGCTCAATATGTTTGAAATTAAAAACAATAGTTTGTTAAATTTTGTTTTAATATTTTATACCATTGCCAATTTCTATTTTTTTAAAACCGACTTTGTAGAAATAAAAAAAATTGGATGTATTTTAATTGTGTATCAGTAATATTTCATATGTATACATATATAAATTTAAATATATTATTGTTATTGTTTTTATATTAATATAAAGATACTTATATTTTTTATTTATCTCATGCCTCTGAAATCTCAGAACCGGAGAACAAACAGTTTGCGAGCGAACCAATGATAATAAAGAGATAAAACCAAAGAGATAAAACCTCACTTCCACGCAGGCAGGAAAGCACGTGTGATTTCCGATAAAATCAACATTACTCCTAACCCTTTGCATGAAATTAAAAACGAAAAAACAGATTGATTTTTATCGATCGTGTGGTTTATTTCAATTATCTTTGACCTCTTATATTTATATTGTATACGAACGACTACGCTTTGTGATATTACATCACGTCTTAATCTATACTATTTGTAATAGAATGCAATATGCAATGGGCAATGTATATCTGCCGCCCAATTATTTTACCAACTACTCCTTGATATGCTTGAGTATCATAGACAATCCTTTTACATATTATTAGGTAGTATTTGGTTTGGTGTACCGTAAGGAACGGAACCGAATAGTTTAAAATCATCTCGTTCGCTAAAAAAATCAGTACCACACGATTTAACATCTATAGGGAATATTCTGTTTATGAGAACAGTTCGGTTCCACTTAATTCCACCCTATAACCAAACAGACAGCTAGTGTTCTAAAAGGCGCTAGGCGCTAGTCGGGCGGGGACCAGGCGCCTAGTGCCTAGGGGCGCCTAGGCGGCGCCTAGAGTAGTTACCTTCTTTTGTTGTGTTTCAGATGCTCCCCTCCCCTCATTCTCCTTGGGTTGGCTCCCCTTCCATCTCCTCCTCCACCTCCAGACCCCTCACCTCACCTCCTCCTCCAGCTCAGGAGCTCCTCTCCTCCTCGCCTCGTCGCCGGATCTGGCAGCGCGCGCCGCTCATCATCGGATCTGGCTGCGCGCGCGCGCCGCTAGTCGCCGGATCTGGCCGCTCGAGCGCCGCTCGGCGCCGGATCTGGCCGCGTGCGTGCCGTCGGTCGCCGGATCTGGCCGCGCGAGCGCCGCCGGTCGCCGGATCTGGTCGCGTGCGTGCCGCCGGTCGCTGGATCTGGCCGCTTGCCTCCTTCCTCTCGCCGGATCTGGCTACCTGCTCTCCTTCCGCCACCGGTTTTCGGGCCGCCTAGGCGCCCCCACCCGCCCAGCCAGCCTCCGCGCGGCGGTGGGCTAGCGCCCAACGCCTTTTGCCGCCTAGGCGGGCGCCTAGAGCCGCGTTTTAGAACACTGCAGACAGCAGTATCACCCTATATCTAGAAATCATTCTGTTCCTTTTCTCCTCATGCAGAAACCAAACACTACCTTAATATCTTATCTCGTCCCTAAAATAAAATTTCGTCGTGAAAAGGGATCACAGATAATGAAGATCACCTTGAACGGGGTAAAACACAATTATTTTTTTTCCAAACAATGTCAGCACGTGCATAATCCATTTCTATCCCAGCTGGCAAGACAGGGACATTTGGCTAGTATTACCTAATTTAGACATGACCAACTCACGTTTAAACAAAAACAGAATCTTTTATCTCCTACTGCCACGTTTTATATCCTTTAAATTAATCCTTAGTATTTATCTATCTTTTAGATTTTTCTTAAAAACATGTTCTGATTAACTCTCATAAATACTGATTGCATTAAGGTTGCATATTCCAAGGCTGGTGGTAGAGACCTCAAGTTTTCTAAATCTAAATAAATATCACAAAATTTGTGTTGTACACTTTTTATATACTTCATTCCTCCTAGAATCCAACATTTTCAAGTCCAAAATTTAGTAGAAAACTAGTACGTGTAAAATTTCATTTTTACATCTAACTCATCCACCAAGAAATGTATTATAGTATTCTTACTTATCTCTTTAGGAGCTTCATTTGGCACAGCTCTATATCAAAAAAAAATTAAACTGGTCCAACTAAAATCTAAGAAATCATAGATTTCAAATTATTTTATTATATTACATAAACTACATTTCCAACATAAAATCGTGAAGTTGGAAGGATACCAAATAGTCTCCAAATGTTACATCATTTTAGAATTTGATCAACACAAACTTTAGAAGATCAAACAAATCAATCCCCGGCCCGGCCCAGACCGGCCCAGCCCGGCCCGGCCCGGCCCGGCCCGGCCCAGCGTTGCCAGTGTCATCTTCCATGCGCCTCGCCCTCGTCCCGTCCAGCTCATTTCTCTTCCATCCCATTCCGCATCGCCACCAGACCCATCCCCCCTCTCGTAAACTTTCAGCGGCGACGCATCACGAGCCGCTCCGCCCCGTCCTCCTCCTCTCCTCCAGCCGCCGAAGCTCGAAGCCCGATCTGGCCCTGCCGGTGAGGATCCGACCGTCCCCTTCTCTTCCTTTCCCCGTCCCCGGTCGTTAGATCTGCGTCGCGCCCCGGGCTCGATCGGCTAGCCCCCGATCGCTCCGGCCCCTGCTCGTGATTCGCTCGTTGATTTCGTCGACGATGATGTCGCGGAATTAGGTTCCGGGAGGTATACGTGCCGTTTGCGGGTGTTTTTGTTCCCTTTTGGGAGTGTCGCCGTGCGGTTCCTCTGTTTAGATCTGTGCCATTTCTGTTGGGTTGCGTTGGTTTTGATGCGATTGGGATGAGTCCTGGTTTTATTTCGGGGCTGTGATTTTGGTCGGATGGGGAGGGCTATTGGTTGTCGTATGGGTGCGATATGATGTGGGTGGATCGTTGCTCACTTACTCGTTGTGCGTGGTAGGTGGTGGCCATGGCATTGTCCTCTTGTGGTTTGATTCTCATTTCGTTCTTTTATGACCTTGATGAATCATTGCGGATGTTATAATTTTCTCTGTTGTTTCGCAATGTGTGGTTTACGATATGTGCCTACAAAAGCGATAATTCGATTGAAATATACCATAAAAATTCAGTGAGGTGTCTTTGATCTAATTCGAATTAAGTTGGTTGTCTGAGCTGCCTTCATTCACCGGCTGAAATTCTTATGTGTTAGATGTCTGGTTTGTAGATCTGTTGATGACTAAAGAAGTTCTTTTCTGCAGTTGTCTTTGGTGCAGCTCCTGAGAATGTTGAAATGATGAGGGTTGTTTTCTCCTGAAACCACGTGTAAACTACATATTTGTTTGACATTTGAAGAAGTCAACGAACAGTTATTATTAGGCGAGCAATGTATTGCATGCTTCGTTTGACGTTTGCATATATTAATTAATGATGTAGTTTAGCCTTGCTTTTGTGCGTTATGTGCAGTAAACACTTGACCTCTTAAATGACATGGATTTATTTCTCTGATGGAATCATGTTCAACACAAAATGATTGCATGCTTATGGTTTTGTTAGATCCTAGGGACCATAGTGCCCTAATGCTCTTTCTTGTCTCACAGTTGTAGGAATCCTCGATAAGCCTGATGGCTATGATGGATGAGCCTCTTTATCCCATTGCCATACTGATAGATGAGCTAAAAAATGAAGATATTCAATTGCGCCTGAACTCCATTAGGAGGCTTTCCACAATTGCAAGAGCACTTGGTGAAGAAAGAACCCGGAAGGAACTAATTCCTTTTCTCAGTGAAAATAATGATGATGAAGATGAGGTTCTTCTTGCTATGGCTGAAGAATTGGGTGTGTTTATTCCTTATGTTGGGGGTGTAGAACATGCTCATGTTTTGCTCCCACCATTGGAAACATTGTGTACAGTTGAGGAAACTTGTGTCCGAGACAAGGCAGTTGAATCTCTCTGCCGTATTGGAGCACAGATGAAGGAAAATGACATTGTAGACTGGTTCATTCCAGTAGTAAAGGTATGGGGTTCAATAATACTAAAAATGTTATGATGATTTCTTCTGTGTAGAGGTGCAAAATTTACCAGTTTGTTGCCAATATTACTATGCTTGTTTTCATTTGTTATGTTTCTTTGGCATCGTGTTCTTTTATAAGATATACATGCGTGATATTTGTATTTATTGCCCGTCCTTCAATTGCAATTTGTGAAATACTGTCGATTGTTCTCCATACTCCATAGTAGCACTCTTTTAACACCATGCAATTGTTATCTGAAAACACTGCCCTAGTAAGATAAGTTATCATGCTTTCATTTTCCTTTTTTTTGTTCCATTTAGCATCACCAGCCAACCATTTACGGAAACATTATTTTCTACTGTGGCATTGTCCATTCAGCTTACCATGTGCTATTCCTTTCAGAGGCTAGCAGCTGGTGAGTGGTTTACATCTCGAGTGTCTTCATGTGGTATTTTCCACATAGCATATCCAAGTGCTCCCGATCAATTAAAATCAGAGTTGAGGACAATTTATGGTCAGCTATGCCAAGATGACATGCCTATGGTTAGAAGGGCCGCTGCATCAAATCTTGGGAAGTTTGCTGCCACAATTGAACAGAGCCATTTGAAGACAGAAATCATGTCAATATTTGATGATCTAACCAAAGACGGTATTTTTTCATGCATATCTCACAAAAATGCTATTTCATACTTTTATATTTATGGCAGAATAGTTGTTGAATAAGCCATACAAGAACTATTTAACAAAAAATGAATCCATGTACTGCAACTAGGGATGACAACGGACACAAAACGTGTGTGCACAATAAAAAAAACCTCGTTGCAAACTGATCTCATGAAACACCCTGAAACCTGTGTCTGTGAAACCCATAGGAAGAATTTCATGCTCATGCCTACACCTGTTGGGTACTTGAAACCTGACCAGAAACGATGGGTTAGATAGGAAACCCACGGGTTTGATGGAAAACCGAGATGAAGACAATGGTGGTGCTGGTGTAGACGCATGGCCAGTGCTGATGGAGCCAACAGGGGCGATGGTGGCGGTGTGTGGGCGATGAGTTGATGATGACGGTGGTGCTGGCGGTGGCTGACACTGGCAGGTGATGGTGGTGATCAGGGTGGCATTGGGGTGATGAGTTTGGTGATGGCTAGGGGCGAGTGTGCGAGGGCGATGACTGACATCGACGGTAGTGAGCGAGGCTAAGAATTGTAGGACCGGCATCGGTTAGGTCTAGCCAGGCCGATGATGTCAATACGAGTAGCCAGGGTGGCACGTGTACATAGTTGATGGTGACGAGGGGCGAGTGGGTGAGGGTGGCAGCCAATGGGAGTGGGTGAGGCTAGGGATTCTCCGATTCTGGGATTGGGGGTGCCACTGTGAGTGGGACTCCTGAGTCCTGACTTCCTGAGTTGCCTAAACCCTAGTGGCCTAGTAAGAAAAATTGGGTTGGGATTTAAGTTTGGGCCAAAATGAAGGAAATTTTATTAATCGAGTAAACCCATGATGGCCTGTGGGTCTAAAATTAAGCCTGCACCTGACTTGACCCTAATCGGGTAACTGAACCTGTGAGCCCATGGGCACAAAATTAAATCCAGAATCATGACCGTTGGGTCTGGTACCCCCCCAACCACTGGCAAAATTGCCATCCCTAACTGCAACTGCCGATCTAGTTCTACTGAAGTTACTGTCTGAATTTATTTTTTGCTTCAATTTTCTATCTGCAACTAGCATAAACAGATGTTTGTGTGTATTCATTGTTCAATTTGTATGGTTGTTTATCCTTCTGTGATCATTTTTTAGGCTTTAAATCCAAATTAGCCTGATCTATATGTGCTTTACAGTAAAAATGCTATTTATCATAGGGAAATTTTAAACAAACTTTCAAATGCTATTTCTTTAATGCTTCCAAATACAAAATATCAAATTAACTCTCAGAAAACATTATACCAGCCCTGCAATGGACTTCTGTCATGGAACAACTCAACAAAGCATAAATGATTGAACCGATGGGAACATTGATCATACAAGTTTTGGACAGCATAAATAATGCATCTAACAGTACTGCTGACCTTTATTTCCAGATCAAGATTCCGTGCGCTTGTTGGCAGTTGAAGGCTGTGCTGCTCTTGGCAAATTATTGGAACCACAAGATTGTGTAACACATATTCTTCCAGTCATTGTTAGTTTCTCCCAGGTACATTATTCCCTTGGTACCACACTGCTATCTGTTTGGTATATTATCTATAGTTTATTTGCAGACATCTCTGTGCTTGCTAGAGGTTCTTGATACGGAGTTGCTTCTGTTTGATGGTACCACTATGTATATTATCATGATTATGCCACTTTTACTCACTTCATTTGATAGGATAAATCGTGGCGAGTTCGTTATATGGTTGCCAATCAATTGTACGAGCTCTGTGAGTCAGTTGGGCCTGAACATTCAAGGTATTATCTGTCTAGACAATCCTTAATAGTTAATATTGTACATTGACATAAATGTGGCAAGCTATCATGCATATCATATGCAAATACATTTTTAAATCTGATCTGTTGATTGTATGCTCATGTGTTTGGATAGAGAGCATCTGGTGCCTGCATATGTTCGTCTCCTTCGTGATAATGAGGCTGAAGTGCGGATAGCAGCTGCAGGAAAAGTTACCAAGTTTTGTAGGATTTTGAGTCCGCAGCTTGCAATTCAGCATATTCTTCCTTGTGTCAAGGTAGGGCTAAGCATTACCAAACATTATTTATGGGTTTGCTTTGTTGTTTTTTCCAACGAAGTAACTCATGTCAACTGTATCTGTAGGAATTGTCATCAGATTCATCTCAGCATGTTCGTTCAGCTTTGGCTTCAGTTATTATGGGAATGGCCCCTGTTCTGGGAAAGGTCACAAGCAATATATATTTTAAAAACTTCCTTTTTCTGTATTGCAGATTATTTGTTGGCAAATGACAATTAATTTCTGCCTTTCGCTGTGCAATTATTTACTACCATTAATTCACGACTCTTGGAAACCTGACAAGCTTTTGGTTCTGGTATTCTGTAGGATGCTACCATTGAACAACTTCTTCCTATTTTTCTTTCTTTGCTGAAGGATGAATTTCCTGATGTCCGGCTTAATATAATCAGCAAGCTCGATCAAGTTAATCAGGTCAACTGTCGTTTATCTTGTTGGAATTGGTTTGTCTTATCTTTATTGTGCTGGGCTATATATCCTGGTGTTATTTTCAAGGGGTTTTCTTGTTGAGTCACTACCAGCCTACTCTTGAGGCATTGACTAGCTGTAGTAAACAATTAATTGTGTTGGCTCAATTGAAGCCCCACTACACCATCAAGTTTGCTTCTATAACCATTGAAGTACTTTTACTTGATCATCTAAAATTTACTGAATTTTGTTGATCTTTCAGGTTATTGGAATTGACTTGCTATCACAATCACTGTTACCAGCAATCGTAGAACTTGCAGAGGATAGGCACTGGAGGGTTCGTCTTGCAATAATAGAGTACATCCCTTTATTGGCTAGTCAATTAGGTGTTGGATTTTTTGATGACAAGCTGGGGGCACTTTGCATGCAATGGTTGGAAGACAAGGTATTTGCTATGCTGATTACTACTGGAAACTAATTGAACGCTCGAAAATTTACAACCAATTTCTAGAACAATTTGTACATTAAATCCCTATTTAGGAATCAATCAGAATTCAGAATACACAAATTGACAATTAAATATACAGATCTAACTCAAAAGTAAACATTAGGTACATACAATAGAGGAACTTAGTCCTCACAGGCTCACATAGAAGAAAACACTAGCAGGACAATGGACTAGCAAATCTTGCACTCCAATTCCGCAAGCAACTTAACTGGGTATAAGTCAGTAAGTTGAAGCTAGACGCCAGAGCACTGTTAGGGCGATTAGGATGACTAGTCGACTGACTATGCTTGACTAGTTGATGCATAGTCAGTCAACTAGGTCACCAAGTTGTCCTAGGCTCTTGGCACTCAAGGACTAGCCAGCTAGGTCACATGTATTTCTTGTTCACAGTTTCCTACATAGGTGATTAGGTTCCTCATTAGCAGATGGCAAGTGCTAGCTCTTCAAGGCAGATAGAGAATGTCATACTAGGTTTGTTTAAATCCTGAACAGCAAGAACTTCTGCTGATCAATGGCAGAGATATATTGAAAGTTGAAACATGATCTGAAAGAACTGATGAGAATTGAGAAGCTACTTCTGAAGTTGTTCAATATGAAAAAGCTTACCTGAAAACACATCAACAGTCAATCATGGTTATTATTTTTGTCAAACTATTTACACTGATTCATAGATATCTGCATTCACCATTCGCTGTTAGATAAGCCACTAATGAAAAACGCTGCAGAAATTTTCTAGCTGTAAAGTGTGATTGTCATAATAGTCATACAAATTGGTAATTATTTCAATATTTGATACCTAGACAATTTGTTCTATATTTGTTACTCTTCTTGCATGAGATTACAAATTGGTACCTGTTACTCTTCATAGAATTGTTACTACTGTACTGTTACTCTGTTAGTCAATTTTGTATTTATTCAGTTAATTCATCAATTATAAGATGCTTTCGTGTCCACTGGGGGGAATAGCTAAACTGTTATTTAAGATTAGTTAACTGGGTTTTGTACTTTAGGTTTTCTCAATCAGAGATGCTGCTGCAAACAACTTGAAGCGCCTAGCTGAAGAATTTGGTCCAGAGTGGGCGATGCAGCATATAATCCCTCAGGTTCTTTATCTATTATCTGAACCTTAATCATAGTATTTGCATTTTTGAATCCTTATGGCATCTAAGCAGGTTAATTTGTTGTTAGGGAATTTTTTAGTTAAGCCACATGAGCTGTGGAAATTTTAGTTAAGGCACATGAGTATTTTGTAATTGTTGTGTAGTTAAAACAATTAGTATTATTTTTTGCAGCATTATGTTATGTTTTTCACATTTAAGCTAGAAAAGTTTGTGTAGATTTTATAGAGGATAAATATGAAGTTAAGCTATTGAGGGCTTAATGAGATCCTGAGGCAACATTTTCTTAGATGATTAAAGGAAGTACAGAAAAATCTATTTGCACACAGCTCGTTATTCTTCCAGGTTTTGTACTGCTTGAGTCTAGCTATGACGAAATAGAATAGAGTGAGATACTGTACTACATCTGATTCCTTATATAGTTTGTTTTGGATTTATGTACAAGAATTAAGAAATTAATGACTTTATTGTTTCTCATTTATTCTGCCTTGCAAAAGGTAAGTTATTTATTTGTGAGGGGTAGCATTTATTTGACAAGGGCAAGCATGGAAGAAAAGATGAAAAAGTACCTATAAAGTCTAAAACGACTTGTATAAGGAATCAGAGGGTGTATTCTTGTTGCTGTAATGGCTTACACTTAATCTTATACATCATGTTTAATTTTCTAGGTGCTTGAGAAGATAAATAACCCACATTATTTGTACCGCATGACCATTCTGCAAGCTATTTCATTGTTGGCCCCAGTCATGGGTTCAGAAATCACATGTCAAAAGCTACTCCTTGTTGTGATTAATTCCTCAAAGGACAGGTGAGTGACTTGTGAGGTGTAATGGACTACCGATCTGTTGAAGGCCTGACTAACATATACGTATTGGTCAAATTTTCAGAGTGCCGAACATCAAGTTCAATGTTGCTAAAGTACTGCAGGCACTTGTACCGATCCTCGATCAATCTGTGAGTTCCTCAATTCTTGTTTTGTTCATGATCCCTATTTTTGCAATGCTATTCAATTACATGTTATTGGGGGAATATCATGAATACTTTGTAGGTGGTGGAGAAGACTGTGAAACCATGCCTTGTTGAGCTCAGTGAGGACCCTGATGTGGATGTAAGATACTATGCAAACAAGGCCCTCCAGGCATGCGATCAAATCATGATGTCAAGCTAACTAGCTTTCTGTCCAGTATTTAGAACATGATTCTCCTTAGTCCAATTGGAGAATACTTGTAATATGCCCTTTAGATTGAAGAGTTTCCTTGTAGTCCCAGTAACAGACCAATACTTCCATGCTGATAATGGATGGTTCGGACCCCTCGTCCTGTGTCTGACGTTGTAATTGCGCAAAACAGGACATGTTACTACTCTGTTCACATGTTAGATTGGAGCAATGGATACAACCACTGCCCGTGTGTGGTTTTGGTTTCCCTGGATGCAAGCTTATTTTCACTGGTCGAAGAGGTGCTGCGTGCCTTGCATGCGTTGGAAATAGGGTTGGCAACGGGTACTCGAAACCCGACTGAAACCCGATGAGTTTTTACTTCATTAGGGCACGGGTTTGGGTCAATTTTTTGACCCGCGGGTCTGTTAATGGGCAGAAAGTTGAACCCATCGGGTTCGCGGGTTTGAATCTGGGATCGTAGAATCCGAACCCGTAAACCCATGGGTTTTTTTACCCGGCCCAATAATTATACAAGCCTCTATTTTAGCCTTTGAGCCCATAATCCAGCCCAATACCTTGACCCAATATACAGAGTATATAATAGAGAATAGCCATCCCAAACCCTAAACCTAATCATTCCCTCACCTCCTGCCTCCCCCAGCCCCAGCCGCACCCCTGGCGGCGGCGGGCGCATCACACGCACGCACTCGCATCGGCATCGCCGCAAGCAGCAGGCTCCGAGCCTTCGACGCTTCGTTCGTCCGTCGCTCTGACCTCTGAGTCCGAGTCTTCGAGAGGACCGAGACTCAGGCGCGGAGGCGGCCCGCGCCCAGGTTACGTGTCGTGCGTCGCGCTCACGCCGACCACCTCCCTCGCCGCTCGCAGTCCGCGTGCAGGTGTGTTTTGTGCGGCGCGTCGGCGCCCCCTTCCTCGCAGGTCGCCGGATCTCGCAGCCTCGCTCTTTTCTCCTTGCAGCTCGCTCTCCCTCGCTCTTTCCTCACTCTCCATGTGCACTCTGCAGTAGCTTGCTCAAGATGGCGCTTCTCTCCGGATCCAATGAAGATAGCCGGTGAACTTCCCCTCCTCGGCTTCTCTCGATTAACCTTTTTTTGCAGCTTGATCTACTGACCCCTCACCGTCCCGAAGCGACGCCACTGCCACGGACCGTCGCGTTGAGCCGGAGGCCAAGGACAAGGACGCCGGCAAAGGAGACTCGCCACCCCCGGCTACCACTGCATCCCTTCCTCTTCTGCTTCCTACGCCTCCATCCCAAGCTGCTATCATCGACGACCCCGCAGATCCGAAGATACGCGTTCCCGAGGGTGCTGCTGCTGTGAAGAACAGGCGCATGCGTTTCGCTAAGAGGTCATCTGCTGCATCGCAGCAGGCTCACTACAAAGATGTTGGAGGCTCTCATGTGTTCCCAAGATTGGATTAAAAACAAATATAAAGGTATATTGCTGTTTTATTTATATACTTGTCCATTGATGTAAATATTTGCTATTATTGCTGAAATGTAATCCTTTTTTGCTGTAGTTGATGAGAAGAACAAGCAGCTTGTCACTTTTTGGTCTTGTCTCCAGGATATTCAAGAGGGCCTTCAGGTGATGTGTTTTCAATATTTCTTTTCTTATACTATTCTCAGATTAAATTGTTAATTATTATGTTGGTATGCTCATGTAGGAACTTGCAATTTGAGATGTTCAAGAGTTTCAGGTGGTGGCTCCCATTTTGGTGCAAGGAACAAGTCTTCAAGGAACAATTGATGAATTGATGTGCCTACTTTTGGTTATTATTATTTGTCAATTGTGAGCTTGGATGGAACTTGTATGTGCCTCATTTTGGTTACTGTTAATCTGTGATGTATGGAACTTTATGTGCTGCACTGCTAGTGGTGGTGGTTAGGCTAGCTGGTTATGTATGCCATTTATGTGTGAACTAATGTTAATGCCGAGTACTACGTCCTATGATCCTAATTCCTATCTAGCATGACTAGGCTATATAGAATTATGGTTGATGACCAATGAAATTGTTATTCCTGCTATTTTTATCAGTTTTGCTAGTGTCGCGGGCTCTGTGCATGGCTCTGTGGAGCAGACTAGCAGTGCATGCTTATGCTAGTTAACAGGCACGGGTGACCCATGGATGACCTGAGACCCGAACGGGCACGGGTCTAGGCTTAAAAACGAACCCGTGACGGGCATAGGTTTTTTAACGGGTCTCATTTTAGTGTCGCGGGCACGGGTCTGAACGGGCAAAACCCAACGGGTCTGTGCCCGTTGTCAACCCTAGTTGGAATATTGGACCATTGTTTGGGCCTGTCATATGTGAGTATGCTTAATTTAAAATGTATATATGCATACGCTTAATTTTAATTTTCTGATTGATTTGCAACAGAGAAAAAACAACATTGCTTAACTATTTTACGAGTGTCACCTTTCATTTTTATTCTATATCGCCGCTGCCGAGAATCCAAGGGATGGCAACGAGACGGTTCAGTAAAAAACTAGAAATCCGGTTGTAAAATAAACTGCTAAGGGCTGGTTTGGGAACTAGAATCTCGATACATTAATTCTTTGGAGATAGATCTAGATTTTAGTTCAAAATTCCGGTTGAAACCCTAAATGCTTCGAATTTATCTGACAAAATATTACAAGTAGTAGAAGCAGCGATTTTTTTTAAAAAAAACAGAGGTCCCGTGTCATCAGCTCAGCTAGCGACAGAGAAAAAATAATCCACGCGAAATAAAATCGTTGTTTCGAGGGCGGACGCGCCAGCCAAATGCATCACGCTGCCAAGCTCTAGCCCCGATGCACCTTTTTCCTTGCTCCTGGTCGCCTGGACGCTCTGCTTTCCTCGTGCTGCGTGCAATCCTTTGCTCTTGTTTGGCGGATTTATTGTCGACGTTTGGTTAGTCGACTGGAAAATCACTTCCTGTCGACTATTCAATCGTCGACAATAATTTTTCTTCATATTATCAACCGTTCAACGATTGACATGGAGGCTGTAGACAGAGGACATAGGTGTTGGGAGAAAATATCTCATCTTCGGGGTTATTGCCGAAGCAGCATAAAGGCAGACAGCAGGTTTGAAGGTTCCCAGAAGATCATCTTCGAAGATACCCGGAAACAAGTTCGAAGTACGAAGATAGGCTTTGGTTCGGAGTACATCTTCGAACTAAGGCCTTTCAAGATCTTTTCTGCCAGCTAAAATGGAAGACCTATCTTTTTTCTCATTAGATTAGTCTTTTACCATTTTAGCCCTATTAAGGGAACCGAATAGTTTCCACTATGTCGGTTGTAATAGAGGGATAAATAGGTCTTTTCCTTAATGATTGGGCCTATAAATACCCCCCATTTCACCCTGTAATAGGGACCGAATGCAAGTTATTCAATACACACATCCGAACTATTCTAAGTTATTATCCTTTCGGAGGCTTAGAACAGTTCTCTTCGCAAACACTTCGTTTGTTAGTTTCTCTTCTACAGAAACCTGTTAGCGTAATCTTTTACGCCAACAGTTGGCGCCGTCCGTGGGGAACCTAGTCCGAAAAACTTCGTTCTCTACCAACTTCTTACATCATGCCTCCTAAGCGGAGCGCACCTCGCAATCCTACCCGGAGGTCCTCTCGGATCTCCGGAGAGATACCCTTCGACACAGTTGAAGTCGGAGGGTCTTCAGCTTTCCCTCCGCAAACTCCGGAAGGGGCTTCTATCCCTCGAGCATACGAAGCCTCTCCGCCAACCCCTTCCATACTCCGACAGCCCGGAGTCACTTCTCCACCCTCCATCCCGATTCGAACTGATCCTACCAGTTCTCAAGACCCGGAAGGTCCTTCCGGAGGAGATGAAGATAACCTTGGGGATATGGCCACTCAAATGGCCAACCTTCAAGCTGAGGTAGCAAGGTGGCGACAAGAAGCTGCGAACAGGCTTCGCTCTCAAGCCATCCCAACTATCCCAGAAGTGCCCGAAGATGACGATCTTGATTATCCCGAAGTCCCGGAGAACGCCTCTTACGACAATGAATCTCCGTTGCATCCTGAGCTGCAGAAGGTTCGCTTTGATCCAAAGTTTAAAACTTCGAAGCTCTGTAAGTATGCCGGAGATGAAGATCCCGGAGAGTTCGTGCGTTCTTATGCCCTAGCGATTGAGGCTAGCGGCGGAGTTAGAGACACTATGGCGAAGTGCTTCCCGTTAGCTCTACAAGGAGTGGCGTTGAGATGGTTCTGGTCTTTGAAGCCAGGATCAATCAATACGTGGTCGCAGTTGAAGAGGAAGTTTATAAGTAACTTTCAGGGCACCTTCGTGCCTCCTATGTCAACAGGAAGCCTTTTCCAGGTGAAACAGCTCCCCGGAGAAACATTGAGGCAGTATTTTAAGCGCTTCGCTCATACGAAGTCGCAAATTCGGGGGCTGTCCACATCTTCAGTGGTTGATGCGGCTCGGGAAGGCGTCAGTCATCAAGGCCTTCTGGATAAACTACATCGGAAGAGCATCTCATCAGTCTCACAGTTGATGTCATACTTCGAGGAGTATGCGAGGTCAGAAGAGGGTTGGCTTCGGAGGACTGCTGCTACTTCGTCTGTATTGCAAGAAGTCAAAGTAGAAGTAAAAACTTCAGCACAGCCGCAGGAACCAGTCTTCGAAGTGCAACATGATCGGAGAAGAGGGCAAAAGCATCCTCGCTCTGAAGTCTTGAATATTGCACCCCCACAGAAGTTTGCACCAAGAACTCCACAGTCTAAGGGGAACAAGGCCAGCGGCTGGAGGCCGCCAGGGAAAACGGTTGGCAAGGGCCAGACCCTTTTCTGCTGCATTCATGGAACAAATCAAGTACCTCTGCCAGGAAGTCCACTGCAGGGAGGCCCAAGCCAGCTTCGAAGAAGGCTTCGAATACAACCACTTCTCCGGGCCTTGGCGATGGAATCAGTTCTTTGCCTGGCTTCCGAATCATAACTCCATTACCAATTTTCCCTTTTACTGCGATTGTCAGTGACTCTCTTTTGCAGGTAGAAGCCCCCAACTGGAAAGATTGATCTAAATACTTTGTCGATGGCGGGCACAGACCTTGGTCATCGGCGATTTGGGGATTTCTCCCTCCTGCCGCCATGGATGTCACCGCCGGCATCGGAGCTGCCGCCGCCAACGCTGCCGCCGCTGCTGCTGCAGTCGCCTGCTGCCGGGCTAAGGCCGATGGAGGTGCAGATCCTTTAGTCTTCACCATCACGACCGTCGGATTGCTCTGAGGAAATGGAGGCTAGGGCTAAAGAACTTGAAGGGCTAAAAAGTTTTTGATTGCAAGAATGCAGTGAAAAGGTAACCGGGTAACTTCTAGGCCTTCTATTTATAGCCTAGATTTCACTTTTTTACCGTTAGCTTGTGTCGTTTCGCATTCCTGCCGTTACTTTTCCCCGCGTTTAACGCTTACTACAGTTTTCATTAGAAACAGAAACTTAACGGCTCTTTTTTCTAAGTCTACAAGACTTTCGAACTTCTTGAGTCGGTTCTAAGATAGTTTGAAAAGCAATTACCTTAAGACTGATTCGAAGTTCATATCTTCATGCATTTCGGAGATAAAATAAAAATCAATAACCCCTATGTTTGGTTATCTTTTCCTTCCGTATACTGCTCTCCTAACGTTACAGATCAAACGGAGAAGCGTATTCGAGGGGCTACTGTTGGGGGAAAATATCTCATCTTCGGGGTTATTGCCGAAGCAGCATAAAGGCAGACAGCAGGTTTTAAGGTTCCCAGAAGATCATCTTCGAAGATACCCGGAACCAAGTTCGAAGTACGAAGATAGGCTTTGGTTCGGAGTACATCTTCGAACTAAGGCCCTTCAAGATCTTTTCTGCCAGCTAAGATGGAAGACCTATCTTTTTTCTCATTAGATTAGTCTTTTACCATTTTAGCCCTATTAAGGGAACCGAATAGTTTCCACTATGTCGGTTGTAATAGAGGGGTAAATAAGTCTTTTCCTTAATGATTGGGCCTATAAATACCCCCCATTTCACCCTGTAATAGGGACCGAATGCAAGTTATTCAATACACACATCCGAACTATTCTAAGTTATTATCCTTTCGGAGGCTTAGAACAGTTCTCTTCGCAAACACTTCGTTTGTTAGTTTCTCTTCTACAGAAACCTGTTAGCGTAATCTTTTACGCCAACAATAGGTATATTTATTAATCCTTTTGATTCGGGTATCGGAAATGTAATTTCGGAAAAAAAAAACATATTTTAAAAATAACTTGAGACGTAATAGCATTATAGCACTCCAAGTACTCGGTTTTACTAATATTACTTCAATTTAAGTCTCCGAGTACTCCGATATATCAAAGAAGAACATAGAGGAAAACCGACAAGATGATTTGGACCAGGTAGATAGAAGAAGCACGGGACATGTAAGCAACCATCCAAATCCAATCTGTAAGATACATCCAAGGCCTACATTGTCGCCATAATCCCGATTATATTCATCCACGTAGAAAGTAGAATAGATCGAGATTGAGCTCGCTGGTTTCTTGAGCGTTAAAATGTACTTCTTTACTATCACTCTCAAAAGAAAAGAGAGTTAAGTAGTGCAGTTCTAATGTAGTAGTGTAATAACACAATCAACGAGAGTGTCGCAAAATTTCATTCCGATAAGATACATTTGCGAGCTGAGGCCTTCGCGTCGAAAGCTGCATATATACTATATCAGAACACCGTGTGTCTTAGCGAATTATCAGTTGAGCAGGTCGTCCCACTTGCAGTACTGCCCGCCGGCGAGCGCTCGGTAGTAGCGGTCCCTGCAGTAGACCGGCCGTCCGTCGGCGGCCTCGGCTGCCGCTGCGGCGAGGTCGTCGTCTTGCATCACCTCCACGGGCAGCCGCAGCAGCTCGCTCCTCCGGAGGCTGGGCTTCGAGGAGGCCGCCGAGGGGGGCGCGTTGTTCCCCACGACGGAGTGGAGCAAGTCCTCGACGGGCGCGGCGAACGCGAAGAGCGACACCGCGCCGACGAGCAGCGCGCCGGTGCCCACTAGCGTCTGCTTCAACAAGTTAATCACCGGCTTTACCTGCGCAGACCAATCAGTAACGCCAGTAATTCCATTATTACTGCAACATCATCTAAAATGTACCATAAAAACATGTGAATCAGAAACAACTGAATTAATTTACCTTGTAAGATCCCAAGAGCCTGTCACGAGCCAAGACCTGAAACAGGAGGGTTAGTACGAACTGGAGCACTGCATTGCAGCCTTGCAGCCTTGCAGGTTTGCGTGAAGATACAAAGAAGACAGAATCCACGGGCGTTGGTGCAAGGAAGAAGCGTTCTTGATTTACCTCTGGTGGCTTTACCCACATCTGGCCGTCGTACCATCCGGTTTCTTCATACGGCACAACCGCCGACAGCAACCTATCACCAACGTAGCTCCATCCCTGTCATCATGTTAGCAGCACCAGTTCGGAATACCGATCATCAGATTTTGCATCCTAAAGCGTTAGTTTCCTGAGCTTACCAGGTAGATCCTGAGAACCACCAGAGACACGAGAAGCAGAGTTCCGATCCCAGCTGCTAGTACAAACTTGAGGGGGTCCTGCATGCGGGACGGATGACATCGATCGATGGAGAAATTTGCATGTCACTTATTGCAAGAACACCTACCTATACAGTCGACCCAGATGTGATGAGCTGCCGTACCTTTCCAGGACTGAAGCTTGCGGCGGCAATGGGCGCCGAGAGCACGGTGAAGGTGACGAGACACAGGCCGCCTAAGCGGAGGAAGAAGGACCCAGGGCTCAGCTCTGCCCACGAGTACAGGGCGCTGTCCTTGAGAGCGGAGTACTCGTTAACCTGAAGCACCATGCCACCATGGATCGATGAGATTAATCCACCACTGAGTGATCAATTGCTAACGATATGATATGATGTTGTCAGCCTTGTGCAAGGTGTAGCGTCCAGTGATGAACTGAAGAACTGAACGTTAGTTGAGCATAAGAGGAGGTGTACCGGTCTTTGTTCGAAGGGGACTTCGATCTCCAGCCCTGGGTCCCAGCTCGGGCCGCCGCGGCCGGCGAAGCCGCTGCCGCGGCTGCCTTCCGGCTCCTCCTTGAGCGCCATCGTCACCGTGACGACGCTCCTCGCCCTCCTCCTCGGCGTCGTCACCGATGCTCCCCGGCCGGCGCCGGCAGGCCGGCGAGCGCCATGGTCTCGCGGCCCAAGCAGCGGCGCCGGGTGGACGGCGACCACTTTCAGCCGGAGCAGCATGGACAACACCGCGAAAGATCTGGACCGATACGTGTGGCACTGAAGGTCACCTACGTATTATCTCGCAGTTCGCCGGTGCGAGCGGACGCGAGGCCAGCTTACTGGCGGCGTGGCATCTTTTACGTGGCGCTGGGCTCTCTCTTCTCGGCGCGCTGCAGTTCATGTGGTCCGGATAGGATCAGCACACGTGGCAGGGGATGGGGGTGCGTGCCACGTTGCCGGCTCGCTCGTGCGTGCGGGGATCGGTTAGAACATCTAAAGAATTTATTTATATGAATTTAGGTATTTTAATAAAAAATGAAGCTCTAGTAGAGCCTCCTAAATGAATATCTATTTCATTTCTTAAATCACATCTCATATGATTAGTTTAATCGTTATCTATTTTCATGTATACCTATTTTTTCATACAAATATATTTTTTCCCGTTTGTTATAGGCTAGATGACACGTATATTTAAAAGTATTATAATTTAACATAAAATTATTATAGATTATAGGTATTGATCCAATGAGGCGAAGGATTGACTTTCGAGACTTATTTTTGGAGTAGTATTTATTAGAACTAATTTTTTAATTTTAGAAAATAAAGATGTGCTCCTTATCGCTAAAATAATAGCCGCATTGGTTCTCCAAACCGTTTGAGATGTGGTCACTGTTTGGATCTGGACGGATGGAAAGAGATTACTCTATCATCAGAGGCCTCATTAATGAGTATGGATTTCTTTACTTTGCTAGTGTGAGTTGAATATTTCTATAGTGTTTATTAGAGGGAACTAATTTTACCGTTCTTGATGACATGGTTTCCAACCCATTTCATCCTTCAGATTTAACATGTGATGGTTCTTATTTATGTTATCAAATAAAGTTTTCTTTTTTCATTAATTATGTATTTCTACTGTAAAGTTACGCCCTGTTTGAGAACACAATTTTTGGAAACTACGGTATTTCAAAAACTATATTATTACTATATCCATGACAATACCATATTTTATAATACCACAGTTTTGGAAAAAAGTGTTTTGTACCAAAGTTTTTAATACTGTAGATTGAGTACAGTATTTATAATATTACAGTTTACTTTACAGAGATTTCAGATGGAGCTGCCAAACACCTTTCAGTATATAATACTATAGTATTGCTCAATACTGCAGTATTGCTTTCAAAAATATAAAAAAATTGTGTTTCAGACATGACCTAACCTCACCAACCAATATGGTTTTTATGTTTTCTATTATCTCTCTTTCGGAATACAAGTTACTCGTCTATAAATCAATAAATTTAAATATAATAGATAAATCTAAAAAAACAAAATAATTTATATTCAAAATATTATTATAAATGCACGGCTTGGTGGTCAAGTATCTAAAATCGTTCAAGGTAAGAAACAATGATCCATTCTATCATTGTTTTTACATTTATTCCTCACTTGCATAAACGTTGACTAATCAAGAATACTCTCGAGGATTCGAGATGCATAATATTTTTACACTTATTCCTCACTTATGTAAACGTTGACTAATCTAGTTCGCAAATGATTAGCAGCGTTCGTGATGTCGAAAGATATGTCATCAAAAGGTTAAACAAATAACAACTCCTCTAGTACCAAATTATCAAATCCTGGATCAAGAAGTCTTTAGAGTCTCGTGTTTCAGAGTATTTAGTTAAGTAATTTAGTTTTTTAGATTGAAAATAAAAGTTGAAGCTATTTTATTATATCATATAAACTCTAAATCTAGCTGGAATTTTAGAATTAAAACTATACAAAAACATTTAAACTCTAAATATCTACTATTATAAAACTTCGTCTGTGGACTCTTTTAACGCACTCTCGTGCATGAAGCTAGCAAGGGAAGAAAAAGAAAAAAAAAGAAAAAAAGAAGAAAAAGAAAAAATGATTTTTTTTGCATTTCATGCTTTAATTTCTGTATTTTGCGCAGAAATACGAATCTTGTGCTTCGCGCGGAAACTAAAAATCCTTATATTTCTAAAAAATCACATAAAACTATGAATTTTAGACATTTAGATTAGTCGAAAATTTTTTATCATCCTAACAATAAAATAACACAATAAAATAAGTCTCCACTTACTAGTCTAACATAAAATTCATTTCAGAAACGGGATAGGCCAGCACCAAAGAGACAGCTAGACAATTCAATCAACTGGTCTCTCCCTGGAGCTATCGCTGTAATGCGCACCTTCTCAGTTCGATATTCCAAACCAACCACTAAAGACACTTTTGCCGGTCAGTTACACACCGCCGTCTTTATTAACCCTAACTGAGCTTTACTAGAAGAGTAGTAACGGAATGCAGCTGGGGTGGGTGAAGCTTGATCTAGTTGGTGAAGTTGTTCACGGTGGCATGGGGCTCAGCGGCCTTGGCGGCCGGTGTGGGCTCGACGGTGGGGGAAGGCGGGACCGGCGTGCAGAGCAGTTCGCGCGGCAGGTCGGGGATGCCCTTGAGGTAGAAGGTGTAGAAGATCTTGAAGGGGAAGACGATCTGGTTGAGCTTGACCTGGCCGTACACGCCCTCGAACACGCCGGAGCCGCCGGTGACGGCGAGGTACGACTCCTCGTAGGTCAGGTACGGCCCTTGCACGGTGATGTGGCCGTGGTCGCCGAAGTAGAAGCTGAAGATGGCCTCGTAGCGGTCCCCGTTGCGCTCCGGCACGTGCTGGATCAGGACGCAGATCCCCGCCGTGATCCCCAGCCGCTTGTCCAGGCTGCCGTTGTACACCTGCCAGCAACAGCTTCAGCGAACCCGCTCCCTCGCCGCCCACCAAACAAAACGAAACAGAGGAACACGAAACGAAACAGGGGAGGAGGAGAGAGAGAAAAACCGACCTTGTTGGTGAAGGGGACGAGGTCGCCGAGGGCGTTCTCCGTCTGCTTGGCGCTGAGGCGGAGGTAGGCGGGGCTCTCCCTGTCCCGCTCGTTGATCTCGTACACGTAGAGCTCCTGCACCTTGGCCGGCCTCGCGTCCTTGGGCGTCGCCGGCTTCGGCGAGAACAGCGACGCCCGGACGGCGCCGCCCCTCGCCCTGCCGGCCGCGCTCCTCACCCCAACCAACCTCGACGACGCCGACACCACCACCTGTGGCCCGATCTTGGCGAAGCTCCCAGCTGTCCCGGACGACGCCGCGGCCTTAACAGAGACGACGGCGGCGGCCATGCGGCCGACGAGTTGGTTTCCTAGACAAGGAATGGTGGTGATGGCAATGTCGACGTGGCTCACCGCACTAGACGTCTTGACCCGACCCCCCTATTTAAAAGCAGAGTTGGTGAGGACGTGACGTGGCCCGGGAGGATTACGCACGCGAGGCCGTTGCTTTTCGTCGTCTCTCGGCGCACCGGCCATATGACTCACCCACATTCCACACGCGTGATCTCCACGGATCGAACGGGTGGGGTGGGTACTGGGTAGGTTGGGCTACAAACGAGCCCATCAAGCTCTTTCATGGCCTGTGAAATCCAGCTTCAGGTCCGTGCTAAAATGAGCTAAAACATGCATCTCGTTTCCTACCTCGGTCCAGCTAATGAAAAATATTTACTATTTCGATCGAGATGATATTATATAAACTCTAGACGATTAGAGTTGGAGCTATACCAAATTCATATCTCTTGGGACATTGTTTCTATTCTTCTATCTATGTTGGGAAAGTATCCTATGCACATCGGCTAACCGTGCACATGGTGCACATGTGAGATCTCCACCTTTAATCTGTAATCCAACGGACAACAGCTCCACCAGATCATTTTGCAGAAAACACCTCCCACCTCCCCCATTCTGTCATTTTGCGATAACCCCCAGCTACCGTTGTCCGTTAGATTACAGATTGAAGGTGGAGATCTCACATGTGCACAGCACAACTAGCCGATGTGCACAGGATACTTCCCCATCTATGTTTGTGTAGCCATCGAGAGTATAATATCTTGAGTGGCCATGTGTATGAGATCAAGTTGTACTCGCCTCCGCCCATCAACTGGCATGCTAATATATAGCTACATGCATGCTTCGTGCTGTCGCCGTGCCGCCAGCTGAGGCCACGCCTCCCACTCCCAGAGAGCTCCGCCCGTGTAGTACCGGCCGTGCCCTGTGCCCATGCACCATGACCAAAAACATCACCATTTAAGCCTCTGCATGGCTCACCGACACTCTCCCTCGTCGTGTTCCAAGCCAGCTGAGAGCCTGAGACTACTAGATCATCGGGAACGCTTTCTTCTTCCTCGAATCCTCGTCACCGGCGAGTATAACGGTCAGTCGACGCGAGCACTGCGTGCCTACGGCTACCAGTACCAGCGTGCTACGACTACGAGGGGACGGGAGGAGAGTAGCAATGGGGACGGAAGCTTCGGACTCAGTTGACATGAGGACGAAAATTCCAATTAGGAGCCTGCATGCATTATTTCCAGCTCCGTCCTATATTGCCTTTTATGTTTCAAATCACTTTCATTTTAAAAATATTTATATTACTCTCTGACTCTATCTAAATATTTTGGACAAACGTTCATTTATTTCGAGGAAATTATTATATTTTTCTGCCGTGGCGTGTACAATAAAAATGGTTATATTTAAAATAAAATATAAATTCCAGAACAGGCTATAGTATATACTTTATTTTATCCGATTCGATATTCTCTAAGCTTAGAGAGTTTTTTTAATACGTAATAATAATACATTAAAAGCATCATCAACTATCGACCACACTGATGAGTAAGCAGCGTCAATTATTCGCCGTAAGAAAACGCGAGATTTTTACGATCCATCGACGGCCATGTCCCCACTTCCCAAGTCCCGAGACGCCCAAGGGACGTGACGTTGGTCAATAAAGGCAAAAACAAATTAAAGGCCCTGCCCTGCCACCACACAGCACACTGCACCCTGCACACCAATGGATCCCTCGCTCCTCTGCACGGTGGGCCCCACCTCAGTCCTCCCCCCATTCCTTCCCCCAACCCAGCCACACTCACACTCACACTCACACTCCAGCCAGCCCATGCCACGGTGAGGTGAGGTGACCATGATGCAAGCAGGGGGGAGGGACAGGCTACAGAGAGCCAACACTGGTACACTGGACATCGCCAGGAAGGAGGCGACCTGATCTACTGCCATCCAGTGATCTCAGCATCCAATGCTAGCTGCCCCTGTGTGACTGTGTGAGGCCGTCCTTGTCCGGTACCACCACTGTCCTGGTTGCTGTCGTCCAATGTGCTTGGTTCACTTGTAAGCAAGCAATCATCACTGGGAAACTATTCTGCAAGTGACACAGCTCCATGTAGATAAGCACCTCTATTTTAAAATGTAAGATTTATAAGTTTTTTATAATGTTAGCAAGCTAAAATGTTGATAATTAGTTGTTTCCAATGTATATTATCCAGAAATAGAGCATGCAAAGCAAGCAGTACAAATGGCCAGAGCCCAGATGCACAACAGCACAAACTGTTCCATCTGGCTGCAGCTCCTAGCAGCAAGCCAGCCAGCCAGGCAAACTCATAGTTGTCAATCGATCTTGAGTTTGTGACCAGCGAGAAGAAGAATCACAAGTAGAATGCAACATTTCAGCTCATATTTACAGAGAAGATGCACTTGAACAAAGTTAGTGTTTGGTCATTTGGGAGCAAAGAAAGATTGATGAATTATGGAAGTATGAACAAATTGCATTTCGTCCTCTCTAGCTAGCAGCTGAACTAAGGGTTTAGGAATCCAAACAAACAGCAGAATCTCGTCGTCTCCTTCAGACTTCAACTCTCCAGACAATCTGGTCACCACCAGCTGCTGCGTTGCGACGCGGGTGGTGCGCGCGCTCGCCGGCGACGCGGGCGGGGTGCACGGCGCCTGCCTTGGCGCGCTCCCCGCGCGGCGGGAGCTCGCAGGCCTCGCCCACGGGGCCGCACCGGATGTCAGCTGGCGGGATGAAGCAGTCGGCCGACAGCCCCGGCACGTTGAAGGCCGCCTCGTCGATGGTCCATGCCTCCTCCATGCGCGTTTTGGTGTGGCTCATGGCCATCTCGCCGAACCGGAACAGCGTCACGGCGGAGCGGCCGGCGTGCGCGATCATGATGCCCTCGACGGGGCGGTAGTCCTCCAGGAAGGAGCTGATGGTGGTCTCCCAGTAGACGGCGTCCCCGCCGGCGTGCGGCTGGATGCGGGTGAGGTGCGAGTCCTCGATGTGCACCAGCAGGCCGGTGCGCTGGCTGAAGTAGCCGAACAGCACGTGCCGGATTATCTCCGCCGGCCCCTCGCTCCGGAGCCGGAGCGTCTCGGCGTCCGCCGACAGCTTCAGAATGAAGCAGTCCTCACCGTTCACCTTCTTCTCGCCCACGCACCGCGCCTCCGCGAATAGCCCCGCCGTCGTCAGCGGATCCAGTCCCTGCAAAATGCCAAATTGTCAACCAAATCGATCAGCAACTCTGGCGATGTGATGACAATGTCGGTGACGGCGGCGACAGGATATCGAGAGAGGAATGCCGAACGGAACCTGGAGGGAGCGGCGGAGGGGGCGAACGGGGCCCTTGGCAGCGTGGGCGCCGAGCCAGGGGGTGTGGCGCCAGACGAGGCGGCCGTTGCAGCCCGCGTGGACCTTGCTGCCCCCGACGGCGAGCTCTACGTACCACATGTCGGGAGCCATTCGCCAGAGAACGAAGCCGCCTTGCTCCACGGCGGCGGCAGCGGCGGAACCACGATTCTTGACGACGCGGGTGGCCGTCTCGAACTCCGACGCCACCATCCGCACCTTCCCCATCGCGTACGCGTTCCGCGCCGAGCGCAGCAGCTTCGTGCCCCCCGACGCCGCCATGTACTGCTGCAGGATGTACTGCGCCGACGACGACTCCTGCGACAGATCGAGCCCCAGCGCCGGCGTCAGATACCGCCGCATTGATGAGGCGACGTGGAAGAGAGCAGATCAAGCAGAGCTGTACTCACAATGGGGGTGCCCTTGATGGAGAGGTGAGGCAGCGCCTCCGTGGTGTAGGCTGGAACTGGCGCAAGGGGCGCGCCCATGACTCCGAGGAGGAGGCGGAGGTCGGAGCGGCGAAAAGATCCGCCACCACCGGCGCCGCCGCTGCTCGCCATGGACGGAGTGCGGGAGAGGTGACCGCGGACCCACTGTCCGAACCCATCGCGCCGGCCGGACTCATCTCCCCCCGCATCTCCTTCGACCATGTCAGGGCCCTCAATGAGCGGCGCCAGAACCTCTCCGCCGGGGCGAAGGCTGCCAGAGCGGGCGACGAGCGGCTCCGGCCCGATCTGCTCCGGCGGCGGCGGCGGAGGCTGCATTTTGCGGCCGCGCGGGATCAGCATGCGCGCCGGCGACTTCCCCCGCGACCTCGCCGGCGAGAGACCCCGAACCACCTCCCCCTTGAGCGCCGAAAAGAAGCCCTGCTTTCTCTCCTTCTCCATTGCCGCGATCCCGAACAGAACGGCAATGGATTGGCAGCTACTGGAAGCAGATCAGGGCCTTCCTGCCTCAGCGGAGCACCGAGCGGCGTGGTGGAGTAGAAGGGGAGGAAGCCGGAGAGGGCTGTAGCTCGAGAAGGAGAAGTGACGAGGGTTGGGCTTGTGGTTTGCGATAGGGACGCTGAGTGGAGTGGGAAGAAGAGAAGCGAGCCGAAGAGAAGAGAAGAAAAGATAAAAAAAAAAAAAAAAGAGAAGAGGGGAAGAGGAAGCCGTTTGGGGCGAAAGCGAAAGAGGCGAGGTGCCAAGTGCCATGTGCCCATGTCGGGAACGGAACGGAACGGAAATCATAGGATTGCAACAAGCAGCCAGGAAACTATCACATCTATATTTTGGAAAAATTGACATTTCGTTATTCTTAAGAATACTCCTTCCTTATATCGCCATACCCAAATAATAATATGTAGAACTATTTAAATTAATAGTATATAAGCTAAGATGATAAAAGTGAAGATATTTAATAATAGTGATACATTATCAAATCTCACGATATGCTCGGATGTTTTAAGATTTTTATGTTCTTACTTATACAGAAGATATCATAAATTACTTATTCCGTGTTTCATACTTGGGAATCTTAACATATCAAAATATATAAAAGTAATATTTGATATACAGCAAAGATATATCGATCTATTTGCATGTAAAATATAATGAGGTATGTACATCTCTCTTTAGGATGTGTATGGTTGAGCTGTAATTCTGAAAAAACTGTTGTGAGCTTTGAGCTTGTGAGCCGTGAAAAAACTACCGTGAGCTGTAAATTATCGAAAAGCTAAGAAGTTGTTTGGTTAGAATAGTTGCGGATTTATATTTTAATAGTTCATGATGTTTAATTACATTATTATTGTGTAATTTTACGTGTAAATCATTCTAATCATGAATTTTTGTATTGTTTATATTAAAATTATTTTTAAAAAATTACACTAAAATAATATATTTTACTAAAATTTCACTTTTTTAAATTTTACATAAACTGCTATGTTTTAATAACATGGTAGGTAATATTTATTTAAAGTTGAACTGAAAAACTGTAAAATTTGGGTTATACCAGCTTTCAAAATTGTACTACGAGAATATGCATATTCTAAAAAAGTTAGGTGACAAAAAGAATTATTTGGTTTAGGGGTTGTTTGGGACTACTTCACTCCACCAAATTTTGCTCCACTCTACAAAATCCACTTAGAATCAGATCCAGAGTGGAGTTATTGCTTCAGTGTGGAGTACTTGCACCTGTTTAGCTTGCAGAGTGGATCCAAATTCATGAATGATGGAATTTAGTAGGAATGTACTATTTTGCCCCTTAGTTGCATTACACTTTATTTGTTGATATACCTTAATATAATTGTATTGCAATAATAAAGTTTTATATTTGTATTACATGAAACCATTACATCTTCAGCTGCCAAGTTCTTGGTACAGTGGCACATCTTTTCTGCAAATAAGTTTACTGAAACAAATACAGTCGATAGGATTGCATGGCTTCGGGAGCTCCCCCCCTTGGCGCCGGAGCTCGCCGGAGCTTGCTCCCCCTCGCAGGTTCCTCTCATGGCTCTTGTTAGCGTTTCCCCCTCTCTCCTCTTCCTTCCTAGCCATGCCTGGGCCCCTTCTCCGGCTGCTTGAGCTTGATCAAGACCCCGCGCTTGCTGAACTGGTCTCTGCTTGGGATTTTTCTCCTGGCGTGTCCATCCAAAATCAAATCCTCGATCGCTTTGGCTCGCCGGTGCATTTTCCCTCGTCTTCGCCTGACGGCTCTTTTCTCCTTGTTGCTGTCTTTCGCCGTTTTACCTTCAGGCTGAATGAGTCTTCGGTGAGCCTCGCGCTTCATGCGTGTCTTGGTGGCACTCCTGCTGGTTTTCATGTCCGTTTTCTTCGCGACCGCCATTTTCGGTTCTCTGTTGCTTCCAAGCGGGTTGGTCTCTTTCTGTGCAACCTCCAGCGTTTTCTCTCCAATAGCTTCGATGTCTTCATTCATCTTTGGCGAGATGGAGGCGCGGATTGGCGGCGAGAGAAAGCTAAGTGGGACAGGGAGGAGACTGCGAGTTGGTCTCCCCCACGTCACTCTAAGCTTCGTCGTCGCGTCAACACCACCTCTGGTCGCCGGAGTTGCTCTTCTTCCTCGTCTTCCAGGAAGCATGTCTCATTCTCCCGTTTCCGTTCTGTACTCCGTTTCAACTCCTCGGACCCTGCTAGCTCAGTCCGTTCACTCCGTTCTCCTTCAAATCTTCGTCCCTCTCGCTTGTCTGCTGCTACGCCTAGCTCTTTCCTGGTTGGACGTATTTGGGTCCCGTTATCTCGTTCGGTTTTTCCTTCCAGGGCTGATTTGCTGATCAGTCGCCGGAAGCTACCTTCTCTCCTTGGTGGATTCTCTCCCTTTCGGATTTCATGTGAGACCAATGCTATCCCGACAAAGAGCTTGCCCTGTTTGGATCTACCTTTGCGTGGCTCTTCATGCAAGACCTCTGCCTTGCCTATTCCGGTTTCTCATGCTTTTAGCAGGATCAATTGTGATCTATCCCGCTGTCTTTCTCGCGGTTCGGAGCGTGCCAGGTCGTTGGTTAACGTGTTTTGCCCCCCTGTCATAGAACCCATTAATGCTTCTCAGAAGCTCCCTATCGTGGACTCCCTCCTCCCGCCTTTTTGTTACCCTTTCTGTCGCTCCACTGGGCCGAACGCTCCGGCCGGTCCGAAAGGACAAGTTGGCCCTTTCTGTTTTTGGTTCACCAAGCTTTGGTGTTCCCGGAGCTTTTGTGACTTCTCGTCTTCCCCCCTCCTTTTCTCCGCTTCATCTTCTTCCTCTCGCCCTGCTGTGCGCTCCACCTTTTTCTCCGTCATTTCTTCTTCCTCGCCAAAACCTTCGGTCTTGCCTCTTCTTCGCTCCATGGCTAATTTCCCGGCGGACCCAATCCCTTTCCTCCCTCGTGGAGGTGGCATTGCGGATGGAGGTGGTCCTCTCCGCAAGCTTCGCAATGTAGTCACCTTATCCGGTCAGCACATTAGGCGTCATGAAGACATGGTCATTGCCGAATGTGAGGCCCCTTTAATCCTGGCTGAGAGACACGATCTTCTTCAGCAAATCAACACTCACATCACTCAGGTTCTTCATCAGCAGGTTCTTCAGTTCAGCTTATATCCGTTAGGCGTTGGCATTTTTAAACTGGGTAGTATTTTTGCTAGAGATTGGCTTGTGGATTCTGGTCCTTTCTGGGTTGGAAATCATCTGATTAAATTTGTCAAACATGATGAGACTGTGAATCACAGGAACTCTCCTGCTGCAAGGGTTGGTTGGATTATGTTTCTTGCCTTTCCTCTGGATTTTAAAGAGACTAGCTTTCTAGAACAGATTGTCTCCTCTTTTGGGAAGTTGCTTTATTGGAAATCAGATGATTCTAGTCTCTGTCGGGTCCTTCTGAAGGTTCTCTTTGACAGCACCATAGATATCCCGAGAAGTATCACTATCAAAACTTGTCACTCCTTAGCTGGTGAGGGCCGATCATGGACTTTTCCTGTTTATATTCTTCAGAGTGGATATGCTGACGTTTTTCCTGCGGACGAAGATGATCTTCCTCCTGAGGGGGGCAACCCGCATCCTTTTAATGGGGAAATCTTTGCTGATGACCCAGCATGGGTTCAACAGTGGGTTGCAGATCAGCATTTCAATGCCCCTCCGCCACTTTTCCAAGCTGATGGAGCTGATCATCAGAACATTGATCAGTTACCAGAGAACCTGCCGGAGGAGGAATGGGCACCCTGGCCCATCTTACCAGAACAACCTCAGGAATTCATGGCAGACCAGCCAATGGAGGAGATTAGTGTGGGTCTCTCGGCAGTCTATGACCCCAGTGGCAATGAATCAATCACAGCTTCAGATGGGGCTGCAGAAGTGAATTTAGACCAGAATACTGCATCGCCGGTTAATGGTGTTCAAAACTTGACTCTGGCCGACTTAGAACAACAGATGTTGCACCTTCAATCTGCTATTGAGGCCCTTCGCTTGTCTTCCACTGATATTGACATGCCTGATGCTGCCTCCTGTGAAGCTGCACTTCGAGATGACTCACTTGAACAGCCTATTGAAGCTGCACAGAAGAGGAGCACTCCCCAGATCACTATTGTTTATAAACGTCGCCGTCGTTCCATGGAAGTTCGCTGTCCTGTTGAGGAGTTGGTGGTCTCTCCCCCTCCAAAGAGGAATATCCAGCCTCCCCAAGGTGGTCTTCGGCGAAGTGCACGCATACGCAACAAGCTTCTGGGTTTCAGGAAAGGGCTTCCTTCTGGCCAGGCCAATTTTCACCACATGCAAGCTGGTCCCTCAAGTCGTTCTAAGGGTAAGGAGGGCTTCATGCCAGTAATGCCGTCTCTTCAGGATTTCATTAATGCGACGGCGGTCGGTATGTTTCACACCCCTCTTTCCATTGATCAAATTCAACACTCAGCGATTCATATATGTGACATAGATGAAGCTCTCGTGTCCGAGGACAAGCTGTCTGCTGGCCTCGGAGGGGACACCCAGATTGTTCCATTTGCAGGAATCTCCTTGAAGGAAAATGATAAGGACGCTATCTGATTGCTGGTCCCTGAAGCGGTTTGGTTTCGGTTGCTGTCTCTTTGTTGGCTTTGGATTGCCCTCCGTTAGGGAGGATGTTTTTGTAGTTATTGTCCCTGCTGTTTCTCCGCACGCTGGGAGCAACCCCTCTAGTTGTCTGGATAGTGAGGACTCTTTTGTAGCTAGCATTTATGATGCTTTCAGTCCTCTCGACACCCCTCTCCTCTTCACGATTACCCGGTTGGGCACGGGGTGGCATGGCTCTTGTTTTGGGGGCAACATTTCCTCTGCTTCGCTGGACAGGCTGACAGTTGTGCTGTTAGTTTATTTTGTCAAACTTTGTTCTCCTGATCGTTTTTCATGGCAAAAAACAGATCCTGGCAGATTCTGAACTGGAATGTTAGAGGTCTCAACTCCCCTAACAAACGTCTCGCTCTCAAATCGTTACTTCTGGACAAAACTTTTGTTATGTTCTGCATCCAGGAAACTAAACTACAAGTCATTGATCACTCTACTTTTAGGAAATTGGCCCCTAGACGTTTCGATAAATTCGAATTCTCTCCCTCTCGTGGCTCCTCTGGGGGAATTCTGGTTGGTTGGATGGGATCTCGTTTCACTGGGCGTATTATTGACTCAACTAATTTCCAAGTAACGATTAACTTCACGTCTTTGCTAAATGGTCAAAATTGGCTTCTGTCGGTGATTTACGGACCTTGTAGAGAGCCGGACCGTGGACTGTTCATTAATTGGCTCGCTACCCTAAAGATTGCGGATGACTCTAACTGGATGTTTCTAGGTGACTTCAATTTCTACCGCCACTCTCACAAAAGAAACAAAAGCAACCCCAATTTTTCAGATATGCAAACGTTTAACAACTGCATCAGTGCTCAAGGCCTTTTAGAAGTTCCTCTTTCTGGGCGTCAATACACTTGGAGTAATATGCAAAGGGATCCCCTTTTGGTTCAATTGGACTGGTGTTTTACATCAGCAAACTGGGTTTCGGTCTTCCCAGTCACAACCCTTCACACTCTGGAACGTTTCATTTCAGATCACGTTCCCTGTGTTGTGCGGATTGAATGTAGAGTTCCAAAATCTTACGTCTTTCGTTTTGAAAACCACTGGACTTCAATGCCAGGATTTACAGATGTTATTACCAACGGTTGGAACAGTATCCCACCACAGATTGACCCTGCGAGAGTAATTTCCTGCAAATTTTCCAAACTCAAACAGCTCCTCCGACGTCGAAACCGCCATCATCATTCTTTTGACAATCTCCTAAAGGCCTGCAGGGCAATTCTTCTCTTTATTGATCTCTGTGAGGATCACAGGCAACTTACTGGTCCGGAATCCAATTTTAGGCGGATTCTCAAAGATCACATTATGTCCCTCCTACAGTGGCAACAACTTTATTGGAAGCAACGGTATACTGTTCGTTGGACTAAATTTGGAGATGAAAACACAAAATTTTTCCACGCAGCAGCGACTGATCGTTTTCGGCACAATTTCATCACATCGCTAACTCTTCCTAATGGACAAATTATAAGCTCCCATTCAGACAAGGAAGCGTTTATTTTGGACACCTTTCTTGATAGGATGGGCTTCTCCTCCAACCGGTTGATGCTTTTCAGTTTAGCTGATTTTATCTCCCCGTTGCCGGATTTGGAACAGTTGGCGGTACCTTTCACTCTTTCTGAATTGACAAAGGTTGTTCTCTCAATGCCTTGCAGTAGAGCCCCTGGGCCAGATGGCTTCAATGGCATGTTTTACAAATTTGCTTGGGATATTATCAAGTTCAATTTCTTCAGACTTTGTCAGGCGTTTTATCACTGCAATACAGATCTCAGCTCAGTTAACAACTCTTTCATTATTCTGATTCCGAAAAAGGACAGTCCTACTTCTATCAATGATTTTAGACCAATTTCCTTGGTTAACTCGGTAATCAAAATAATTACCAAGCTCCTGGCTAATAGACTACAACCATTAATGTCTCAGATAATCCATCAAAATCAATATGGATTCATTAAAGGGCGCTCGATTCAGGATTGCATAGCTTGGACTCTTGAATATACTCACCAATGTCACCACAGTAAGCATCCCACTATCATTCTTAAGCTGGACTTCGAAAAGGCATTCGACACTATTGAACATTCCACAATCATCTCCATGATCACGCATTTGGGTTTTCCGGCCAGATGGGTGGATTGGGTTCAATCCTTATTTGGTTCAGCTCATTCGGCAATCCTTCTCAATGGGTGTCCTGGGAAATTCTTCAAGTGCAACAGGGGCGTTCGGCAAGGCGACCCACTTTCGCCTCTCCTCTTCGTCATTGCGGTGGACCTTCTTCAATATATCTTAAATAAGGCCGCGAACCTGAAGATCATTTCTGCGCCTCGCTGTCATCGACTCGAGGATTTTCCAGTCATTCAATACGCCGACGATACAATTATCTTCTTGGACGCCACTCAAAGGAACCTTTTTACACTTAAAGCTATTTTACACTCTTTCTACTTGTCCACGGGACTCAAGATCAATTTTCTAAAATCCAGCCTTGTCCCGTTAAACATGGATGATGAGGAGGCCGAAATTTTATCTAATACTTTTGGCTGCTCAAAGGGCACTTTCCCGTTTACCTATCTTGGTATTCCTCTGGGAATCAGGAAACCGCGATGTCAGGACTTCACCTCACTGATTTCTAAGATGGAACGTCGACTAGTAGCAACTTCCTACTGGCTATCCTTTGCAGGCAAAATTCAATTGGTGAACTCAGTGCTATCAGCCATGCCAACATATCTCATGGGGGTTCTACGTCTACCGGCCAAGATCATCTCTCTTCTGGATAAATCTCGCCGCAACTGTGTCTGGCGGGGTTTTAATACAACAAATTTACGACAGCCTCTTATTGCCTGGAATAAGATGTGCCAACCAAAGAGATCCGGGGGTCTGGGCATTATCAACCTTCGGATACAGAACACTGGTTTATTACTGAAACATCTTGACAAATTCGTTAACAAGCAAGACACCCCGTGGGTTACCTTGATTCGGACTACTTATTACAACTCTGGGAGACTCCCTCAATCTCTGAGTTGTCGGGGCTCATTTTGGTGGCGTGAAATTCTCAAGCTCTGGCCTCTTTTTCGTGCCATTGCTAAACCTTCGGTTGGCAACGGTGCCACTATTGCCTTTTGGTCTGATATTTGGCTTTCTCACCCTCTGGAGTTTCTACTTCCCCACCTTGCCTCTTTCGCCAAATCTCGGAAGGTCTCGCTTCAAAGCATTCTTCATCTTCAGGACATCTCTACACACTTTTTTCTTCCCCTATCTCCGGAAGCCTCAGAAGAATTACAGCAGCTAAGGTTTGCTTTGGGGACCCTCACATCCTCCGATCAATCTTTCGACTCTTGGAGTTACATTTGGGGTTCTTCCATTTTCAAACCACAACGTCTTTATCAGAGAGCCTTTGACGCGACAGGTTCTGATCCGATTTTCTCCTGGCTTTGGCGTTCTCGCTGCTCCAACAAACTTCGAATCTTCTTCTGGCTACTCATTCATGACCGTCTTAACACGCGTGACATCCTCCTTCGTAAGCATCTCGTCGCTAGCAGTGAGGATGCCGATTGTATCCTGTGCCGGCATAATAATCGTGAAACCTCTGTTCACCTATTCTTCGCTTGCAGCTTCAGTCTATCGTGTTGGGCTCGTATTGGTTTGTTCTGGTCGGCGGGCGCTCTGGCCTCTACTATCATCAACACGTGCCGACGGAATAGCTCGTTGCCCTTTACTCGTGAAATAATATTGGTCGGATCCTGGTCAATTTGGCTGCTCCGCAATCATAGCATTTTTCGAGGACAACAACCATCTTGTGCGGCCTGGCTGGACCTATTCAAGAAAGAGCTCCTGTTACAATCTCTTCGTTTCAGGCCAACACTTAGGGAGTCAGTGCTTGTTTGGCTAAATAGTTTCTAATGGACTTTGTATCCCTCATTCTTCTCTTTTCATCTTTGTTTCTTTGTTTTTTTTGTAACTTTTCTTGTACTTTGGTTTATTTTCCTTTATTATATATATAACCTCAGTAGGAGCCTCTCCTGCTGGTTATTCTCAAAAAAAAAAAGTTTACTGATGTGGTGTTGTCATCGCATAGAAGATCAGGCAACTGAAGCGCACTATGTTCAAAAAATCAATTGTGTATACATTACAATCTACACGCATAGCATGTCGAGCTACTGTATAATTATCGTGGCAGATTCTTTACCATAATTTAACAATCAGTGGAACTAAACTGGAGCTGCAAATCTGTAGTCTTTTTTGCACATTAATTAGCTCTGCATCGCCGCGCCCTGGGTCGTCCAACATCGCCGTTGCCTATGCCACGCCCATACCAGCAGCCTGCATCGCCGCGCCATGAGTAGGGACCTATGTCCCCGCTTGTGCCGCGCCCTGGCCAGGGGTTCGCGCCAGCGCCCGCGCTGCCCGGCCAAGAGCCTGCGGCATCGCCCCCGCCGTTGTCGCCCTTGCCGCGTCCTAGCCAAGAGCTCGTGGCGTCGCCCCCGCCACCTGCGTTGTAGCCCCTGCTACGCCCTGTCCAGGGGCTCGTACTGTCGCCGCCCCACGCCGATGCTGCCCGAAGCAGCCTAGCCACCCGCCGCTTCTGCGTCGCCTTGCTCCATCGCTGCCAAAGGAAGGAAGCATAACAGGTGCACGAGAAAGAATCGCGAATGATAGAAACGAATCGGTATTCTCATTAATGGCATGGTGGGTAAATACTTCCAAACTCCATGGTTTGTTTTAAAAAGTGAATTCGTGGAGTACCCTCTAAGGTGCTCTCCAAAAAACAAGGAGCGGAGTCATGGATCCGTATTTTTTACAGATCCAAAAAATAAGATCTAGAACTGTTTGGCTTGCGAATTGCGGAGCAGATCTATAAAACTAGGAGTGGAGCAGTGCCAAACACCCCCTTAGATTCCAACTTTCGAGCCAAGAAGTTGGTTCAAAAATCTGAACCAAACACACACCCTTACTCAATCCAAGATTGGTTTGTATTCTCGTAAAAGTATCGATCTTGATCTTGCTTTGTTTATGTTGTATTAGATGACATAGCTAATACCGCATTATGAGATATTTGTCACAAGTATCGAAGATTTTCACGATGATTCATTTAGGGTATTTTTCCAACTTTAATGCTTGTGTGGGATTTGTCAATGGGCAATCTATAAACTATACTCCTGCTTTCGCTTATGCAAAACAATTTATTCTATATTATGATAATCTAGCATGTTATCACCCTTAAGTCGATGTCATGGTTAGATGATAATACATGAATTGCTCATCATAAGAATCTTATGGATTGATTCATGCATGACTCTAGATTTGTGATTTTATGTAGTAATGGATAGTTACTAGTACAGTTTGAATTATCTAGAGAATGAACTTTATATTGTTCACATCGAGTCAGTGGCTACATCCATACTACAACCATGGATTGACGTACCTTAGAGCATCTCTGAAAAATTACCTATATGGCTACTTAAATTTGAATTTAGGTATTTTTGTGAAAAATGAAGCTCCAAGAGTTTTCCTAAATAAGTCAATTTTTTAATCCATTCCCTGAATCACCATTCATCTCTCTCAAATATAGAATCAGTTTAGCCAATCCCTATTTACATTTATACATATTTTTTCTTGCATGTACATTATTTTTCTTCGTATGTGTTGTTATAAGTTAGATGATACACATATTTGAATGTACTATAGTTTTACACAAAATTATTACGTATTATAGACCATATTTGTAGGATTTAAAAAATAAGGATCGAGATTATAGAAAAACTGTTGTGATTGATTATTTTATTAGCCATGTATTACGATATCTCAGGCTCAGTCCACCTTAGCCTTAGGTCGCTCCACATCCACCCTGTGGCCTGTGCTAACCATGGAGCTAGAAGAAGCTTTTGGCCATGGTTGTCTCAACCATGTGACCGCATATATAGGAGGCTGATGTTGCATCCAATGTGATGTTCTGTACGTGTGTTCTTTGATCATTTTGCTCATGTGTTAGTTCATTTTGATTCTAGAGTATCACAGTCATTCATGTTCTTGAAATTTGTTGAACGTCAAAAGATTGAACACATTGTTAGATAAACATATGCTAGTACATTCCCCAAGTGCTATGTTGAGAACCAAATGTGTTTGCAAGGGGGCATGCACATATTATCATCATTTGGAGAAAATTATTCAAGGCTAATCTTATACAAATAGTTTCCCGAGATTTAAATGTCATATTAGGCACATTGATTATCTAAGCATAATAAAAAATATTGCTAGGCTAGACAATACCCCTCGTAGACTTGTATGGACATCATATATGTCATATGTTGCTAAAGGGGTGTTTGGTTCGATGGATTAAAATTTAGTCCGTGTCACATCGGATGTTTGGACATCAATTTGAAGCATTAAACGTGGACTAATTATAAAAATAATTGCAGAATCGGAGGATAATTCATGAGACGAATTTATTAAGCCTAATTAATCTATAATTAGAAAATGTTTATTGTAGCACCATATTGTCAATTATGACGTAATTAGACTCATTAGATTCGTCTCGTGAATAATCCACCGATTATGGATGAGTTTTGTAAATAGTCTATATTTATTGCTCCAAAATAGTATCTAAACGTTCAACGTGACCGGGACTAAAATTGAGTACTGGTATCCAAACACCCCATAAGCAAGCAAACCCTTCCAAACAGTCATATATATGTTGTCTCACCATTTCTAAATTAAATTCAATACCATTAGTGAATGAATATCTCGACTTGATAAGATATAAAATTTATCATTGATTCAGTCCCTAGAACCTCACCTATCTTCAAAAGGCCTTACCATATGCCACCAAATGACTTGTTAGATGAACTTAAGAAATAACATGGTGAATAGCTAGGAAAACGTTTTATCTATCGTAGGGCTTCACCTTAAAGTTGTCATGTTTTGTTTGTCCCCGTAAAATATGGTAGCACACACACATCTGGCGGTTCAGGTGGTGGTTCGGCTTAGCGGAGGTTGCTGCTGATCACCTTAGCGGAGGCGGTTACTGCTCGGCCTAGCTGCAACTACTACTAGGCCTAGCAACAGCGATGGCTAGGGCTTCCAAGAGGTGGCGGTTGGGGTTTTAAAGTGTTGTGTTGAGTTGAGTGACTCAGACTATACTAAAAGTCTGTTTGGATTTAAAAGTCTGTTTGGATTTAAGGGGTTAAAACAAAGTAACTAAAATAGGGGTTAAAATTTTAGTCACTTTTGTTTGGATCCAAGGGGCTAAAAAGGGCTAAAACATTTATGATGAGTGGAAATGAGACATTTTAGTCCCTCTTAGCTCCTCCTTGGAGCCTAATGGACTAAAAAATTTTAGCCCCTTTTGAACCTTGCTGTTTGGATTTTTAGCCCCTAAAGTGACTAAATTTTAGCCCCTTTTGCTTTAGCCCCTTGATCCAAACACCCCCTAATTAAATGAGTCACCAACTGTTGTAGTGTTTCTTGAGTGAGTCATGCATTGAGTACAAGCAGAAGATTTTCGGGGTTATTTTTTTGTCATTATAATTTTTACGGTTTACTAATATGTCATTAGTGCGTCAATAACATATTGAGACTGTCACAGTCACTGACAATGTCGTGTAGAAAATTTTTAAAAATTGTAATAGCATGTAAAAATTTTTCTCATTTTTTTTGTTTTTCAACGTTGCCCGTTGTCTAAACGTGAGGTTATTTATTCTATTTACCATGTAGACACATTTAATTGTCAGTCCGTTTAGCTTGCTTAGGGCTTCTTTGGAATGCAGAAATCCAAAAATACACGAATAGAAAAAATATAGGAATAGGATAGGAATGTAGGTAGAAAACAGATGATTTGAAAATGTAGGAAAAATTAGAGATATATTGTTTGTAATACAAGAATTAACTAATCACATGGTTTTTCTAAACATTTATATTAAAGCTACTTATATTATCTCATTACGAGTTTTATGCATTGATTTGTTTTGAACTTAGCAAAGGAAAGAAAAAAAGAGGTTGGAGTACATGTTTGAATTACTATATTTTTCCTATGAATTTTAAGAAAAATGAAATTTTCTTTCATTTTTTCTAGACACCAATCCTCCATTTCAAATGAGTGAATAGTATCAATTTCTATAGGAATTTGAATCCTACATTATTCCTCTAAAATTCCTTCAATCCAAAAGAGCCCTTATACAGTGTTTGACCGTTTACATAACAGGACCGTTCAATCACCGTTTAGGGCAAAATTGTATAGTAGGCTATTGTTTTCTGTTTACACGACGTGTACATGGCCAAGCCATTTAGTTGCGGGGGATTTGATAATATATCCACACTTTAGATGAGATATTGAGGATTTATCCACCACATCTTAATGATATATGGAATCCATATAGGTCAATAACATGTGGGTCAAGAAAATAAATCCTCAATTTTCATCTAAATAAAGAATATAGGATCAATTTTTTCTTTAATTCTACAAACACTACTTATAGTCAAATAGACTAGGTCCGGAAATTTTCCCTTACCCCTATTCCCCTAGGGCGCTGCCCACCATCTCCCTGTTCCACATCCAATGCACCGTCTTCTCTAAGAGTGAAAATGCTTTAAATAGTTTTTGATCGAATTTTAAAAAATATTTTATATCTCATTATTTTCGGATATATATTGGCATCAGACAATTAAGAATTCAAATTTGAATAATTTAAACAACTCCTTTAAAAAGAATTATTCAGCCCAATTATTTCTAGGATTTGTACGAGGAGCAGGTTATGCGCCGGCCTTCGCCCCTCCCTTCCCTCCGATCCAGTCCAGATCCCGTCTTCACCTCTAGCGCCGCCGCCCCCACTTCTGCAGCGACCTCCGTCGACCGCCGTCGCCCCCCTTCCGCTGCCGATCTCCCAGTAACCTGCTCAGGTGAGGTTCGCGCTTCTCCCCCCTCCTTCGATCCCCACCCCGTCTCCTGACTCTCCTCGGCGGCTGATTCTCCTCGGCCGCGGACGGGCAGCCGCGAGCGCGCGCCGTGCACATGCATACGGGGTGCGCTCGCTTGGCTGGGAGTTTCAATCGTGCGTGCATGCGTGATGCGTCCTCATGTGCCGTGCGTGTTTCTCCGTCGCCCTAGCTAGCTCTCGATCAGCCCATACCCATACGGCTAATTCAGCAAGGCGTGGGGTGTACAGCTATGTAAACACATCACACATGTATACAGCACCCTACGATTTTCAAATGTTGTTGATTTAGTTAACTGTTCTTATATTTCATTAAAAGCTAATTCAAACACTGGCTGCAAGTGCGCATACATCTATCTGCAATATGTTTTGCTCTCCTTTAATCATATACATCTAGAAATTAACATTGCTCCATCTATCTGATCCAACACCTACCATGCATGCATCTTTCATTAATTTCTTCACAAATTATTCATACATATTCACTTGTGTGTTGTGATTTGTGAACCAAGAATTACAGTATGTTCACTATTAATTCATATTCATTATGAATTATGTTTATTGTAAACACAATATGCTTAATTTGTTGTTTGATTTAGTATTTGATGACTATATAATTGTGAATGTATGTTTATTTTTCCCTTCACTCTGTTCTGATAAACAGCTTCCCTTCACGGCGTAGCTTGCCGTGGCTGACACCGTCATTGAATACCAGGTCAGATTGCTGCTGCCGCCAGGGGTGTTTTTTTGGGGGGGGGGGGCGGGGGAGGGGGTGGCAGTCCTGCCAGGGATGAGCCCTGTCGCCTTCCCTAGTCCCTAGATCCACCTTTCTCCAGGTTGAGGATATCAGACAGACCCCTAACTAGATTTTTTCTTCCATTTTTGTTGTTCCTCAGGACTTTGGGCGATTTGGGATCGTTTGGAGCTGCGGTTTTGGTCAGCACGATGGCGAACATTCGGGCGCTTCTCGTCGGGTAAGATGGTGATGATAAATGCTCCCCCGGTTGATGGTGGGGGTCGATTTATGTGCACTGCAACTTGACGATTTGCTGGTGTTGTCCTCCCTACCGCAGACTGACACGTGCCAGGGGTTCCTTGGCGGAGATCGGTGGTCGATGTGCTTCTTTGAGGTATAACTTTCTTAGATGTGTCACAGGGATTGTTCTGTCTCTATTATTTTCCTTAATCTGTTTAGCATTATCTAGTTGAGGCTGGTCTTGGTGTCAGCAGACAGCACCAACTTTGAACAAACAGTTAGCTGTCAATGTGGATTCATTCTTGTGTAAAATATTTGCTAATGCATATTTATCTTTCAGTTACATGATTGATTAATGTTGAATTGAGATTATAAGTTTGCAGCATATGCTTCATACATATATTTTCAAATTTGCAACTGCTTTATTATGTGTAGCTTTGCTTTGCACATTTTCTTACCGCATTGTTATCTATTTATCTTCCAGGCCTTTACGTCTAGCTGCATTGAGCAGACATTACAAGGTTAGCCGAAAGATTTTTCCATTTCTTACCCACATTGTTGTTTATATGCCATCTTCATTGCAGGTTGCTATGGAAACTCGTTGGTTCTCCTCAACAGGTACATCATGTAACCCATCCTTTCAGTACATGGTTGTAACCCATCCTTTCAATATATGGTACTGTTTTTCTTTTGGGTAATAGGCATGTTGCTCTTTCGGTGTGGATTTATTGTAACTGAACATACTTTGGAGTAGATTGTTCATTGTTGTAATCACAAGCAAACTACATATAAACAAGCCAAAGAATATTTAATGGCTTATGGAACTCTATGCCTTTGGCATTGTGTGGTTTTTATCTCCTCATGACATACATCAATTGATAATGCGAAATATACAGATATCCATCTTAAGCCACATGGAAATGACAAATTTTACATGGTTATTTGCTTCTTGTTTGTTCCTCAACGTTATCATGGGAAGAAACTCACTTGCATAAAAAAGTGTTAGTATACTCAGCATGACTCTTAATTCTGTATCATAACGAACTATTAATTACTACATGGTCATTCTAAATAAAAATATTGTAGTTCATAAAAAGCATATAAATTTGTAGACTAAGTACTCAAACCATAAGATATTAAATATACCATTTTATTACCTTTGTAGACTTGCAGGGTTCTTGCATGTTCTGGAAACAAATAGTAACATTGGACCAGAATTTCTTTTAGAATAAATTTTACAAACCCCAGGTTTCTGGGCATTAGGAACAGTGTAATACCAAGCCAAACCTCAGGTATGAGGTTTGTTTCAACAAATCCCTTCTACTTCCTCTCAGACTTGCAGCTAGCAGAACATTTTTCAGAGTTTTTATGCATGAGATTAAAACACCTGGTGATGAATAGGCTATTGAATCCTTCTGATTTAAAATCAAGCTGGCTACTTTAATCAAAAGGTACTGATACAGCAACAAGTGCTAAGGATGGACATAGACCTGATAGGAGAAACATGCAAATGATTTTTTCGGGTCTAGCTCTTTCCATTCGTGAAGGTCTGACTAGGAGTCTTTGTTATCACTTATCACGGAAATGCTGGAACAGGAGCGAGGCCTGCTGTAACAGCTTGCTGCCCAGCTTCTCTATCTTATATCTCTCTCTCTCACTATGATGTGCACGGATCTTAGCTTTCACCTAGGCAAGGTGGCTGTGGTCACTGCAGGAAGCTGCTGGCATGGAGGCCATAGTAGCAGAGCACAGATGAGGAAGACTAGCTTAGTGGTGATGATTGACATTGAGGAAGTAGCAAACCAATTAGTGGAATGTTCTGTATGAGCAGATTTGTCGCCTGTGAGCTCACTGGCATGAATCTGGCTGTTGCCACTGATGCTTTTTGTTCGAAGAAGATGAATGTGCAATGATGCTCTGCTGCTTAAAGAAGACTGGGACAGAGAGAGGCATGATGGGATTGGGAGGTGACAGGAGGATAACATATCTGAGGTTTTGTGAAGGAACTTGACAACTTGTCTCAAATTCTAGAATTTATTGAAATAAACCACAAAACGTGGAATTTTGTGTTTACTCATGTCCCAAAACCTAGTGTTATGTTAAATGCACTATTATTTTTAACTAATAGAATTTGCTACATAATCAGGTGACTAGATACATATTCAGCTCTTATGCTTAATTCTGAAAATACAATTGTTCTATAAACTCTTTTGAAGACATTAGTATAATTTGGAGTTTTGGACTCACCATGATTAACAGTGTGTATTTTTTTATATCCTATCAGTGTGTTAATTTCTAGCCCTTGAGTGTGATTCTACTGCTTTAATATATAATAGAAAGATATCCTTTACATCATTAATTTGTCTTTTTTCTTCAGCGGGGCTTCCTCCTCATCTTGTAGTTGGGATGCCAGCCTTGTCCCCTACTATGGTAAAAACATAAGTATTCATCATATTAAATATTAATACTTGCTGATGGTTCACTGTGTTGCTTACTTCTACATATTTGACTATCTAACATGGTTTTCATTAGAATCAAGGTAACATTGCAAAATGGAGAAAACAGGAAGGTGAAAAGGTTAGGATTTCGCTATGGAATATTTCATGATATTTCTGAAACATCCTGTTTTTAATTTGGAGTTATTTACATACTTTTCATTTATTAGCTCTGAGTATGGTATCAACAGAAGTTATATGTTGTCTGCAGATAGAAGTTGGTGATGTGATCTGTGAAATAGAAACTGATAAAGCTACACTTGAATTTGAGAGCCTCGAAGAGGGGTAATGCTCTTCGTATGAGTTATCTTTTCCTTGAATCTAGATTGCCATGTCATTTCCTTAAAAGAAAATAATTTATCAATTATGTCCCTCTAAAAAGAATTAAATGTTGCATATGATGCTGAAATTTAGTGAATTTTTTAACTATGGATAGGTGCCACCGTGCCAGTCATTAGAAGTCCCATTTGGTGATAGAAATGCCATGATGCTGTTGGATAGCTTGCCATACAAATGTATTGAGACTCGTCCATTTTTCTAGTGTCATGTAACCTCTGTATATCTGTGGAGAGCTGATGCTTCCAGCAATTGGGTGGTGTGGATGTTGCAACCAATAGTGTGGGAGCTTCCCTCCTTTTTTCTTAGCAACTGACCACCAGGACCTTCTCAGTTGATGGAAGGAACTGTTCCCAGCGATGGAACTGGGTTTTGCAAGACCTGTTATCCAAAAATCTGGGGTTATTAACACAAACTGGGGTTTTGTGTTACTTGTGCCTCAAAACCTAGGATTTTGTGAACTTTACTTATATCTTTAAGATGTCATTTCAATTATGGATTAGAGGTGGAGATGGAAAATGATGGATCTATATCCATGATTAGTTGAGGGATTGGGATTGTGGGGCAAGGAAAAGGATATGTGGACCTCATAACTCACAAGCTGAAACTTGATGGGGAGGTGGATTTTTGGGTTGGAAATGTTAGCAAAAAGGTAGGCTGACAAAAGTACCCATTGTCTTCTCAATTGCTAGACCCAGTGTTACAAAAATTGGTGATCAGAAGCTGCTCAATCAGTCGAGGAGTAGGGATTAATCGATTATTTAGGGATTAGCTAAATTAATCGGTCGATAATTTACTTTTATAGTCTTTCTGAGGGGCATTAAAACTCTTATGAATTGGTCAATATCGCTAATTTCGGTAGAACGCATCAGGATGGCCACACCATTGGTCATACTAGGCTGTTATAGATTTCTCTTTATGGGCCGACGGCTAGGGCTGAGGCCCAAGCCGAACCAGTTAGAGATAATTCAGTTTAGATTTCAGTTAGAGATAATTCAGTTTAGATTTCTAGTTAGAGATAATTCAGTTTAGATTTCCTCCAAAAGGATAGTAGATTAGATTAATAGAGTCATTAGAGATGGGTCTTGGCCTTATAAAAGGTAGAGGTAATAGCTATAATCTTTATGATGAAGGAATAAAGATCTCGGTTAGGACGATATTTACCTTCTCAACTTGGTTGATATTAATTTGGTATAAGAGCCGGTTGGAACATCGGCAACCATGTCTGGTTTTGCTCAAGATCCTGCGACCATGTCCGTGGATGAGAAATTGGACTTTCTGATGGCGTTGGTGGTTTGGTTGATGGATCGGATGATGATGATGAATGACTGCCTCGACGCCCACGACCACAGATTGACACTGATCAAAAAGAAAATCGATGGAGCGTCAGATGGAGTTGCTGTCCTCACCAATGAGGGTGTTGAGGACAAAGATGGTGAGGTGCTTCCTCGCCTAGAGAGTCCCAACGATGGAGGCAACCATGGTGACAACAGCGGTCGCGGGGGACCCTAAGGCCTACTCGTGTCGACCCATCCCGAGCAGCAGATTCGACTCGGGATTCTAGGGTTTTGGGGTGGCAGGTCCATGTGCTAGCACTCCACGTTCCGCCGTCTGACCTCCATGCTACGGTGCGCCGCTGCACCACAAGCGCCGCTCACCGCGTCCTGCGCCCTCACGCGCGTCGCATGGCCAGCCTCCCGCACACCCCGTCGTTGTGCCGCCGCCACAACGCCCCCACAGTGCCGCTATGTGAACCCTAGCCGCCACAGCCAGCAGGCCGCCTGGGCCTTTCATGGGCCGGTCGGCCACAAAGGAAAAAGGGAGCAACAAGTGATTCACAAGTGGTTGCCCTACGTACAACAATTACAGTTGGCCCGACAAAGAAAGGTTGAACAAGGGTAGATGAGTGGTTGTTTTTTAAAGGAAAAGTGTTTGTGTCAGATGTCTCATCGGATGATTCCAGCAGTACAACTCGTGGACGAGCTATTTGTTGGGGAGGTAGGAAATGTTATAGACTTCTCTTTATGGGACGACGGCTAGGGCTGAGGCTCAAGTAGAACCAGTTAGAGATAATTCAGTTTAGATTTCCAGTTAGAGATATTTCAGTTTAGATTTCCTCCTAAAGGATAGTATATTAGATTAAGTTTCTCTCTCTCTCGAGCGCTGGAAATTGCTATTTTAATCGGTGCGGTGTCCACTGGCAAAGAAGCACAAAATTATAAAGGTACTGGGCAAAGAAGCCCGTTTATGGTGTGAGTCAACTAATTTTGCGTTTTTGCGGTGTCCTACAGCAAAATTTGCCTTGATTTTTTATTCTTTTTTGATAAGTGTCTTTGCTATTGTGAATATTTTTACCCTGCGAAGAACCTTTTCTTTTATCCTGACGGACTACTTTAACTGCAGGTATCTGGCCAAGATCTTAGCACCTGAAGGTTCAAAGGATGTTCAGGTTGGACATCCCATTGCTGTCACGGTATAGCTCCATTTCATTTAACCTTCTGTTTCTATGCCCCAATTAATTGATTACTTACGTCATAGGCTTGTAAGCATTTTTAGTGTCATGATGAATTGCTTATTGATGCCATGCTCTTGCAAACATTCTTTCACACTAACTGCTTGCGATCCATTTGAAGGTTGAAGATCTCGAGGACATTAAAAATATACCTGCTGATACCTCCTTTGGAGGTGAACAGAAGGATCAGTCAATTGCAAGTGAAACACAAAATGTTGAAGCAGATGCTATGAAACAGACTTCAACAGTGATCCGTATAAGCCCAGCAGCAAAGCTTCTTATCAAAGAGCATCATCTAGATCAGTCTGTACTGAAAGCGTCAGGGCCCCGTGGTACTCTTTTGAAAGGCGATGTTCTTTCTGCATTGAAGTCAGGTGCTACTGCAAGTTCAACCAAAGAAAAGAATCCTCCAGCACCACCATTATCTAAGCCAACTCATGACTCTCAGACTCAATCAGTCACTACACCCCCAAAAAGTATTACACATGAAGATTTGCCCAATAGTCAGATACGCAAGGTACTCTTTACTTGATTTTCTTTGTAAGCTTTTTCTGTTGCATTAACAAAAAAGATATAATGAAAGATTTAGTTCAGGTTCAAGTGGGCATTTTGCATTATCTAGTGCAGATGAAGAAAGCCAAAGGCCTTAAAGTATGATCCAAGATTGATGGAATGAAAATTGATGTTATTTCATTAAAATTGAAATGTTGACACCAAAATTTTCATACTATTCCATTTGATCCACCTTGTTGATAGCGAACCACAATATCATGGAGCTTTGCTTTCTCCAGAAGCTAGTTTCTGAAAGGAAGTAGTGGAGATGTGCTTCAGCTTCTTAAGTCTGAATACAAAGTGAACATCTAGTTGTGTTATGTTTAGCATTAAAGCAGGGTTGTTTGGTTTGATGCCCAAATCAACCATGGCAAATTTTGGCGTTACTAATATCTAGTCAGGTAGAAATGTATGTAGATATGTTTGGTTTGATGCTTTACCAAATTTGTGTGGTGTTAGGTAAGGAAGTTTCTAGAATAACTAAATTTTGGTATGGGAGGACACAAAGTTATTAAGGCACATGGCGACAAGGCAGTTTTGAGGGCTAGGGCGCCCCACCGCATTAGCCCCTCGCCTTAGCCACGCAGATCAGTCGAGTCGACCAAAGGAGCAGCAATGGAGAGAAAGGAAGGGGAGTGGAAGAAAGGGCAGCAGACCTAGACGTCATCGAAGGACCAGTGGTTAAACATAACCTCCTGTTGCTGCTCGACCACCGCCCTGGCTGTTGCGCTTGGACACGAGGAGTATGAGGAGTGGCTGCAGGAAACCTTGGATTAGGAGAGGTGGCTGCTGCACTTGGGAGAGGGAAACCCTAAATTGACTAGGAGAGGTGCCATTCCATTTCTTTTAGTACTTGTTGGATGGCCATACCGACTTTAAGGGGAACCAACTAGAGAATGTACTGGACATAACACAGTTATATAGATGGGCTATTGGACTGGCCTTTAAATGTGCGGTAAGACATGGTTTTAAATGTGGTAGTGCAATTTTGCCTATATTTTTTATTTTGTAAGGCATTGCCTCATCTTACGCCTTACTGATTAAAGGGTAAAAAGGTAGTCAGGCACCTTGACTGCCTTAATAACTATGGAAGGACATTTGGAATATGTTTGAATTGGTCTTGACAAAATTTAGCATTACCAAAAATTGTTATGGTTAACTTGGACGACAAACCAAACGGCCCTGAAGCCCTCTTGTCGGAGTCATGGGTAAGGGCCCAAGACCCTCCTAATTGGGGCAGGATTTATGTCTAGCTATACTTAACCATTTGGTGGTATGGGCCACATGGCACTAGGTCTTGCAACAAGGCCCATCTATGTGAGCCTTTTCCCCAATAGTATGAAGGCTCTCCTTGACCACGACCATGTCAGGCGTGGTCGTCCATGATGGCTGACCAGGGTGGCAATCCGACCACACTAGGAGGGTGAATCCATGTGGAGCACCTCGAACACTTATTTGGTCAAGGGGCAGCTCTCCGCGGGCCCTAGGAGTCAAAGCATGGTCAGTCCACACAGAGCACTTTGATCACCAAGTTGGTCAAGGAATCACTCTCTGTCGACCTAGAAGCAGGGCAAGCCACTGCGAAGCGCTCTTAACACATAATGGGTCAAGAGGCTGCTCTGCATGGCCCTCATGATCCAAGTGGTGCATCAGGCGAGGATGTGCTGAAGCGATTGATCAACCTTTATTTAATGTGTGTGCCTGACAAGGATCACCCTGCATTAGATGTAGGGATCTCCCGCATCTCATGCAGGGTTATCCTTTTCCCGCAACTGGTTTCGTCATCACAAGCCCTTGTTCCATGAGGCAAATAGGGAGATGTTCCATCCAACTACTCCCATGGAGCTGAGTGCAGAGAGGTGCTTTAGGACAGCAAGACTGATGACAAGACCTAGTGACTAGCATAGGTAGGCTAGGCTAAATGATGATGTATGTAATAGATGAGGTAGTGTATACCCCCAATAGCAGCCCAAGTAAGTATATAAGGAGCAATGCAATAGTACAATACATCTTTAGGATGCAGTCATGCAGGATTATTATCCTTTGGAAGGCCTGAACCATAGTAAATCCATGTGTTTTGTGCTTGTGACAGATTATCACAATCATTGACCCCACTAACGAACACTGGGTTGTCCTGGAAATTTTTGCTGACCTAGAAAGTCGACACCCTCCAAATGGGAAATTGGTGGGGCTGTAACACCTCCTGTGTCAGCATGGCTTATTGGCTTCAACACTGAATCCATCCCATCCCTTGCATTGAGGATTCACCGATTCAGCATGGGAAATTGTTGCATCATTTCTTTTTGCTGGATGCATGATCTAGGGAAAATTCATAAGCATATTTGGGATCTTCGGACCATGAAGGAAATGTTAACAACACAATACTCTGCTTACCCTCCATCTACCTATAGATATGGCTGTAGAGTGGCACAAAGTTTTTATGCACAAGTAGTCAAGTACACATAACTAATACTTAAATCAGAAAAAACATGTTTTGTGCATTGATATGGTCGTCAAAATGCAACTTTGACCACTGATTTCTCATGCTATATATTTGTAAGAGTAGGTAAATTTATAATCATATAAAGGTATTTTTTGAAAATGTATGCAGGATTTTCATATATTCAATCAAAGCATCTAAGAGCATGTCGATGATTAATATTTTGAATTTTTTTTGAGAATAACCGGCAGGATATTTTGAAATTTTGATTGGAAGCATATCCCAACCGGTATGTTTTCATTACTTGAGGGAATAAATAGTTAAAAGATGGGTTCTGGCTTTGTGCAGTCTCAGTTTATAGCCTTTTATCATTGATCCATTTTCCAATTTCTTCTAATGGCCATCACACAAATAAACAGCTTAACGTTTCAGGAAAATGAACTTGCTTGCTAAAGTTTGTGTTACAGCATTTCATATTTTCATGCATTGCAAAATGCGAATTAGGCATCTTCTATTCTTGTTTCAAGTGTCCAACATTTTTTTAATATTGTAGGTGATTGCAAAAAGGCTGCTCGAATCAAAACATACCACTCCACATTTATATTTATCCAAAGGTTTGTTTTCATCCAATGCACATTTTTCAATGCAATAATTGTGTTATGTTGTTGTCAGATGTTAATTGTGTTATGTTGTTGTCAGATGTTATACTGGATCCCTTGCTAGCTTTCAGGAATGAACTGAAAGGTGTGCCATTCATCTTATTTCATATGATAGGTAGATTGGTCAGCTAACCAGAAATTGTACCGTTTTTATTACAACATCTAAATATTGCAGAGCAACATGGGGTTAAAGTTTCAGTAAATGACATTGTCATAAAAGCTGTCGCACTTGCCTTAAGGGATGTTCCTGATGCAAATGGTAATTCTTATCTGAACTCTGTAAATATGAAATTAGGTCTTTGTGTTTAAGAGGATATTATCTGAATTTGATTGTAAATTGCAATATAAAACATATCTGGTGCAAACCCTTGTTAATCTGCTCAGTGTATACATGAATTCCACACTGATCTGCTTGAGTGAGTGATGACAGATTATCTGTTTAATCTTGAAAGCTGATGTACTATCATCCCTAGCTACACTGGCAGTGTTATTGATTGTACAGAAGCTAGTGGTGATAGTGGCACAACATTAATTTCAGTGAACATGGTTTGTTCTCAAGTTGAATGGTGGCATGTGATGGAGATTGCATGTTGGCACCAAGAAAAGGTGTTTGCACATGATATATTACCATTGGAATATTATGAACATCTTCTAATTTTGCAATAGATTAGCAATGTATATAAATCCTGCCACCTGACTTAAAATCACCTCAATAACAGCATTGCATTGGAATGGTAGAAGTGCTACAAATGAATAATTAAATGTTCAATTACGCATTGTGGGTTATGTCAAATTCTTTCTTTGCTTGGACTAATGCATAGCTCTCTTCAGTCTTCACTCACGGACATATTTTTTTTCATCAATTGCCAGCTTACTGGAACAGTGAGAAGGAAGAAGCACAGAAGTGTGATTCAGTTGATATATCTATCGCGGTTGCTACAGAGAAGGTATGACAATTCAATAATATGGTCTACAGAATTTTTTATCAGCATATATCTGGCACATTAACCATGACCTTTGCTATTCTAGGGCTTGATGACTCCGATAATAAGAAATGCTGATCAGAAGACTATATCAGCAATATCCTCAGAGGTATGAGAATGATTATGTGCAAGCAGACTTCAGCAATATGTTTTTTGTGTCATAGTTAAGTTTTTTAGCATGAAACATTGTCATAATCATGTACACGTAGTGCTTGTGATCGACTGCCATCACACTTGTGCTTGGATTAAAACTGAAAATTCTGTGGTCAGCGGTTATCTTAAATACCTTACTTTCCACCTGCAAATTAATTCGTGTGTTGTATGGTACTATGGTTATGAACTATATTTACGGTGTTCTTCCTTCCCATCACTGCAGGTTAAGCAGCTTGCTGAAAAGGCACGTGCTGGGAAGCTTGCTCCCACAGAGTTTCAGGGGGGGACTTTTAGGCATGTGATTTACTGGCATAAGCATTTACCATTTGTCAATGTTTTTGGAATCATATCTTGTTGATATGCCATGTTTTGACGTTGCTTGTGCAGTATCTCAAATCTGGGAATGTATCCGGTGGACCATTTTTGTGCAATCATTAATCCTCCTCAGGTTCCTACTTCGTCCTTTGTAGCAATGTGACTCATTCAAATCTGTGCTGATAATTTCTATTTATTTCTCAGTCTGGCATTCTTGCTGTTGGTCGTGGCAATAAGGTTGTTGAACCTGTGGTGGACAATGACGGTATATTTCCCTGACGATATGTAATTCCTGCTCGAAAGAAATGCCTTTATATTTAACTGAGTCATTACTATGTACAGGAACCGAGAAGGCTACAGTAATTACAAAAATGGGCTTAACATTGTCTGCTGACCATCGTGTATTTGACGGGCAAGTAACAGGTATTGATATCTTTAGAACTTGTTTTCTCCTTTCGTTTGTTTTAGAATTTTTCACTATTGTATTATTAATCATTCTTTTTGTTATTCATGGGAAGCAGGAAAATTTTTCACGGTGCTGTCACAGAATTTCAGTGACATGAGGAGACTGCTATTGTAAATGAAAGGTAGTATTGATCATGCTTTCAAGAATGCCGCGTGGAGGTTTCACAAGTGAATCCATTACATGCAGCTTGGAGCTCAGTTGCTTCCTCACCAACCCGTACAAAAGTAACCGATTTTGTAATTTTAATAATGGCAAATCAGCATCTCCACATTGTTTTTTCCTTCTTTTATTGCGATCAATGCCCTGATAATTTACAGATACAGTGCCATTTCTCTTTATGTAGCCAATATTTAGCCCTTTATTAAGTGGTCTGCAACTCTGGCAGATGATCCCATTGTTTCCCGAGGATCTGGCCGACTGGTGGATCTCACAAATTTTTTTGACCCGTGATATATATGGCGGTAATAAGCAAATGCTTTTTTTCAGCATATTTATATTCTTTTATGTTGCTCTAGCCATTTGTTACTAGATCATTTCTCGAGGCCAGTTTGGGGCCAATGGTTATTCAGCTTTTTGAAGTGCCTGCTTTGTGGCACAGTGCCATCACCGTTGCATGGCATCTCAACTCCATTTTCAAGCTTATGTTACCAACAAAATGATCAAATACTAGATTATTTATTAACTGCTAAATAGAAAGTTATTTAGCCAATATGTGTCAGTTGGAAGGCATCCCTAACATCCCCCATATATACTCAGAAATTCCCTTTGCAAGAAACAGCGTGAATTATTAAAGAATCTTCTGTTCTTTTATTCTCTCCTATTACTTCTAGCAGCTTCCACATCCGTTGCGGCCGCCCGGATCAGTGACCTCTGTTCGCTGAAGAACGGCTAGGACTACGGTCTCTAATCCCATTTGTTACCCTACCTTTCGTCTCTCAGTGTCGGCCTAGCAGAGCCGGTTTGGTAGTTTCCACCGCCTATCCAAGGTTGAGGCGGACTTAAAAAGCCACCTACAAGATGCTTTACGCCCAATTATTTTGGATAACACTTGTATCCTCTATCTATCTTACCGCGGTTGCTGGCATAGGGTTAGCCGATGCTTATTCTTTAGATACCGTCATTGTTTCTTCTCCGAGAAAAGTTGATGACCCGTGAACCTTCCACCTCCACGCGGCATTTCTCTGTCATGCTTTCGCCCATTGCGGAAAATTCCCCACTGCTGCCTTCCGTAGGAGTCTAGGCCGTGTCTCAGTCCCAGTGTGGCTGATCATCCTCTCGGACTAGCTACCGATCATCACTTGGTAAGCTATTGTCTCACTAACTAGCTAATCAGACGCGAGTCCCTCTTTGAGTGGATTTCTCTTTTTGCTCCTCAGCCTACAGGGTGCATACCATAGTAGTTATATGGAATACTAAGTAATAAATAATAATAAAGTCCAAGGTAATATGGATACTTTAGAGATAAAAAAATATTTTAGAGATAAAAATGGCATTTACTAGTACAAAGTTGCTAAATTTAAAATAAATTAACTTTAAAACACGTTTATTTTGGAAACGAGACAGTGAAACCTATAAAAGGTGTGATAGCCAAAGGAGACCGTTTTCTCTTGGGGTGCACACAACTACGAAGTTTTAAGGGCCGGTGCCTAGACATGTGACATAAGATTATCTATAAGAAAGATTATCTGCAGGAGAGCCATTATTTTTCTTAAAACCTCATATAGAAACCATTTTAAAATATGTTAATCCCTAAAAATTAATCAGTCCGCATTAGTATTTATATAATCTTGATTCCTATATTTTAAAATATTTTAGATTTTAAAGAGTATTAGAAAGAGTTTCTACTTTTGAGAGAAAGTGGAGGTGATTTAGGGGATCACTTAGGATAAAGAATCATTCTCCAAGAAAGTTGCTATTTTTTGTTCTCTAAAACCTCATATAAAAACTATCCTAAACTATGTTGACTTCGAAAAAACAATTAGTCTACAATAGTATCCTTATAATCTCAATTTCTATATCTTAAAGGGATTAAAAAGGGAGTTCTTGTTTTTGAGAGAAAGATGAGGTGTTTTAGGGGATCACTTAGGAATACTGTTGCAGCATGATTTTTCAGAATACCTAAATTTTATTTTAGGAAACTAGATACTATTGAAGATGCTCTTAGGAATGCTGTTGCAGTGTGATTATTTTAAATACCTAAATTTTATTTTAGGGAGTTAGATAAGAACACCGTTGGAGATGCTCTAAGGAATATTGTTGCAGTGTGATTTTTTAAATACCTAAATTTTATTTTAGGGAGTTAGATAAGAACACCGTTTGAGATGCTCTAAGGAATATTGTTGCAGTGTGATTTTTTAAATACCTAAATTTAATTTTAGAACATCTACAAGAGAAGCTCTAAAGAGCTCCCTTCCCTAAATTTTTGAAATTACAACAAAAAAAATCAGCTACATAGATACTCTGAATGACCCTCAAAAATAAAGTATCTCCAAAATTAATCATTTTGTTTTCTATTTTTAGGGAGTATACTCATAGAATCAAATTTAAGGTATCTAAAAAAATCTATATAAGGAGTCAATTTTTAGAGCTACTTTTAAAAATGATCTTAGGAAGCTAGATAAAAACATTGTTGGATATACTCTTAGGTAGCGTTTGGTTCAAGGGACGAGGTGGGATGGGACAGGACGGTCCTGCTTTTTACCGTGTTTGGTTTGGAGTCAGGTGGGACGGAGTCGTCCCACCAAAGAATATTCCTCCAATATTCAGGACGAACTCGTTCCCCAAAAATAGAGGGATGAACTTGTTCCACCTCATGCTCGGAGGCTCCGAGACCGAGTTAGAGGTTCCATAGCGGACCAGAGGTTCTGATGTGGAGGTTTTAGGGATGGGCCGGAGATTTTGAAATGGGCCGAATGTGTTTCGGTGCGGGATGAAGGTTCCGAAGCAAAGTCCCATTTCTCTCAACCCACCAACCAAACATAAAACTAGAACATCCCTATCCCTCGTAACCAAACAAAAGATGGAACGATCCTATCTAAAAAACTAGAACAAAACCATTCTATCCCACTTTGTCTCTGAACCAAATGGCACCTTAACACTTGTTTCTGCGATTCCAAATAGCTTAGGATGAATTTCGAATCGAACAGAATCAGATAAACCCTCTGTGAAGTACAAAAATATTATCTATCTAAAGAGGAAGCCCATACGAAAACGTATACTGAGGATGGGCCGAAATTCTGGCCGATAGACGACGTCCTACAGAGATTTTTTTATAATAATCATTTTTATTCGAAATTATAATTTTGAGTTTGCTATATAAAAAATTACCGAACTAGACCCTATTGGCTTTTAAAAAACCCACAACTACACTTTTCTTTCCTCGAATTATTTCTATCTTGCAAATTAATGCGATCTCATGCCACATCCGTGCTAGCGTACTGCAGGCTAGTAACATTCCTGCTTTCTAGATAAGGCACGCTGCTTAGCCTGGCTAGTAAAAGTAACTATAATGTGAAGTAGTCTTAAGTTAGTATTAGATTGACGGTAAGTAACTTGTAAAAATTCTACAATATATAGTACATATGTAATATTCTTTTAACATAAAAAACTGTAAAAATCGGCGTGCTCTATCTAATGAGCAACCACCAAACTAAAAAAATAGTATTATTTAATTTGTAGAACTAGTATCCATACATAAAACTCATGTCTTATATTAGTTTATTTAAAACTATCATCTCAATGTATATAACTAGTACCAAACCAAAATGATTTCCTTGACACTGCTCTTTATTTTCCTTATTTCAACATAGTAACACCTAGAAAGACGCATCAACTATAAAATCAGAGGCATCATTTGTGTAGAGAGATGCGGCATATAGAAAATCCATGCGAGCGGTAGTATAAATGAAACACATCACTTGTTGGTGCTATCGACTTTTGAAACGTCGATAAAGACCGCTATCGACGGACCATTGATCGATAGAGGCTCTATTGACTATTAATTGATCAACATGATCTCTATGACCACTGGACGTTCAAGTTTCAACAGAGGTTAAGTTCTGCGAGTTTTTTTAAAAAAAAAGACTCAAAATTATAATTTTGGATATTATATGATTTTTTTTAAATAAAAACGTCCTACAGAGGTCAGGTGACATTTGAATGAGGCCGGTGAGGCGCAATTTCCATCCCATACCTCACAAAACCACCAGTCCCATTACATGACCAAATGTACAGCTGGTGTTACGAAGCAGCTAGATCTGACAATAATACCATTTCTTTCCGCTAAAGTGCTAGATTTACAAACTATACAGGAATACAGGTTCACTAACATGCAAGTTTGTTGTTATATCCCATCTTCTTTGGCTAGTGATAGGCTTCCATTTGCTGCATTAGCTCTTAAACGAGATTAAATCCATTTATTTTGTCAGCTCCTCAGAGGTAGGCAGGCGATCAACCCTGCAATCCAACCGAGTTGGAATGAGAATTACAGCAGCTTTAACAATTCAGAGGTTTGGATCAAGTACAGTGTGCTTGCCTGCCCAGCTGGGATAATTCAGGTTCCTTCAGCAGCAAATCTTGTAAGTTGCCAGACCTGGCATCACTGTATCCATAAAAAAGAGTTGGATTCAGCAATGCTGCAGTAAAGAAGAATTTTATACGGGACAAAGCATCACAGGATGAAGGTAAGAATTCGAGCACACCTGACATCAAGACAGAGAAGTCTATGATGAACTGAGTTATCAGAACCGACATAGGTGACAACCAGACTTCCAGCATCTGGATGTGGCCAGCTTCGGGTCGTAGGAAATCTAAGGACAAATGTTCCCTGCTTCTTAAGCAGTTCCCTGGAACTTCTTAGGGCATTCTCAGCATCTTCTAATGTAATCAATCCCTCTATCCATCTAGGTGTTGTGCATTCCCAGAGCCTATTAATATTGTCTTTTGACAAAGTAGCAGCAACTGGGTATAGCCAGGACCATAGCCTATCAAATTCGTCTCTTCCCATGTCATCACCACAACCAGCAATCCCTCTTAAAACTTCAAAATCCTGAAATAGTACATAACATGAAATTAAGCATATGTTTCTTGTAATATTCACGAAAGTGCACCTTAGAGATTTAATGTATTGGAAGTTCATACTTTATATACAGGTAAATGGTTTTACCTGCTCTGACAAACCCCTGTTGGAAGGATGGACAATGTCCAGAAATTTTGATTTGATTTCAGTAACTGCAGATGACCAAATAGCACGTTCACTGTTCTTTGATATTATACTCCAAGTGTCAGCACCCTCTTGGAGCAGTTGCTTCGACATTAATATTTGGTTTCTTGGTTGGACAGAAGAATTGCATAGAGATGTTAACAAACGAGATAGGCAATCCTCTAACAAAATTTGAAACCTGATAGTTACCTGTGATGGGTGCATCCACTATACAAGGAGACCTGATTTGCCAGTTTTACCAAGTCATCTTCATTGACAGAAGGAGCTGCACCTCTAAGAAACTTTAACCGCTCATATGTGCCATCTAAACAATATCTGAAAACCTCAGCATCAGAAAAAGATTCAACTTCATCTCCATCTGATCCACTCCAAGAACTTCCTGCATCCATGCTGTCAGAGTCTGATGCTGTAGACTCAGAGCCCATGACATCCTGTGCTCCTTTGTCTAGCACCATCTTACTAGGCTGCTTATTATGTCAACACAATGCATAATAAGGTAAAATCAAGGAGTCAGATTAAGCAAAGCTAGATAGGTACTGCAGTCTATCCAATCTATTACCTGTGATGCCATTTTGTGAATGTCACCTTCTGTCTTGGAAAACTTGGACATATGGATACATACCATTGAACTTGGGTCACGTGTCTGTATATGACCATTTGCTTTTCCATTATGATCAAATCCTTCGCTATTATTGATTGATTGAATTTCATCCATCGAAGCAGAGCTTGTCCGTTTTCCAGAACCTAATGGGCGGTTGGTGCGGTTTCGGGATATACAACGGATGGGTTTGGAATATGCCTCCAAAAAGGGATATCTTCTAATGTTAAGTGTAGAGAAATAAATACGGAAGAGCTTATTATCACATTTAGAAGATAGCTGCAACAAATGAATATTATGTCATGGAAAAAGATCAAGTGAGAAGGATCATAACTTATAAACTGTAAGAGGTATAAATCTAGATATATTGAGATACACATGGCATTTTAGATTGTGTTTCGCAGTGCAGCTGCATTGGTAGTCATTAAATTAACTACATGAAACAAGACACGAAAACAAGTCATATAAAAGAGGGATACCTAAACACCTTTGAACAGATGAAGTGGCAGCCTGCTTCAACGGCACAAATACACATGCATGCCATAATAGCCGACATGTAGCAGCTACAGCCTCTACTACTCTATAGTGCTTCTGCAGAGCACTGTTTAAAACTATGATTCCAAATTGCAATAGCTAAATATTGAAGAAATTTACTGTATATCACATATTTTAGGGACACGGAGATCCCAACACAATGCTATGTTGTTTTATATGGAAATTGAAATAAGTAGTACATGTAATCATGTAGCAAAAAAAAGATGCATTGTCAGAACTCAGAAACCCACCTGAGAAATCTTGAGTTTAAATAGTGCACGCCCACGAATAATCGGTAGAGGCCTGCTTGCAGCTGGGTATTCAAGTCCATCACAACTAATTAGCAAAGGGGGTTCTGAATCATCCCTTGATTTTTCAACTACTGCTCCATTGTCAGCATAGATGAGCGAAGCAACAATCTGCAAGATGCAAAGATATAAGAATATTATGCAAACAAATATGTAGGGTACGATGGTGTCCAATAATGATAAAAAAGGTAGAAAAAACAGAAACCTCCATATCCTTCGCTGCTTCACCAAATGCATCTACTAGTACTACTTCCAAAATGAAGTTCCTTCGACAAGAGGCCTGTATCAATTGATCTCAAAACAATAAGGATACATGGTCCACGGTTACAGTATGTGTATTTTCACATAGAAGAATCAAATGTAATTCAGTGTTGTTTTCCAACTTAATTGCAGGATATATTCTGCATATTATTATATTCTATGTTGGGCGGCAGATAATGTTCTAGATTTGCAAAAACATGTAATATAAACATATATTTCGGTATTCCTTCCAGAAGACAGGATTTGGTTTACCTTCCCACCCACAATACTCCAAATACCATCATCACCCTCTTCGATTCCATCAGAGCATGAGTAGTCAATAGATAATTTAAATGGTGGGTTCTGCAATTTAAGAGAAAATATCACAGAGAATGCACCTCAACACAGAGAAAAAAGAAATACCTACTGCTCCCTACGCTCCATCACCTTTCCATATTGTTGTTGTACAGTTCCTAGCTTAAATGATAGCTCCATAGCATATACATAACCTTTCAGCTTGTCCTCGCTTCCTAGTATGCTAATATGGTTTCCATCATCCGGATAGTCTGGTTCATTGTATAGTGAACAAAGACGAGCCTCAGCAATTAGGTTGCCATCAATATGAAGACGCATACCATTTTTGGAGATCTGACAAAGGTGAAAACCATTGTTAACAACCCAATTGCTCCCAACAAAAAAAATGGACGGCTATCAAATGGAATCTGCAGGAATGAGTGCTTGTACATGCTACGTATATACACCTCTGAATGCTAAAAAAGGTGTAAAAGGAATACAAGTGCAAAAAAGTATTAGATCCATACTTCTGCAAACTTTCTCCTGGGCAACCAAAGAAAGGGTATTCTCTAGGGAGAAAATGCATATGCAGTTATGCACCGTTCATGTTTGGACTTTGGATCATACCTCGCATCCTACATGGAACCAATTCTCAAGGGGGCATTCATTAACTTCCATTAGATTGGCTATGTCAGTCCAAGGATAAGAGCTAGCAGGAGTAGGGGCTTCTCTGTGCAGCCTGAGCAATGGGAAGAAAAGCAGCTTATTCCCATCGCCTAGAGCAAGAAATGGCACCTTGTTGTCACCTCCACCTGCTATCTGAACAATCCAGAAATCCAATCAGTATACACATTGACAAGGTTGCTCGCTCCTCACTTAGCACCCGCACAAATCAATCCCTATATGGCTACTATATCAACCAGAAACCGGAAATGGGTTTCTAAAATCTAAACCTTGTAATAAAAACCATTGGGAACTGGAACGACATGGCGGAATTCGACCTGGTGAAGGACGACGGAGGAAGGCCTCGCGGAGCTGGAGAGGTAGAGCCAGAAGCAGATGGTGAAGCCTCCTCCGCCTTCGCCGCCTTCCCCAGCGCCTCTGTCCGTTGTCAGGTCCAGCTCGACCTTGAAGTCGCGGAGCTCGCAGTAGCCGTCGCTTCCGCCGCATCCCCGCGCCGCCATCGCCGGCCTCTCCGAAAGTCTGAGGCGAGGGTTTTGCGGCACTTTCCTTTCCTTCCCTTCCCTTCCCTCCCTTCCGATGCGTCACTAGTTGGTTTGTTCGGTGAGGAGCTGTTGAATTGCAAAATCAACCCTCTTCGGGAAAAAACAATTAAAGTTTAGATGCCTTTTAAAAAATGGCCCGTACTTCCGTGCTAATATACATTTTTTATTTTTCATACTAACAATTTTTTCTATTTTTATATTTCTCGATCGTTTGTTAACTGTACTTCACCCCTCCACATCATTGGATCGAGATCTGACACCTCCGCATCATCCGAATAAGCTTTGTCGTTGGAATAAGCTTTTTCGTCGAACGGTATAAATCAATGACCGTAGAGAAAAGTCATGGGGGTGAAGTCAGAGGAGACGAATCCCTCGTATTATCCTATTACAATTGTGATAATATCCTCGAACAAAAAGTCTAGCCTCCACTCGAGAAAGTCTTAGTCATAACTCATAAGCATGTGCTAGTATGTTAAAACATGTGTACAGACACTACAACAAAACAGAACATTTTCGTCGGCCAATTTAACTTCCGTCGGCTTTCCCAATAACTTCCGTCGCTCCTGGAGGCCGACGGAAGTTAAGTTAACTTCCGTCGGCTTTTCACAGTGGCCGACGGAAGTTAGCGGGGCATTTTTCCGCGGCCGATCGGATCCCCTAACTTTCGTCGGCCAGCATTAAAGCCGACGGAAGTTAAGGCCGACGGAAGTTAGGGGATTTATTCCCTAACCCCGCACGCGCGTACAGGGAAACCTAATCCCTGTACACGCGCGCGCGCCCCGGCCCCAACTCCCGTCGCCGCCGCCGCTTCCGCCCGCCGCCGCCGGCCGAAGGCCACCGCCCTCGGCCACCGCACACTCCAGACCATCACCGCCGGCCTCCGGACACCGTCGCTCGTCGCCCGTCGCTTGTCGCCGCTCGCAGTCGCCGCCCGACGATTAAGTAATTTTATTCGGCTTTAATTTTTGTTTCGCTTTTTATTTGTGCATCAAATTTTAGCGTCAACACTTATCACATTCAATGGTTCGACAACAGTGATAGACTGATGGTAACATAAACTACACGCGTACATTTTTCTTTTGGTACGTATTATGATTTTGTTGATTGTGATGTTGTATGTATGCTTATGCTTGTGAATGCTTATGCTTGTGATGCACTTGCACTACAAAAAATCCCTTAGTCCACGATGAATTGGTAGTAACGTTTGCAAAAGACGAGTCTTCATATCTACACTATAGGAAATAGAGAATTCAATTAGTTCAGTATCAATTTCTTTGCAGAGTATATTTTATCGGGCCCTCGGCAAAGATAGTTGTTTGTGATTAATATTGTGATTTTACGTATGTTTCACACTTTAAATATGTTTCATATGTGAGATTCTGTTTTCATATGCAATATATGTTGTGATATTATGTATATATGTGAGATTCTAACTTTTTAAATCTTCGATTGTTGATATTTGTTGTCATATAATACAAATAGCATCTCTGTTCAGGTGAGGATTCTGTGGTTTGCAAACCACGAGGACGCATATTTCGAATTCTGCAAGATTTGGTCTTCAGCTGCATTTAAGAAGACTTCCGAGCAGAAAAGACAATGCCGCGGGACAGATCCGAAGCACAAATATGGTGCCGATGGACATATTCGCCACGCTAAACGCATGGTAAGACCTCCTTCTGTCACTCTCTAGCTATAGATACATTGTAATGCGACTAACTCATTTCTATTGTACAGGAAGCTAAATTTGGCAACGTGCCAAGTGACATAGAGGTGTATACCTCTGGTCACAAAGGAAGCGATCCTACACAGCCAGATGTCTTGTGTAGCCAGACAGCCACGGACCATTTGGTGAGATGTTAGCAATGTTAAGAGTTTGCGTAATTTCATTTTTCTCCGTCTAATCGGACATGTTTTTTGCAGGCGCAGTATGGTGAACACATGGTTCGACTCCACGGAGAGGACTATGGCCCTGTTTGGCATTGCTCCAACTCCAATCAGAGCAGCTCCACTCCAGAAATCCAGCTAGAGCTGGCTCTGAGTGGAGCTGGAGCTGTGGAGCTGCGATTGAGGTGCTCCAAACAAATGAACTAGAGCTCCAAAAACTCCATGGAGTTACATTTTTTGGAGCTGGGGTGTTTGGCTAGCTCCGATCAACTCTAGCCTGGAGTTCGGCTCTAGAGTCATGCCAAACACCCCCTATGATTGGCGGAGAGAACCTGTCGACCAAATGGCCGTGTACTCCAGCGGAGGTGGCAAAAGCCATGGACGGTGAGACAATGTTTTTATTAATGTTTTGTGTATGGTATTGTGATGGTAACTAACTCATTCAATGTTGCAGGTACTCTATGTTCAATGGAGTTATTTACTCGAGAGCGGTGAGAGCTCAGAAGTCAGCTCAGTCGTCGCAGAGCTCCGTTGGAGTTGGCTCCAGCCGTCGTCGCTCAGAAGAAACCCCAGAGATGGTTCGGATGAGGGAGGAAATGAGGCGGCGCGATGAGCACAACAGGAAACAACAAGAGTACTATACCGCTTGCTTAGCACAACAACAGACGATGATCCAAGTAAGTTTAGTTTAGAGTGTTGCAGTTAAAAAGTATTCAGAAATAGGTTTAGAACTAACTGATTACATTACAACATGTGTAGCAACTAGCCCAGCAAAATAGTGGATTTGACATGTCCATGTTCCAACCACTACCTCCCCCGCCACCACCATTATCTCCTACATCACCTGAGGTACCTCCTAGATACTTAAGTTAGCGTTTAGAAGGGTACTTGAGTTTGTTCTCTAATTTTGTCTATTTCTTCAGAGTTTCCGTACGCCTGGTCAGGATGGAGCCTCCGGGGCAAATGTGGATGAAGCGGGAGGCAACGGTGGTGCCCACGACCCAAATGTGGGCGATCAGTGAGTATATGGACAAATGTGTCTTTGTATGTGACTCTCGTTGTGTTATGTGAATTTGTATGTTATATGTGAATTCAGATGTGTACTGTGACTTTGGATGTGAATTCAGTTATATTATGTGATTTTGGATGTGATGTGTGAAGTTTGGATGTGAATTTGGATGTGAGATTGATTTTGGATGTTATATGTGAAGTTTGAATGTGTTTTGGATGTTATATGTGAATGTGATTGAAATTGTGGTTGGATGTGAGTGTGAGTAGGGGAACCAGGAAAAAACAAAAAAAATACCAGCTAACTTCCGTCGGCTTTGACCATAGCCGACGGAAGTTAGCTGCTTTCGGCCACATGGGCAGAAAGGCTAACTTCCGTCGGTTAGGGCCAAAGCCGACGGAAGTTAGAGCCCCTCTGCTGACGTGGCAGAGTTCGGCGCTAACTTCCGTCGGCCACGTGAAGCCGACGGAAGTTAACTAACTTCCGTCGGCGGCCGACGGAAGTTAGCTAACTTTCGTCTACCCGCTTCCGTCGGCCAAATGCCGACAGAAGTTAGCCTTTTTCCGACCTTTCGTCGGCCAAAGCCGACGGAAGTTAGCCCTTTCCCGACGGAAGTTAGCCTTTTCCCGACGGAAGTTAGCCCTCTTCCGTCGGAAAAGGGCTAACTTCTGTCGGCTTTGGCCGACGGAAGTTTCCTAGATTGTTGTAGTGAGATGTATGCCAATTGAGATACCATTGTTTTGTGGCATTGATCAGTGTGACGAGGATATGATCAGATTCATGTGATTGGCTACTTTCTCCAATACATCATCGCGGCGTGTCACTGTGAACATGTTTCTCTACTTGAACTTCTACTGCACTATGTGTTTAAGGGTCTATTTGGCTTCCTAAGCTAAAGTTTAGCATTGTTATACGGGATGTTCAGATACTAATTAGAAAGACTAAATATGAGTTAATTATAAAACTAACTGTATAACCTCTAGGCTAATTCACGAGACGAATCTATTAATTATAATTAATCCATCATTACCACATTTTTACTATAGCACTACATTGTCGAATCGTGAACTAGTTAGGTTTAATAGATTCACCTTACGAATTAGCATGAAAGGTTCTATAATTAGTTTTCTAATTAGCTCATATTTAATCATTCTTATTAGAATTCGAACATTTGATATGACTGAGCTAAACTTTAGCCTCGAATCCCAGACAAACGGGGCCTAAGGGTAAATCAACTATAATCTCTTGCTCTGGTGATGTCTAGTATGTACATCTTTTTATTTAATGTATTATGTGATAGAGTATTTGTGCTTTCAATACACTTGGATCAAGTTAAATATGCACCCATAGCATATGATAAGTCGTGATTTAGATTTTATCTTTCAACCTAAACCTGAATATATATATATATATATATATATATATATATATATATACAAATGCTATCCTACACCACGGGTGTAGAATAGATATTCTACCGAGAAATCTACTACTGAGAAAAAAATAGTACTCAATTCCTATTCTACTGAGAAAATCAACTACTGAAAGTAGTCGGTGTAGAATAGCTATTCTACACATGTGGTGTAGAATAATGTTCCCGTGTATGTATATATATATATATAAATGCTATTCTACACCACTGGTGTAGAATAGCTATTCTACCGACAAATCTACTACTGAGAAAAAAGTAGTACTCAATAGCTATTTTACTGAGAAAATTCACTACTGAAATTAATCGGTGTAGAATAGTTATTCTACACGTGTGGTGTAGAATAACGCTCCCGTATATATGTGTGCGTGAAATATGCCGATCTAACTCGGACACATGGAGTCATCGCTACAAGTGCTTGTCTCTTTGACTGGCCTTGTGAAGCACCTGTATTAGCTAGGATTAGTGTAGGTCTGTAGGACCAGGTTGGTCTTCCGTTTACCTACACTAGATTTAGTCAAACCATGTATTCGGAATACCATATATTCGATAAAATATGAATATATTTTTTTGTATTTCTGTCTTAATTAAATATGGATAATAAAATGAAAACATCTAAATTTGTTTAGCAGATCCACTTGTAGTCGTGGATATCCGGATTTCTATCTGATCTGAACACAAAAAATAATATATTTGTATCTGTCGTGACAGATCAAATTTTTTAGCGGTTGACTATTTGGTATGTTTAGTTGTAGTTCACTTCATGACTAAGGATATGTTTGGGAGATTTTTGGATCTCGAAATCCATAGTGAAGTTGGACTAGATTATTTAAAGATGGTTAGACTCTACTCCATACACACCAATTCATTTTTCTAGAGTATTTTTATTCAAATCCACTTTTCAGGAAAATATTTGGTTTGCCTCCTGTCCACCGAGCAAAGAAGTAGAGCTCGCTGCAAGTGTCGCCCCATGCGCATCATGTATCATAAATGTAAGTTTGGATCCATATATTTCTGTAAAAATGGCCGAGACTTTGATTTTGATTTGGGTAAATAATTTAGAAACTTAATAAACATCCAAATACAAGTCACATTTTATAATATTCATTCTAAGTTAATCTTAGCAAACATTCGAATTGGAATTTCAAATCCTGCCGATAATAACTTGGCTAGGTAGGTAACAATACCCGGCAACAAAGCTAGCAAGAGTGTCACTCACACCCACTCACGTTACGGATGCCTACCCCTGCTAAACGACTGATCTAACCATAGCTAAAGAAGGCGCGCGACGCGCGGGGCGGCCCTAGTCGGAGCGGCGGGCTGGCGTCCACTGCGGCGGGGCGGGGCTGAAGTGGCGCGACACGACGCGTGAGTCGAGCAGCTCGACGATGGGCGGGAAGGAGACGCAGCGGGGAACCTTGTACTGGTTGATGGAGGCGCCGCGGGAGATGGCGTAGTCCATGAGCTCGTCGAACGTGCCGCCGCGGACCACGCGGATCTCCAGCGGCCCGATCGACCCGTCGGCGACGCGGCTTTGGCGGTACACCGTGTTGAGAGCTTCCTCCATCTCCAGGCAGCACCGCTCCAGCACGTCGCCGCCGACGACGACCCCCTCCGCCGACGCCTCGGGCCCTCTGGTCAGCAGCTCCCAGTAGATGACGTAGTGCCCCGGGATGCGCTTCGTGCAGGCGTGGCTCGTGTACTCCACCACAGCCGCGCCGTGCGGCTCGAGCAGCGCCGACGCGCGCTCCACGGCGCGCTGCAGCTCCGCCTCATCGGTCTTGTCGGACTCGATGGAGAGCAGCACGTTCTTCCGGCGCACGAACCGGAACTGCGGCGCCGCGTTGTAGAACCCGGTCACGCGCAGGATGTCGCCCACGCGGTACCGATTCAGCCCGGCGTAGGTGGTGATCACTAGCTCGTACTCGCGCCCGGCCTCCACGCGGGCCAGTTCCACCAGCTGCGCCGCGTCGCCGGACGCCACGCCGCTGGCCTTGTCCACCGGCAGGAACTCGAAGTAGCCCATGTTGGGCATGATGGTGTAGGACACCTCTGACGGATCGCACATCGGACGGAGGTTCAGCCCAAAGTAGCACTCCGACGAGGCGTACATGGTGCACGCCATGGGCAGGCCACCGCTGTAGTACTCCAGGGTGGGGATGTACTGCTGCATCGCGCCGGTGACGATCACGTCCAGGTACTTGGTGTTGGGCCAAATGCGGGTGATGATGCCGGCCCAGTCGCCCCTGGAGCACTCCCCGCGGACGAAGCTGGCGAGCTCGGCGTCCGGCCGGAGGATGCCAGCGACGGCCTCGCGGACCGAGTGGTCGGTCACCCGAGGCGTCAGCGAGCCCACCTCGATGTCGGCAGCGAGCTGCTCCCAGTGGAGCTGGAGGAAGCGGATGGCGCGGAGGAGGCCGGAGGCGAAGACGGCGCCGACGCGGAGCACGTCCTGGCGCTGGCACAGGCCGCACACCATCTGGGCGTACATGCTCTGGAACGCGTCGGCGCAGAGGATGGCCGCCGTTGGGCTCGTGTAGTCGTGGTACGGGTCGTATGGGCGGTTCTTGAAGTGCTCGCTCTTGTAGTAGCTCGTCAGGACGGGGCGCGCCGTGAGCCCGCCCGGCGTCGTCGTCTCGGACTTGACGAACAGGAAGTAGAGCCCCTTGCCCTTGTCCATCCCCGGCACGTACCTATGAAGATTCCATCAAGTCATTAATTGGCATCGAATTTCCCACCTGATTTGTAATTAAGTAAGAAATATTAAGTGTAAAACTAAAAGTAATAACTATTTTAAATTTAAGGTAGTTAAGATATTTTAAATATAAAAATATAACTCGTCGTCTTTGTGTGCGGTGTCAAATCAATGGAGCAATTAGGATCGGTTGAAACGAGCGGTCTTACAGGTTCATGACCGGCATGAGGAGGCTGTAGAGCAACTGCCGGCGGTCGAGCTCCTCCTTGATGGTTGGCATCAGCTTGCGCTCGCCGGCCGACGTCCCGGAGCTTCGCGCAGAAAAAAAGACGAGATTTTTAGCACCGGAGCAAAGCAGAATGTCATGTCAAATCGTGGATGTATGTATCTACCTTGTGAGGAACTCGGAGATGGGGTGGGCGGAGAGGATGGGGGAGCGATCGCCGTTGGCGATGCGCTGGATGTCGGGCTGTAGGTCCTCGTAGGTGACAACGGGCACCCTGGCACGGAAGGTGGCACAGTCGGTGGGGCCGGCGAGGCCGCAGCGGGCGAGGTACTCGGTCCCGGCATTCCGGGAGAGGATCTCCGCCAGGACGCGCTCCTGCACGGCGTCGACGTTGGAGGTCATCTCCTCGATGAACAGCAACTTCTCCATGTCCTTCTCGCTTCCGGCCGCCGTCACGGCAGCTGCCGGCGCGCGCAGCGCTGTCGCCGCCGGCACGTCCGTCATGACCGCCATTCAAATCAGCCTACTGGCTGTGCGTGGCTCGAAAACCGGAGAGAGCAGAGCTGAGCTGAGAAGCAGAGGTGGGGATCAAATCAGACGGGCAGGAGGAGCTAGGAGGCAATGGAACAATGCTTGTGGTGGGCTGTGGCGTGGTGTCGATGGACAGAGTGGGCGGGGAGGAGGGCTATTTATAGGGGACGACGGAGGAGGAGGGCACGAGGGTGACGCCGAGGGGTGTCGCTGCCGGAGGCGGCAGGGTGGGGACCTGTGTCGCGTCGGGAGGTGTGCAACCGCCCGGCATGGACGGCCACGTCGGACCCCAGACTCGCCGCGATGCGGCCGGGCTAGCTTCCCGCCTCGGTGGCCTCGGGCAGGCGGCGGCCGGTGGCCGTCGCTGTGCCGAGCCCGGTGTTTATCTCGTGCCGGATAACATGGGCGGACTTGCCGGTGTAACAGCAGCAGTGGTAACGTACAAATCCTCCGCTTCGTCGGTCGGCACTAGGCAGGGACAGTCAAAAAGATGAATAGCAGAGAAAAGCAGAGAGAGAGAGAGAGAGAGTGAGCAACACAAGTGCCATGTCTACGTACGTGCTCGTCAACTGTCCCACGTGAAAGTTACTACTACCCCTACGATTCATGCATGCACGCACTGACCGGCCGATCGAGGCTACGAACACGTACGTCGACCGATCGCCCGCCCACGATGCACATACAGCACGCAGGCCCCTGCACTGCATCCATGCATTATGCATGCATGCATGCATGCATATGCTGCTGCTCCCTGAACTAGCTCACCATCATTTCTTGTGTCGGCACGACGACCAATCATTTTACCATTGAATCTGAATGGGCAGCAGCATGCAGCTGGCTTGGCTAGCTAGGGCCAGTACTGTCGATGAATCATGAATCATGCATGATACGCCGGCCGGTGACTCGCTGGGTAAATTGGTTTTATGTACGATCGACGACGCACATGTCTAATTTACTTTCTACCTAGCTGGGAGAAGCGTGTGTGTGTGGTACACGAGCATTGACCAACGCACCGGTCGTCAAAGAAATAAATGTGGTCAAGAAAATTACTGACAAGTACTAGTCTGTTTCATATGTTTGAACCCATTTGTCTGTGTCCCCAAGCTGGTTGCCTATGCAGGCTATGCTACCCATCTAAATGAAAATTCTTTCAATCAGGAGCTCTCTTCATCTGACTGGCCTGACTTCGCCATGCATGCATGCATGCCTGTCTGCGAGCAATGCTCCTATCGCTTTATATATCCGCCACTACCAGCAGGGCGGATTCAGTGAACTTTCTCTTGAAAAATCGATGGCTGATTCAGTGAACTGCAAGTGCAAGTGCAAGTTGAGTTCTCCAGCTGCCTGCAGTGCATGCAATGATGAGCGAGCTTTGCTACAATAAATGTACTTAGTAGTGCACAGCGGCGTCCGTCAATAATCATGCGTCGATGGAATTATATTCTTGTTGAAAACGACCGATCGACCATACCAGCGTCACCTATATATGTAATATGAAATTGATATGATGTGTGCGTCGTGAGTGATTGGCGCATTACTCAATAATGTTAATGGCCCCGTAAGTAGGCCAGTTATTAATTTGAAAGCATGTGTTTATTTGTCGGTAATTTCATATTGCTTAGCTAATATAAGATAAAGACATGCATGTTTAAAAGTTGGAGTCATAAGAAACAGAGGAGAGACTTGACTAATAATGTCATATCCGGGCTTGTATTAACATATTTCCGCGTGAAAAATCATGATTTGCGAGTTTTTGACATTTAGTTCAATCCAAAATTTAGCATTAATGCACACATTGTTTCTAAGTGCAAAATTGTTACACTACCTCAGGCAAGGTCATTTGTAAGGAGTAATAATAGGCATTAGTGATGGACGAAAGATAGATGCCCCATCACTAATGATTTGAGAACTAGGTAGTGATGCGTGTAAATAAATATCTATCACTAATAATTATTATTAGAGATAGTTAAAGATCGGTGTAATGCTCGTCGTTAATATATAATTGTTATTAATAATGATGAGTATGTAAGTATGCTCATCACTAATAATATATTAAGGCCACGCTACCTATAAATATATAATCCTAAAGCATTGTCAGGATTTGGCAATATTCCATATATTATGCGGGCGATGTTGTTTGTGGTGTTGATCAGCTAATTCCCCTAGCTACTACATGCACCAATATAACACAACGTTCCATTATATGTTAAATATAATCTCGATAGTATTTTTCGATTTCTGCTATTATAGCTTACTGGTGTTGTTAAATATGTGATCCGAAATTCTGTTAGCAATATATTTGGACGAGTTTCTTGATAGGACTCCTATTTGATATATATTAGGACTCTTTCTAACCTATATATATTATATACTCTTGTAAGTTGCATGGAAAAGATGTTATGTTCATGCATTTGTAATCATCTCATCAATGGTGATTATTGCTGGTCCACGTAGTAAATTATTCCCGCAAGTTTTTTTTCACATAAACATCTATTTCTCTATAACAAGTGCCTCTAGGGTTCGACAATTAATCCGCATGTTGGTAATTTTTATTTCATGTTTTTATGCAAGTAGGTTAGCTAGGCTACGTACACGTACAAATATTGTTTGCAGCAGCAGTTTTTTTTTTCAAAATGTTATTAGTGGCTGCTAGGGGATGTACGTGCCCTGTTACAAGAAAGTTTGCATGTCCACTTGTGATTCTGTCTGTGATTGTTAACTAATCGATCGATCGATTTGTGATTCTGTGATTGTTAACTGATGGATCGATCGACGAATGCATGGCCTGGACGGCATGTACGTAGGAGCTTGCTTTTGGAGCTGGAACAATAAGTGAGAGTACAATCGAGTTGAGACTCGAAAGTACGAGACTTTCTGACTGTGAACACGTGAAAACTTAGAGCCAAGACATCGATCAAGTATTCAAGTGGAACACAAGCAGCCAATGAGTCGTCGTCGTACGTGTGCTCGCTCGCGTTCGTGCGAGCACGCACGCACTGACGGTCTGACAACGCACGCCGCAGAAAAGTTAGGTATAGCTAGGGTTGCATGGGGAAACCGAACAGTAAGACAGAAGTACGTACGTTAGTATCCATCAGACATGTGGACGCGAGAGCTTTTTGCCATCACGAGGGCTCCAGTACCAGTACGTTACTGTGCTAGAGAGCTAGGGTTTTCTCTTTCTTGCAGCTCATTATCATGATTTCCCGACACCATGATCAAGTCGCCGGCCTGGCAATGCTAGCAACGAGTCAACCAAAAAGCCAACCAAGCAAGCCAGCTTTTGTGCAATTGTGCGTGTCTTGTTTCGGGCCAGATCAGTCTGTATGTCTAGCAGCTGCTTGACGTTCAAAAAAAAGTCTTCGTGGATGCAGAACGTACATTGATCGATCGGTCTAACAAGTTTGGGATGATAAAAAGCTGACAAAAATGTGTGTGCAGTGTGTGAGTGAGTAGTTCTGATCTTATCAGGACTATACGAGTCCTTTGACATGGCTATATATATATATATCTCTAATAGGTAGTTAAAAGGAAGTTTAAGATAATATAATGTCACACTGGCTTATTTATTTGCGATTGGTTGTAAGTTTATATGACTCGACGACTCATGAAAGATGCGAAGTACTCGTCATCTAAGATAGGTTATAAGTTATGATCATCTTTACACAGGACTGTTACTCTCTGTTGAAGATGTTGTGATCTATATATGTTCTTGGCAATTCGAGGTGCATGTCATCATCATGGCAACCATTTGCATGGTAGATTGTAATGCAGGTGGTGTGTGGGCATCTTTTTGCTCTGTTTTGAAGAGAGGAATTACTCTGTTTTGTCTAGCAATTTAGTCAAGACATAGGTGTTCAATTCTCATTTTGTAAGAAATGTATTTTGCACTAGAATTTATTTATTTTAGAATTTTTTGTGATATACTATTGTAGATGGGCCAAATTTAGATGTATGGTAACCGTAGGTTTGTACCAAGAGTATATGAATGGAGGATATATAATTAGGATGAGGAATAGATGAATTGTTCTTTTTGTAAAGTGTAAATATGAAAATATATTTGTTGATATAATGTGCATGTGGTCTCATTTGATATTGGGGGGATCGACAAAGAATTATACTTGTTGGATGACACATGATGAATTGAAGTTAGTTCTGTATGAGAGCATTCCTAACCCTCCATATAAAATAATATTTTAGCTATTTATTAGGCTACCACTTATTAAGTAATCTGATATATATGACAATGTAGTTAAAGAAGATAGAATAAAAATGAAGAAACCACGTCCAAGACAGGGATAAGAGATAGAAAAGGATTGGATGAGAGGATGAAGAGAGAAAATAAAATAGTATAAAAAAATTTATTATAGGTGCATGCTAAAAAAATCAAGGTTGAGAGTATGGTTTTTAGAGATAGTGTCTTGCTGACATGAGATAAAACATTACCTAAAAAACCATTGATTGAGACTTATTTATTTGGTTGTGATATGTTTGGCATAGATTATACTTTGTATGATATTCTATCATGATGCAAAATAGACGAGTCACGATGAAAGGTATTATAAGAAGTTCATCAAATTTGTTATGGATTCATAGGTATGTACTCCGCTTGCAAGAAGAAGTACACAAAGTTATTTTTTATTGAAGAACTAAAGAATTCAAGTCACACAAGAAGTACTATGTCTTTTGTTAAATGATCTTATTTTTTTGAGCAAGTCACACAAGACAGTGGGATTGTATTAATTAAGACAGAAAAATACAAGATTTCAATCCTGCAAGATTGTAATCAGAAAAATAATAAAAATTACACACAACACAGGCCAACAATAACAAAAATCAAGTCATCGCTAAGCGAGATTGGCCAACAATAGCAAGAGACACCAACAAGACCTTCAAGATGATACCTCTAGGAAGGTCACAATACATAAGCGTCATGATCATTCGCCTAAGAGTCTTAGGCTAAATTTTAATTGAAAAGTCTCGCGATAGTATGAGAGAACGGTTACACGACAAAGCCTCAAAAGAGGAACATTACATCCAAAGGTGTCAACAATGTCATCTCAACTAAATTGGGCAAGGATTTCACCTGAACCAATCTCCCAACCCTAAATATGCACTCAAACTGTCCCCAAACAACCAAAAGAGGACATTATAATTCTGTTACCCGACAAAGCCATCGCCCCACCATCGATGAAATAGCAGGCAAGCCAAGCTTCACCTAGACCAGAACTCTAACCAGACCGAGGAGTACCCCACGACTGAGAAGAAATATGGCCACATGAGAGGAGGAGCTCCAAGGAGAGAGAGGAGAAAAAATAGAGAAAACAAACACTGCACTACCAAGACAAAGTCATACTAAGACAACTACGGGCACGACGAGGGCGACACGAAGGAAGACTACAACTAGATGTGACAACTACCAAAGGCCACCACGCACAGGGGCGGACCTACGCTGGAGCATGGGGGTACAGGTGTACCCCCAAAATTTTTCAGAAAAAATAGCTATATATATGATTTAAATATTTTATTAGGCTTAATTCATTCGCCAGCCAAATTCACCAGCACAATATCAGATTTTTTAAGCCCAATATCAGATTTTTAAGCCCAATATCAGATTTTTTTAACCTAGTTCGCTAGCTGCTTCTAACCCTTCCTAGCCTCCTCGTGGTTCGTTGCGAGTTCAGCCGCCGCCACTGAGCAGTGAGCAGTCCCGCACCGGCAGCGTACCCTCACGGCTCACATCGCGAGGCCACGCACTACGCACACAGCACGACGAGCACGCCACGCCCTCGCGGGCTCGCCGCCTCGCCCTGCCCGCCACCCGGTGCCCTGCCCCTTCTGGCTGGCGGCTGCCGCAGTGTCGCCCGAGCGCCCGCCGCCCGCTGCTCCTCCACACACCGGCCGCCATGACGCCTCCCTAGCACAGTAGCACCCCAGCCGGCACCCGGCAGCCGCCCCTAGCCCCCTAAGCAGAACTGGGAAGCGTCGAAGGCTGAAGTAGTGAGCTATTTTTTCCGAAAATTTTTGGGGGTACGTCTGACAGATTTTTATGTTTTTGTTTGATTCATTGAGTAGTTATGTAAATAATTGATGTTGTATTTTGTATAGTGTACGCTAAAATTCAGAAATTGTGATATATTTGTAGTAGATGGAAGATAAGATCAATCTTGTATTACGTTTAATTTCGTAACCCCATTATAAAATTCTTGGGTCCGCCACTGCCCACGCACACCACTCTACGATGATTGGAACAACCCATAACTAAATCTCCTGCGAAAACCTTGAAGCTGGCACTCAGCGAGAGCCAAAGAAGATACCGCCAAGACTAGTGACCCTTTAATCAGAAGGAGAAGACCGCTAAGCAGGCAAACGATACCAAAAATGACATCAACAAGTCGACGCAACGAAGGCAGAGACTAAAAATCCCTATGCCGGAGGGCAAACAACATGCCCAAAGCAATGTCAAGAGCATTACCGCACAAGCAGGCATGAACCTTAGTCCTCTAAGCCCCGAGCTGCCACCATTCAGAGAAGGAAATGACGAGAGCTAGAGCAACTAGTACCAAACAAGGAGGAGGGAGGGCAGTGGTTGTAAGGGGAAAGAGGACCACCAGATCTATCGCGTGGCCAACGCCCTATCACATACAACTGACACTGCCAACTCAAGCTACCCTGCACACTCTAGCTAACTAGAACCCGACCAACCTCATGCGAGGTCGGGCAGGCTAGGCCTGTCATTGGGGAGGGTATGTGTATACCCATGTTTACCCATATTCATATCCATATTAAGCCTTACCCAATCTTACCCTCCCCAATTCTCCATTACCCAAAATTCCCCATATCCATTGGTTAATGGGTAAAACATAGTATTGTAAATAAAACATAATTGATTTATTTATCCATACCCTCCCCTCCCCAATTCTAATTGAATAATATCCATACCCTCCTCACTCAAAATGGGTAAAATATTTTTACCCATACCCTCCCCATTCCTTATGGGTATGGGTTTGGATAATGGGTAAGGATACCCAATGACAGGCCTAGGGCAGGCCACAACACTTGTTATGCCTCATTCACAAGAAGCAATGTTGGTTCATTATTGACCCTTAGACGAATGGTAAGCTTTGGCACCCTAAACCTCAGCATAATACAGATCCAATGGTTGCTACAAATGAATACTTAAATAATTTAATGTTTTATTCGTAATTAATTAAATATCATGATCAGTAGAGAAAGTGCTCGAATTAAGTTACCTGGAGTTGTAAGGAGCCATGATATAATCCCTGTCGCTGTCGTGCATCTCGAGCAGGATGCCCATTCCGATTATATTTATAGAGCATTGAGATGCCTGTGTGCATGCTGTTCTGTATATCCTGATGTGCTCTCAGAGTGATCAATTGATCTTGACTGATCAGTCTTCGCCATTAGCTGATAAAAAGGGGCTGAGAAGCTACCTTCCTGGTTTCAAGAAGTTCGAATGCTCACTTTCCTCTTCTGATGGTTGTGACAGGACTTGTAAATGCATCATGTTTGCTCCAATGGCATGATCTATCAGGGAGGGCTTGACTTCATTCTGAAGTAGTATTGACGACATTGTCGGATTGCAGAACCACCACAAGAACTTCACTGTTGTAGCAGGGTTTAATGGGATAAAGATGCAGTGTTTAACTGAACATCTGTCTTCTTGGCTTACAAATATGCATTTTTATGTAAATATTGGTTCAAGCACCCATGGTTTAATTTTGAGCTTTACCACAGTTTCCATGGGTAAGATCAGCAGTTCAAAGTCATATGAATCGATCCCTGAATGTGTTTATAAACAAATTAAAGTTCACTAATCACTAGTTCTACTATTACCATCCTAGATTCCTAGCTTAGTTGCAGGCTTCTTCAACTGAAGAAAGGTTCACGCCTGCAACGAGGCCCACATCATATCCACTAGCTTCTCTGTGGCGCACACGTCTCCACAATCCAAACCTCCGTTCCGCGCCACAAACTGCACCCACCACGTAACCTACAAGCACAAGCCATATGTACGTGCTCGATCGATCGATCAATCCTCCTAGACATAGCCCCATGGACAACGTGTGGCCGTGGCTGGCCGGCCTCCCTCCTCCGCCTCCCGGCGGCGAGGCGCTGCCGCAGTCAGTCGACGTCACACTCGCCGCCTCCCTTGACGGCGCCACGTCCATTGTCCTGCAGGCTGAGTGTGAGGCCGCGGCCGATGGAGACAGCGGCGAAATGGGAGAGGCGGCGCTCGTTACTTTCTCCCTCGCCTTGAACGGCGCCAATGGCGCGGCGCGCTCGCTGTGGACGTCCGGACGGTTTGCGGCCATCTCGAATGTCGCCTTGCGGCGGCAGCTGCTGGCGCGGCTCCTCGACGAGGTGATCGCGCTCTCGCCGTTTGTCCCCTGTTTGAGCACAATGCTTGGTGACGCGCCCGAGACTGGGTTTGTCGGGGAGGTTGTTGCCGGGGTCGTCGAGATGGCGGACACCGATGGCTCCGCGCCCTCTGCCAGCACCGCCTTCTTCTCACTGGCTCTGCTGCTGCGCCTCTTCTGGCTATGCGCTGGGGAGGCACCAGCGGACACCGGGTTTCTCTTCTTCCAAGCTCTTGGCGCCGACATCGAGTGCGCCCTCGGCGACTGCCGGCCGGCTCTAGGCGTGTTCCTGCGCTCCGTCGGCCCAGACGTCGAGGAGCGGTTTATGCGGTCGCTTGGCTACATGCTAGCCAAGTGGTGCTTGCTGCGGGAGATGCAGGAGGAGTCGGCGGCCAGGCAGGCGTCGCAGCCGGCAATACCGCGGCGCGCTCTCCCCGTGGCGTGCCCGTCGTACGCCACTGAGGTCCACGGATTATGGGTTCTGAAAGGCTACGCGCCGGTGCTCGCCATGGCCCGTGTCACCGGCGCCGCATCGACGCCCATCACGGCCTTGCCGCATGAGGTGCCGGAGGAGCCGGCGCTGCGGTACGGGCTGGTGCACCAGCAGCTAGAGGTTGTGGCGCAGCTGGAGTACGCCGTGCGTGTGCGCGACCCGCGGTTCATGAGCGTCGGCTTGCGCGTCGACAACATCCGGGTACGCGTCGCGCGGCTCGGGTTTCGGAAGGACGACGCGGACGTCGATGGCGAAGACGCCGACGACACCATGAACGGCGAACGCCATTTCCCATCTCGTCTCCGCCTCTGGGTCGGCCCTCGGTTCGGCTCGTCATACGCCACCGGCCCGAGCCTTGGCCGGTCGACGGGGAACCCGGAGCGGGACGTCGAGATGACGCGCACCGTCAAGGGTGCCTTCGCCGGCGCCACCAAACTAGCCAACGCCAACGGCGGTGTAGTCCCCGCGAGGGTCAAGGCAAAGATGCTCTCGTCGGCGCGGACACGCAACCGGAGCTGGCGGTGGGAGCAGGAGGCGGAAGGCAGCGCTGGCGTGTTCGAGGGCGTGCTATGCGACCCGGTCACCGGCACTGAGATCTCCGCATGGCGCGCCGGCAATGGAGGCGGCGCGGGAGCAGCGGCAGACCCGCGCAACGGCATGCGGCGACGGTACGGCGGGCCGGGCAGGGCGTTCAGTAAGATGCGTGGGCTGGTGGTGGCCGGCGACGAGCTGCCAGAGGAGGTGACGTGGCGAGTGGGTAGGGAAGCCGAGGGGAGGACGGTGCCGTGGCGCTTGGGTCTCAAGGCCTGGGTGAGCTACCTGCCCAACGAGGTGAGGAGCCGGCACTTCGAGACGAGGTGCATCGAGTGGGTTCACGAGGTCGAGCTGCCGCTTGTCGCCGTTAATGGCGACGACTAGGTCGAATGAAATTAAATTAAATGTAGTACAGATGGATTGGTCCTTGTATATATGAATTGAAATGAACAGCCAAAACACGAAGTTACGAATTTAAATTCAGCAGCAAGTCTATTTAATTTACACAGAATATATATTTTTTCCAATATTTGACGCGACGTACATGTTCTTCGTGAATACAAGAACACCAGCTTGTTCGATCGATCCATCTATGTATGTGTGCTCATAAACTTATTGACCAATTATATCTACTCGTAAAATTGGTGAACGGTACTAAGTCTAGATTGTGAATCTAATGAGCTGATAAATTCCGGTGATCTGAATGCGATGATCGTACCTCTGAATAATTCCGGGTCATAAATTGTCATTGTAAGATATATAAAAACAATATTATGTCACTTTAATGCATTGATTTCGATAAAAATGGTATTTCACATTAATTTTGAAAGGGAAAGAAAGAAAACACAGGAAAATAGCAAATTGTAGAGTTTCCAATATAAGAATGTGGACAGTATCAATGTTAACATTGATTTAAGGGTTAATTTTTTCTGTGCCATTACAATTTTTACGGTTTGCCAATATGTCATTGGTGTGTCACTGACATATGGGGGCCACCACAGTCACTGACAGTGGCATATAGGCAATTTCTAAAAATTATAATGGCATGCGAGTAATTTTCCCTTGATTTAAATGTTAAATCCAGTATTAGGGGTGTTTGGATCAAGAGATTAAATTTTAACCCGCGTCACATCGGATGTTTGAACATTAATTTAAAGGACTAAATGTGAACTATTATAAAAATAATTACAAAATCCGAGGATAATTTGCAAGACAGATTTATTAAGCCTAATTAATCCATTATTAGCAAATGTTTAGAGTAGCATCACAGTCAAATCATGGCGTAATTAGGTTCATTAGATTCGTCCCGCAAATAATCCACTGATTATGAATGAGTTTTATAAATAATCTTCATTTAATACTTCAAAATAACATTTAAATATTAGATGTGATCGGGACTAAAATTTTAACCTATAATCCAAACACCCCATTAATTTATAATATTCGAGATGGAACGAGTAGTTATCAAAAATAATATGGAATGACGTGGTATGCCATAATTTTCGTGTACCTAAATTAGAATCATCGCATGAAAAAAATGGGCCCGGATGAAAACGCCCGGCGGATTTGGTCGTCGACGTGGTCTGTCGTTGTTGAGGAATCGGGTGGGGTGGTCGAGTCCGTACGGCGACACGTCGTGGCGGCCGCAGCCGCGCAAAAACCTCTGGGCACCGGCGCACGAACGCCGCATGCTCTCCCACCACCACCACCACCTTCCCCTTCCCCACTGCCAAATTCTACAATCCCCTTCTCCCCTCGCCCCTATTCCCTCCGCCTCCGTACCCCGAACCCTACTCGGCTACTCCCCCGTCCGTTCCGCGTTCCTCCCCAATGGTGACGCCGGGCGCCTCCTTCTCCGCGGCGCTCGTCGCCGACGACTTCCCGTTGGTGCGTCCAGTTCGACCCTTTTTCCTCACTTGTGCGGCGCGCGGGCGCGCTTGCTGGGCTGGTTTTTGTTTCCTGCTTGTTACTTTTGGTGGTGGCTGCGCAGGTCGAGAGGACGGAGGAGATGGGGATGGCCCCGGACAAGTACCGCGAGGTGTTCGACCTCGCGCAGCGCGGCGCCCGCGCCTTCCGTGACGGCCGCTTCGACGAGGTAATCTGTCAACTCAGCTCCCCCTCCCCTTCATCAGCTGCGAGTGTAGTCCACTAGTCCGACTGGAGAATTGCGTGTCCCCTTCATGGTTCGTGAACCTGAGGAGTATGGTCGTCTGACGGGAGAATCTTCAGCAATGGGTACAACCGTACAAGATGGGAACTGGGTTGGGGCTGTGCATTTGCGACAGTGCTAGCTAGGTGGGCTAGCGTCTTATGTTAATGCACCCATACGATTCATGCTGGTGTTATGCGGTTTTGATTCCTTTGTCGACGGGAATGGATGAAATGAATACAAAATAATCCAGTACTTGGTGGTGCCAGCGACTGTGATTTTTTTCTAAATACAATTTCAGAACAGCCAATAGGCAATAGCTTCATAATATATAAAGTATCAATTGGTGAGCCATTTTCATTCACTGTCCTGCCCATGGTTATTAAGGTGGTAAGACGAGGTTAGATACCCAACTACCTTTTTACATTTTATTATTTTAAGCGGTAAGGCGTAAGGTTTTTATTATTTTTATTGTTGTGCTGACAACGGTCACAGTCATACTCTGTATAAAGTTGTGTGTTTAGCAGTTCAACAGAGTGGTGTTGGATTTTTCATTTTTTCCTAATTGAATACCTTTTGAAAGGTAACTTTCCCATTTTGTTGAGCTACCATATTGTTGTCCAGGTCCATCTTATCACCTTATTTGTCTAACAAATTATTTCCCAGAACTTTTCTATTGTTTCATTTCCCTTCAACCTTTATGCAGTGATAACATCTATTTCTCCTATTCTTCAGATATACAGATCACTTGTTATTGTCAACATGTGCTGATTTCATTGTTTGTGAAACTTGATATGGTTCTGTTTCAGGCAATTTCCTTTTACTCTAAAGCACAAACTTTGAGATCAGGTGATCCAGTTATCCTTTGCAACCGAAGTTCTGCTTTCTGTATGTAAGTTCCTTGAGCTGATCTTTAACACCCTATTGATACCATTTATATGCAATGTGATTAACAAGTTACATGATTGTTTATTCTGTTGCTCAATTCTATATGGATATGTTTGATCTGTATTCATGTACGTGCTGTGTCTACTCTATGGCAGGATAAGTCAAATGTTGAGGGAGAGATCAGCAGCTGACTCAGAGTACCAACCATTGAATGGCCTTGATCCTACAACACACGCTGAGGTATAAGTTGTTGCATAAATATTTAACATTTGACGTGGAATATGCGAATACAGTTTCATTAACACTTTTGTTTTAGGTAAAATATTGTTATAATTAGTTATTCGCTGCAGTTAGCGTTGAAAGATGCAGAGAAGGTATTAGCTATTGACAGTAATTCTCCAAGACCATATCTTCTCAAGGCATATGCGCTTATTCTGGTAAAACTTTCTTACTTACACTTGCATCATTTGGGATTTATATATATCCTTGCCAATATCATGCTATAGATCCAAGATTTTAGATAGATCCTTGCTTCAACATCAGTTTATAGGGCCAAAGATTTTAATGTTTAATCCTGAACAGTACAATTCAATTGAATTAACAAAATTTAACTGGCTAGGATTAAGCATTGCAATCTGTGGCATCTTTCTTTGCATAACACTTTCGCCAGTTAGCCTCACACTGCTAACGCTCATTTAAATTTTGAGAACTGTTATGTGCATGGATGTGTAGATATTGAAGGAAAAAAGATGGGAATAACAATAATACACAGAATGAGAGGGAAGGGGAGGGAGGAATAGACTAAGGAAATTGTGAGGGAGTAGGGATATTCTGGTTTACTCTTTATGTAGTTGATTTCAAGAGGTAGGCTCTAACAAGTTCAATGAATAGATACAATATAATCTTGATCCTAGCTGATTGGCTTAAGACCCGGGTCACTGTGATACCAACTTGTTATGTATTTCGAAAGGAGAAGGATTTTTACCGAGAGACGAAGGGTCACTGTGATACCAAGTTATTATGTGTTTGGAAAGGAGAAGGATTTTTACCGTGAGAATGATGATAGATCACAGACTGAAACAGAGAAGACTAAGAGAGGAGCTAGAAAGTGGGAGATGTGGGGGAGAAGGGATATTGCATAGTTTCGAACTTCAAATGTTTAATTTCTAGTTTTGTTAAAAAAAGTGAGTTCAGGTGCTCTTATCAGCAATTAGCATTTCTATTCTACTTCATGTTGATTTATCCCTTTGTTATGGACAAGACACCATAGAATGATAGAATCTCTTCTGATAGATTAGATTTATACAAAATTCGTAGAATCTCTTCATAACATATCTTGCTAACATCCATTGGCAACTAGTATACATATTGTGTACTCATTATGGAAACCTTTTTTCCTTACATACATGTTTATCACTTTATGTAATCTAAATAGCAACTAACACCTTGTCACACAGTTGGAGCAATATCACGAGGCACGTGAGGCCCTTCTTGCTGGGCTTCAAGTTGATCCCCTCAGGTACAATTGCTGATGCATACAACTATTCATATTTCACCATATATTTTGCAAATATCAGTAAATGTAAAATACCTCTAGCACGTAACATCTATTTACTGCATGTATAGCCATATCCTGCAAAGCTGTCTCAGTGATCTGGACATCAATACAAATATGACAGCTGGGGCAAGACACCCAAGGTTAGATAGGTCAGATGATTTTGAGTGCACATTATGTTTCAAGCTATTGTTTGAACCAGTCACCACTCCATGCGGACACTCATTTTGTCGCCCTTGTTTATATCAGTCAATGGATCATGGTGAGCTTAGCTAATATTCACATACCTGATTATCCTTTTTTAGTTCAGAACTTCACAATATGTGCTATTTCCTGTAGGCAATAAATGCCCCATCTGTCGGACAGTTCTTTTTATTGGTCCAAAAACATATCCTATAAGGTAATCTAAGTTCTCTCAAATTTGGTTTCTTCCTTGCTTCAATATTCTCTGTTGACATCTCTGATGATAGTATGGTTAAATGCTTCAGTGTAACTTTGAGCAACATAATTCAAAAACATTTTCCTGAAGAATATGCTGAGAGGAAGTCAGAACATGAGACTATGACATATGCAGGCGTCAATTTGATGCCTCTCTTTGTTATGGATGTTGTACTGCCTAGTCAAAAGATGGCACTGAACATATTTGAACCTCGCTACAGGCTGATGGTAAAATTGCCATAAATTTAGTTATCTTTCTGTCAGATGTGTTTGTTGAGAACAATGCTGCTTTAAATTTTGCCAAAAGAAGTCCAGTTCATTTTACACGTTCATGTCTAACTTGGAGAGTTGAGGTATAAATAAGCAAGGTTCATTTTTTTTTCTGAGAAAGCTTGTTGTACAAAATTCTTGGGGGACCAATTCTTATCTTCATATTTTTCATGCTATCTATTTTTTGCCTATTTGTCATACCTTGGAAACATTGATACAATGTGCCTGTGCAATAAGTTTTCAACTTTGAGTTTTGCAATTTGAAACAGGTAAGGAGGATAATGGAAGGGAATCGTCGCATGGGAATGGTCAGAAAACTAATCTCAAATAATATCTTTGTTTTGAAGGGCCTATTCATAAAGTTTTTTTTTGCCTTGAATATTGCAGGTTGCTATTGATTCTGCTACAGGTACTGTAGCTGACTGTGGATGCGAGGTGGAAATTCTAGAGTAAGTTTAGTTTTTATTTGTTTCTTTCCTGAACTTATAATCATACTCAGTCTCGTATCCATAAATGTGTAGGTGTGAGCCACTTCCAGATGGCCGTTTTTATCTAGAGGTAACTATCTGCTTGTGTGCTTAGTCTAGCCTTGCAAGCAACCTCTTCCTACCATATTCTTGGTGCAAGATTTTATATTTGTGCTTATGATCTTGTTCTAGGTTGATTTGGTTTATTTTGTGTGTGCGACTGCACATACTAGATTACCTTAAAACCCTGAGTTTCATCTCTCTAAAAATATATTACATGCAATCACCTCTCTAAATGCAAAGTCAGTGAAATATTTTTTACTGGATGGATATCATCTAGGCCCATCTCATGGCTATATATGTACATCCACCTTAATGGTGTGATTATGCTTGGTCTAATCTCAGTTTAGTAATATGGAATCAGAGCATAGGGTTAGGGTTAGAGTTTAGTAATAGCATGACCCAATTTGATGAATAATGAAAATTGTTTCCCTCACCAAAAAGAATAAAGTTTTTCATTTCCATGGACAATACCATAGAACAAACAATTGAATTTTTGAATATATTATCAGATGGAAAATTAATGTTTTTTGTCATAGGTGGAAGGTTCACGGCGGTTTCGTATATTGCGATCCTGGGACCAAGATGGGTGAGTCTGCCATGCTGTATCTTAGAGCTCCACTAGGGAATTGATCTGGAAAGATGTTGGATCAATCCTTTTGAATATTCTCCTTACTTTTGTTGTTTCTCATCTCAGGTATCGAGTTGCTGAAATTGAGTGGCTCCAAGATATTCCTTTACCAGAAGGATCACAGGAGAGAAAAGACGTAAAATCCTTATTACCATTTCAAGCTATAATTCTTTCAGCTACCAGTAGTGCTGCAAAACATTGTATAAGTAGCATAATCTATGACAAAAATGTGACGAAGAAAAAATCTCAACAGTGTACACACCACATGATGTTATCCAAGTAAAATTTACAATACATATAATTAAGAAAAAAATTGCTCTTACCATCACACAAAGATATACAAATTAGAAAGATGATATACAATATGAGGCTGAAAGGGCCACATTCTGTGACACATTGGGTACTAGTTTCTAAGTTCTAACTTGATATGCAACAGAATTGAGCAATGTTACTTGTAACAAATGGGAGACTTCATCTCAAAAGGAGTACATGTTTCAACAGGACCACCATTCTCTTGTTCTAATAAAACACGTTTCCAAATACATGAACTTTTTTAGATACTAGAGATCCATTTCTTGAATTATTTTCACAACTGTTTTAAAAAGGGCATACTATTGATTTTTCCAAAAAAAAAGTCACATAGCCCATGTTTGCATTCAAATTCTTGTTTCTTGTACATCTGTTTCAAATCTGGTTATTATTCCATTGCTGATATTGTGATGCGGTTAAAATCTGATTTATGCTTTGTATGTTCTGTCCTCACTTGTGATGCAAGTTTTTGTACATATAGCCTACTAATATTTGTATATGGAAAAGAAAAATATATTTTAGCACAATGGCCCAATCAAAATTGTTCTGAGTGATATTGATTTAAACCTTTGCAGCTAATGGAAACGGCTAATGAAGCTTCAGAATTAGCCAGGACATATATAAGACGTGCTAGAGAAATCACAAGGCCTGGTATGGATATTTTCAACACATTGATGAATGTCCTGCTCAATAAAATTAAAGTACTTCTGTGGAGTCTGAGTGAACAATAAACAGTTTAAGGGTTGGAAAGTGTACATTTCAGGCATCCTAGAGAAACCATAAGATCCAGTATGTAGTTTTGGGGCCTAATATATGAAAACAAATATCTAGAGGGTCTATTTTCTTAAAACTTTCCATTTCCTAACTTTGCCACACTTTCATAGACTTTAGAAAATTAATAACAATGCAAAAATGCCATTAGTTCCACCACTGTCAGTATGTGTAATTTTAGTGTAGTACTGTTGACGGAATATATGATGAGTAGAGAATATGGTTGCTTGCGTACCTTGATTGCGATGGCATGCAAAGTTTATGCAGGTTCAAGCCCCTCCTAATGAGTAATACCCTATGTCCTGTTCCTGTGTCTATATTGATCTAGCCGATAAGACAAGATGAGGTGTCGAGCTGGCTGGTGTATGAGATTACAAGTCTAGATGTCTTAATGTCAGATTCAATGCAGATGTCAATGCCCTATTGAATTTGAGATACCTTTGGAGGCGCTCTGGCTTCACCTTATATACGCGGAAGATAAAGTTTATGATGACCGAGTTGGTTAAGATATCCCTAAACTATAGGAAATAACTTATCTATCATACATGATTCAATAATTTATAAGATTCTATCTTCTACATATTTAAATTGATGCCTTGCAAATATACCATAGAGAACAGTAGAGAACAATAATACGGATAGTGGTAGTTTTGTATACATGGGTTTCATTTTCCTGACAAGTACATATTGGCCTGCTCTATATTAATTGTGGAGTAAGAGAGAACTCACATTACACACTACATTGTTTGAAAATTTCATTCTCTCTCAGTATCTGGTCTTTTATTAAATGGCTGAGGGGGATGCTGTGTTATTTGATGCTGACTAGATACCCTTTGCATTGTATCTTAATATGTTTTGCTGAATGCAGCAAGGCGAGCAAGACATTTAGATCTTGAGGGCATGCCTGGATCACGTGATCCTGAAAAATTTAGCTTTTGGGTAAGCCTCATTCACGCAATTGCTTAGATTAAAATGTGTATCACACTATCACACTGTTGATTCAATATACTCTGTTTCTCTGGCAGCTTCTCAACTTAATAAATCTGAGGCCATCAGACAGATTAGATCTATTACGCCTTCGTGATACTCGGGAGGTAAGCTCGAAACACAAACTCATCTTCTGTATCCTAGATGAGAGATCATGTTTTAAGTATGTGCTAGTCTTGCCTCTGCAGAGAATTTCTAGAAGCCTTAGATTGCTGGGCGATGCAGAACAAGGATGCCGTGTACAGTAAAAGATTATATTTGTTGCATAAGCATAATTATAGTTCACAAGTGATTTATCATCAAGAGGTACATACTCCTATGTACATTGATTGACACTGTAGAGTTGTTATCTTTATTTCTGATTCTATTGAAAACTTAATGACTTTGTGCAAACCCGTTTCTTTAAAACTTAAATGAAACCCATTATATCATTCCTGTAACTGCTCTACTTGAGATTAAGACAACAATGTTCCCGCGGGACCCGACCGCGGGGGAAGCTGAAAATTGCTCGTTCTTTTGTAGACTTTCAGAATGTCTGATACCGTATTATGTTTGGTTAGCCCTAGCTTAAATTCTATCATCAGTATTTTTCGCTGCTAGAACAGCAGTGGATTCACGTGCTGGCATGGCACTTACACGCGCACACCGACACGTAACCTGCCTGAAAGATTTTTATCTAAATTATGTTACTCAATGTGAAATCTCACAAGATTCTTACAATCTATAAATACTCACCGACTATTTGTTAGAATCTAAAACTCTTAACATGTCCTAGTTAGTACATTACTCAGCTGAGCTTGTTGGTAGCAAGGATCTGACAGCCTTTTTCACACAAACGCAAGCCTGACATCTGTTTCTGATTCGAGGGCTCGCTATCCACGCGACGAAATGTGTCCAGGATTTTTCCCCAAGCATTGCGCATGCCATGAACAGTAAGGAATATGTGCACGTGTGCCAACAATTTGACAACTATGTGGTACGTTGACAAGTGAGGGCACGAGGAAAAGTACATCTTTTGTCCAGATATGCTCATATGCTTGCAGACTGGAGTTGACTTTGTTATAGGGCGTCGAAGCCCTATTGAGCAGACGCAAAATACATCCAATAAAAAATCAGCCGTTACTTGAGCATGTACCTTCCTTAATATAACTAATCTCTCACAACTCAATCAGCTCTCCGGTTAAGGAATTTAGCATATATTAGTCTAATTTCATCTCTCTTTGTTTTTGTTTTACTTTATTTTCACCGCTGCTCTGTTCATGACCTCTTACTGTAGACGTACCACACATATTTTGTTACAAGGCACTTACTCCTCCGTTCTAAAATACAACAATTTCTACCATTTAAATTTTGTTTCAAATATTACAATTTTTTCATAAATCTTTCTATTCTAACCATATGTAATGTGGACTTTTTTTCTTATATCTTAATAACATCAGAATGTAGAAATTATTATAATCTGAGACAGATACAGATAGAGTAATAGGTAGATGAAAGCTGCGCGTATTGAACAACCATGCTCTAGAGAACTGCCCCAAGTATTACAGTAATCTCAGGGCACACATTAAACAAAGCAAGTCAATTCCGACGACTTGTTGCAAACTAGGGGTAGTAAAAAGATTCCTACGTCTACGTGCGTGCATTGTGCTCATCTCAATCGCGAGGATTTCTCGAGAAGTATGCTGGGTCTGGTGATCGGGCCAGACCGACCCAGGCACGGCCCATCAGGCTTATGTTTATTTCAACCAGTAAATAGGGCATATGTTTATCGGAAACAAAGTCCAGTGCATCCAATTATCCAGCCCCTGAACCATAGTTTGGCATATTGAGTTTCTTGTTCACACCAACTTCCAGCGTTGCTCCGGTCCTAATTTCAGCTCCGTGTCAACGAAGAACAGTTCCAGTATGTGACATGATCATATGCTTTATTTAAGAGGATGGTCAAGACCAAATGAGGGAAGCGAGCCGTTGTTCGGAGGACACTACGATGGACATCTTCCTTAAGTTCGGGTGAAGGTCTAGTAATAGACTAAATGTTTGAGCCTATTTGACTTATATACTTCATTTTGGGTTTTTTTGTCAGATGGCTCAGAGAGCACAAAATCTTCTGTAATAATGATTGGTCGGATACCTCCTTAGATGTAGAGACCGGGACAATTTCATTTACTAATGAAATAACACCCTTTATCTAAGAATAGTTTGTTTAATACGTCGAACCGAGCTGTAGAAAAATGGGGGAAGGGGGGCGTCGAAAAAACAGTTTTTTTAGCATTGTATAAATAATTATATATGTCCATAAACATAATCAAACCAGAATTTATGGCCGTTGAAATAGAATCAATAAACTTTTTATAATAAGTAATAGTTTTCTATATTTAAGATAATTTTTGAATTATATAATGTTGATTGGGAACAAATTATGTATGAATGACAACACATACTTTTACTTTGTACTATCTGTCCTATTCATCGAGTGCCGATGAATCCGGAGCCGGATCACTTCTGCTACAGTGATGTGTGAGAGGAACAGCATTTCAATTCTCCGAACAATTAGTGCTGTTTGGTAAGTTCCGGATCTTAAATTAATTTAGATCGGGGCTTTGAATTCGTATATAATTTGGATCTATATGTAATCTAAAATAAGTCAAAAGTATTTAATTGAGCTAGGCCGCTCTAAAAATTGGATTCAACTTCAAGGATGATGCAGTGGGAGAGTTTAGTGGTATTTACAGGTAATTTTTTTTTAGATTTTTCTAGAGTGAAGTGGTGAAGCTACGTGAACTCCATTACTCCACTCCATCGCACAAGTGAAGAGAAATAAAATAAAATTGATAAATTATCGATGATAGTAAAAATCACAACAACTCCTTTTTTAACAAGAAAACATTATGGTGATGTGAAACATACGTTCCTCTCGTTTCTAAAATCAAGCTAATTTGTACTTAATTTAATTTGGAAATAGTGATTAATTAGTGTGTATATTTCTCGTTTCTCTTCATTAAATATAGTATACAATACGAAGGAAGTAGTACAATATGAGACGAGAGGTATAAACATTAAAATGCACAATAAAATATAAAAAAATTGTTTTAGATAATTTTTAATATAAATTAAAAAAACTTGTTTTAGACATATCAAAATAAGACCTTTTTAATTTAGTGGGTCCTTGTTTCCTCTAGTCTAGACTTTAGTCTCGTAATATCGAATGTTTAGATACTATTTCAGAGTATTAAATACAAGCTATTTACAAAACTCGTTCATAATATGTGGATTATTCGCGAGACGAATTTAATGAGCCTAATGGTGTAATTACACCATGATTTGACAATGTGATGTTATAGTAACATTTGCTACTTATATATTAATTACACTTAATGAATTTGTCTCGCGAATAATTCTCCGATTCTGCAATTATTTTTATAACCAGTTCACGTTTTTACGACGAAGATTTTATAAAATGAAACCTACCTGTTCCGTCGCTGTTAGGCTATTCACAGTGGGGGTTTCATGATATTAATTACCATGATACATCCGATTTTTTGCTGATATGACATTAAATTAATGAGGAAAGAGAAAGAAGTAGCGTCATCTCCATGACATGGTGTTAACCCATTTCCAAAACGGATTAAACGAAATGGAATGCCCACTAAACCAAATTGTTTAATCAAAGAAAGACTATTTCAATTATTGCAAAACTCCGTAAGAAAATCGTTATGAAACCCGCTCAATAGACTTAGGGCATGTACAATGGTAGTTTTAGAGTTGTCTATAAGCTGAACATTTTGCAAAAAATCCCTCATTTCACAGCAATAAATGATGAGAGAGATGCAAACCGTCTCTTGGTGAAGAGACAGCAAGAGCTCATGCTCTAATACATATTTAAAGATCTATGAGTCATGATTACATACACGCATTAAATATTTTGTAGACAATTAAACAGACAACTATTATCTATGGGTTGTACTAGTTGACTATTTAGCTATCTGTGTTGTAAATTTTAATAATCTATAGACGACAACTATCTATATACCATTGTACATACTCTTAGGGCATGTACAACCATGAGACGATGGAACGATTTTTAAAGTACAAGAGACAACAAAGAAACTGCATGGTACAACCCTAAGCCTCTGAATCATAAATGCAGCTAAGAGACACTGCGTATGAAGCCCGTCTCTTATATTTTTTCACTTAACCCTCTAAAGACCTCTAAAAAAACCACCTATTAAATAAGGTTGTACACGCCCTTACCATACCAGCAGCGGAGGGGTAGCCGTGGTGGTAGTAGCTAGAAGTAGAGGATGAGCCGAGGAGAGTAGGCTCTTTTTACTGCAGCCATAAATTATCCAACTTGCCGCATTGAGAATTTCGGAAGAGCAGCGCAGGCGGCAGCAGCAGAATGGAGGAAACTTTTAAAGCAGCAGCAGCCAGCAGGATGGCGCTGCGTTTGCTTTGCACGCTACCTCGCAAACACCAACCATTTGCATTGCACACAGCAGATGGGAGATGCTTCCCCTTCTCTCTCTCTCTGTTTATGCTGCCGCCTGCCACCGCATTAATAGCAGCCCCATCTCCCTCCCTCCCTCCCTCCCACTCCACTTCACACCAGCTGCTCTTCCCCTTCCCTTCCTTTTGCCCCCCTACCTTCCAACCATCCAAGAAACCCCAAACCCACAAACGACACAAGAACCTCTCTCTGCTCGCTGCCATGGCGTGATACGAGACACCACCGCATACTGCTGCTTCTACTTGTTTGGTGTGGTACACCAAAAGCTGCATACGGACAGGGTAGATTGGGAGGGTAAGCAACTTCCCGACCAGTGCTAGTACCTGACTCGATCGGCCATGGAGGGGGATGGGGAGGCCAAGAACGAGGTCAGCGCCGGAGGTGGTGGTGGTGGAGCAGGTAGTAATAGTGGTGGCGGCGGCGGCGGCGGGAACGGGAGGAGGAGCTGGAGGGGCGGCGGCGGCTATAGGCAGCACCCGATCATCCAGGCGTACCCGGCGCTCCTGCCGCTGCCGATAAATGGCGCCGGTCACGCGCACTTCAATGGCCCGGTCACGCTGCCGCTGCCGCTGCCGCTGCCGCTCCCGCCGCCGGTGCTGCTGTACCTGCAGCCACCGCCTCCGCTGCCCCTGCTCCCCAAGGCCGCCGCCGCCACGTGCTACGGGAAGCCCAAGTCCGGCGGCGCGGCGCAGAGGGGGCCAATGTGGAGGCAAAGTCCATGGAAGAAGCCGCCGCCGCACGCCGTCACCGCTGCGCTGCTGCCGCTCCCGCGGGGTAAGCCAAGGCGCCTCCTTTTTTCTTGGTTACCTCCCGCCGCTTTGTGCCCACCCATTAAAGAGCTCGCAGGGCAGCGTGCAAACACTATACTACCACTAGTTCATATCTACCGGGTGTGCTGTTCTTTTGCTGCATTGCATATTTGCAATTTTGCATTCCATTGTTGGTTTCTTTTGATCCATTTTAATTAGTTAGATCATCTTTATTCTTTCCATGATGTTTTTATACTCCTCCAGTGCCAGCGAGTGGTTCCGCATTGCTAGTTATTAATGGCTCGTCAACCGTCATAAAAAGATGATCTGGAACAGTATCTTGTGGATCAATGCTACAGTACTACTTAGCAAGTTGGGTATATAGCCTATCGGTTCCTGAAAAAGCTGTGATTTTATGGATTCATACTTAGGATTACTGTGTTCCTCATCTGTCGTTTCCTATCACGCAGTACTTATCTAGTTATCTGAGAGACTGAGACACATCCAAAGTTCATAATACCTTTCTTATGAAAGTTAGTACCCTTTGGGCCTTTCCCCTCTCAAGGAAGGGTCTGACCATCTTTTAGGAAGGGACTCCTTTTTAACAAATGGAACTTTGGTCCCTTAACTTTTTCTTCCTTTTCTGGGGGACAATGATGTGCCATTATCTTGGTGCTTGTGCTATCTAGTTGATTAATTCCACTTATTATTGAATGGTTTTTATCACTAACCTTGCCTTTTTGATATGGATTATAGTTTTTTTTTGGATTCAATCCTAGTATAGCTGTTTAGATTTCTCTGGTTACTTACATGAAGATATCCATTGGGTAACAGATGCCAAGGCGCTTCAGAAGAAAATTTGCTTTGCGCATGTCGAAAAAACATCTGAGATGGGAATAAATCATGTAAGCACCCATGAGAAGTCTACCGCGGCACCACAGGGAAGTGCAATTGCACCGAGACCTGACAAGGGTGGTATCGAGGGCGCTGAGATACCACTTTCTGCAAACCATTTCCTCGTGCAATTTGACCCGGACCAGAAGATTTTCCATTACAATGTTGACATATCTCCTCATCCATCCAAAGATACTGCGAGGATGATAAAGAAGAAGCTAGTTGAAGAAAATTCCAGTGTTCTCTCAGGTGCCCAGCCAGCCTTTGATGGCCGCAAGAACTTATATAGTCCTGTTCGATTTCAGAAGGACAAGGTTGAGTTCTTTGTCAGCCTCCCAGTTGCATCAGCACGATGTTCGGTAGTTAAACAGGATGGCCATATGCTTGACAATCAGAAACTCAAGACTTTCAAAGTGAATGTCCGGTTAGTCTCAAAGTTAAGTGGCGAGGACTTGAACAACTATCTGAACAAAGAAAAGGATGGCATTCCTCTTCCACAAGATTACCTCCATGCATTGGATGTCATCTTGCGTGAAGGTGCTATGGAAAGTTCTATCTTGGTGGGCCGGTCTTTATATGCACGCTCCATGGGGGACGCAAGGGAGATTGGTGGTGGTGCTGTTGCATTAAGAGGTTTCTTTCAGAGCTTGAGGCCAACCAAGCAAGGTCTTGCCCTTAATGTTGACCTCTCACTCACAGCTTTCCATGAGAGTACAGGCATAATTTCATACTTGCAGAAGCGCTGTGACTTCTTGAAGGATCTTCCACAGAAGAAAACAAGGGTTTTGGCAGAAGAGGAGCGCAGGGAGGTGGAGAAAGCATTGAAAAATATCCGGGTATTCGTGTGCCATCGTGAGACTAATCAAAGGTACCATGTGCATAGCTTGACCAAGGAGATAACAGAGAACCTGAAGTTTCGGGACCGAAGTGGGAAGGATCTTATGGTGGTGGACTACTTCAAGGAGCACTATAACCATGATATACAATTCAGAAACCTGCCGTGCTTGCAAATTGGCAGGGGTAAGCCGTGTTATGTGCCGATGGAACTTTGCGTAGTCTGTGAGGGCCAGAAGTTTCTGGGCAAGCTCTCAGATGAGCAAACCTCTAAGATTCTCAAAATGGGATGCGAAAGACCAGGTGAAAGAAAGGGTATCATAAAGGGTGTTGTTGAAGGTGCATTTCATGCAAGAAGGTATGGTTCTTCATTCTTGTTATATCACGTTTTGCAGCAGTTATGCTATGGAAGTTGTCTTTCAAAAATTACTACATCAGATAAATGTAAACAAAACTACCTTACCTTTCATGCAGTAATTCTTATGCGGATCAATTCAATCTCCAAGTGTCAAAAGACATGACAAAACTCACTGGAAGGGTTCTTTTGCCACCAAAACTAAAGCTTGGCAGCGGCGGGCGCATCAAGGATATAACACCAGATCGATTTGATCGGCAGTGGAGCTTGCTGGACAGCCATGTTGCTGAGGGCTCTAAGATCAATAGCTGGGCCTTGATAAGCTTTGGTGGAACCCCAGATCAGCACTTTTGCATTTCAAAGTTTGTGAACCAACTATCAAGTCGGTGTGAGCAGATTGGAATTCTCCTAAACAAGAAGACTGTTATCAGCCCATTATTTGAGAGAATTCAACTACTCAATAACGTGGGGATTTTGGAGGGTAAGCTCAAGAAAATTCAAGAAGCTGCCTCAGGCAACTTACAGTTGCTAATCTGTGTCATGGAACGGAAGCACCAAGGCTATGCTGATCTGAAGCGAATTGCTGAAACATCCATTGGTGTTGTGACACAGTGTTGCCTTTACTCCAACTTAGGCAAGCTGACCTCCCAGTTCTTGACAAATTTAGCCTTGAAGATGAATGCAAAGCTTGGTGGGTGCAATATTGCCCTATACAGCAGCTTGCCATGCCAAATTCCTAGAATTTTTTCGCAGGGGGAGCCAGTGATGTTCATGGGTGCTGATGTCACACACCCACATCCACTTGACGACTCGAGTCCATCAGTGGTTGCTGTAGTTGCAAGCATGAATTGGCCCTCAGCAAACAAGTACATCTCCAGGATGAGATCACAGACGCACCGAAAAGAAATCATTGAGCACCTGGATGTTATGACTGGTGAACTACTTGAAGAGTTCCTAAAAGAAGTGGGGAAGCTCCCAAGTAGAATCATATTTTTCAGAGATGGTGTGAGCGAGACACAATTCTACATGGTGCTGAAGGAGGAGATGCGCACCGTCCGCACAGCCTGTTCGAGGTATCCGGGTTACAAGCCCTTGATCACATTCATTGTAGTTCAGAAGAGGCATCACACAAGGCTTTTCCACAGGGAGAGGAACGGAAACTCGTCGCACTACTCTGATCAGAACATACCGCCCGGAACTGTCGTGGATACGGTGATCACGCACCCAAGGGAGTTCGATTTCTACCTGTGCAGCCACTGGGGTACCAAGGGCACAAGCCGACCGACTCATTATCATGTCCTATGGGATGAGAATAACTTCCGGTCCGATGAAGTGCAGCAGCTGATACACAATCTTTGCTATACATTTGCTCGGTGCACCAGGCCAGTTTCTCTTGTCCCGCCCGCTTACTATGCGCATCTCGCCGCATATAGAGGCAGGCTCTACCTTGAGAGGTCAGATACAACTCTGTACAGGGTCACTCCATTGCAGACTGTGCCGCTACCTAAGCTCAGAGACAGTGTGAAGAGCCTCATGTTCTATTGCTAGTCTTGCTGCCCCGAATCAATTTCATGGTTGTAAACAGTATCCGGCATGCTATCTTCTTCAATGCCTGCCATTGTATTCTTCTGTACTTGTTCGAATTTTGGAAACATGTATATTGTTCCTGGACAGAAACATCATGTGCATCATAACATCTTACAGCTGTTGGAACTTGGCAGTAGTATTTATGCAAAATTCTGAAATCCAACTGGTGTCGGTAATGAACAGCTCCTGGGGATGAAGATACTGCAACCTGTCGTGCTCAAGATTTGATTGTGTTTACTGCTGTTCGGTTGGTCCCTCCAGTCGAAAAATTTACATCAAGTTTTTTTTATCAATATCTGGGGCATGATGGCTCTCAGTAGTGGCGAAAGCTTTGCATGCTAGGAGGGTAGACCATCTAATATGGTGCCCACTACATGATGATGGCTCAAAGGCCCGTGATATAAGATAGCACGTGTACTTCTATAATGTAAACAGGGCTAGCGATATAAAATCTTTCTTTTGAATGATCTAAACTTTATAAAAGCCTGGAAAGTGTGTTTTCTAATGATTTTTGATGCCGTACAAAAATTTGGTTCGAGTCATTCCGAATCATGAAATCAATCTATGCTGTCTTTTCTATCCGAGTCAAATTAGACAATAAGAATTTGTAATCGATGGTTTTCCATGTGTGAAAACTTTTTCATGTCCTAGTCCTATAAATACATCTAGGGTAATCACTTTTTGGTGTGGTTTAATTTAGATTAAGATTTAGCACCACTATTTTGTTAGGTAAAACCGTGATTGGTTAAATCGTCATTTCCTTATTTGTAGAGTCCTACATTTTTGCCATCATTTTGAATATCTACACTAATTTAAAAAAGGGTTAATTTTTTCCGTGCCATTACAATTTTCACGGTTTGCCAATATGCCATCGGTGTGTCACTGACAGATGGGGGCCGCCACAGTCACTGACAGTGGCATATAGGCAATTTCTGAAAATTATAATGGCATGTGAGTAATTTTCCCTTTAAAAAAAGTTAGTGGTGTTGAGGTTGTCACCACCACTCTTTCTTACCAAATTAATACTCTTTAGTTTCAACTTCGATCATTTCTATATGTATGATGTTTCTTTTATTGTTATACATTTTTTCGTTGCAACACACGTGTACTCAATTGATTATATAATATATTAGCATTTAATTTGCTTATTTATCTTATTCAACAAATATCATTGGTTAACCATGCTCTATGAAGACCACAAACATCCTTTAAAGTTGGTGTAGCAATCGTTAAGATGCATCTTTAGACTATTATAGTTAGATCATTAACATTACATCATTCCAAGAGGTAGGAATCCACTGGCGCCATGGTTGGAGAGGAGCTGATCTTGGGAGAGGCCTTCGGCGGATGAGGAGTCTCAACTGACACCGACGGGATCGAAGGAGTTAGGGTTAGGGGTGGCAATCGGGTATGACAGGTACGGGTAGTGCATACCTATACCCGTACCCATTTACCTGACAGGTAAAAACCTGTGTCCATACCCATCGCCCGCGGGCGCCGTATACCCGTTTACCCCCCAAAAAAATGCAGCAGAGAATAGCCCTAGAGTGGGCGGTGCTCGGTGGGGAAGCGCATGGGGTAGCGTCTCTTAGCGTGCTCTAGTCTCGGCGGTGAATCACGGGGACGACACCGACGACGCGGTCATGCAGAGCTATGTTGGGGCGGTGCTAGGTGTCGCAGTCGCGCGGGGGTGGCACCGACAGAGCAATCGCGCCGGGCCATGTGGGGAGGGGGGGTTGCGGCTCCTGGAGGCACGGTCGTGTCGGGCCGCGTGGGGGCGCCTCCAAGCAGCACAGTCGCACGGGGGCTGCTCCAGGCGGCATGGTCGCGTCGGGCCGTGCAGGAGGCAGCTCCAAGCGACGCGGTCACGTCGGGCCACGTGGAGCAGTGCGTGCACCCCGACACTGGTGGAGTGGGAGAGGCAGAGAGAGGGAGGAGAGGGAGAGGGTGTGTGAGAGGAAGAAGAGCTGGTCAGTCCGTGAGGCAGAGAGAAAGAGGGAGGACTGAGGAGTTGGCGGCTGTGGGTGGGGTGGAGAGAAGTGGGCTAGGGTTTGGGGATTTATTTTTATACTTAAAAGTAATATGGATAGTCAATACCTATACCCGTACCCGTTTACTCATCGAGTATGATTTTAAGAACATACCAGACCCTAATAGAGTTTTTACTCATGGGTAAACGGGTAATCGGGTTGAATTGCCATCCCTAATTAGGGTTTGATGTTTACTAAGCAGTTGGGTTTCTTGTATTTTGGTCCATTCACTTAAATATTGAGGTATACATGTAATGTAAACGTGTATGAGTCGTACCGTTTACCCATGTATACTTTCTTATCATGTAAGTAAGACGTAACCTTTAGAAACCATACTCTTATCCCCAATTTTTTAGTACACACGTATAATAATTTTTTTTATACTACTCTCTCTTCTCTCTCCTCCTTTCATCCATGACTATGAACATCATAACGACTTGGTTTCTTAAGGAAGACATGGTTTCTTCGAATTTTCTTTTTTTTTTCTTTCTTCATTAAATTACATATCACATCACATCAGGCGTTTGCTTATATGGCAGGCTATTCTATGGATACTAGCTGATGTGAAGGGTTGGGATGCTCTTATATACCCACGTATATCTGTTTTTCTCTATAACCTTTCCTAATATAGTATTTAGGCACAGATAAACTGATATCAAATACCCATTAACATATATGCCTTGCCACTTGCTAGCATTGTCTGTCTATGCATTTTTTATTTTTCTTGGCCTGCCTTGGCTTTGAAATTTTTATAATCTATACTTTTTTTAAAACTCATTTCACAAATAAATAACCGGAAAAACTTGTTGCAAGTAGACCCAAAGTTTAGCGCCAATATCATTAGTGTCTAGCCTTAATAAGTTGGCTCCAACCTTTGATCTGCGTTGGCTGCTAGATCTGATGTGACAAGAGAAGTTGACACTAGAGACTTGGCGTCAACCTCACAAACACATACATACTAGCACTCAAAGCAATAAAAAGTATGTCCTAATCCAATCTAGGAGACCACTTATTATAGCTTAACGTCTATTTCTGAAATAATTTTTTCGACGATCTATTTATTAAATAAGTTTTAGAAAAAAATCTAAATTGAAAAAATTGCCGTGACTTGGCTTACAAAAAGGGGAAGAGTTGTGGCAAAGCTAGCAAAGTTTCCCTGGCCTGCATCTGATGTGCATAGCATAGGCAAGATGACACACGTTGCTTGTCGCAGTGGCCAATGGGGTGGAAAAGGTACAAGCAAGGTCCGGCTGGGGGACCTCACCTCACCTCACCTGACCTTGAGAGACACAACGGAGTTGGCCGGAGAAATGCCATCGTGTTGTCACTGCGCCGCGCAGTGTCTACGTGAAACCATATCACTACAGATCGCATCTACGATGTTGAAATAATAAGCAGGGGTGGTGTTAACAAATTTTTTTGGCTCGATATTAGTTTTATGCATTGTGAATGTAATATTAAAAAAACTAAGACAAGATATGAGTTCGATGTATAGATACTAGTTTCATAAATTAAATAATACTATTTATTAGTTTAATAGTTGCTTATTAAATAGAGTATGCATATTTTTATAGTTTTTATATTGGAAGGTCCCCTCGTGGCTAAAAAAAACGATGTCTTATTTTAATACCCAACGGTGAATACATACCGTACAGTCGTACATAAGTTTAATACGAGTAAATAAAACTCTATGAGGGCAAAACAGAAATTAAAATGTGTAGCGACACGATATATTCGCATGTTATTGGAAACGAAACGAATGGTTAAAGTCATCCGTATTATCCTCTGCTGCTTTATAAATTATAGCCAAATAGATTTAGCTCCTGAATTTTAGTTCTACGAAAAAAAATTAAGATCTAAGTGGTGCATGTCCAAAAGAGTTTTTAAATTTTATTCCCTAAATTTCATATAGAAATCATTCTAAACTCTATTTCTATCTAAAAATTAATCATTCTACACTAGTTTTCATGTAACCATGATCTCATTTTTTAAATACTATAAATATGACCCGTAATTTATAATGTTTAGTCAAATAGGTTCAGTTCGTAATTTTTAGTTGCTGCTCCACGTTTTTTAAACATCTCAAGAGATCTCTGTGAATTCAAATTTTAAATGCAATTTCAGAGTTACCGGTTAATTACCCGTCACCGTCCCTACAAACGTACCCCTTCATTTTTTTCTAATCTAAACCGTTCGTCGCTACCCACTAACTGAGGATGAAAAATGTTGATTTTTTTAAATAATATTTTTTTAAAAAAAATCAAATCTGGTAGTCAAATTTAAAAAATTATAAAAATGGATTTCCGTTGGTACGTTATCGGCCAAACGTGGCCACGTTAGTCTCATTCGACACTTCAAGAGCCGAACAAGACAACGTCAGCACCGAAACGACTACTTCAGCCGAAAGTGCCCACGTCAGCCACGTTCGGCACTTCAACTACCGAACGAGGCTAACGTAGTCAATCTCGTTCGATATTTGAAGTACCGAATGTGACTAACGTGACCACTTTTGGCCGAAAATAGCTGTTGCGGCGCGCCGGCGCTGGTATGGCATCGTTCATCTGTTGAAGTATCGAACGCGAGGCTGACGTGCCCGTGGCCACGTTCGACTGATCAAGTGTCGAATGTCGCCTTACGTGTAACACACGTTCAGTTTGAATTGGATTATTAGATTTGATTTTTTGGAAAAAAATATTAATTTTTAAAAAGCTGCATCAGGGCTGGGAGCGGCACTACGGCAGGCAAAGGGCCGGCGACGTCGAGGCTGGCTGTCACCACCGTTGGGGCTGTGTCGGGGCTGGCCGCCGCCGCCGCCCCCCGTCCCGTGTCGCCCAGCTGCTCCGCCTGCGCTGCCACCAGCTAGCCCCATTCTGCCCCGCCGTCGCGCCGCTCCGTCCCGCCATCGCCCCGCTCTAGCCCGCACTGTACAGCCGCGTGCCGCTGACCTCTCGTCGCCGCCGTTCCGATCTGCTCCGTGCCGCCACCACTACCCTTGCATCGCCGCTAGCTACTTCGCTCTGGCCCTCGTCACCGGCTCACCGCCGGCGTCCACCCCGCTCCGCCCCACCATCGCTAACCTCGCGTCGCCACCGGTCCACAGCAAAATGCGTGTTAACCACACGCACGTACACTCGCACATCAACATCTCAAGTGGTTATTTCACGTAGACAAGCCATGCATCATATCTATTTGTATATATAGTTTGACCTTTTAGGCACGCGTTTAATTGCATTGGCAGTACTCCCTGGGTACGTGTTGTAACTTGTACATACATATATACGTAGATACTAAACACGTGACGCGGTGGACTTACGGTACACAGTTAATCACGCGTTCACATATGCCGGCAGCTGGGAAATGCATCGTGTCATGCATCCATGGCGGCGTTCACATCACAGGGTCGGGTAGGCGATGTCGAGCGTGATGCCGCACATGCCGGGACCGCCGACGTCGCGGCGCATGCGGATGTAGCCGCGCTCCCCCCATGACTGGCCCCACGAGTTCTTTATGATCCAGTACTTGGCCCCCGACGCGGCGTCGACTCCGTACCCGACGACGGTGACGGCGTGCGCCAGCCTCGTCCCGCACGGCCCCGAGTAGACGCCGCCGCTGTAGAACTGCATGCCGCGCCCGACCTCGATGGCCACGGCCACGGGCTGCCTCGCCACTGCAGCCTGCAGCGCGGCCTCGCTGCGCGGTGGCACCTTGCCGAACCCGGTGATCTTGGCGGCGTGGCGCGCAGACTTGGCGCGGTTGCAGGGCCCCCGTCGCGCCGTGTACGGGTAATCCGCCTCCGTGGTGAGGCCGCCGTTCTCGATCACCCACCTGTACGCCCTCCCGTACGACCCCAAGTTGCAGCCGCCGTCATAGCCGTCGCAGTCCACCAGCTGCTGCTCCGACAGGGACACCAGGTTCCCCGTCTTGATCATGGTCAGGCTCTCGATCGTCGCCACCGTCACGAACGCCCAGCAGCTGCCTGCACGTACGTACACATATGTGCGACCACGACGATGAATAATATTAAGTTGTTTTTATTTTCTTTTCAAATGATCTCTGAAATTTAGACGTACTGCATGTCGAGCTCTGCGACTTGGGAGGCACCACGGCGCCTTTGGCCCTCCAGTCCACGCTGGCTGGGACGTCGCTGCAGCAGGTGAGGTTATTGTCGTCGCCGCCGCCGTAGACGGGCCCGGCGCTCGTCGTAATGACCGAGTCGTCGGCGCCATCTCTATCGGCATCGTAGTACCCGGTGTACGTGGCCAGGAACTCCTCCTCGGTGAGGTCGGCGAACTCGTTCTCGGCGAGCTGGTACGTGAGGCCGCCGCGCAGGTTGGCGGCGTCGATGTACTCGGCGTTCCGCCGGTACACCTCGAACCGCCGCAGTGCCTCCGCCGCGCTCGGGTACGACCGGCTGTGCGCGGCTTGCCACTCGCGGAACCTGTCCATCATCAGCATGTCGCCGACGTCGACGCGGCCACTCGACGCGCCCGCCGCGAGCAAGGAGGCGGCGAGCAGGGCCAGCGCGAGTGCAGGCGCCGAGGGGAACGCCATGATCGACGCCATGGCATGCACCTACGTATGTACGTGAACGTCGTCGTGTCCTCCCCCCCGCGCGTTTCTGCTCCTGCTCAAAGCATGCATGCATAGCTTGGCTTATATAGAGTAGCGTGTCGGAGAGATGCGCTGATGGATGCAACTGGGCGGCGACAAGGGCATGCAAATGGCGCCTGCTGGTCATGGTCGACGCACTAGAGGAATGGCAACAGATCGCATTTCTCTCTTGCAGTGCTGCTGCACCGCTACATCGATCGTGTCAGCAACGGAGTTTGTTGGGTTACGTCCGGGCGTCGCCGTGCACACGCTCGACACTACTGGGACTAACTGCTAATCGGCTAATATTTAATTAATTTCTTGTTTTTGAAAAAGCTTTAATCAAATCAAATTAAATAAAATCAAATCCGTAGGACGAATCGGCCGGCGTACTTGTACCTGACTTGTACTTTTGGGCTCGCTTTACATAAAGTGGTTATTCTATTCTTTGCTGTCATAGAAAAGATGTCAGCAGTCGATGATGTTGATACAAATTTTGGGGATAACATTCTCTTTTGTGCGAAGACTTTTGTCTTTCATTTTTATGAATGAAGTTTATAAGAATTTTTGTAAACGTGTCATTACAATTTTCTATAATTTGAAAAATGTCACTGTCAGTAACTGTGGTAGGTCCCATCGGTCAGTGACACGCCAATGGCATATTTCAAAACCGTGAAAATTGTAATGGAATGGAAAATTTTGGCCCAAGTTTATATAGGTTACTATTTTCCGATTAAAATTGTTTTTCTTTCTTTCTTTCTATCTTTGTGTAGCAACCTTTGACGTTTCCCAACCATGCATCTATAAATTAGAAGGCCCCTTCCAATGATTGACACGCTCAAGCCTTCTCCAAAGTTTTCACCTTCATCCTTTATCTTCCTTGCGATTTTTTTAAATAATATATATTTTTAAAAATCAATTGTGCATAGCAATTTCAGAAAAATGCAGAATTGGGTAGCAGTTGGCCGACCAAGTGTCGACTGCCGCCACGTGGCCCTGAGACGACGCTTGGTCGACTGACGACTCCAGCCACGTCAGCGCCAGTCGGCCGATCAAGTGCCGACTCGGGGCCACGCTGGCATGCAACAACTACTTTTGGCCGACTGGCGCCACATCAGCGCCAGTCAGCCGTTGCGCTAGTCGTCCGAAAGAACCGTTGGTGCATCGAAAGTAGCCGTTGCATGTCAGCGTGGCCCTGAGTCGGCACTTGGTCGGTCGACTGGCGCTGATGTGGTTGGAGTCAGCCAAGCAAGTGCCGACTAGGGGCCACATGGTTGGTTGACTGTTACCCATTTCTACAAAATATTAAAACCGCTATATACATCTTAATTTTTTTTAAAAAATTATTTCGAAAAAAATTGCTTCCTTGCTGCCTCCTTCGTCACCGTCAACATTCTCACCGTCTCCTCTATCTACTTAAAAAAATGGCAGAAGAACTGTCGGATGCATTATATTAGAGGGTTAAAGATGTACGTAAGGAGATGAGAATCAAAGAGAAGCGGTGGGGGAATTAAGAGGAGGCAAAACAGGAAGCCCCGTTTCAACCTAGGCGCTCGCCTCTTCTTTGATCTTTTGAGGATCACCATAGGGGTTGTTTCAACATGCCAAAAGATTCTATCATTCCTTTCCTTTCAGATTTTCTAGTTAACAGGATCAGAAGGGAGAAGATGCATTTCTTTGGTTGACCTGGCCTTAAAGCAATGCTTTCCCACCATAGTCTTATGTAGGAGGGGAAGGTGACCTTGGAATGTAGTTAAGAGAGGCAAGGCTAGACCACTCCACTAAGTTAGATCAGAGCTTCTTGGAGAAATGACAACTTCCCAAGAGGTGGTACGCTGTTTCAGGCTATTGATTGTACAGAACACACACTGGTTGATGAGGCCATCCCCGGTGAGACAAGCGCGGTTAGAGGTCTAGAGTCTATTTTGGATAGCAAGCCATGCAAAGAACTTGCACTTCAGTGGGGCTCAATCCTTCCAGATGAACTTTACGAAGGCAGAACATGTTAAACCATTGAATTGCGCACGATAAGCAGATCTGGTTATGAAAATCGCCTGAATTGTGCGCAGTCCAGACAATCTCGTCGTCAGCCTCGCTATGGAGTCGCATAGAGGAAATCTTCATTTGAAGGCTAGCAAATTCCTCTAAGGCTTTGTCTGAGATAAGGAGGCCAAATGAGTCTAGATCTTGGACTCATTTGTTATTGTGAAGGGCTGCTGAAATTGTTAATTTTTTTTGTCAGACAATCACGTAGATAGTCAGCGCAAGATCTATTGGTCACCGACCATCAAGGCATGATGAAAGCCAGAACTTGGCCTTTTTCCGGTCGTTTCGCACATGAACCGTCATTAAGGTCGCAAAAAGTTATGTATTAAAGATTATTTTTGGAGATTGATGTAGGATTTTGGAAAAGATTAGCACACAAGCTTGGAGAGAATAGGGGAGACTGGAGATGTGGGGAATTTTCTTGGATGGTTCTACACACCGTCCCCTTCATCTCTTTCACATATATATTGATTATATTTTACATTTTAGTCCCTCTATAAATATATAATTACACATACCAACACTCCCCCTCAAGATGGTGCAAATACATTGTAAAGGCCTATCTTGCTACAAAAAATTGAGAAAGATTTCTCAGGTATCCTTTTGTAAGAATATCAGCAACTTGGCTTGTTGAGCTCACGTACGACATGCATATTATTCCTTTATCTAACTTCTCTTTGATAAAATGACGATCAATCTCTACGTGCTTAGTCCGATCATGTTGTACGGGGTTATTTGCAATATCTATAGCTGCCTTGTTGTCACAATATAGCATCAAAGGTGTATCCTTAAAGAGACCCAACTCTATGAGAAGAATTCATAACCACAACACTTCACAGACACCATGTGCCATGGCTCGAAATTCGGCTTCAGCGGTGGATCTTGCAACAACAGTTTGCTTCTTGCTACGCCATGAAACTATATTTCCACCTAGAAATGTGCAATACCCAGATGTTGATCGTCGATCATCTAATGAGCCAGCCCAGTCAGCATCAGTATAACATTCAACTTGAAGACTTCCATGACGAGTATACAAAAGACCTCTCCCAGGACAACCCTTTAAGTATCGCAAGATCCTAGTCACGGCATCCATATGGGATGATCTGGGATCATGCATGAATTGGCTGACCACACTAACAGCAAATGCAATGTCCGGTCTAGTATGAGATAGATAAATAAGCTTACCGACCATTCTCTGATAGAATTCACGATCAACTAGCTTTCCTGTGTTTCCAACTAAACGATGACTTTGCTAAATTGGAGTAGCCGCGGATCGGCAACCAAGCATACCTGCATCATGAAGCAAATCGAGGACATATTTTCGTTGGGAGAGAAAGATACCTTTAGGCCCTCTAGATACCTCAATCCCAAGAAAATATCTCAAGTGTCCAAGATCTTTAACTTCAAATTCTTTTTCAAGATGATTCTTTAGACAAACAATTTCTTCAATGTCGTCTCCAGTGATCACGATATCATCAACATACACTATCAGGATAGAGATTTTGTTTATGGTGTGTTTAAAGAATAGTGTGTGATCTGCATTGCTTTGGTTGTAGCCCTTTCTAAGCATAGCTTGTCGAAATCTATCAAACCAAGCTCGTGGAGATTGCTTCAACCCATACAACGATCGATGTAGACGAAGTACCTTCCCAATAGTTTGATTTGTCTCAAAGCCTGGAGGAATTTCCATATACACCTCCTTTTGGAGATCCCCATGAAGGAAAGCATTTTTCACATCCATCTGATAAATTTCCAAATCTAGATTCACTGCACAAGATACAAGTGTCTTTATAGAATTCATCTTTGCCACCGGGGCAAATGTCTTCTCATAATCAATTCCATATGTTTGAGTATATCCTTTTGCCACGAGACGAGCTTTATATCTATCCACCTTGCCTTCAGGTGTATGTTTAATAGTGAAAACCCACTTACAACCTACAGGTTGCTTACCTGGTGGTAGATCCACAAGCTCCCAAGTCTTGTTCTTCTCCAAGGCTCTCATCTCTTCAAGCATTGCTTCCTTCCACTTTGGATCCTCTTTAGCTATTTTCCAACTACTAGGAATGGATATAGAATCAAGAGAAGCAATAAAACTCTGAAAGGAGGGGCTACAATGTTTGTAAGAAATGAAGTTGGCAATATTATGTTTGTATCCAACATAGTCTTTGAGACGTGCCGGGATGTTTGAGGATCTAGTTGATTTTCTCAAGGCAATAGGTAGGTCATTTTGTTGTGGTGTAGGAATAAATGATTGGTTCTCTCCTTGTTCTAGTGTGCTTACTGGAGCTATAGGACTAGGGGAGTTAGAAATGGTACCGGGATCCTCATGCATGAAGGACTCTATATTTTGTAGAGGCATTGATGAGTTTTCTATCACAACTGGCATGTCTCCATGACAAGAATTATTGTTTGCATCATCACCAAAATCATTATTTGTCTCCTCCCCCTGACTAGGAATACTAGGAATACGAGAGGACGCACCTGAGGAGGGAACAAGAACAGAGCCCACAAGGGTACCTCCACTGCTACTCTCCCCCTCTTGTCCCTCTTCAGACGGGGCTAGAGTAATCCCAATATCATTGGTTGAGCCATAGTAAAAATCATTTTCTCGAAATGTAACATCCATACTTACAAAGAACCGATGCTCCGAGGGACACCAACATCTATATCCCTTTTGAGTAGAAGGATATCCCATAAAAACACATTTGACAGCTCGTGGATCAAGTTTACCAACAGAATTCCTATAATCATGAACGAAGCACACACACCCAAAAACTTTTGGAGAAACAACAAAATCATTTGACTTCAAAAGACACTCAACTGGAGTCTTATGGTTAAGAACACAAAGTGGCATACAGTTTATCAAATATGTGGCAGTTTTCACTGCTTCCCCCCAAAGAAACTTGGGAACATTCATAGTAAACATAAGTGAACGAGCAACCTCAAGCAAATGTCTATTTTTGCGTTCTGCAACACCATTTTGTTCTGGAGTGTTAACACGGGTAGTTTGATGTACAATACCATTTGAAGCAAGGAACTCCTCAAACTCCTAGTTAACGTACTCTGAACCATTGTCAGAACGTAAAGTTTTAACAGTTTCCCCAAATTTATTTCAAATAAGAGCACACAAGTCTTTAAAGACAGTAAACACATCACTTTTACGTTTGAGCAAATAAAGCCAAGTAAAGCGACTAAAGCAGTCAATAAAGGTTACAAACCATCTATGTCCAGAAATAAAGTGAACCTCACAGGGTCCCCAAACATCAAGAGTGTATCATATCAAAAGGTTTACTGCTTCTCAAGCCTCTACTAGGGTAGGTACCTCTGTAGGATCGATGTACCGACTAGAGGGGGGGTGAATAGGCGGTTTTTAAAACTAATTCAATTTTAGCTAAACAATAAGCAAGGACCTAAGGCAATGGTAGCAAACAGCTAGAACAAATAGTGCAACCTAAGATGGCAAGTAGATTACTTTAGAAAAGTAAGCTTGCACAATTTAACTTGCTCAAAATAAAAGGGACAAGAGACAACCGAATTTTATCCCGAGGTTCAGAAATTTGCCAATTTCCTACGTCCTCGTTGAGGCGAGTTTCACTTGACCGCTCTCTTCACCAAGCCTCGGATTTCTCAAAGAGAAATTAGCTTGAAGATGAGCCGACACCGAAAGTGCAACTCTCGGGCCTCGATCACTAGTGGTAGCTCTTCTCCACTCCGGATAGGCGAGCTCCAACCTTCACAACCTCCCGAGTCTCCTCCACAACCTTCTAGGAGAGATCACCGGTTTCTTCTCCAAGCCGTCTAGGAGATGGCAATCTCCAAGAGTAACAAGCTGCAATCAAAGCTAGGAGAAGAGAATCAAGTGCCAAAATGCCAATACAATGCAATCAACTCAATCACTTGATCACCCTTTTTCTTCCCAACCTCACTAGTGCTCAAATTAGTGCTCAATGGTGGGAGAGACTCTCTTGTGCTCAAGTATGCTCAAATGAATGCCAAAAGTCTAGCAAAGGAGCTGTAGCAAGGGTTTATATAGCCACACACCCAAAAACTAGCCGTTACACGAGTTAGGTGGCTCTCTGCGCACTGTCGGTTTGACCGCCCATCTTGGGCCGGTCTGACCGACCTCAACTGCAACGGCTAGAAAACTAGCTGTTTACTGATGTGACAGGACACCTCGGTCTGACCGGCCATGCTGGCCCGGTCGGACCGACCCTACTCGGTCTGACCGGCCATCGGCTCGGTCGGACCGATAGTGCTCCCATCGGCTTTGTAAACCAGCAGTTTTCCAGTACTGCGCAACCCGGTCGGACCAACCCCCTGGCCGGTCGGACCGCCCAACTCCAGCCGGTCTGACCGGACCCATATGGTAGGTCAGACCGCCAGGGTCAGACAACTCCAACAAAAGCTGCATTTTGTGTTTCCAAGGAATTTAGCCAAAGTGGTAACTTTTGCAACAAACACACATGTTCAAAAGATACTCCATGCAATGCAAATTGGCACTCGAAAATCAACTCATAACCAAGATGCAACCCCTCTTTATAGTACGGCAAAAACAAAATTTAAACCTAGCCTAATTGATCGCTCCAAACACCTCGATCAATTTCTAGATTCCTTCAAACCTTTTGCCGTAGCCTTTAAACGTCCAGATCTTCCGGTTTTCCATCTTGTGCTCCATTTGCGCGGGACCTACTCATTTCCTTCACACTTAAAAAAATATTAGTCCACAAACGCGCGTTTGTCATTAATTACCAAAACTCACATGGGGCCTAGATCTTCAACCTCTTGTATGCTTTAGCCAACTCACAAGCATCACATACAAGGGATTCCTTAGAACATGAGTTAAAAAGTGTAGGATAAATTCGAGATAAAGCAACAAAAGAGAATGTCCAAGCCTGCGGTGATGTAATATTAGTTCTTAACTAGGTGACATACAAGTCGCAAGAGCAACTTCATCACTTCCTTCATCTAGATAATAGAGTCCATCATGCACAATCCCAGTCCCAAGAAGTCTCACTGTCTGTAGCTCCTGGAAAGCACAATAGGAAGGATCAAACCAAGCTCCACAATTAAGTGACCTAGTAATAGAGCTAACGGATAAAAGATTGACATGAAAGTTAGGAACATGTAATACTGGTGACAAGGACAAGGTTTTGGTGCATCGAATGGATCCACGCCCTGTAATAGGAACTGTCGATCCATCAGCTACACGCACCTTGTCCTTACCTGAACATGGTATGTAGGAAGTGAATATATTAAAGGCTCCTGTCATGTGGTTAGTGTCTCCGGTGTCAATAATCCAAGGTTTACTTTGGGTTGTGGATATTTGTGGTTGATGTTTTTCTATACCTTGTGTGGTCACATGAAAACCAGAACTAGCTTTAGAGGAACCTTGAGAAGAAGCATGGCCTTCAGATAGTTTGAGCTTAGATGCAAACTCCTCAAGAGCTTGCACATCTACCATTGGTACGTCACCTGTAGATGAAGTATGATTAGCCCGGTTCCAGTTTGAGCCTTGAACTCCCCCTGTTCGAGGCTTTCCCTTTTGCCACCCAGGTGGATAGCCATGTATCTTAAAATACTTCTCCTTAGTATGCCCTTTCATATTGCAGTGATCACAAAATAGTTTTTCTTTGTCTTGATCTTTTGAAAAATTACTAGGATGATGAGCTTTCACAGATAGGGCTGCACGTTCCTGAATACTTCTTTGGTACTCCTCCTTAAGATTTGCTAGTCTCATTTCCTCCTCTATTACTTTAGAGATAATATCATCCAAGCAAGGCCATTCAGATTTAGCAAAGATAAGCCATCGACAGAAGTCAAAATCTGGGTGTAGGCCATCTAGAAAGAGCTTTCCGACAAATGGTTCAAACCATTTATGATGAATAGCTAGATCCTTCCCATCAGTTGGTTCAAAAGGATGATAGTAATGCAAATCCTTGTATAATTTCTTCACCTCTCCTGCATACTCACTAATAGACCTTGAACCTTGTTTTAAATTTGTCAACTCATGCATGATTCGAGTAGCTTGCATCTTGTTTGATTTACCTGCAAATTGTTTCTCTAAAGCTGACCACACTTCTGAAATTGTATTCATGGTCTCAATTTGCTCTCTAATGGGGGGTTCCATACTACCCATCAACCAAACAAGCACCTTGTCATTAATTTGTTTTTTACTAGTATCACCTTTCTCCTTTTCTTTGTCACCATGGACAAGCAAATCATCATATCCATGAGATCCCAGAATTAATTTAGCATGCCGAGCCCAACTAATATAATTTCCTGATCCATCTAATTTCACTGGGTTTGGCTCAAGTGCAAACTAGAACATATCAGGGCATGTCTTAATGTTTTGCTGCTCCAAAAACTTACTGAAAATTTCACATAATGTACCAACACTAGAATCTACAGTCGTCTTTTCATCAGTACCATCACCCATCTTGGATTCTTCCTGTGAGGTGCCCCAATTCTTGAGCACTTACGAGCAACAACAATCCAATAGCGGAAGTTGATTTGGCTGCAGCTTGCAGAGTCTTTGTTTACCAAGGAGCTGCAGGCACGCACACACACTGCTCCAATGGCAATGTCAAAAGAAATAACAACCAACAACAGGAGGAGGATTTGAAGTATCAATCTAACCACAGATGCTCCAAATTCCGGCGACACAGTGCTGGGCAGAGGTCCACCTCTTCCACAAATTTCAGCAATAAAACCAAGCTCGATTGCGACTAAATCATGCCAGACCAACTTGCTCTGATACCATAAAGATTATTTTTGGAGATTGATGTAGGATTTTGGAAAAGATTAGCACACAGGCTTGGAGAGAAGAGGGGAGACTGGAGATGTGGAGAATTTTCTTGGATGGTTCTACACACTGTCCCCTTCATCTCTTTCACATATATTGATTATATTTTACATTTTAGTCCCTCTATAAATATATAATTACACATATCAACATGTATCAGTGTCATTACATGGTGTTTCATTCCCTATCCACGGTTCTTCCGTGGATCAGTGCCATTTTTAATCTCGCTTTCCTTCTAAATATTTTTGATATCACACTTCACACCTTCTTTTTAGGGATTTTGACTATAAATAAAGAGGCTCCCTATTCATTGTAATTAAAGGAAGCACCTCTTTCTGCCTACAACTTATACATCCATTATTTTGTTTGATTAAAAATCTGGACTACACATCCGGTAGCGGACGTAAGTACGTAACATTATGTAAAAAAGGTGTGCCTAGCTTTAGGGTTCATTGGTTACGTACTCTTGCCATGCATCGATTTCCCGCCTTGTTTTTCTCCTCCGGCATGCATGCAAACAAATTAAGGAAACTACTATATATGGCCACCGCCATTGCTAATTAACGGCAAGACATCGCTATCTTTCATTTTTGTCGGTGTCTTACGGCCTATCGCCACCCAACCTCAACGCCGGCGGTTTGACGCGCGCACGTCGTCGACCGGCGTACAGGAGAGGCGCGCGCGGGAACCCTCCACACACCGCCGCCCTCCGCCGCCGCCGCCGCCGCTGCCGCCGTTCATCCGTGGGAGGGGACACGCATGCATGCAAGCACACGCACGCATATCAACCTTCATTGCCCATAGCTTGGAGAGGTTCATTCTTCCCCTAGCTTCTCGATCTCTACTAGCTTAGCTTCTTCTTCCATTTATTTGCGTCACTAGGAACTATATATTTTTGGTTTCTGCATGCTCTGTGAACTCTGATCATGCATGCTAAATTACTATTGGTGCTAGTAGTGTGCATGCGAGGAATCAGGACGATGTGTAAACGTGCCTGATTTACTTGGTTTTTTAAGCAATGATGAAATTCAACATTTTGTCAATTTCATATTAAGGAGAAAAGTGTGACCATGGCACCTGCTGAACAGATGTTGGTTGGTTTAATCAAATACTGGAGACACATCTTATGATCTGCTTATCCAACTAACAACAATCCTTCCCAGCTCATTGCTGGTTGTCAGAAGGATGCTTCTCTGAGATTTCCATCTCACTGACCCTGCAACTCCTTCAGAAAGTGCATTGCATATGTAGCACCCCCCCCCCCCCCCCCCCTACCTACAATTGTTTGATTAGCCATATTTTTCTCCAACTAGAAGATCTTCTCCATCATGCAGACCAGACAAGAACCTTACTTGTTTGTTGAGTTGAAAGGGGACTCCAAGGCTGCAAAAAACACAACTCTATGTGCATAATGCAGAATGCCATCCTACCAACAAGCACATGTTCTCCAAACCTGTCCCTCAATCATAAGCCAGCATCACTAGAGCTACTATATAGCAGAATAGCTGCTTCGTTCAATTCCCTGATCTCCATCGCCCTCCCCTTCCTCCTCGGCTTCTTAAATCGCCATTGTTGAGACCATTTTTGCTTTCCAGTCTCTAGGTATGTACATAAGTGTTGTGCTTGCAGGTTAGGCCTAGAATCTGTGCAAATTACCTTGAAGTATCAAAGGAACTAACCGGGAGGAAGAAGCTAGCCGTCATCGCCATGGGTTCCTGTGCTTCCAAAGCTGTGATTGAGCAGAGGGCACCATCGAGGCACTACACCAGGAAGGCGAGAAGAGCCCGTGCGGCGCATTCCCGGTCCATCATGCCGGAGGCGCCCAACAAGTCGCGGCTGAACGATTCGAGAGGGCACACGACCGACTTCTCGTTGAGCGAGATTGTCCATTTCGAGACAGCGTCCAACCATGGAAAGTCAGAGCACTCCAAGACATTCCACCTCACGCAGATGCAGTGGCACCACAGCCAGAGGGATTCCAACGGTACGTGAGCTAGCAGCTAGCTCCGACTGAAGCTGGCTGCTTGTAAGTCAACGGGATCATATATATCGACCTAAATATTATGCTCGTGCATGTGTGTGCGCGTGTGTAGGTTGCTGCAAGGAAGATGCCTGGTTTGACTCCGTCAGCATCCTCGAGGATGATTCCGACGACGATTTCAAGAGTGTCAATGGAGGTGATGAGAGCTGCGTACCGATCGACCATTAGAGAATGTTTCATGCGCGCGCAGATTTGAGTATTTGACAATTTGAGATGTGCTGCAGATTGGCCCGATGAAAACGAGAGCACGTCCCGTTTTGCTGACGCGCTCACTCGCATCGGAGAGCTGTGCCGCGGCGTGCCCATGCCATTATCCGTCGAGCAGTACCTGAAAAGAGACGACGGTATGAGCAGCCGCACCTCGAAAGAACACCACCGAAAAACTCGCCGCCGCCGCCTCTAAATTTTCTCTGACATTCTCACGTTGGAAGGTAATGATCCTGACCGTAGGAGCCAGAGCCAAAGCATGGCGATGTGCGCCGGCAAGTGCCTGCCGAGCTCCTTTAGCTTTAAGGGCTCAAAGGAGAAGAACGACGCAGATGACAAGGACAAGGAGTGCAGCACCCCGTCTCGCATCCGCAAGCTGCTGCACTCCTTCAGCTTCAACGACAAGCTGCAGCAGCTCGCCTCCGGCAGCCCGTCGAAGAAGAAGTCAACGGTTATCCGGCTGTCATACAAGACAACGTCCTGTGATGGCTACGAAGACGACAACAGTGAGCTAGGTATGTCAGATGCTGTCCGCCATTGCTGTACGTGCGTGCGTGCTGTCTCCGCTCTGACCCAGCTGCAATGCAGGTGAGTCGACCAAGTACGTGGTCCGTCCGAAGGCCGGGACGACGATTCCGTGTGGGGGAGAGAAGCCGACGACACCAGGATGCTGGTCACGGATCGAGCCATCCCTCTTCAAGCTGAGGAGTGAAACCTTCCTCAAGTATGCTAGAAATCAATGCAAGAAACAACATGTTAAGAACAAGATAAACACGAGCTGTACTGTACATGCTTAACACCTCCCATTTCAATCTTTTCTTCAGAGACAAGAAGAAATGTGCAGCTCCAAACTATGCAGCTTATTATCCAATCGGTGTGGACCTGTTTGCCTGCCCCAGGAAGGTTCAGCACATTGCTCAGCACATTGAGCTTCCACAAGTTACACCACACCATAAGCTCCCAACACTTTTAATTGTCAATATCCAGGTAATAAGCCCCTGTCAAAAAAAAACAAAACCAAAACTAGGAATGGTTTGCTATTTGCTAAGTGCCATGTTCTGACACCACAAGTTCTTTTTTTGTTTTGTTTTTGTCTCGATCACAGATGCCCACCTATCCTGCTGCTATGTTCCTCGGCGACAGCAATGGAGAAGGATTGAGCCTTGTCCTCTACTTCAGAATCTCCGACTGCTTTGACAAGGAGGTTTCAGAGCATTTCAAGGAGTCCATCATGGTTTGAGCTTTCAACCCAACACTGTACTATATATGATTTGCTTAAGCTCAACTCCTTTCTGCTTACTAATAGAATGCGTCTGACGGCAGAGGTTTTTCGACAATGAAACTGAGAAGGTGAAAGGGTTTGCGTCAGAATCAACAGTAGCTTACAGAGACCGGTTAAAAATCATGGCAGGACTGGTTAACCCAGATGATCTTCAGTTGAGTTCCACGGAGAGGAAGCTTGTCCAAGCATACAACGAGAAGCCCGTCCTGTCACGGCCCCAACATAATTTCTACGAGGTGCAAAAAAAAAACTGTCCTAAAAGTCTTTATCATGATGACAACGAACACAAATGAAGCCACTGCATGGTTTTCAGATCGCAGCATAGGTTTTATTCTTAACCATGGATCCTGAATCCTTCAGGTCATGCATGCATTTCTTGTTTACCAGAGCATGGCAGAAGATCATTGCTTGTATCAGTATTCCAGTAGGGAAAAAAAGGGCAACAGAACAAGTTTTTCGTAACTTTCAGTAGAGAATAATCTGAAATACTACAGAAAGTTAATGTTTTTATGTGTTGCATAACCAGGGAGAGAACTATTTTGAGATAGACCTTGATATACACCGGTTCAGCTATATTGCAAGGAAGGGACTGGAATCATTCCGGGAACGCTTGAACAATGGCATCCTTGATTTGGGTTTGACAGTCCAGGTAGGTTTTCCTATGCAGACTCTCCAATAAAACTTCAATTAATACTCTTCTTCTTCTTTATATTCTACTGTTTATTTGCATCAAGATTGATATGATTTTTTTGTTTCCATTATTGTTAAAAGGAAAGAAACATATTCCAAATTCATGAAATGCCATGAACATATACCGCTCCCTCTGAGGAAAAATTGTGCCGCTCTAGAAAAACATGGTTACATACCGCCTGAATTTTTTTGAACTCAACTGAAATTTCGTGAAAGGAAATTGTTCTATGAAGTAAACTTACAAAAAACAGTAGACACCAGTAATGTCCGTTTCAGCTGTAATCAGACATCATTTTTTTTTCATACCAAACATTTTCACAAAAAAAAACACTGAAGAAAATAAGCTAACTGAAGACGTTCATAAAATTGCTGATCTCTTGGCCATGTCAATTATTCAGTTCATTTTATCCTGATGCAGGCCCAGAAGCAAGAGGAACTCCCTGAGCAGGTCCTCTGCTGTGTTAGACTGAACAAGATTGATTTCATTAACGATGGGCAAGTTCCAACTATCGTCACGTTTGATGACAAGTGATACGTTCGATGGTAGCAATTGCATGTGTAAGCTGCTGGAAGGCTAGGCCCTTTCGATTCAAGAAAAGAGACCCACATAAAACTGTAAATTGATGACTTATGTACCCAACCTACTCATTTCTGCTAAAATTTTACTCGCCATATGACCTGCTTGTAAGCATGAAGTTTTCCTGTAGTTATAATAATGTATATAAAAGTCAGAAATGATCCATTGGGGAGTTAACCTTTTCTATCTTACTCCATGGTGGTGGTATTCGTTATGTTCATATGATGTCCGGTCATATGCATAAAAAATAAAACTTAACAGGGGTCAACGATAATTAGATCGACATGAAAAAACATTTCGGAGGCCCTACACAAGATTAGATAAAATTAGGAGTCTTTTGAGCTTTTAGGAACAAGTACAAAGATTTAGCAATTGCCAGTAGAATCAACTAAATGCTATTCTCCTTGTCTTGACATTTGACAACAACAACAAAAAAGTTGAGCATTTACAACTGGGCCAAAGAAACCCTTAATTGTGTTATCCTATATCGATCACCACTTGCAGACAAACGGAATGAACCATGTATCTAGAAATCAGCTATCGGATGTCAGAAAAAAAATAAAGGAATTAACCAACAGGTAGAGTTACAACTTACAAATCCAGCATTTACAACTGGGCCAAAGAAACCTCTGTCGCCTATTGTTCTCCGTGGGGTATGACCAATGCCATTTACAGTCAGAGTCCAACGTGCTTGGTAATGCAACATTGCAGGGCATGCAAGCTACGGCAGGATGCGATGCATTTTGCTTTCATATGAACAGCTCAATTTCTGCGGGAATAGAAACATGTTCCCGCATTCAAATGGGGCCTTAAACCAATGCAAGAACCTATAAAGCCACAATTCGCATCAGCTCAATACCTGGAAGCAGCACACCCAGATTGGGCCTTTTTCTCTAGGGTACCAAACCAGATTGGACTCAGGACTCAGGAGCAGAACAATTTACCCAGCTACACTCTACAAAATTTTATGTTATCCACTCTCTTCTTTTAGCTGTAAGGAAGATGGCGATAACTCATCAGGTAAGCCATCTGTGCGCAACGATTGTCGCCCCCTGTGTTGTGAATTGCTGGAAGACGATACGTTGGCATTAGCAGAAGAATGTCTAGTGTTCCTGGCTGCTGGCACGTCATGGTTGTGCTTGCCTTCGTATGTAGTTATTACGGCCTTAGAGTCTTGCGAGGATCTTTCAATATGCTTCTTCACATCACATCCTTGGTACGTACACTTGTAGTAACTCCTACACGGTAAAGCCAAAGTAGATAAGCGACATGTAATCAATTAAATAAATCGCCAGAGACCTTGGGGGGGGGGTATCAATATCATCAAATGGACCTGTAGCTAAATGTTATTTCAACAGCAGTAAACCTGTCCAAAAGAGCCAGGCCAAACTAAATATTCTTTTTTGGATTATACAAGGCAACTTAATAAAGGCCAGAGCATAATATGAAAAACATGAACAGAACAGGGTTTGGTGCATATCTAGTCAATGAATCTTTCCAATCATATGTAATGAACAACTAGAACAGAGAAGATCAAATCTTGTTTTGAGGCAGCAATAATAAACATTCTGAGAAAGTGAGTCCATAACCTGATTTAGTTGAGTCCCACCTTATACGTACAAAGAAATTTAGTCCATACCCTGATTTTGTTCATTACAATCAGAACAGCTTCCAAAACAACTACATTTTGAGAATATAGGACTGGGTTTGAGGTTTTTTTTTTTACAAAATACTACTCGGATGAATTCACTTTTCCAGGAATCATCTTCATTGGGTGAAATGTCAATGACACATGGGAAAATCCCCCCAAAAAATCCAGTTGACCCACATGCTGGCTATAAATTTACTTCTGTATTTTTGCAATCTATATAAACAGAGGAATAGAGGAAGAAAAAAGCCAAGAAGTTTGCCGACACCAAACCTGTTCATTGTCATCTGTTTTTCTGTTGAAGACTGACAGCCACACTGCCCCTAGTTTTGAAGTTGATATGCCTATGTGCATGTGGCAAAAGTGCAAAACCACTCCAGATCATGTCCAAAGTAGCGAAAACCATCTTCACCAAGTAATCTGACAATTTTTAGGGTGTATGATATCTGCTTTGGAAGTTTTGGTTGTTAATTGGCTCCACACCAAAGTATAGATGTCTATCACGACTTCTCCTAAAGTTTATAAAGCTTGTAGAGCAAAAATAACCTTTTCAAAAGGCACTGAGTCTGCGCAAGAGGCACTCAGACCACACATGTATGTAAGTTTAGGTATTATCTGCAATGCCGAGACTTATATTCCATGGTTCTGGAACAAGAGCAGCAGCTAAGTCGGTATATGTTGCATGTTTATGGACACCACAATATGCATCATATACATTCCTATACCACACTTTATTATTTCTGCCATTGCGAATCACATTCCTATAACACACTTGCATTCATCTGCCATGTTGATAATATTTTAACAAAACAGGAAATATTGACATATACCTCGTGTCTCCTTTCTACAGCTACATGCCTACACATGTAATAAATCCTTTATATAAGGCCAAACTATGACACTGAATTTCACCCATATCTACAATCTGTCATTAGTTGTGAGATAGGGCCCACATTTCGATGAGACATTCATGGCATTGTAGACATCAGACGACTTAGTGGCATAGAATGGATCGCCCATTTTACAAAGACTTCCTAATATCAAATAATGAATGAAAACATGATAGCTAGAGGTCCACATAAAAAATGATCACATTAAGCTATTCACAGTTGGTCCAAAATAATGAAAAATCATGGCAAAATGGATGCATAGAAAGAACATAGAGACAACTAAATGCAAATTGAAAACAGAATTACCTAGGGTGAGGATTCCCTTTTACTACTTTCTGACCATACTTGCGCCATCGGTAGCCATCATCCAAAAGATCAACTTCACTAGTTGTTTGCACAATGATTCTTTGAGCTGGAGCTGGCACATGTCTGTCCAACAAAACTAGTATTTACAGATGGAAGCTTTGAAAAAATACAAGTGAAAAATGCTTCGTAGAGCAACCACCTTTTGTTTGCATTTCCATCACCTGCATCTCCACCCTCAACCTTTACTTCATCCTCACTATCACTTGAAGCCGACAGTTGGTCACCTCCATCTCCCCTTGATGCCTCAAAATTTCCAGAATGATCTTGGGAGCCTTGTTCTGATCTAGCTGAAGTCTCTTCCTTCTCAGAGGAAACATCTTCCTCATTTAGTAAACTGCCACCATCTTTGGACCTCCTTTTTGGTGGACGTTGGTGGTTGTGCTGGCCTCTATAAATTATTTGAGTAATCTGTCCATCTGATGAGCGCTCCACTTTCTTCTTAACTGGACAGCTGTAATGGGTACATTTGTAATAGCTCCTTGGATAGTCCCCACCCTTAACTGTCTTCTGGCCATACTTCCGCCAGTTGTAGCCGTCATCAGCAGGTTTATCGATGGTGAGGGCAGAAGTTTGGAATCCTTGTGAAACCTCAGTTGATTCAATGTTGTAATTACTCGTGTAAGATGGCGGAGTTGGTATCTCCAGTGTTGGTGTCACATTGGCAGAAAAGTTCACATGTTGTGATGCCAGAGTTGATGTTGTCGTCGATGAGAATGGGAGCAAGTAGTCTGGTTGCTTAACCATACTATAAGGAGAATGGACAGCTTGGGCTGTTACTTGTGCCAAGGCTTGTTGATGGGACATTTCAAAGTTCCCCTGTTTGAATAAACATAGTAGCATCTATAAGCATATACATTCAAATATCTTTATTGGGAAATGCAACAACTAATATTTAGCGCACGTAAATAAAAGGTGGCAAACTAGACGTTCCATACAACTCAAGGCATATAAATCAAAATCGAGATTAATTGTCATGGCTTCAAACATTTACTTACAGTTAAAAGAAGGGTTAATTTTTTCTATGCCATTATAATTTTTATAGTTTGCTAATATGTCATCAGTGTGTCACTGACAGATGGAGCCCACCACAGTCACTGACAGTGGCATATAGGAAATTCTTAAAAATTGTAATGGCATACGAGTAAACAATCATTCTTATAACAACATAATGGAGTAGAACTTCAACATATATAGGCAAGTTGGCATTCATGACAGCACAACACATGCAAATTTCATCCCACTCACTACAAATTATACTGGTGTATGTTCAGATTTTTTTTGCATGAGGATCAGGAAAAAATTAAGAGTTTACTCTGCTGGGCACATGAAACTGGCTCTAGGTTGGGAACCAAGAATAACATGCCAAAATTTATAAACCTTATGTCCTTAATTGAATCAAATAAATGATAATACCAATGAAAACTCAGGCGAGGAACTGGTCATTTCCTCACCAGTTTATGCTGAAAAGCACCCAAAGGCTCGCTGATCTCAGATATTTTTCATGATGTTATTTTACTAGTTTCAAGAAGTATAGCTAGTTACTACAATATATTAGGATTTAGGATAGCTAAAAGGAAAATAATGACATAATTTATTCCTAGACTAATATATTTCTCCCCAGTCCCCATTTCAAGTTTCTTCAATATTGTTCATTGCAATTTGACCAGTTCAGACTGGTTATTGGCCATGACTATAACAATGTCTGATGGAATATAGCCAAAAACTGAAATAAACAAAAAAATATGTAGCACTAACATTGATAGCAGGTCGGGACCTTTTGTATCTTTTGTTAAAGATAAGATGGAGTAAACTATGTCTTTTAATTAGAAATGAGACGGAACCCAAACTCATGACCTCAATTACCAAAAGTGCAGGGAGCAATTTATCACAATCATTGGCTTGCCCAATTAAATTTCTCATCCTTTGATGTCTTTTCTTTAACAGTTGAACCTTCTTATACTTCAGCCTGCTAGGCAGACAAGCTAAACTTCCAATGTAAGCTCTAAAGGATAAGGCAAGCATTGTCTGCTCAGTCTGAACTCACGCAGCCAGATATGCACTAAACAACAATAATACAAGGATGCAGCAATCCTTGGAACATCTATCATCTATGTGCAGGACTACTCCAAATAACACTACCCTGGATGCACATCTGTCAGGTGGGGCATCACCTACCACAGGCACAAGGCAACCAGGCCCAAGACACCAGCCGAAGGAAAGTAATCAGATAAGTTTAGTAAGATCAATCTAATTATTCTGTTTTGGAAAGTCTAGATCTGTTTGTTTAGGAAATAAGAGCTGTAAGGAAGGGGATTGGTGATATATAAACCAATCCCTCATATCAGATTAGGTATGCTTGTAATTGGCTATTGCCTTCCGTTTGACGCCCCTTCCTCCTCGTTGTGCCGCCCACAATGGCGCCACCGCGGCGGAGAGGTCCGGGGCCTCGTCCGACAACCACTTTCAAGTATCAATTGAGAATCAGAGTACTCCCTAATCTGGCTGAGTCTTCTAGCGGTGACAACTTGGTATCAGGAGGCTCGGGTGCGTCTTCCGCTGCCATGAGTTCGTCGGAGGCCACCAGATCGGGGAAAGTGATTGAGGATGCGCTCCATGCCCTCATGAAGCGTTTGGACGCGATCGAATTCAAGCTACAACTGATTCAGCCTCTGGAGGAACGAGTTGCAGCCCTGGAGGTACTCGTCCAGACCACAAGCCACCTGTCAAACCCAGCGGCGTCGATTGATCAGGGGATCCACCCCCACGCCATCCCGGGGGTGGGCGCCAACACCGGCATCGCGCGGGCGATGATGATGACGAGGACCAGGGCGAGGATCTCCTGCCGACTGCCCACAAGCTCGAGTTCCCAAAGTTTGATGGCACTGGCGACCCCCTTCCCTGGTTGAATCGCTGTGAAAGGTATTTCCATGTCCGTCGGACCCCAGAACACAAGAGGGTTGTTGTTTCCGCGTTCTACCTCTTGGAGGACACCCAGTTATGGTTTCATCGCATGGAGCTTAATGGTGGGCGCCTCACATGACAACAATTCGTTAAATTGGTGAATGCACAGTTTGGGCCACCCCTCACTGACAGCCCTATTGGAGAGTTGGCGATGTTGCGGCGCACGAGCACTGTTGATGAGTACAGCAAGCGGTTTGTCGCGCTCTCCTGTAGGGACACGTGATTGACAGAACATCAATAGGTGCAACTATTCGTGACGGGCCTGGGCAACCCACTGCAGACCGATGTATCCCTCCAACAGCCGGCCACCCTCGACGACGCCATCATATTTGCAAGAGCATACGAACAGATAAATACCTCACGCGACGGGCCAACATCTCAGAGAAGTCGTTCGGGTGGGCGGTTCTTGGACAGACAGGATATGTCAGCACCCTCTACAGCAGCACATTTAGGACTAGCAGTGTCATCGGCATCTATGAACGGCAAACCGGAGTCCAGTACCATCCGCTTGTCGCCAACAGACATTGCCCAATGCCGCAAAGAGGGCAAGTGCTTCCACTGCGATGAGCCTTTCACAGCAGGACACAAGAGCCTCTGCAAACACCTCTTCGTCATCGAGGTATTAGGTGAGCAAGACGACGAGGATCAGGTCAACGACGATGAGCCGACAATCTCCATACACGCCCTCACCGGCATTCAGCCTAGCTACGGCCGCACAATGCAGATTCAGGTTGATATCCAGGGGGGCACACCTCTTCGCCCTGCTTGACTTCGGGTCCACTCACAAATTTTGTCAACACAGAGGCAGCAGCGCGGATAGGCATTCCCCTCTCTGAACACAGTGGGCTGAGAGTGGCAGTGGCAAATGGGGATAGACTGATCAGTCCAGGATGTTGCAAGGTAATGCAGATTTCTGTTTATGGGGAACAGTTTCACATTGATTGCTATGGTCTTGAGCTTGGCTCCTATGATAGGGTGCTAGGAGTGCAGTGGTTGGAGTCCCTTGGACCCATTCTCTGGGATTTTAGCCGCCGCACACTTGCATTCGTGCGGGATGGCCACAAAGTGACATGGCATACAACTGATACAGTGTCGTCAAGCCCACCGTCACTGCTCGAGGTTGAGGGGGACATCATGGAAGAACTTCTGGAATTCACCCCGTTGTTCGCACGCCCAACTGGATTACCTCCAGAACGACAGCGTGCTCATCAGATCATACTGCTGCCCGGCACGGCTCCTAACGTGGTGCAGCCTTATCGCTACGCCCATGCCTAGAAGGAAGAGCTTGAAAAACAGTGTGCCGAGATGCTGCAAACCGGTGTCATCAGGCCAAGTGCGTCGGCTTTTTCCGCACCTATCCTTGTCAAAAAGGCCGATGGCTCTTGGCGTTTCTGCGTGGATTACAGGGCCTTGAATGCCGTGACAGTTAAAGATAAATTTCCTATCCCTGTCGTTGACGAGTTACTTGATGAACTTAAGGGGGCCAAGTTTTTCACCAAGCTAGATCTGTGTTCAGGGTATCACTAGGTGTGGATGCACCCAGAGGATGTGGAGAAGACAACGTTTCGCACTCATCAAGGGCTCTTTGAATTCATGGTGATGCCCTTTGGCTTGACTAATGCCCCAGCGACATTTCAGGCACTCATGAACAAGGTTTTGCAACCTTTTTTACGGCGGTTTGTGCTGGTATTTTTTGATGACATCCTCATCTTCAGCCCTTCCTGGTCTGCACATCTGCAACATGTGCGTGTCGTGCTCACCAAGCTACAAGAGAACCACCTCGTCATGAAAAGATCGAAGTGTGCCTTCAGCCGCACTGAGGTGGCCTACTTGGGTCATGTTATATCCGCTGCAGGTGTCGCCATGGATGAGGAGAAAGTGCGGGCAGTGGTTGAATGGCCAGTACCTCGCTCTGTGCGTGCTGTTCGCGCATTTCTGGGGCTGGCCGGCTACTATCGCCGGTTCATCAAAGCTTATGGTGCTATTGCCACACCACTCACGAACCTCCTTCACAAGGATAGTTTCCGCTGGAATACAGAGGCAACACATATTCACCACCCTCCAGAAGGCACTCACTTCACTTCAGCTCTGGTCCTCCAACTTCCAGATTTTGCTCAGGAGTTTATTGTGGAATGTGATGCTTCTAGCACTGGTTTTGGTGCTGTTTTACACAAGGGAGGAGGACCGGTTGCTTTTTTCAGCAAGCAGATTGCACCACACCATGCCAAACTTGCTGCATATGAGCGGGAACTCATTGGTTTGGTCCTGGCAGTCCGTCATTGGAGGCACTATCTATGGGGTCGAGCCTTTCTCATTCGCACTGACCACTTTAGCTTGAAGTTTTTGCTCGATCAGCGGCTATCAACTATACTGCAACATCAGTGGCTTAGAAAACTGTTGGGGTTTGATTTTCAAGTGGAGTTCAAGCCAGGAGTATCCAACGTGGTGGCCGATGCACTATCCCGTCGGGATACAGAAGAAGTGGGGTCAGCTCTGGTGCTGTCCGCCCCCACATTTCAACTGTTTGATGACTTGCGCAAAGAAATCAGCACAGAACCAGCTCTCCAAACCCTGATAGCAGAAGTAGCAGCAGGTTCAAAAGGACCCAAATGGCAGATCAATGATGGCCTCATCACAGTGGCAGGCCGTGTATACATTCCGCCCGAGTCCCCCTGCTTGCCGGTCGTCCTGGCTGCCGCTCATGGAGCAGGCCACGAAGGCGTCGAGAAGACAATGCATCGCCTCCACCACGACTTCTTCCTACCAGCGGCTGCAAGGGTGATATGAGAACACGTGAGGTCCTGCGTCACCTACCAGCGGAACAAGGGTGAACAGCTCCTGCCAGGAGGCTTACTCCAACCGTTGGACGCGCCCTCCGCCGTCTGAGCCGATATTGCAATGGACTTCATTGAAGGGTTTCCATGCATCAACGGCAAGACAGTCATCCTAACAGTGATTGACCGCTTCTCAAAGTATGCCCACTTTGTGCCTCTCGGCCATCCTTACACGGCCACCTCTGTCGCCCAGGCATTTTTTGATGATATTGTCCGTCTACATGGCCTGCCAAGCTCCATTGTCAGTGATCGTGGCCCAGTCTTCACCAGCAAGTTTTGGCAGGAATTGTTCTCCCTCGCTGGCATTAAACTGTCCTTGTCCTCTGCCTTTCACCCACAATTTGACGGACAATCAGAGGCAGCAAACAAGGTTATTTCCATGTACCTTACATGCCTTACGGGTGATCGTCCGAGACAGTGGCTACAATGGCTCCCATGGGCAGAGTTCTGGTGGGGCATCACCTACCACAAGCGCAAGGCAACCAGGCCCAAGACACCAGCCGAAGGAAAGTAATCAGATAAGTTTAGTAAGATCAATCTAATTATTCTGTTTTGGAAAGTCTATATCTGTTTGTTTAGGAAAGTAATCAGATAAGTTTAGTAAGACCAATCCCTCATATCAGATTAGGTATGCTTGTAATTGGCTATTGCCTTCCGTTCGACGCCCTTCCTCCTCGTTGCGCCACCCACAATGGCGCCACCGTGGCGGAGAGGTCCGGGGCCTCGTCCAGCAACCACTTTCAAGTATCAATTGAGAAACAGAGTACTCCCTAATTTGGCTGAGTCTTCTAGCGGTGACAACATCACTATGACCATCAAATCAATATCAGCATAGTTAGCACTTAGCAAAAAGACAAAATGGCATGATTTTTTTAAAAATACACACAAGGAAATAATTTACTGATTTCATCATTCATAGGGCCAAATAGATAAAGTCACTTGCCATAAATGATGCATCAAGATCTTTGACATGTAACAGAGTATCATTATACGTTCTGTGCCTCCTGTAATACTATTAATTAAAAAATCTTATCGGGCCTCATCACATCATAATATTGTTACAAAGTCCTTGATTGCTATTGCATTGCTCGGAACACTGCTATGATCTTATGTCTCTAATATTTTTATTTTCCTGCATGATTTCAAGAATTTTTTGCATATTAGCAGTCCATTAAGTTTGTTTTCCATGAAAGGAATGTCTGGAGAGCACACACAATTTACTTTTATTGTCATATCACTAAAAATAAATAGGAAGTTCAACTAGATGATTGTGTGTGGCACAAACAGATGGCACAAGAAAGAACAGAATTAAATCAAGGTATATCAAATTTCATTTTTGTACATAGCTGATCCAGAGTTATCAGTCTCCTCTCCCCGTCGTACTATTAGTCTCCATCAATGACAAAAAGATTGAACAGCAGGACCAAGCGTAGGAGCTAACCACGACGATCAAAGAAAGTCAAGCTGATATGGAAAGCCAGTCATTCCTGTTAAGGCCCATATATATATATATATATATATATATATATATATATATATATATATATATATATATATATATATATATAAGGCACATATATCATCTAAGTCATCTAGGCCCATCTTATAGCTATATATATACATCCACCTTAATGGTGTGATTATCTCCTCTAATCGAGGTTAGTAACATGGTATCAAGAGCTAGGGTTAGGGTTAGGGATTTCTAATCCCGTTCTGTTTTTTCCCCTGTTTCCACCTCCCACTCGTCTCCCCGACCACTGCCATTGCGGCTCCTCTCCCTGCCGTCGCAGCCCGTCCAGCCACCGTCGTGGCCCGTCCGACCGCTGTCGCGGCAGGTCGCGGCCGTCGCGGCCGTCCAGCCACCGTCGGGTCTCGCTGTCGCGGCCGCTGCGGGCCACCCCTGTTCCGCCGTCACGGCTGTCGCGGGCCGTCCCCGTCCTGCCATCGTGGGTCGTCCCTATCCCGCCGTCGCGGCTTGCCCTCTACTGCTCGCCGCGCTGACTCTGCTGCTCCTGTCTCCACCCGACAGATCTACTCGGGTCTCTCCAACTTTGGAAGCAACCCGGTGCTAGGGGTGTACAGTGAAGTGGCACACTGTAGTTGCTGCGGCTGCAAGATCACAGTACAATTTCTCCCAGATTTTTTTCATATGTTCAGTGTTCTTTTTTTGCGGCTGCCATGTCTCAATCCAGTGCTATTGCCATCCCTATCAAACTCGAGGGTCACAATTATCGAGAATTGGCTTTTTCTGTGAAAACTGTGTTGAGAGGTTATGCCCTTGCATCTCACTTGACTGATGCTCCTCCCATTGATAAGTCAACAAATGGTTCTGGTGCTGCAGAAGTCAAGACCTGGCAGAATAATGATGGCAGAGTTATGAGTGTCATTGTCACAAGTATGAAGGAGTCCTTGATTATGAGTCTTGAGCATCACAAGACTGCTAAGGAGATGTGGGATTATTTGCAACGCCGGTATGTTCAGAATAGTGGTGCTCTGCTACATACTCTCATGACAGGAGCATATATATATAAGGCTTATATATCATCTAAGTCATCTAGGCCCATCTCATGGCTATATATACATCCACCTTAATGGTGTGATTATATCCTCTCTAATCGAGGTTAGTAACAATTTCACCATACATGCTATAGCATAAAAACACTTTAATTAAGTGATGAACAGAATCATTCGAAACATGAAGAAAACAACGAGGTTAGCAAGCACCGCACAGTCGAGAGTAGCAAATTGCGCCCCTACCCTCTGACTCACAGCCCAACGTACTTCCTTAGTCCTTACCCACATGGTTACTCGCAATGCAAATCACTGGGGTCCAGAGCAAGAAACTCAACAGTGAGGAAGAAAACAACCATTACAGTATCCAAGTTACCCAGTACCAGTAGACAGTAGTCAGTACAAGGAAATGGTAGTAGTTGGTAAAGGTGTTTAAAACCCTGGACACCTGTCTGACTGTTACAGGCTTACAGCCCTCATCTCCAGGTTTACAGTTTCAGTAACAGCACAAATTTCCATGGCGGGTCCAAGGCATCATCATTGTACTAACCTCACAAATCAGCAAGGCAAGTAGGAACTAGTACGATAGCACCTACGAATTTAACGAACTAGCTAGTGATGCTCATCACGCGGCAGCGCGGAAGCTAAGCAAGGACAACTGGATAGGCACACGTGGTCGAGCAGGCAAGAGAAGATAAGCAGATGTACGGGTTCGATTTCCCGCCGTGGGTTTGTCGGGGGTGTTAGGTGTTTGTTACCGTCGGGGAGAAGAGCGCGGTGGGGCTGAGTCCCGGCGGCAAGACGAACGGCGAAGGCGATGACGGGGCCGGAGCCGGGGCGGCGGGAGGGCCCATGGCGCCGGCGAGGAGCTGCGTGAAGGAGCCCTGGAAGGACGGGGAGGGCGCGCCGGGGAAGAGCGAGACGGCGAGGGCGAGCGGGTCGGGGCTGGCCTCGGAGGCGGAGGCGAAGAAGGAGGAGCCGTCGGCGGAGCACGGGGGCAGCGAGAGCGCCTGGCGAGGCGGCGGCGCGGGCTGCTGCCGAGCAACGTCGTCGCCGGCCCCGTGCGCCGCCATGGGGGAGGACTCCTTTGGGGGAAGTTTTTGCGTGGTGGTGTCCTGTGTCCCCGGCCACGGCGTTTGCGGTCTGCGGTCACAAGGAGAAAAGGCGCAAGTTGACTTGGGCCCGCCGCTTTTCCGAATGCGGCACCAAAAGACCAAACTGTAAGCAAACTTCCCCCCACGCTTATCAACGCAACCGTAAATACGGCGAGACAAGCATTTTGTTCAAAATCATCTTAAATCATAGGTTATATAAAAAAGTTACGTTTACATCTCTTCTTAAATGACTAACCAACTGTTATAGATATTATCATCTATGATAACACCGATAATAGCACATCCTCGATAACCAACTAACCTATGTTGATAGGAATGTTAATTTTATTCGATTTCTTGTTTACTAGTAAAAACCTTATTAAAGTTAGGTATATTTCCTACATTATACCCGACAAGTAAACCGGTACATGTATTCTTTGGCACAGTCTCATGTATTCAATCGGACAATCGCCCCCCTTTTCATGGATCCTGTGTCATCTCGTGTCAAAGTCGCGGACCATCTCACGCCTTGATCACCGTGCGCCGCCCGCCCTCTCGCTCCATCCCCGCCGGTTTTATTCGTGCCGTCAGCTTGACAGCACAGGTTGGCAGGCCGAGAGGTGGACAGAGATGCACACGCCCAGATGGATCGTACGTTCGACGGCGACGCTAGCGACCGAGATTTGGCACACCATTTGTCCCGCTCGCTCGCCTTCCATACGTAGCCCGGGGGCCCGCGCCTGAGCCGTATCGCGTCTCAAGCTCTCGCCTTCGCCTGCAGAGCAGGACCAGAGGATCAGAGAGAGCAGCAGCAGCTGCAGCTGCACGCCGTCTATTGCTGCCTGCCGCACGGTGCGCGCGTGTTGCCGGATTCTTGTTCTGCTCCTCGGCCGGTCCGATCTTGTTCAGCTACACCATCTATCCATTGCAGATTTTGAAGGCGATTTCGGAGGACATTTTGTAGAAATTCGAAAAGAAAGTGTACTTTTATAAATTGGAAATAAAATTGAATTAAAAACTCATCAAAATCAAGCCGCTGACTCGGACTTGGGGATAGACGGCCTATGCTGGCTAGCGGCCCAGTGTGTTCGCATGAAATCTGGGCCGTCTAACTGTTTACTGTAGTGATGCGTTTGCTTATGTTTATTTCATGTTTATGGATGAACTGCGCCTGTAAAAAATAGTTAAATGAGATTTACATCTCGTTTTGTTGTCTACAATTAAAATTGAACCAACGGGATATGGGCGACTGTGTGGGAATTAGAAAGCAGTTAGTTGTACAGTAGCTACTTTGGTATTTGGGTTAGTTTGTAAATTCTCGTAAATTTTATTCTGGATAAAATTTCAGTTTGTAACATATCTATGGGCAATAAATTAAACAAGATACAAGAGGATGTCCTACTCACAGTGGTGCTTGACAACAATGGATCAGTAATCTACCTTTTGTCTGTAGGATGAGCTAGTTCTCTGATCGGCAGATTAAAGTTACATGTTGCATTGTCTCTTTTAATTTCTTAATTTCTTATTACTCGCTTCTGTTTCGTAATAATACTGTAAATTACGATAAAATTTGATATAACGCTCCGTTTTGATTACACCTTGCTAAACTTTAGGGATTAAAGTTTAATCTATTTTAGTCCCTAAAAAATACCAAACATGGTGACTAAACGGGATTAAACTTTAGGGGGTGTTTGGTTTGGGGCTGCTAACTAAACTTTAGTCCCTTTTAGTCCCTGAATTGCCAAACATGGGGACTAAAAGGGACTAGCCCTTTAGTCCCCAAAACCTTGCTAAAAGGGACTAAAGTGCTACTTAACTCTCAGCCCTCACCCTCATTTAGTCCTTTAGTCCTTAGAACCAAACAGGAGGGACCGAAGTTTAGTCCAGTAAAAAGGAGGGGGCTAAAGTTTAATTTAGTCCCTAAAGAAACCAAACAGGCCCTTAGCCCTTTAGTCATCATGAGGTTGTTAAAAGGGACTAAAGAGTACTAATGGCAAGGAATACCCCTCATTAATGTCTTTCGGGATGGAATAAAAGGTATTTGCAATCATTTATTAGGAATACTTTAGTCTTTATTCAACTTATTTAGGCCTTGTTTGGCTCTTTTAGGGACTAAACTAAACTTTAGTCTTCATTTATTTACTTGACTAAACTTTAGCCACTAACTGTTTGGTTATAGTGACTATGAGTTATTAAATGAGTTGAATAAAGACCAAACGACCCTTAATAAATTACTGCAAATGCCTTTTATTCCATCCCGAGAAGCATTAATGAAGAGAATTCCTTGTCATTAGTATTTTTTAGTCCCTTCTAGCAATCTCATGGTGACTAAAGGAAAAGTTTAGGGACTAAACTTTAGTCCCTAAAATTTAGCAAGGTAGAATCAAACGGGGCCTTAATAATTTTTAGTTACTAGAACCAAACAGTAAGTAGTAATAAGTAGTAAGTGACTAAAGTTTAGTAAAAAAATAAATAGAGACTAAGGGGGTGTTTGGATCCAAGGGCTAAAGCATAAGGAGCTAAAATTTAGCCTCTTTAGGGGCTAAAAATCCAAACACCAAGGCTAAAAAAGGGGCTAAAATTTTTTAGCCCATTAGCCCCCAAGGAGGAGCTAAAGAGGGGCTAAAATGCCCCTTTTCCACCTATACCCTCACCATGCATGCATGCATGAAAAGCAAGAGCAATAAATGAGGGATATTTTAGTCATTATACACAACAATAAATGCTTTAGCCCTTGTTTTAGCCCTTGGATCCAAACAAGATGTGACTAAAATTTTAACCCCTTTTTTAGTCACTTTGTTTTAGCCCCTTGGATCCAAACAGACCCTAAAGTTTAAGTTTAGTAAAAATAATGAATCTCTCGCCTCCTACCTCGTAACGGAGTTAATTACGTGGATTTCGAAAATTGTGTCTCTCTTCTTTAATTATATTCAGGGTGCAGCTCCTGTCGTTGACGACTCGTTGTTCTGAGAAAATCGCGCCTCAGCTTCGTCTTATTATGTACTATGGTCGGTGACGTACGTGGTTGGACACAAACTTGCAAGTTGCGACCAAATTTTCAACAACTGTACACGCTAAAGATTAGATTCTAGAAAAAACGACCTACCTATTAAGGGGGTGTTTGGTAAACTTTAGGAACTAAAGTTTAGTCTCTTTCCCTAAATTACTAAACTTAGTCCTGGGACTAAGAGCATCTCCAAGAGAAGCTCTAAAGAGTTCTCTTCTCTGAATTTTTGGGATTAGAATTAAAAAATCTCCTCCAATAGATACTCTAAATGACTCCCAAAAATAAAGGATCATCAAAATTAATCATTGTATTCTCTACATACTCACATACTTTAATTTAGGGACTCTATTGGAGAGAAACACATTTAAACTATTTGTATCATCAAAAATAAATCCCAAAAAATTATATAGGGAATTAATTTTTAAATTCACTCTTGGAGATGCTCTAAACTTTAGTGATTAAAGTTTAGCCTTTAGTCCCAAAGAACTTGCTAAAGGGAACTAAAAGTACTACTTACATCTCATCCCTCACTCTCTTTTAGTACTTTAGTCCTTAAAACCAAACACCAAGGGACTAAGTTTAGTCCTATAAAAAAGAGGAGACTAAAGTTTAGTTTAGTCCCTAAAAGAACCAAAACAGGCCTAAGACTTGTCTTCCAGATTACAATGATTTACATTTAATGGGCAGCACGCACGTACCGACGACTTTGGGATGGAGGCACGATGCGATGAAAAGGAGTAACGAGGAGAGAGTTACCAGTGCTCAGCTCAGCTCTAAATTAAACTTAATTTGTTAATGTTGGAGTTGGCCGGCGCTGTTGTTGCTCTCCTTTTCACAGCTCAAAAGAGAAATCGCTATTTTCAATTCACAAATAGTTTCTTCGGATAACCATTTCCATAAGTGGCCGCTTTAAGAGGCGGCATGTGAAATCCACCATTTTCACATGTATGTAGTTCTTTAAGAGATCGAAATGTAAAAATATTTTTTTAACATAGAAGATTCCTCTATTTGAAAAAAATATTGTTATTTAATATTAAGTCGGGTAGGACAAATTTAATAAGAAACAGTCTCTTAAATCATTTATTTAATACCTTTATAGTTAACTTTTTTATTTAAAATCACTTATTGGCCTAAATATTTATTTATCTATTCGTATTAAATATGAAACCACTGTTTTTAGGACTTGTTTGGTATAACTTCAACTCTAAGATTCAGGTTGAATCTAGAGTTTGTATAATACAATAAAAACTAAATTACTCAACTAAATACCATTAATCTATCCACAACTCTAGCTCTATGATTTTTTTAACTGAACTTGTTCTAAAAAATTTTGAAGCCGAAGTTGTCCGAACAAGATCTTATGGGCGTTTTTTCTTAATAGAACAGTACCGCAAGTATGTCTAGATAATGATTTATTTTACTGTTATAAAAGAAGATAAAGATTAGAAATTAATTTACTATTAGTAGACCGTAAAATTGCTCTGGCTATCCAGTTATTTACCATAAAATTGTTCTAGCTGTCTTGTCACACTGAGCGCCGTTGTCGTTGCCTAGCACGCTACATGCGTACACTAGTGCTGCCACAGTTGACATGTATCACTAACCTCGACCAATGTTTCATCGAAGCCGGCTACAAATTAATTAAGCATGCAGTGCAAGTGCAAGTACAATTACATGCTTGATGTTTGCCGGATCATCGCTACGTGTTAAAAAATAATAATACCTCCTCGAGTACACGTGTGCCCTTAAAATAATTGAATGGACTAATAAGTAATTAAATCTAACGATAATTGAAGGGAGTAATAAGTAATTAAATGTAATGATAATAGTACTTTATTGATAAAAAGCAACTTTTATAAATAATAAATTACTACGTTTAAAATAATCTAAACTCTGAAATATGGGATAGTAATACAATGGCAGGCTAGGAGGCTAAGGAACTATTTGTTTCAGCTTCTAGCAGCTACAAATTATCAATAGCTAGCTACTCTGAGTAGCTGGTGTTTTTCAGTTTCTGGATTCTATTTCATTTCTAGATTATGTAGATACTGATTCTCACAATTCGAGTCTAGAATTGGGGCAGTGATGGATATTTCCAAGAAAATCTCGTGTATCGAAAGTTCCGATAGATAATATCGGAAGTTCCGATTATTTTTTGGTCTCGAATCAGAGAACAAATGTTACTTCAGAAGTTCTGACGAGCCAGAAGTTCTGATTTAGAATCGGAGAGAATTGTACCGATCGGAAGTTCCGATATGGTATCGGAAATTCCGAGGTGGGCGAAAACAGATTGGATTTGTTGTGTGTCATGCTGAATTGGGAGACCTAAAATACCCTATTGGAAGTTCCGATCCACGACCGGAAGTTCCAATGTGGGGTATCAGATTGGATCTGTTACGAATACGAATTAGTTGTAACTAATTTGTGGGTTCCGACTTTCGAGATGTGCACGACCCAGGGGCTTTCAACCCTATATAAAAAGAGGAGGAGGTCTTGGGACAAAGAATAAGCCTAGATTAGACGTAACCACAATAGACTCATCTCCTCCCTTTCTTGATCTCAATCATTGAGGTCGAGGATTTCTCATCTCTCACGTGCGATGCTAGCACGCCGCCGTGGGAGGAACTCCATCCCTATACGTATGGACTCCGTGGAGGGGTTGCTCCAAAAGTGACACTCGTGGTCGTCATCACGAGGAAGGCGACTTCTTCACCGATTGGATTAGCGAGGAACGGCTGGGACGAAGCAATGATAGGTTTGACGTGCTTCATTAACCTCTTCTTCCGCTACACCTAGCGCGTCAAGTGGTAGAAGGTACTGATCTATGATCTCGCACGGGCATGGGTCTCGGGTCTTAGGACGAAAATTTTGAATTTACCAGCTAGTGTAGCTCCCCTATTCCCCAGCATATAGTCTACAGGGCCGGCCCTGGGGCAGTACCGGAGGTGCGACCGCACCGGGCCTCCGAAAGTAGGGGGCCTCCAAAATTTAGTATGCTAATAAGTCTCACAAGTATTAATAAAGCCCAGTTGCAAATTATTTATAAGTCGCGAATAACAGGCCTGTTAGAAGAAATTGTTTTAAATACTCTAGAGATATTTCTCCTTTGTATTTAAACTTATTAGTGTGAGATTTGTTAATGGCACTAAATTTTTCAATATTATTTTATAATGGGGGCCTCCATTTTTTATTCCGCACCAGACCACAAAAATGTCAGGGCCGGCCCTGATAGTCTATCTATATACATCATAAAAGTAGTTTATATGCCATTAAATATAAAAGTAGACAATATAGTTATGGACTATCCATAAGGCAATAAAATATACTATTTATTGCTCTTACTATTTATCATATTTGATAGGTCATACAATTTATTTTATAACTAGTTCCCTATTGCTATATATAGTTATTACAATTGTTGTCACCTACTATGGGATCCACTGGGCTAGATACATTGTTGATGCTCTTAAGCATGTAGCGTTTGAGTCTTGTCAACAAGATTTACCATTCTGGGGGACTGCAGTATGGAATGACATTTTTAGAAGATTATTGGAAATTTTGCTAAATTTGAATAAATATTCTCTTAATTCGAGTAAATTTGAAAAACATAGTTGGATTTACTAATTTCAAATATTACTGTCTTGAACCCTGCTCATCGACTGGCACCTTGCTCGGTGAGCCAGCTGCTATGCATACTTAGCCTCTTTAGACGACATTTTTAGTTAATTTAAGCTTAATATATAGTTTTAAATAAGCTAATGTAAAAAACTTTGGGAAGTTGGATATCATATTCTAAACGTCTTGTAAAATATGAGATTATTTCTAGGGATATAATTTTTTAGACTTGTTTGAAATTAGATAAAGTTGAGATTGAAATAATTAAGCTCAAAAAGCTTCAAAACAGGAGTTTTTTTCCACAAACGTGGTCGTAAGTTTTATCTTCTAGACAACTTATATCTTAATTTTTAACTCGATCATAAGACAATTATAAACTACTCACTCGGTCCTATAATATTATAATCTAAAATCAGATTTGATATCTTATAGTATAACAAACTTCACTACTACAAAGCGACACTGTAGCGGCGGGCAAAATCGACCTATAGTGGCGGGCATCCAGTCCGCCACTGCTCTAACGCCACTGCTATCGCTGGTTAGCAGTGGCGGTCAGAGCGCCCGCCACCGCTGTGTTAACAGCAGTGGCGGGCGTGCTGACATCATCTGCCCGCCACTGCCGTTATCAATAGCAGTGGCGGGCAGATGATGTCAGCACGCCCGCCACCACTATGTCAACAGCAGTGGCGGGCGCGCTGACCTCATCTGCCCGCCACTGCCGTTATCAATAGCAGTGGCGGGCAGATGATGTCAGCACGCCCGCCACTGCTGTGTATAAGCCATAACACAGAATGCTGTGATCCCACAAACCAAAACACAGAAATTATATGCTTCACACAGCCATCCACATACACAGCAGCAAAACATCCACATATCCACATATCCACATATCCACATACACAGCAGCAAAACATCCACATATCCACATACACATCCACAACAACAACACATCAACACAACAACCATCAATCTCATCAATTTTCAAAAATTCACAATGTTTACATTCTTCCGGTTTTTGTTTCGCAATAACCATCCATCAACACAATTCATTGTTTCACAAATACATGCTCATGCGGTTTATGTTTTCTTGGAAGGCTAACTCATATCTTAATTGGTTCGCCTTTTCATTCTTCCGGCCCAATCATACAAAGTTGGATGCTTGGCCACTTCACTCTTAGGATCGAAAAATACTCCAAGCTCATGAAGAATCTCATGCATCGTGAAGCGGCACATCCTTGATACGATTTCGTACATTTGTGATTCAGAGAGTTGGCTCTTCTCGGCAACGGTTGATGGACCTGACGCCTGCATACGTAAAATATAAGTACATACGCTGCAAGTTATATTAGATTAACACACAAGAAATCAACTTACTTCTTTAGTATCCTCAGATACTGTCCGCCCAAACTTTCCTAAGTTATTGCTCAAGAAATCACAAGTATAGTAGCCACAATGCACGAAACCAAGAGATTGTTTGTGACACTTCAAAATAGACAAAGTTAGAACGATATATAGTTTGGCTTTATCAATTGAATTAACAAATTTAAAAATATAATATTACCGGAAAGTTGGTTCTGATAAGCATTTCTTTCGGCCTCTGTGGATCATGTGGGCCACCTAACTTTTCCACGTAGTATCTATGTGCACTCTGAATAACATTTAATATATCTTGATATTCTTTTTTGGGTTTGTCGAGCGAGTCGAGCACATAAACCCTTGAGCTTTTTGGGTATATCAGAAGTGCAATCCAATGATCACTATCGAAAGAAGTAATATATGATTATGTTAGTTTCATAATCGATAAAACGTGTTTAAGTGGATATAGTGGGTATACTTACTTAAAGTTATATGCCCCACATATAATTTCTCTGTCCTTCCATTGATACATGCACCGCGCAATATACAACGCGGCACAACTCCTTTTGTTCTTCTTAAGTTTGTCTTCGTCTTTATTGAACATCTTTCTTTGAAATTTTTTCTTACCCGCAGTCCAGTACTTGCTATCATTCTGGTTTAGTGTCGGGTTCAGCGCACTTTGGCTTATTAATGACGGGTTTAGGTACCCATACAATTTAGACTCGTCACCGCGTGAATTACAACTGCATATGTTATAAAACAATAGTCAATATAAGACATTATTTATTTTTTCTTTGTATTGACAAAGTATAAAGTACTTACATGCACCAGAGCATCATGCTTGTGATGTCGGTTCGCTTCAGACGAAACATCCGATGGAAGTCGTCGAAAAATAGTGCAAGCTTAAACTCTGGGCAGTTGAATATTTCTTGTGGAACCGTCAGTTCTATTTGTGTTACACCTAACGAAGACGCTTCGAGGTACCAGTCATGAAATGTTTTCATCGTCCAAGGCATACAATTAAGTACTCCTTGGGGTAATAATGGTTTGCCTGGTTCGTATTCGATATAATCCTCGTCTCCGTAGGTCCTCTTATCAACAGAAAGTGAGCCCGCATGCTTTTGTACTGGAGCCTTTATGGGAGCCGCTTCGGGCATAGAACGTGTTTGCCCCAAAGTATTAAAAAATTTATGCATTTCAGATTTCAGCGCAGAACACTGCCCAGCTTGAACAGTTATCTTGTGGATTGCTGGCTTTGGGCATGCATCTTGTTTTTCAGGCTCGGCAGCAACTAGCACTGGCACTTGAGGATCAGCCGGAACTGGCACTTGAGGCTCAGTCGGAACTAGCACTGGCATTTGATCTGGCTCTGGCACATTTGTGTTGGGCTCATCAGTGGGCTCAAGCACTGGCACTAGCTTTGTCACTTGAGGATCAGAAGTCACTTTCGATTCTATCACTTCTGCCACTTTATTGGGCACTGGCTCTTCCTCTGCCTTTTCCTCTATTTCACGCTCATCAACAGGTGATAATGATCCTATATTTTGCACATCCTGAGATGAAAGATATGTGGGGGATTGTGATGAGACAATAGGTGATTTACTCTGAGAACTTGTCTGCAGTAATTTGATATCTCGTCTCGCCCATAGGACAAAGTTATTTAGAGCATCTCCGATTGTCTCAATCCCCTCATCAGGCATTGGAAGATCCAAGGGGTCATTAATAAATCTGTCGTTGGTGATCTCATTGACCTGAACCTTGGTATAGTCAGCAGGAATAGGCCGATTGTGAAATAAATCCCCAGGCATAGCAATGCCTCGTGCAGCCTCTTGGGAATGCCCTTTGCGCCCTATCGGTACATGCAGGCTGCAGGGTGTGTCCTCTTTAATATAATTTACAGGAAATTTGTCTTGTACTGAGCCAACACTGCTTGGTACGTCGAGTCGTACCTCTGGCACAATTATTTGTCCAGCTGCAGCCTGCATTATGTTTGGATTCTCGTTAATAAATTCAAAAAAGTGTCGCTCCCACTCTGCACGGCGCTCTGCGGCGTCGTCTGTGCGTGCTTGACGCTTCTTGTATGTGGCACCCTCCTGTTTCTTGAAAGTATTTTTCCAGGGTGCTATAGAAGAGACACCTCGGGTGCGCCCTCGATGTTCCTCGTTTCCGAGAGCAGATGTAAGCTGGTCATTACATCCCTCGGGCTTGAACTTTCCAGTCTTCTCCAACTCAGCGATTTCCTGTGCTTTCTGGAATACTTCACTAGTCCGTGAGTCGGAGAGCATATATTGGCCCTCGGGTGTTTTTTTAGCTCGACCTAGGAGCCATCTCTTAGTGCGCTGATCAGCACCTGAAAACTGTTCAGGTAACCCAGCCGCACGGTCCTCCTCCTCCTTTTTACTCCACTCATCCTCCTTAGCCTTATATCCACCTGGCCCAAGTTTATGGGGGAACTTATTCTTCTTATTAAGTTCTTTGAACATTATGCTCTCTTGTTTGGCTTCTTCGGAGCAATGCTGCATTTTGAATTCATTCCATTCATTTGGCGTTATAAAGCCGTAGTCGTTGAGTGGCGACTCATCTTTCTGAAGGTATTGTGTGTTCAGTTTAGTCCTAAATGTACGGAGAGCCTTCCCGATAGTCTTCAATGTGGCAGCTTTAGCGTCTTCTAAGCGGTCTTCCGGGAATTTATAATGCGCTTTTATATGCTGCCACAATTCGTTCTTTGTAGCTTCAGGGACAGTCTTCCAATTTTTCCAAACTATCTTACATCGCTCCCTGGCGAGACATCCACAGTCGTTACGCCACTTCGCTGTGATTTCTTTTGGCTTCTTTGGAGCCCCATCAACATGCACTTCTTCAACCTCATAGATAGCTGTATGTAGCTTGTTCTTCTCCCGTTTCCCTCTCCTCTTCGCATTTGCAGACGATGTTGTGGCAGCGGGCTCAACATCTGTTCGCTCAGCTGACTCAATAGCTGGGACAATAGTTGTTCTTTTCTCGACTTGGAATAATCGACGCTTGCTTCCTCGCTTTGGACGATCCTACGATGATAGACAATGTGAGCTTCAGGAATGTAATCCTCGGTTAGAAGCTGCTCTGACTTGTTACTAACGTAATAATTACCTCCGCTTGAGCTTCAGGAATGTAATCCTCATCGGCGTCTTCTCTCGTTCTCTTCTTCCTAGGCTCCATTGGATGTTCATTCTCCGGAGAGTGGTACGAAGATTCGCTATCGGAGGATCCTTCAGATGAACCCTCTTTATTTGTTTTTGCGGGAGACTCGTAGATGAGCTCCTCGATGGAACGTCCTTCTTCCGCCATAGACAAACTATTCATATGAAGATGCTAATGTATCAGAATTTTGGTTATGCAAAAAAGGTCTGATGTCATATTAATCCTAAAGTTAGGATGTTGTGTTGTTTTCTCTCTCTAGTGTTGTTGAGGCCTCAGCATATTTTGTGTTGTTTTTCAAAATGTTCATGTCTGCCATGGAACCATGTTCACGCCCATTCCCTGTCAGCAACACGAGAAAGAAGTTGTTGATAGGAATGGACGTGTCACATGGTTTGATGACATACATGAGATAACTCAATAACAATTTGCATCATAGGCCCCTAAAAGGAATTGCAGAATCTAATGTTGGCCTTCAGCCATATGCATGAACTTGAGGATTAGTATATAGTAGCCTTAGAAATAATAGCGGTAGTAAACTAGTCACAGTGTTGTTTAGGCCTCAGCATATTTTGTGTAGCTTTTCAAAATGTTCATGGCTGCCATGGAACCATGAGCACATCCATTCCCTGTCAGCAACACGAGAAAGAAGTTGTTGATAGGAATGGATGTGTCACATGGTTTGATGACATACATGAGATAACTAAATAACAATTTGCATCATAGGCCTCTAAAAGGAATTGCAGAATCTAATGTTGGTCTTCAACCGGATGCATGAACTTGAGGATTAGTATATAGTAGCCTTAGAAATAATAGCAGTAGTAAACTGAACACAATGTTGTTGATGCCTCAGCATATTTTGTGTAGCTTTTCAAAATGTTCATGGCTGCCATGGAACCATGAACACATCCATTCCCTGTCAGCAACACGAGAAAGAAGTTGTTGATAGGAATGGATGTGTCTCATGGCTTGATGACATACATGAGATAACTCAATAACAATTTGCATCATAGGCCCCTAAAAGGAATTGCAGAATCTAATGTTGGCCTTCAGCCAGATGCATGAACTTGAGGATTAGTATATAGTAGCCTTAGAAATAATAGCGGTAGTAAACTGGTCACAGTGTTGTTTAGGCCTCAGCATATTTTGTGTAGCTTTTCAAAATGTTCATGGCTGCCATGGAACCATGAGCACATCCATTCCCTGTCAGCAACACGAGAAAGAAGTTGTTGATAGGAATGGATGTGTCCCATGGCTTGATGACATACATGAGATAACTAAATAACAATTTGCATCATAGGCCTCTAAAAGAAATTGCAGAATCTAATGTTGGCCTTCAGCCAGATGCATGAACTTGAGGATTAGTATATAGTAGCCTTAGAAATAATAGCGGTAGTAAACTGGTCACAGTGTTGTTTAGGCCTCAGCATATTTTGTGTAGCTTTTCAAAATGTTCATGGCTGCCATGGAACCGTGAGCACGCCCATTCCCTGTCAGCAACACGAGAAAGAAGTTGTTGATAGGAATGGACGTGTCACACGGCTTGATGACATACATGAGATAACTCAATAACAATTTGCATCATAGGCCTCTAAAAGGAATTGCAGAATCTAATGTTGGTCTTCAACCGGATGCATGAACTTGAGGATTAGTATATAGTAGCCTTAGAAATAATAGCGGTAGTAAACTGATCACAATGTCGTTGAGGCCTCAGCATATTTTGTTGCCATGGAACATTAGAGGGAAAAACAACACAAAATATGCTGAGGTATCAACAAAACTAAAGAGAGAGAACAACACAATCTCCTAGCTTGAGAATTAATATAGTGGCTTCGGATGTAATAGCTGACTACTGTAGCCAAGAAGATTTTTCATACATTTCCCACCTTTGACACTGTGATCAGTTTACTACTGTAGCCTCAGAAATAATAGCAGTAGTAAACTAATCACAGTGTCAAAGGTGGAAAATGTATAAACACTCTTCTTGGCTACAGTAGTGAGCTATTACTTCTGAAGCTACTATATTAATCCTCAAGTTAGGAGATTGTGTTGTTCTCTCTCTCTTGTGTTGTTGAGGCCTCAGCATATTTTGTGTTATCTTTCAAATATGTTCATGGCTGCCATGGAACCGTGAGCACATCCATTCCCTGTCAGCAACACGAGAAAGAAGAAGTTGTTGAACGGAATGGATGTGTCCCACGGCTTGATGACATACATGAGATAACTCAATTACAATTTGCATCATAGGCCCCTAAAAAGAATTGCGGAATCTAATGTTGGCCTTCAGCCAAATGCATGAACTTGAGGATTAGTATATAGTAGCCTTAGAAATAATAGCGGTAGTAAACTGGTCACAGTGTTGTTTAGGCCTCAGCATATTTTGTGTTGCTTTTCAAAATGTTCATGGCTGCCATGGAACCGTGAGCACATCCATTCCCTGTCAGCAACACGAGAAAGAAGTTGTTGACCGGAATGGATGTGTCTCACGGCTTGATGACATACATGAGATAACTCAATTACTATTTGCATCATAGGCCCCTAAAAAGAATTGCAGAATCTAATGTTGGCCTTCAGCCAGATGCATGAACTTGAGGATTAGTATATAGTAGCCTTAGAAATAATAGCGGTAGTAAACTGGTCACAATGTTGTTTAGGCCTCAGCATATTTTGTGTAGCTTTTCAAAATGTTCATGGCTGCCATGGAACCGTGAGCACATCCATTCCCTGTCAGCAACACGAGAAAGAAGAAGTTGTTGATAGGAATGGATGTGTCGCACGGCTTGATGACATACAAGAGATAACTCAATTATTATTTGCATCATAGGCCTCTAAAAGTTATTCTAAAAAAGTGGAGTTCGGCGGCGACGGGCTTCGGCGACGACGGCGATGGGCTTTGAGGGTGTCGCGGGCTCCGGGAGTGGAGGCAACTGGCGGACGACGGCGCGAGAGTTAGAAATGAAACTAGGTTTTCGGACGGCGGGAGCGAAAATTAATCCAACTTTAGCAAGATGAGTAGGTGATCTTGGTTTGGCTTTTTGAAATAGCACTGCAATGGACAGCACGCTTTGTGAAGAATGTGTTTCTTTCAACTTAAAATTATTATAATTGAGCTTACAAATGGATATTATAATAATTTTGCTTAGATAATATAAAAGAAATAAGTTATGAGTTATTTGATCCATAGTTGTTATGGCGGCGCGGCGAGGCGAGGCGCCGGACCACCTTCACACCTTTTAGGCGAGTATGGCGTGCGGCGAGCCGACGCCATACTCACTTCACAGATTTTGTGCTAACATTATTACTAATATATGATGTTCATCACAATATTGGTAATAATTTCAGTAATATAACTATTCCATAATCTATATATCCATAATTTGCAAAGCAGCAACAACTATTCCATTTATCTTTAACAACACAAATGTTCTAGCTACCTATATAGCACAACAAATAACAAGCATGGCAACCAGATCAAGCATAATCACATAGAAAACATTCTCACAGAGAAAACATTAGAATCACTGAGCTAGGGTTTTCTTTCACAGAATCACAGCTAGGGTTTTCTTTCACTGCGGCTCGGGCCAGCAGAACACAGGCCATGCGTGCACTGCCACTGCCACTATCATCTCAGATATATACTCAAGAGACTATGTAAAATTAAATGAGAATCTAACCAGACTGATTGCAGAGGGACGGGGACGGGGACGGGGACGGCGGCGCGGGCTCTGGCGACAGCGACGTGGGCTCCGGCGGAGTTCGGGGCGACGACGGCAACGGGTTCCGAGGGTGGCGGCGCGGGCTCCGGGACGGGGATGGCGGCGTGCGTCGAGGACGGGGATGGCAGCGATGGCTCCGAGGTGGCGGTGAGGGGTCCGGGGACACCAACGGCTCCGAGATGGCGGCGACGGGCTTCGGGGACGACAACGACGGGCTCCAATGGTGGCGGCGCGGGCACTAGGAGCGGTAGTATAACTGGCAGGAGAAGATTAGGGCTTAGGGTTTTAGACGCGGGAGCGAAACTTTTATATAGGCGGATTAGCAGTGGCGGGCACACGCTGATGTCATCTTGCCCGCCACTGATATTTATCGTAGTAGTGGCGGGCAAAGACATAGTAGTGGCGGGCCGCTGACGTCACCGACCGCCACTACTAGGGTTTAGTCTGGGCGGGTGGAAAAAAGTATAGTAGTGGCGGGCATATGCTGACGTCAGGATGCCCGCCACTACTAAAAGGATAACGGTGGCGGCTGGTGACGTCATCCTGCCCGCCACTACTAATCCGACGCTGGTGGGGTTATCTAGCATACGTTGCCACTCAAGTCGAGAAAGACTTAGTAGCGCAGTGGTGCGGGGTTGCTTTGGTGCCATGCGGTTCGAGGTTCGAACCTTGCTGCCTGCAGGCGGTTTGAGGTTCGAACCTTGCTGCTAGCATCCAAACATTTTTTTACATTTCTATTCTAATTTTCATTACTTTTTTATTCATGTTTAAATTCTAGTTTAAACTTGATTTTTTAAAAATAAAAATACATCATAACTTATCAAATTAGAAAATATGTATTTTTATGCCTCACTTTACTTTTTTTATTTCATTAATAAACATGTACAATAAAAATACATCATAACTTATCTATAGTTTATTCTTCCTTTGAAATTGAAACTTTTTGTACAATAAAAATACAACACCAATATTCTAATTGCAAAAATTGGTATTTTTCTCCCTTAGTTTACTGTTTTTATTATTAAGTGTGTTTTTATTACATGTTGTTACGATATGATCGAGACTTTTGTAGCGCGGTGGTGCGGGGGCTCGCTTTTGACACATCATGTTTATTTGAAAGCAAGTAAACAAACACAAGTCCAGGCTGGGGAAACCAGCTTACACATCGAAACGCACTACTGGTCAAACCCAAAGGAAAGATATGGTTTGGAGCTTCTTCTTCTTCCTCGGCACAAACCCAACCTATTTCTGGTTAAACAGATTAAAAGCCTCAACTTGCCAATCCTCAACCAACTCGGCATCATCAGGCAGTCTAAACTTCTCTCCATGTTCCTGAACAAGAAAATACACGCGGCGACGATAGTGAGAACAACTTATTATCAATGATTGAATTGGATGATAAAAATATAAAATTTGCATAAAAAGAGGATCTTGCCTCCTTCATCCTCTTGCTGCCGCATTGCTCTACATGCTTCCCTTTTCCACAGCTAGCCTCGGCATGTTTCCCTCTACCACCGGTTGTCTCATCATTCTTCCGTAGCACAACACTTACCCTATCTGGTTGCGGCGATCGCGAGTCGTCCTCCGAGTCGGAGTCCATTATGAGAATCACTTTCTTCGCCAAACAACTGCAAACTATACCATCATGTACCTTATGTTTACCGCATTTGCAAACCTCACACACGCCACTTGATGTAGAGTCTGAGGATCGACTGTTTGTTGGTTCAATCTTAGGAGGAGCCATCTGCATTTTTTTGTCACATTGATATAACATTAAAAAACCCTAAGCTAGTAATATTATAGTACATTAAAAAACATTATTGTTATAGTGGAAATTTGTTTTCTCAGATATTTTTTATAGTACATTAAAAAAATTATTGTTATAGTGGAAATTTTTTTCTCAGAAATTTTTTACAGTAGATTAAAAAACATTATTGTTATAGTGCATTCTACTAGTAATATTATACTAAATTATATTACCACGCATAAATTAATATAACAATCCTCCATCATTTTAACCCTAAGCTCGAATAAAATAAGACCAAATAAAGAAGTAGGTTAATAATTATTTACTGATCGACTGGATGGCGGCGACGACGGGCGGCGCCGACGGGCTCCGAGGAAGGCGGCGACGGGCGGAGGGCAGCGGCGACGTGCTCCGGGACGTCGACGGCGGCGACGGGAGGAGGGGGGCGAGTTTAGGGTTTAGAAAATGAAACTAGGTTTTCGGACGGCGGGAGTGGAAAGTATATATAGGTGTCTTAGTAGTGGCGGGCATGATGACGTCAGCATGCCCGCCACTACTAAAATGATAGCGGTGGCGGTCTGGTGACGTCATCATGCCCGCCACTACTAATCCGCCGTTGGTGGGGTTATCTAGCATACGTTGCCACTCAAGTCGAGAAAGACTTAGTAGCGCAGTGGTGCGGGGGTTGCTTTGGTGCCATGCGGTTCGAGGTTCGAACCTTGCTGCCTGCAGGCGGTTTGAGGTTCGAACCTTGCTGCTAGCATCCAAACATTTTTTTACATTTCTATTCTAATTTTCATGACTTTTTTATTCATAATTAAATTCTAGTTTGAACTTGATTTTTTTAACAATAAAAATACATCATAACTTATCAAATTTAAAAAATTGGTATTATTCTGCCTCACTTTACTTTTTCTCCCTTAGTGTACTGTTTTTATTTCATTAAGTGTGTTTTTATGATCAAAGTCAAAAAAAGTTCAATTTGAACTACAAGACATGAAATAATTCACAACACTCAATCCTCATTTGATCTTGAAAATGTTTTAATAATAAATGACATAATTGATTTTACAACTAAACATAAATGATCTAGCCTTGAACTAATTTTCCACCGCCATTGGTGCGTAGATAAGGAATCACACTGCCAAATGACAGTTTTGCTTCAACCACATTGATCCTTGATATGTCAACGAAAAACGGCACCTCATCAAACTGATTGTATTCTTCTTCGTCTTCGACTCCATCAACTCCAACAATTCTTTGTTTTCCTGGAGCAACGATGTATTTTTTCTCATCTTTAGGATCAAGTATGTAAAATACTTGTGCCACGGATTGAGCGAGTATCCAAGGGTCATCTTTATAAGCCACCTTATTAAGGTCAACTATCGTAAACCCGTAATCATCCACCTCCACACCTTCTGGATGTCTCACCCACTGACACTTAAATACAGGGATTTCTATAGAGTTCCCGTAGTTAAGTTCCCATATTTCTTCGATGTATCCATAGTAAGCATTCTTTTGTCCAGTGCTATCTTCTGCTTCTCCTCTGACACCACTATTTTGGCGCTGACTCCTTTGATCCTTTGCTTTGGTATAGAATGTGAAACCATTGATGTCATACGCTTGCCATGTTTTAACCATGCTCAATGGACCGTAAGACAATTTATTTATCATCATCTCTTCGTCGGTTTCTCCGATCGAAAGGTTTAGATCCCTCAGCCATGATGTGAAATAAATTTTGTGTTCTTTCATAATCCATTGTTCATCGTGATCTTCATTCTTTTCACGAAGCTCTTGTAGGTGTTGTTCAACATATGGTCTCATAATCGCCAACTGATGCATTACACTGTAATGTGATTCTCTTATTCTTTGATAACTATTGTCTCGTATGATTTTCCTGCCTTTAGTTCCTTTACCGGTGAGTCTTCCATGGTGCCGCGACACGGGAACTCCTATTGGTCTTCCATCTCTTATGTAATCTGCATAGCACTCAATGACTTCCTCAGTCGTGTAGCCCTCTATCATGGAACACTCTGGATAAGCACGATTTCGTACGTAACCCTTGAAGATAACCATTAGACGCTCGTACGCATACATATTGTGCAGGTACGTTGGACCGAGAACAAAGATTTGGTCTGCTATATGTATCATATAGTGCTCCATAATATCAAAATATGAAGGAGGAAAGCACATCTCAAGCTGACACATAGTCTCCCTCATTTGTTTACGTAATTCATTTAACTCTTCAGTGTCGATCACCTTCTTTGATATGACATTGAAGAAGTGACACATGCGTGTTATCACCATCTTCATAAATGAATGTTTGACTCCTCTTACTGCGATGGCGAGGAATAGCCCAAGCATAACATGACAATCATGAGTGTTGTAGCCGCTCATCCTCAAATCTGCTACGGAGACAATATTCTTTATATTCATTGAGAATCCTGTTGGAACTCTAATTCCATGTAGACACCTGCAGATTGATCTTTTCTCGTCAATTGTGAGGTTATAGCTAGCAGCCGGAAGGAAAAATTTTCCATTGGCCCTTTCCTGTGGGTGAAGCTCGGGTCTAATTCCGAGAGTTTGAAGGTCCCTTCGTACTTTGAGTCCATCTTTTGATTTGCCCGGTATGTCTAACAAAATACCGATAGTGCTTTCGAAGACATTCTTCTCAACGTGCATTGTATCGATAGCATGACCAATCTCCAACTCCTTCCAATAGGGCAAATATCTAAAGAAGATCGACTGCTTTTTAAATGGAGCGTCCTTTGAAATTTTTTCAGATTTCTTCCTCTTCTTTCCGAAAACAACTTTGATATTCTTTACCATTTCGAATAGAAATTTGCCATCTCGATTTCGTGGAGGCTGTCCAAGCTCGATTGTACCGTCGAAATGGTTCCTATTTCTTCGATATTTGTGGTTTTTTGGTAAAAATCTGCGGTGTCGCATATATATCGTCTTAACGAATGATGGAAGATGCATAGATTCTGTCTGGTCCACACACACTACACATGCTGTCTTTCCTTTAACCTGTCCTGTTAGGGACATGCGTCCTGGGTTGTCAGCTATGGTGCAAAAGATTATGGCTCTTAGATTGAAGTGCTCTTTCTTGTGCTCATCCCACACACAGACACCATGTTCCCATAGACGTTTCATATCCTCCATCAAAGGTTCTAGAAAGATATCAATGTCATTGCCAGGTTGTTTTGGACCAGAAATTAGAGTAGTGAGCATAAGGTATTTTCTTTTATGGCACAACCATGATGGAATGTTGAACAAGCATAGAAAGACTGGCCACGTACTATGTGGGTTCCTCATCTCACCGAAGGGATTCATTCCATCCGTGCTAAGTCCCATCCTGATATTTCTAGGATCGTCCGAGAAATCTGGATGGGCCAAGTCAAATGATTTCCACTGCCTAGCATCCGCAGGGTGCCGAAGTTTTCCGTCCTTCTTTCGCCCAGCGAAATGCCAGATTAATAGTTCAGCATCTCTAGGATTAGAGAACATACGTTTCAAGCGATCAATCACCGGTAGGTACCACATTACTAAGGCCGGAACTTTCCTCTCCATCTTTTTTCCAGGATGGTCTTCAATAACATTTTTATTCCTCTTCTGCAACCTCTTATTATTCTTCTTCTGGTGGTCATTGTAGTCCTCCGCACAGTCATTTGGACGTTTGTATCGACTCGCGTTGCACTGCGGACATCTCTCTAACAATCCATACTCTTTTCGATATAGGATACAGTGGTTCGGGCATGCATGAATCTTCTGAACGCCCAAAGTCAACGGACAAATCATCTTCTTTGCTTGGTACGTATCAGATGGTAAACCATTGGGTTTTGGCAAAACCTTTTTAGGAGTTGTAAAAGATCTGAAAAACTGGTGTCAGACCATCCATTGCTGGCCTTCAGTTTCATAAGCTCAAGAATTGTGTACAACACAGTATACTGCTTATCGCATCCGTGGCGTTCCTCGTAAAGAAGGTTTTTTGATGCTTTGTCAAGTGCTTCAAAGTTATCGTATCCTTTGGTTGTAGTTCTCTGCAACAACACCTCAGGCGCAACATTTCGCATCAGTTCCTCCACATCAAAGGCGTCATCATCATCATGTTGATCAACATCATCATGTGTTATGTCGGATGTATGATCACAACCTCTTCTATGTTGATGAGCATCTTGCGGCACATCAGAATCTTCAGGAGGATTTTGGCCCATCTCACCGTGTTTCGTCCATATATAATAGTTCTTCACGAAACCATTTTTCAACAAGTGAAATCGTATGGTTTCACGATCAGAACACGGATACATCGCTTCGTTTTTACAAACTTTACAAGGACAATATATTGCCTCTTCACTCTGACGGGAAGCATATTGTGCGGCAGCTTCAGTAAATTCAGTTACTCTGTTAAAATATGCCACCACATCTCCGTCGTTGGACGAGTACATCCAGGACCTGTGCTCCATCTAAAACATATATTATTTGAAAAAATATTAATAAAATCATTATTGTTAATTTTATTAATTTACAAATTGAAAATATATTGATTTATTATCGCTCATAACAACATTAATTAAAAATCCTCAATGCTTTAATTAAAACTACTTATTAAGCAGAAAAAATTATTAAATAAATTAACTATATTGGTTTCTCTCTCTCTCCAAACAACATAACTCTAGATCTATAATCATAAATCAAATTAAAAAAGAGATTAAAATGACGTAAATCAATATACAAGTGATGAATAATTGTGAGGAGGGTCATATTTGTTCATTTGGGAGAAGGTAACACCGTAAATGGAAGATTATTTGAAAAATTCTATTCACAAACCCTAAATTAGAAAAACGATAATAACTCATTGTATACATGATTAAATACAAAATAAATGTGAGATTCGGAATGGATTTACCTCCTAGAATGAAATCCTTCAAAAGAAACGAAAACAAAGCCTCCCCCCTCTTTATCTAGATTTTTGTCGCCATTGTACGGACAAAATTGAATGCGAACTCCAGTAGAGCTCGGGGAGGAAGACGCTGCGCATTTATAGCTAGAATAGTAGTGGCGGTCGCAAGTGATGTCATCATTACTTTAGTGGCGGCCATCTTAGCAGCGGCGGGCAGCACCAGCGCCCGCCACTGCTATTGGTACATTAGTGGCGGTCCGGGCTGACGTCATCACCGACCGCCACTACTTTACCAGCAGTTGTGGCGGGCGCTGGTGCTGCCGTCAGCACCAGCAACTCTAGTGGCGGGCATCTAATGGCCCGCCACTACAGTGGTTTCGCCCAACGCCACTACAGTGACAGTTTGTAGTAGTGCTTGGATAGTGCACTTCGTTGTGCTATAAAATATAAAATATAATCGTACGTTATAATACTATGAGATGGATATTCTATTATTTAGAAGAGGGCTTAGCATATTAGAGTGTCAGCACGGACTCTCATCCCAGTTTGGAATGCAGAACGGAAATATTAGATTGATTTAAACCTCCTAGCGATTGGAGGCTCTAGGGAGTTTTGAGCGGCGTGGCCACACCTACGTGTGCCGCCACGTCCTCCCTTCCCGAGCTGGCAAGTTTGCAAAAACACCCTCCATTTGATCGCTAATCGCGTAAGGGCCCTAGTTAAAACTTAACAGAGGATTGGAAAAAATACATATATAGGTAAGAGTCGTTTATGATGTGGTGTCGAAACATTGGATAAAGAAAAAAAACACAAGAATAATATAGGAATAATGGCCATTTGAAACGTAGGACTGGAAAACCAAGGAATTAACCATCATTTTGACATCATAGACGTGGACCATGTTATAAACAATATTAGATTTGCTTCTACTCGTGTCATGCGTGTAAGTGTCAGCTAGCGTCATCTTGTACGTGTCAACTTCGTGTGCAATCTAAAGTCTTGAGCTGCGCAAGTTGTTACTTGTTAGCGGGAATTCAATTATTTGTCACTCTTTTAAGCTAGTGTCATTTAATTATTTGCTACTTGTGTGGCTGACATGTGGGTCCACCTGAGTATATGATAATGAGCTAAAGTGACAAATAATTAAGTCATTTTTTAAGAGTGATAAATTATTAAATTTCTCCTTGTTAATCGGTTGGATAGAGTCCAGGGCTGCATGCGATAATATCATCAACATCCTTATCGCATGTAGCTTTGTTAGCAAAGTTGTTTACGGAAGTTAGTTGTGGTCCTCGCTACTCGCGAGGAAATCAGATTGTATACGACGATTATTATTGTACAACCCACGGTACCAACTATTAGTACTATAAATTAATAGACCGTGGACCAGATGTGCCGCGCTTCCCCATCCACAAATTTCACTACCACTAATCATTAAATGCATCACATCTCAGCTTCACCGAAAGCGAAGCAGAAGAGAATAAGAAAAGAAGCTGAAACTGATGGGGCCAAGAATTTTGTTTCGTGCGAAATGTGAAGGCGGCATAGGCAAACTTTAATATATATCCCCTGGAATACTATTCAATTCATCATTCCTGTGATCAAAACCAGCGGCAGATAGAGCCACGTTATTAGTGGAGGCGTATGTATGGTCATCACACGTACACCTCCTAAGGGCATTCACAACGGAGACAACAAGGTAATCTTAAGTATTAAATATAATTTTGTTGTTAGTTTTATATATTGTGAAGATAACCATAAGCAAAAAAACCTTAAGGTACACTTTAAGTTTAAGGTGTAGTCATAAGAAATAAAGTGTCAATTTTTTGTGGGTTCTACTCTAAGTTGGGTCCACTTTAATAATCACTACAACAAAACAGGCAACTTCCGTCGGCCACAGCCGACGGAAGTTAGCCCTTTCCCGACGGAAGAAGCTAACTTCCATCGGCAAAAGGCTCATTTCCGTCGGCCTCACGTGGCCGACGGAAGTTAGCGCCGAACTCTGCCACGTCAGCAGAGGGGCGCTAACTTCCGTCGGCTTTGGCCCTAGCCGACGGAAGTTAGCCTTTCTGCCCACGTGGCCGAAAGCAGCTAACTCCGTCGGCTATGGTAAAAGCCGACGGAAGTTAGCTGGTATTTTTTTTTATTTTTTCCTGGTTCCCCTACTCACACTCACATCCAACCACAATTTCAATCACATTCACAATACACATCCAAATTCACATTTCACATCCAAAATCACGTAAAACTTCACATATAACATCCAAAATCATATCTCACATCCAAATTCACATCCACACTTCACACATCACATCCAAAATCACATAATATAACTGAATTCACATCCAAAGTCACAGTACACATCTGAATTCACATATAACATCCAAATTCACAGACAAATTCACAAAACACAGCGAGAGCCACATACAAAGTCACATTTGTCCATATACTCACTGATCGCCCACATTTGGGTCGTGGGTGCCGCCGCTGTCTCCCGCTTCATCCACATTTGCCCCGGGGGCTCCATCCTGACCAGGCGTACGGAAACTCTGAAGAAATAGACAAAATTAGAGAACGAACTCAACTACCCTTCTAAACGCTAACTTAAGTATCTAGGAGGTACCTCAGGTGATGTAGGAGATAGTGGTGGTGGCGGGGGAGGTAGTGGTTGGTACATGGATATGTCAAATCCACTATTTTGCTGGGCTAGTTGCTACACATGTTGTAATGTAATCAGTTAGTTCTAAACCTATTTCTGAATACTTTTGAACTGCAACACTCTAAACTAAACTTACTTGGATCATCACATGTTGTTATGCTAAGCAGGCGGTATAGTACTCTTGTTGTTTCCTGTTGTGCTCATTTAGTTGCCTCAATTCCTCCCTCATCCGAACCATCGCCGGGGTTTCTTCTGAGCGACGACGGCTGGAGCCAACTCCAACGGAGCTCTGCGACGACTGAGCTGACTTCTGAGCTCTCACCGCTCTCGAGTTAATAACTCCATTGAACATGGAGTACCTGCAACATTAACAGGGGTTAGTTACCATCACAATACCATACACAAAACATTAATAAAACACTGTCTCACCGTCCATGGCTTTTGCCACCTCCGCTGGAGTACACGGCCATTTGGTCGACAGGTTCTCTCCGCCAATCATAGTCCTCTCCATGGAGTCGAACCATGTGTTCACCATACTGCGCCTGCAAAAAACATGTCCGATTAGCTAGACGCAGAAAAATGAAATTACGTAAACTCTTAATAACATCTCACCAAATGGTCCATGGCTGTCTGGCTACACAAGACATCTGGCTGTGTAGGATCGCTTCCTTTGTGACCAGAGGTATACACCTCTATGTCACTTGGCATGTTGCCAGATTTAGCTTCCTGTACATTAGAAATGAGTTAGTCGCATTACAATGTATCTATAGCTAGAGAGTGACAGAAGGAGGTCTTACCAAGCGTTTAGCGTGGCGAATATGTCCATCGGCACCATATCTGCGCTTCGGATCCGTCCCGCGGCATTGTCTTTTCTGCTCGGAAGTCTTCTTAAATGCGGCTGAAGACCAAATCTTGCAGAATTCTAAATATGCGTCCTCGCGGTTTGCAAACCACGAAATCCTCACCTGAACAGAGATGCTATTTGTATTATATGACAACAAATCACAACAATCGAAGATTTAAAAAGTTAGAATTGTTTACCGAACGGTATTGTTCTTCAGTCAAATAGATTGACGATGAGCCCGTCGCCTTGCTCATTCGTTGCCCTAGCTTCTCCTTGTAGTAAGCATTGTTCGTTTGAATGCGGGCATACAAAATGGCGTCGTTCACCACCTTATGTGCATTGTTGTTGAAGACTTGAAGGGCATGGTTATGATGATTGCCGACCTCTGGCAAGCAAAAGCGTAACTGCAAAAATAATGATTAGTAAAGTGTTGTAACTCGAAAAGCCTAAAAAAGATTGAAAAAACACATGCATACCCAGAAGTCATGAGACACCGCCCCCTGAGCAGTTCTGTGGTGCCCGTCAGGAGCAAACTGGTACTGGTCCCATGTCTGGCATAGAACCCGCTCACCGGTCGGCATTGTCAGCACCCCTGGGTAGTGCAGACGACACAGGTTACCCAATATCTGGTTAACCTGCCTGACCCTCGAAGTGCCGTCAAACTGAGAGTCAATCCAAGATCTAAAAATACATAATAAATAAAGTCAGTTTAGTGAAATAAATTTTTTGAAAAAAAAGCAAAACAACAGAAGAGTATTACACTTACCCGTCACCTACAGGCGTAATCTCGATCTTGGCTCCACCGGAAGAGACTACTGGTGGGGCGACCAGGTGGCTCATCCTGAAAGATACTAAGGACCCACCGGCAGCCTCAGCCCCTTCCTCCTGACCCGCACCCTCCGGGAGATCCCCCAGCCCCGCACCCTCCGGGTCATCCCCCAGCCCCACACCCTCCGGGTCATCCCCCTACCCCACACCCTCTGGGTCATCCCTATGTGCCACACACTCTACGACATCCCCCTCCTGCCCCCCACCCACCGGATGATCCTCGTGACCCGCGCTTTCCAAGTGTTCTTCCTCCTACAAAACAGTATTGAAACAATTAGTAATAGTTTATAACTGGCATAAAAAACAATCTGAAAGTTACCTCCTCATCTAGTTTAAATGCAATAGGCCGACCAATTAATGTCGGATCTATGCATCTCAGGAGCTGCTCTTGACGATGTCTGTTTGAAGAAGAGGAACTACCCTGGAATAGGGTGTCCTCCTGACTCGTCGGAGTACTCGCCGGAGTACTCGCCGATGAACTCCCCAAGCGGAAGAGCTTCCTCATGACACTCCTCGCCTTTTTCGACATCCTGTTCAAAATAAGCACAAACAAGCATTTATTAGTAAAGAAGGTTTGTACATATGAAAAAACATGTAATATGAAGTATATTGCATATGCATGTATGAAAACAATTACTTGTCAATTATCATCAAAATCAGGATCAATTTGTCCTTTTCTCCCCAAAGCACGCCATGTTACTTTTTTCTTCTTATGTTGGTGTTTCCTTTTCTCAGGAACTGCCACATCATTAGAATCGCCGAGAAAAGAATCTGTCGACGATTCTGACTCTACATTAAAAGAAGTCGGCAATTCATCATCTTGGTAAACCTCATCGACCTCTTCAACCTCCAATTGATAAGCGTCATCACTAGGGGTGTGTAGACGTTTCCGAGGATTCACTTTGTAGACTACCCACCAAGCACTTAGTTTTTCACATGGGTGCGACATATAATACACTTGCTCGACTTGGTGAGCAAGGACAAAATTATCGCAACCACATAATCGTTCCGCGTGTTTGACTTCAACCATCCCAAATTGGTTTTCACGAGTACCATGTTTAGGGTCGAACCAATCACAATCGAAGAAGACTACTTTAATCTCCTTATTCCCGGCAAAATTGTACTCGATTATATTTTTGATGATTCCATAATACATATTTTTCGTGTCCTTGTCCATCAACGACCCTTGTAACAACTCCAGTATTAGTTGTTGCCGCTAGAGGTCGATATGCTTCAAAAATAGTTGAACGGAAGCGAAAACCATTAACATCATAGCGACCGTAACTTTTGGCACTAATACTCCCGTAAGAGAGCTGTCGCAAGTCTATATGTACATTATCAGCGAGCACGCACTGCAAATCATAGGAGATTATAAGATAATTAACCTAGTAGAGTAAAACAATACGTGCCACAAAAGGTAAGGATTTACATGTTCTCTGAACCAAGTGAGGAAACTAGGCCCACCATTTACTCCTTCTCGACGCAATTTATCTAATTGCTTCTCCGTTGGTTGACGACCAGACGTCAAGTATTTCGAATCAAACATACTGTCAATATTGTAACGAATAGGTAAACAAACGGGTAGGTATAAAATTTGGAGGTAAAATATAAAACTAAAAAGAATCACTTACACGAAATATTGTTCCATCTCTTCCATATTTGAGTACATGTAGAGCAAGGCATATGTTCGTTCTTCCTGAGTTACATAATATGTCGTGGAGACACCAACAGTTATGCCCTTCCACCCAAATATTTGGAGATCACTACAAGGATGGTCTTCATCCATATGGTACCGTGTGGCAGGTGTGTTGACATTGTGAGGCTCAGCGAAGTATACACTAGTGAAGTATGATATCTCTTTCAATTTAAATTCTTCTGCGATGCAACCTTTAACTCTGGCCTTATTACCAACCATCGCTCTAAGCTTCTTTAGGGACCTTTCAATATGATACATCCACCTATATTGCACAGGGCCACCTACCTTAGCTTCATATGGCAGATGAACCAGTAAATGTTGCATTGGATTGAAGAACCCTAGAGGGAATATTTTTTCCAGTTTACATAAAAGCACTGGGATCTCTTTCTCTAGCATCTCCATCATATCTTTCTTAATTTCAGCAGCATAACCCCGTTATTCTCCAATTACACGCCTGATAGTGGTGCAATGGAGAACAACAAGGTTATGTTACTGAAATCCCATTCGGACTCATGACTCATCATAAAACCACGCTCTGTCGCCCACTCTGAGGCTGTCCAAAAAGGGACAATTCCGGACCTACACATCTCACACGCATGACACGTGTGAGACATGTTGGTCCGAAACGGGTGACGCATAGGTTTCGTTACACTATCTACGTTGTTGTCAAATAAAAAATTGCATACAAAAAGAAATATATATAATAAAGTATATATATATAATATACTAATCACCATAATGAAATCATCAACAAACCACAAATTAACACAAGAATATAATTAATAGCGTATATAATAGAACATCACAAACGAAACACTTGTAATAGCATAAATAGTCAACGTAATGAATCAATTTCCACTTGACATGCACTAGCAAATGAATCAATTATTCATTTTATCACATACTACGACAAAATTTAAGTGTGTCTATCATACTATCAATCTCGATCAAAATTTAAGTGTCACTACGACAAAATTGTATTCCGATATAGGTACTACGACAAAATTGTATTCCGATATAGGTACTAGCAAAAATACTATCAATTCACACCAAATATTCACAATTCAAAATACAATTCAATTCAATTCACACCAAATATTCACAATTCACAAATACAATTCACAAAGTAAATAAACTATTCAATGACAATGCAAGTGAGGGGTAAAAATTACTTGGCGGACGACGACGGTCGGCGGCGACGGTCGGCGGGCGATGATGGACGGGCAGCGACGACGACGACGGGCCGGCTGGAGGGGGTGCAGTGGTGGCTGTCGGCCGGTGGCGGAGGACGGCGTGGGCGGCGGCGGTGGTAGGACGCGCGCGACGGCCAGAGGTGGGCGGTTGCCGTCGGCCGGGAGCACGGCAGCGGACCGGCGAGGGCGGCCTGCGGCGGTGGGCGGGGGCCGACGGCGGCGGGGGCGGGCGGGTGGCGGGGGCCGGAGGTGGGCAGGGGCCGGGCGGCGGCGCGGGCCAGAGGTGCGTGGGCGGTGGCCGGCGGCCGGGAGCACGGCGACGGACCGGCGGGCGTGGGTCGACGACGGCGGGGGCCGGCGGCGGCGGGGGTGGCCGTGGGGGCGGGCGGCGGCCTGCGGCGGCGGGATTTTGGGCCGGCGGGGCGCGCGCATGTACAAGATTAGGTTTCTTGTACGCTCGCGCGCGGTTGGTGATACCTATTCCCTTAACTTCCGTCGGCTATCATTAAAGCCGACGGAAGTTAAATATCTTCCGTCGGCTTTAATGGTGGCCGACGGAAGTTAAGGCTTCTGTATCGACCGGAAAAAAAATCCCCTTTAACTTTCGTCGGCCACTGCAAATAGCCGACAGAAGTTAACTTAACTTCCGTCGGCCGCTTGAGGCCGACGGAAGTTAAAATAGCCGACGAAAATTCCTGGATTGTTGTAGTGAATGCTACCTTTTTAATTTCTTCCATTGTGTATATAACACTAACAAATGATAAATTTTTATAGGTCCCATCTTAATACTATTTGGAACAATACCATTGTGGTTGCCCTAAATCTGACATCTAGAAATCAGTCAAGTCACTTACGACCGATGAAGGTGTCTTAGCTAGCCATAAGTACACTTCCTTGTAGCATTTAAATCTCATAACTTTTAGATTGTTGGCTCATAAATTAAAGTAGGTTTATATATTTCTTTTACTTTTCGCTGGCTTCGTTTTCCTACTGCTCTAAACAGCAAGATACTGATTTTCCATAACAACGAAAGATCCTTCGGAATCGACGTGCTATTTTCCATAGAGTATCTTGATTTTTTTTTTGTTTATGCGTAGCATGAAGCACGAGACTGACCACCGACAGTGTGCCGCCTCAGTGGTAAAATATTGATAAATACTCGTAAACTAGTCAGCAAAGCGGAAGAGCATCTTCAATAATATCAATATATATAACTGAATGTCTTTGTTATTATAGATTAAAATGTCTATTTAACAATTTCTCTATTTGGTTCCCAATAAAATCTTTCTCTCCATCCTCCATATTTTTAGAGAGTAGCTCTCGTTCTTGATCTATCCGCTTCGATCTCACCATCAGTGATACGAGAGAGATATAAAAAGAAAAGAAAAGACGAGAGATTTGAAAAGTAAGAATATTTAGAGATAAAATTTCACTAAGAAGACTATCTATGTGATATTTTTTTTAAAAAAAAAAGAGCGGAAGATCTGCTAATATATTAAAGATAATAAGAAAGAAGCACCCATGGGCCAAAGAGATCGAAACTCCTCATTAGGCTCTAACGGAGATCGGTTCCCCATAGGAAGGGTTGCCATACTAACAACATTTTGTCAGCTAAGAGCATCTACATGATCTAGCGAAAGACTATCTATATTATAATATTGGGAGTGCTTTTCTAGACATGTGAATATCATCTCAGCCCTGGTCGGCTTATAAATATACCAGCCGGGCTGCAGGCAATTAAGGCAAGAAGCAGTGTAATAAGCTTTAGTTAGCTCGTTTGAGTGTAGGTATGGGTGGGATTGATGAAGGAGAGAGCTTTGACGTGGGAATGGCAGAGTGCAGAGTGATCGCGCAAGGCTACAGGGTTGTGGACGAGGAGCGGCATGCCGTGGATTACAGGCCCAGCGTGTGGGGCGACTACTTCATTGCCAACCCAACCCTGCCACACAACTACGAGGTACGTACGTACACACGCGTGCATCACTGTGCTTCCAACATCTTTTAATTTTTTAGTAATTTTACAGTCCTTCTGAGGATGAGATACCGGATTTTCGATGTTAATTTTAATACATTATATCTGAGTCTAATACCTTCGCGAGAACCATAAAATTTCTTGCTTTTTTCTCTTCTGCTTAATGAATTAACCGGCTCAGTTCGTGCCTCGGCCGGTCGGTGCTCCAACCAGAGCGGTGCAGTGCTAGCTCTTGGATATAAGTGCATATATATGTTTAATATTTCTATAAATTTGATACGGAATATTTGCACACGAATGCACATGCATGCATTTGATATCGATTTTATTTTTATCGGCGTTAATTAATTAATAAAAAAAATGTAGCCGCTCAGAACCATGCGTGAATGCACAGCTCTCCTGCAGATCCGACAGTGATTGCTGTGCTTCACGTGCCATATATATCTTCATCTCAAAATTTTATTTGTTTGTGTTATTTGTAGCTAGCTAGATTAATTTCATGAGTTAAACTTGCAGGGATTTATTTATAACCGACATGAAAATAAATTGTGTTCTTCACTAGCGTATTAATTATGTTTAATTACGTTGCGTGCAGAAATCACTGAAGTGGATGCAGGAAAGACGTGACGAACTAATAAACAAAGCGAGAGAAATGTTTGTAGACGACAGCGACACGAGTAGTAGTGATTCCTTTGGAAAATTAATGAAGCTGGTCGATGCACTTCAGCGTCTGGGAGTGTCTTATCACTTCAAAGGAGAAATAAACAGCTCGATGCAAAGTCTAGCTCTCGCCGAGTTCGCGAGTGATGATTTCCACGCAATCTCTCTTCGATTCAGGTTGCTAAGACAGGAGCGGCACCACATCAGATGTGGTATATAAACTATATATCGTCTCTTCCCCGTCTCCGATCCATCTGCATGCATGTTCTTTCTTTCTTTTCAAACGATGCTTCTTTTTCAGTAACATTTTCACACGTCAAATTGTCGTCAGATGTGTTCGACGGATTCACGGACGGAGGAGGAGGGTTGAGGGCAGCTGTACGCAGCGACACGAGAGCAGTGCTTGCTCTGTACGAGGCAGCGCATCTGGGGACTCCGGACGAAGAGTTCCTCAAGGAAGCGCAGGTCGAAACGAGAAATCTTCTCACGGCGGCGGCGGCGGCGGCGATGGCTGGTCGTCGCGCGGAGATTAAGCCTGCGCTGTCCAACAAAGTGAGGCACGCTCTAGAGACGCCGTCTTTCCGTCGGATGAAGAGGCTGGAGGCCAGGCTTTACATCCCGCTGTACCAACAAGACGACGAGGAGTGCAACGAGCTGCTACTTGAGCTGGCCAAGCTCGACTTCTATCTGCTGCAGCGTCTGCATCGGGAAGAAGCCGCAGAAATATGCGAGTAAGTTCGTTCGTTCGTTCGTTCGAACAAATCGATGAACAAAACAACATCATTGGAGAGATTCACTTCACTTAATTGTTGTGACGATGATTATATAGGTGGTACGATGGATTAGAGTCCCCTCGTGAGCTGTTCTACGCGAGGCATAGGCCGGCGGAAGCGTATTTCTGGGCGATGGGTGTGTATTACGAGCCACAGCACGCAAAGGCGAGGAAGCTGCTCGCCAAGTTCATCGCGACGATAACACCATACGACGACACCTTTGATAACTATGGCGTCTGGGAGGAGCTTCAGCCATTTGCTCATGTGATGCAGCGGTTCGTTGGTTAAGCTCTCAATCAATCTCCATGCATTTTACAAAGCCAAGAACCACATTTAGCGTCCGTTTGGTTAAGATTTTTGAATCAACTTTCTCGCTCGGAAGCTGGAATCTGAACCAAACAGCTCTTTTGAACACCCAGTTTTTCCAGAATCTGTAAATTCTCGTAGTATAAATTTGAAAGTTGATATAACCCAGGTTTTATGGATTCTCAGTTCAACTTTTAATGAATATTACCTATCATGTTATTAAAAATATAAGTTCACGTAAAATTTGAAAAAGTAAAAATTTTAGTAAAATATATAATTTTAATATAAACATTACAAAATTTCATTATTAGAATGATTTACATGTAAAATTACATATTAATAATACAACTAAACAACACAAACTACCAAAACATAAATCCACAATTATTCCAACCAAACAACTTCTTAGCTTTTTACAACTCACAGCTCACAACAGCTTTTTTTAGAATTTATAGTTCAACCAAACACACTTTTTAGTTTAGTTTTTTTCCCTAATATTTGTGGGTATATATACTACGTACACGGAGGCCAATTAATTTCTCCCCGTGTTCTTACCTTTTTTTACAGGTGGGATGAAAAAGACGCGGAGAAACTGGGGAGATGTTACAGGGACTACGCCCGGTTTTTGTTCGGCGCCATGAATGAGATCGAGAGTGCACTTCCAAAGCACATATCAAAGAAGCATGTTAATGTTATTAGAGATATAGTACGTTTCTTATCACATCTCTTACGAAAATCCCTTTCAACAAAGTACACATAATATGTTATAGTATTTTTGCATATCTCCTTGATACATGTACACAAGGTCTAGACATTGCTATATTTTTGCTCGGTACTGTACGATTGTTCTTGTTCTTGTTCTTGTAGATCAATCAAGTATGCGGCGGGTACGTTACAGAGATCGAGTGGAGGGATAGTAAATACATCCCACCCTTGCAGGAGCATCTGCAGGTCACCCTGATTACGTGCTTCTACTGGGCAATAAGCTGCACCGCTTTCGTTGTGTTTGGAGAGGGTGTCACAGACGAGGTCATCAAATGGATGTCAGAGTTTCCAAAGATCGTCAGGGACTCCTGCATTGTTTCCCGACTGATGGATGACATCGTTGCCCATGCGGTAAATCTTCTAGCTCGTATAAAATTGTTTCAAGAAACAAAAAAGAGAGAGAGAGAGAAGGGGGTCGATCAATGGCCATTTTGATGAGCTGGGATGAGAAAGAAATCCACAGCAGTGGTATTTTGCAGTAATGGTATCTTACAACGTAACTCATTGCATAGCCTTGTCGATTGAACTGGCCAGATTATCTTTTTTGCATTTTGACCTGTCACTACTGCAAACCATGATTTCTACTCTTCGTGTCGTGCATGTAATTGTTGTACTACTCTCCGTGCAGTTTGAGACGGAGCGGAACAACGTTGCTACGGCTGTGACATGCTACATGAAGGAGTACGGCGCAACAGAGGAGGAGGCGAGAGAGGCGCTGTGGAACGACGTGGAGAACGCGTGGAGAGATATGAATCGGGAGTACCTGAGACTGACCTCGATACCGTCTCCTCTGCTCATCCAAGTCATTAACCTCGCACGCATGATGGAGACAATGTACAAGACCATCGATGGATACACGGATTCTGCAGCACTCCAGGAGTGGATGTCCTTGTTGCTTGCTCAACCGATGCCGTTCTAGGCTGTCGCACCTGTTCACCTGGGACTTTCTTTTCGTCAGAGTAATGAGTATTTGTACTACTAATAACCAATGTACCTTGGACTCCCCTGTCGTGTATTATAAATCGTTGGACTAATATTGTGTAAAATATATATATGCCAACAACTGTGTCATCAATTAGTTTTATTAAATCAATTATGAAATATGTTTTAATAGTGTGTTTATTTGGTATTGTAGATGTTACTCTATTTTGTTTAAATTTGATTAAAGTTAGAGAAGTTTGACGTTAAAAAGTCAAATGGAGGAAGTATTCTGGTTTTTTCACAATATTGTATTTTCTTATTTCAATACTCCTTTCGAAGGGAGAGCAGTGTTTGTAGCACAAGTTGCTCAAAATAACATTTGGAATTTGACAAGTTTACCACACTCTTCACAACAAATTAAAACTTTCTAAAACTCTTTCTAACTTCAGCTCAGCTTCGTTCATTTATATTAGCATGCTATTTTTTAATGATATATTTTTTTTCGTTACACGAAAACTTACTCAACTAGTCGATACATAAAATGAATATAAAAGACGGTGATAAGATGTATCACTGGTGATTCATGGTTTTAGCCGGAAAGTTTGTGAATTAGCAGCAACACTAGTCAAAGTTGGTCATTCGACTTGCTCAATGCAACTGTTTTTCAAAGGGAAAGTCACCAGGTTTGGGCAAGTAACTCTGATGTAGTATAGTATATGGTATTGGAGACCAAACCTGATGTATAAGTAAATTATCAACGGGCAAGTTACACCATTTACAAAGAATTGGGTATGCGAATTTTGGGTAACCAGCATCTGAAACGGTAAATATCACAAACAGCATCTGTCCGGCAAAAAAACTTTCTTCCCTGCCCCCCACTGATTCAGCTATCCCCATCAGGTTCTCCCATTTCTGAATCGGAGGCAGTTCGCTTTTTGGACCGTTGGGTCCTGATAAACTCTTCGATGCGTAACTTGAGCTCTGTGGCCGGTATCAACATGTCTTGTGTGAGGTGAGAGCGGTTGAATGGATCGGTCTGTGAAGGAATAAAAATGTCAGACAAGTGCTGCAACCGCTAGTATGGAAAGTTTAAAGTTTTTAGGATAGTATTTTTTCAGGATGTAGAACTTACACTGTCACTTAGCAGATGCCTAACAATAACTGGCCGATCTACTATGACCCGCGACGACGGTAGTATTACAGGGTCCTTCATCAGGGTATACTGCAAGAGAAAAACCATGTATCATATATCAGTAGTTGCAAATATCTGATGCTACAGGTCAAACGCACAGAAGATTTAATTTAATAGCCAAAATATATCTCAATGAGTTTGAAGCAGTTTTATGATTCAGAATAGTGGTGATAAAAAAACAGTATGGCTAATAGTTCACCAGTCACCAGATTGTTGACATAATGGCTTATCTTTTTTTTTCTTTTGAGACATAATGACGTGAAAGGGAACAAGACTATGTCTATTTGTCTTAGCTTTTGATAGCTGCAGCTACTTCTAAAATCTGAATTTGAAACAAACGGTCTAGATTTGAGAATCAGTAGTTACATAATCTAAAAATTAACTAGAATCCAAAAACTAGAAAATACCATCTCCAAATTCTCACCAGCTATATACTCAGACCAGCCCAACCAACTAAATACCCAGATCAGATAAGTAATAAGAACCTCTAGCTAAAACAAACGGGTCCAAAATGTAATGGTTATGAACTTTGAAACACATGGATTGTCAAAGTTCGTCATCCAAATTTGGTTAACTTTCACAAGATTTTGTTGACAACACTTTTCATTGACTCTGGTTCATTTTGCCAAAACTTGCAAACTCTTGGCATTGCTGAAGTAGGAAAATTTTGGATAGCTAAATACACATATTGCAGGAGCATGTCGCATGTAGGGTCCCTTCATTCAGATAGGGCCTTCTGTACCAAAGTTAGACTATTGTGAAAATAAAATTGTCTCCAAACAAAATGTTTTTCCAATCACTCAACAGTGACTATGGAATAGCCACTAAATAGTTGGTGGGTCATCTATGATGATAACAGATCATACTGAAACCATGGTGAACAAACCTTATAAAGCAAAAAAAGGAAGAACTGTTCATGGCCAGCTTGGAGCATGGATGGCAGTGAATTCAACTCAAACCGTCTCAAACCAAAAGGAAGAAATAAAAGGAGCAGCTTTGGAAAGGTATAGAAGGAATATTGAATCACCACTAAATTCTACCAGATATGCTTCATTCCCTCCCAATTTTCAACTTCAGAATAACTTAGATTGCATAGAAAGAAGGAAGATATTTTCTAACAAATTCAAATAGAACCTGAATTGGATCAAGAAAGTCATCTGGTATTTCCCCAAGCATAGCCTCAGCATCCATGGCCTCAGAAGCAGCAGCTTTTGCCTTACTGGCAAGTTTCATAAACTCCTGTATGATTTGGGGGTCTCCCCCAATCTTCCACAAAATATTAGCTGCACTTGCAAACAACTGCAATGGATAGAAAATTGTCAGTATACAAACTATAGAGATAAAAAACTCATGGGACAAACCAAGCAGAACATACCTGCTCATTGTATGATCTTCCATCTTTTGAGATGGCAGCTGGGAAGATACCTTCTTTATCACCCCTTGTGATATGGACATAGATGGTGGCAATCTACCATGAAAAGACAGCAATGAGAAAGAACTGCTAGAAACTGAAGAGCACTGAAATAAAGCAAAATTAAATATCTCCATGACACCTGTTTCAGAAGCTGCTTTGGCTTGAACTCGTACTTCTCAGGATCTTTTACAGTCAATGATTTCCTCTGGGGACCAGCAAGTTGGAAGAGGAAGTAGTTTAGCATGCTCGCGACCCTTTCCACCTGAATACAATAAGGATTATTTGTTATTACATTGCTCAACAGTCAACATGAAGAAGATAATATTGCCAATTTGATTCCTTCAGATATTACAACTTTATGTGCAGGCATAAAATAGATAAGTAACAAGTAATTCTGTACAATTGTTTGAAGCGTCAGTAGTAACACAATAAATCTTAGTTACACTTATACATAACGGTGAGAATCAAATATATGGGTTATGATATTACCATTTCCGGAAGAAGGAAAGGTGCTGGAATTTGCTCGGATGTGAATGCAAGCATCCCAACATCCTCATTTGCTAGCCTCATGTCAAAGCGAACGACCTAAAAATACATAGTAGATCAGGAACTAACACCCAGCAAACCTCATAAAAATATAGAGGGGACAGGTAAATGCTGGCCAAGACTAACATTCTCCCATTGATGATATACACGACGCCGCTCCTCTCGATCTTGAGGTGGCCTGCGCTCCCATTCTACAATATTCGCCATTTCAGCCTCTATTCCTTTCAGTTCGAGGATTTTGTTCAAACTCTCATCAAGGAGATAGATGCTATCATTGATAAGGAAGTTCAAAAAATTTAAGTAGACACCCTTCTCTTCTTCTATAGCTATCTGTCATATAAAAAGTGGGAAATATTTTCAGTAACAAGTGAGTGCAGCACTAATGCGTATGTATATAGATAAATTACTCACTTGTCTCCATGCGTTTCGATGACTGGGAACATCCCATAGGTACTCTAGAAGCTCAGCAATATTATGCCGAATGTTAAACTTGTCAAAGAACTGCAAAAATGCAAGGTATGTCATAACACTAAACTTAGATGATTTGAAGTAATTAAGAACAAAATATAATTAACAAAAACTAATCATGCCACTCACTTGTGTATGGGAGCCAGTGAATTCAATATCCACATAAAGCTTTAAAAGGTTTTTGACAAGGTAACCGAGACATAGTTGGTGCCCCTCAAATAATGAGGCTGTGGAGCTCAAGCCACTGCATCAATAACATCGTATACCTTTTCAGTACACAGCCTTACAGCCAAAAATCATATACAACAATAAATTTAAACAAAAATGTAGACCTTCTTTGTGGTGTCCAGCAATTCAAAACTTCAACCATCTTTGCTCTTAGGTAAGGATTTTTAATGTAAGAAGTGCCCGCCATGAACATAATGATGAAACTCAGAAAGTCATCCTATAAAAAAACCAGAATAATTAGGAGAGAACTCATAAGTACGTAACAAAGGTCTGTTAATCACAAAATCAGGCAAGCACTACTCTGCAGAATAGCTGGGAAGCGTACTCACCAGTGCAAAGCTTTCCAAAGCTTTTGGAATTCTAGAGGTTAGAACAAGTAAATCCATTGCATCATCGAGGAAATGCTCTGGAATGCAAGCAAATTCCTTTGGACATTGTGATGGCAAAGGCATCTTGAATCCACCAACAAGGTCTACTGACCATAATATCATTAATCTGTAGAAAGATAGTGCACGTTGAAGAAATGCACCATCCTGATTAAAGATAAACTGTTAGTGGTGTTATTAAATTGGAAGAAACAGTTAATGCCCAGAAAAGAAATGAAAACATTTCATATAACAAAACCATTCAGATCAATATGCACTATGTGCGGAGAGAGGAATATAGAAATATGATGCCCAACTTAAGTACTGAACAAACTAAAGTTTTCTTTTTTACGTAAATGTAAAAACAAAATAACAACAGAAAAAAATTACCACGGGACACCATACTTTTGTGGAATTTGCCATAGGACACTCCAAGAAACATGTATTTGCCATAGGACACTCTGGTTTGGTGGTAATTTGCTAAAACACACCATGACAATTATTATTTTAACATTTTTGGCTCAAGTGGAGAGGAAATTTTAGAAATTATTTTTTTACCCCTTGGCCCTTGCCAAATTGCACGCCCAGGTACTATACTTCAAATTCAAAATTTCAAATTTCCAAAATTATGGGTCTTTCAGCCCTTGTTATCTTGCAATAGTTCAAGACCCATTAGCATGTCCAACATCCATTCTATATAAAAAAAAGGAATATCACTAGAAACTGGTAACATCATCCCATGTTCAAAAAAGACATGCAAGAGGTGATAAGAATATAAGATGATTTGTTGACTGGGAGTTAAAAGGGGGTATTACCCTTATTATCTGAGCTTCATAACATAGTTTGTCCTGTGATAAAATCTCAACTATCTTCTCTAAGCGTTTTATATCTTGATCAAGCTGTGCTGAACCACCTCCTTGATCTCGCATTGCTCTGTTTGATTCCAAATCATCTTGGCACCTTGCAAGATCCTAAAAGTGTGATAAAGAAATGATGTCTTAAGTGAAAAATTCAAGAATGCATGCTTGGATCTAAAAAATGATTTGCATTTGGTCCAAATGATCCCTAACAGAGCTGTCCTAAAGATTAATTTATTATCAATATATATAGATCAAGAATGTATCAAAATGCAATACTTTGTAAGGTAATGCAATAATGCATAGACAAAAGCAAAAAAAAAGTGTAAGAAGAAACAGATGTAAAGTATGCAAAGAATATCCCCAGACCTGAGAATTATGTTTGAAGTCTGACAAAGCTTTCATCAGCCCCAGATTGAGCACCCTTGAAGTCATAAAGAAGCATTCACAAATAAATGAAAAGTTCTCTTTGTTCGAGCACTTCACAAGTGACCCTCCTTTAACAGGAAGAGAAATTGTATTATTTGTGCCAGAGCTTGTGGCTTCCTGTGATTCAACAAATTGGGCATCCCCACTCACACTATCTTGAGCATGTTCATAGCCCCTGCTCTCTATCCAAGATGAGACTTCTTCAGAAGAAGCATTTATTGCTGTCAAATTCCTACAATGCAGAAATAACATATCAATTACTGAAATATGCATTCTACTAACTTTACACAGATCATTTACACCAAATTTCTTAGAGAGAAAAATACTTGAAATCAATTCTATCGTTGAAGAAGAGGTAGTTGACATCAATCTTGTCCTTCTTTGACTCCATCCTATCCAAAAAAGGCTCGCATAGACGTAGCATCACAGCACTGAGATTCACAAACATACCAGAGCTGGCGCTCTTTAAAGGGTCAACCTGTTGAACAGCAGAGGATGAGTTTAGTATAACACATTAACAATGAATATCAATAAAAATGTTTTAAAAGATTTTGTATCATTTCAAGAATAGTTGGTTACTGCAATACAAGCTAATAGGCCATGTAGATATATTACTCCCTTTTAAGGCAATTCCACATTATACAACAATAAAGCCTTTCAATCCCAAGCAAGTTAGGGCATAGTTATTACGACAGTGCGGCGAGGCGCCAGACCACCTTCACATCTTTTAGGCGAGTATGGCGTGCGGCGAGGCGACGCCATACTCACTTAACATAAATGTGCATGTCACAATAATTTTAGAACAGTAGGAAATTAAATTTAGAACCATATGAAATATAAATAGTCAAACAAGTCCATACTCCATTTAGTATAAATAAACATGCATAAGTCATATATGGTTAGATGCTAAAGGAGGCAACCAGCTATCAATTAGCTAGCTATGCATGGAAATCCTATAAATAATCGGAGCTGATCAACTTTATACGGAAATCATCAATATATGGAAAGTTGATCAGTTATATATGGAAATCAACAATATATGGAAGTTGATCTGTTTTATATGGAAATTATTAATATATGAAAATCATCAATATATAGAATGTTGATATATAGAAATCATCAAGATATGAAAATCTGATTAGTTTTATATAGAAATGATCAATATATGGAAATGTATTCATCGCACAATATTCTATTATTTGAGCTGCCAGACTTCCACATCACCTCCTCCACCTCCTTCCATGCTCCTACTCTCCTAGCGCTCCCCACCCTCCATACTTCCATAGGCATCCTCCTGCCCCCCTCCTGCCACTGCTCCTCCCTCTCCCTCTCCCTCCATCGGCCTCCTCTTGCTCCGTCAGCTGCCCCTCTCCCTTGGCTGAGATGACACTCGCCTGCGCTGGCGCCGTGGGGGCCCTCTGGTCCTTAGCTTCTAAATCGACTCTTGTGTCCCCTTCGGGCGCCAGCGAAGGGAGCTGCAGGCGCAGGAGGGAGCGGTGCATGGCAACACTGGCAGCAGAAGGGAGCAGCAGGATGGCTAGAGACGAAAGGGAGATAGAGGTGCAGAAGAGAGAAATAGGTGCGGAGGAGCTAGGTTTCACCATTCAACCCGTTCACAGAAGCCCAAAACACAAATCAGATTGTTGTTGTGCCTAGCGTCACCGTGAAGTAGTATGGCGTTCATCCGATGCCATAAGCGCTTAGGCGGAAGCCATACCGGCTGTGGTGGATGCCACATTCAACTGTGGCGAGTCATCGACCGTGGCGTCCACCAGAGTCCACCTAGATGCCTAATCTTGGCCTAATAGACAATTAGGCGATGCCATGACAACTATGAGTTGGGGTAGACTAGAGTTGAAACCTAACATAGGCCATTAATCAAGGCAATTCCACATTATAAACAACTCAATTCCAAAATATGCAAAGGTGTCATTTTATGATTTTGGGTTGTACACTTGTACTTGTAACAAAACTGCCATTAGGGCAGTGCACTATCACTAGCACATGCAAAGTACTCATTTTGCATGTGTTGGGATAATAAGCGCCTGTTTGCCAGTCCCACCAAATCACCATTTTGACTTGTGGACCGTTGTCCATGACTCCATGCTCACTAGCATTTCAGACCTTGAGTGGGACAGCATCTAATCTTGGCATGAAACAATTTGTTACACTACTACTGACCGAAATTTGTCTTCTTAATCTTTTTTGCTAATTGTATTTGAATTGTACCTAATAATGTGGTTTAAATGAAAATCTGATGCAAGGTATGGAAACCTATATGATGGAATCATACATTATGGTTGGCTAGGCCCAGTTAAATTGCCAATTACCTGCATGCGAGATCTGCCCGCATTTCTATTTATTACTTCAGCAATAAACTCAAGGACCTTTTCTCTAGTATCCATATTTTTAAGCAGAGTGAGAAGAACATCCTTTAGGCCATCGTACAAGTTATTCATAACACTCTTGATTGTTGTAAAAGAGGACATCAAATCAGCTGGTCTGCGTGAAGATGCCTCTGAGAAGCAATGTTGCCTGACCAAACATTAAAATTAACAAGGATAAGGATATGCACAAAAAAAAAGAAAACAATAGGTTTGAATTTTAAAGGCATGACAAAGCAGTAAATTCAAAACACAGAATTGGAAAAAAATGAAAGTAATAGTAAGCATAAGCTGCATTCTAATGCAAATGCACTTACGCATTTCTTTTATTAAAAAGAAGACTACAAGTTTTTCCATTCAAGAAAATTCTCCATAGAAAAAAGAGGACCCTCTCAAGATCATGAACAGAGAACAAAATTTGTTAATGAACTAAAACACAAAAGTTCATGGGAACTCATTAAGAAATATTTGGACTAGACACATGCTACAATAAGCACAAATCTTTTCTATGTCCCGGAAAACATTAGATAAGACCATACCTACAGCAATCAATCAACAATAAGCACTCACCCGATATCAGGCTTGCTCGCAAACTCGCGGTCAGGAATTGCACTCACATGGAAGAATGCCCCGAGCACACTGGAGAGCTCCATGACTCTCCCTTCCCCAATAAGCATGATTTGATTTTCTGGTATCCACTTGGGGTGATTCACCAGAGCCTTAGCACAGTTAGGAATTCCCACGAGCCGCCTCAGCACCCGCAGAGGCTTCTGGAAGTCGCCGAGTGCCGACACCTTCTCAACACTTTGCCTTAGGCGCTCGTACAGCTCACCCATCGCTGGCTCAACAGTCTCATAATCCGCGTTCCCGAAGAATTCCTCAAGGAAGCCAGGCGGTGGCGGAGCGCCAGGGGCAGGAGTAGGATCGAGGGCGTCTGCAGCGTCTGCCAGGAGGAAGACGAGCAGCTCGGCCGCGGGATGAGGCGCGTTTGCGGGAGAGGGAAAGGTATCGGGGTTTCCGGCGACGATGCGGGCGTAGGAGAGGATGAGTCCCCGGAGGTGGGCGATCGAGTCGGCGAGGCGGGTGCGGAGCGCGGCGTCCCGGATGGTGGAGATCTTACGCGCCTCGTCGGCGGCGCGGCGGAAGGCCGCGACTAGGAAGGCGAAGGGGGTGGGCGAGGCGGCGGGCTGGTCCTGGATCGAGAGGCGGTCGATGAGGATCCGCTCGGATGCGTCGCGCAGCGCGAGCAGCGGGCGCGACTCGGAGAGGAGCTCGGCGGCGGTGAGCTCGAGGTAGGCGACGGCGGGGCTGGGCGTGGAGGGGGGCGTGAGGGAGACGAGGAGGATCTTACGCATGATGATGTCCTCCACCTCGTCGGGCGTGCGCTGCTGCCGCGCCGGCGGTGAAGGGGACGCCATCGTCGACGGGCGGTGCTGCCGCCCGATGCGAGGAGGGCTTCGACTTGTACCCTTGTGTTGTTTGCGGGGATTGGAAGAGGAATCGCGTGCCGCGCTGGCGCTGGCGCTGGCGCTGGCGCTGGGTCTCGCCGTCTCGTCTCGCTGGGCTTTGGGGGGCTTTTGCTTTTGCGGGGCGCGGCCAACACACCACGACGGCGAATCTTTTATATTACAGAACTCAATAGTAGAAACGGAGTAGGTTTCTAATGGACGTTTCTAATACTACTTAGAATATCGTTAGTTTTTTAAAAACTAATATTTTTAAAGATATTCAATTACTATACTGTAATTTGTAAAAGGGTAAGTTCACGTAGAAGCGGTAAAAAACGAACGTCCAGTTTCATGGCAGAGAAAACGGAAAATAAATTTAGCTTTTCGAAAATTTTAATACAGTGATACTAAAAACTCGTAGTATAGGTGCTATTATAGAGAAGTCTGCTCTGTTGACTTCTATAATAGTAAAAAACTCCGATAGCGATACTTACAGAAATTGTAATTAGTTAATCTGGTTTTTATTTTAAACAAGAAATTTAAATTATTATATTATATAAATCTTCAATCTAATGAGTTATAACTCACCCCATGCCATAAACTTATTTCTTTCTTTCTCCAGTTATTTTGGACCGAATCATTTGTTTCATCCAACCAACTCATACTTTATTCATGTCACAATCCCTTTCGCCTTTCCAAAGTACCTTATAATTAAATAAGAGGAATAATCTGTTTAGTAGGGTTTCATGTTTTGAATCCTAAATTTTGGATTTAATCTTAGCCAAATAACTATTGAAGAGTGTTAGAACAAACAGACGATCCTAACTCTGTTTAATGGTACTAGTCAGATGCCTGTGCTTTGCAACATAACATTATTTTGTAATATAGTTTTTATGTAAATTTATATTTCTGCATGATTTTTTAGAAATCTAAGAGATTTTACACAAAATTCGTACATCCGCGCAAAATACAGACCGAAATATAAAATTACATTTTCTTTTTTTCTTCTTTTTTCTTTTTCCTCTTTTTATTCTTTTTTCTTTTTTCACGCAGGCTGCACTTCTCGCCTGCACTGTGTCGTGGGCCGTGCCCCTGCTCATGCCGCGCGTGCATGCGCTCCGATCCTGCATGCGAGGGGACGGTTGCGGGAGGCGTGGCACATGCATGTGTGGGCGAGTGGCGACGGGACCAAACGGACGAGTGAATCGGCGATTTAATATAGTAAACCCAGAAAAAATACAAAATGAGTTATATTGACAACCATATCCTTGACTCCCCTGCATCAGATTTAACAAAAAAATGTTACTCTACTAATTGAGCAGTCACTCTGTAAAAATAGCTCAAAAAGCAAAAGAACCAAACCTTTAATTATCTTCCATTATGTGAGCACGGTAAACACCATTTTAACCTAGAATTATACTCTACAAAAAATGATCATGCTCCACCGCTCCAGCACCAAAACTCCATTCAGTATCCTCACCGGAAGCAACCAATTTGTCCAACGACCATCACATCCAGGATATGAAAGGGAGAAAGCACCCCAAAACCTAGGCACTCTCCAAGGACCAGTTATGTTAAGCACAAAATCCCCACAAGTCCACTAACAAAAGCTAATCCAGTTACACAGTCAGTCGGCTGCCAACCCCCAAGAATTCAAGATACCAACTCTCCCACTAAAAATAATCCCATACGCATGAAGCACTCGCTGCGGATTCAGAACACGCAAGGAGATATCAGATTAACAAGATTAAGTTATTGGATCAAACAGGAAAGAATTGCATATCAACGGAGAAATGGTCTTTGATGTTAACATCTACGAAGCAGAACAAACGGAGCGTGCCTTGATGAGATATCAACTGAGCTCTCAAAACAGATACCAGACTTAATTTCAATGAGATGCACACGACATCACCTTGCCGCGGCAATCCAAGTGGGAGGTGGTGTTGTCGACATTGGCATATGTGCTCTGGACCTAGAGAAAGGAAGGAAGTCAGGACTCATGAACAACTGAGGTCCGAGCAGAGCGAGAGGACGACTCACCGGACAATAGCACAAAGACACTACATGGGTGTGAAGAACAGGAGAGGGAGGAGTGCTGACCTGTTTTCTGGCCACCGTGGCGATGAGAGGCGCGAAGAGGGGCACGACAGCGGCACTGAGGACGATGGTGCGGACACGTCTAGACATCGGGACATGATGCAAAGATCCGCGCCTGTGGCGTCGGCGTTGGGGATGAAAGTTTGGGTGACGTGTTTGGGGCCACCAGATCCGTACGACGGGCCGGCGGGACAGCGGGATCCGGTTATGTGGGCTGCGTGGCGAGGGCGTGAATCTCGCAGACGGCGATGAGGCGGGCGGTGGTGGCTAGGGCGGTGGAGAACGGCGCGACAGGGAGTGCGAGCATCGGTGAGGGAGTTGGGGGCAGGCAGTTGTGTAGTGAGGGAATCAACGACTGCGCGCGTGGGGAGGATACAGTTGCCGTGACCCGCGAACTGCGCTCGTGAGGAGAAGACGGTTGTCGCGCTGCACGCGTGCGGAGGAGAGTTGTGTGTTGTGCTTGGAGAGCCGCGGACGGACGATTGACTAGAGGCTTTAATATAGTAGAGATGTTTATTTTAAATATAAAAGAGAGACCTTCGTACAAATATCGGCCAGGAGAATATGTATTTGCAGCATGTACATCTTTGTCAACCCAGTGGAAGCTCTACTCGTGCAGCAGTGGCGTAGCTAGAGGGTAGCATGGGTAGAACTAGGACTACCCTAAAATTTGTTGCTTAATGATGGTGAACAACGGTATTTGATGGAGAGAAGCCACAGTGGCATGGAGCTAGCCTACTAGGCACACCCAATGAAAAATGGCTGGCTACGCCACTGTCGTGCAGTGCCCTCATTTGTACTTACGGTCAACAAATTTCCTTATCTAACACAAGTAAATGGTATAGTAGATCTCTTCGGCGTATAAATAATAGTTGTTTTGATTTTTATTGAGACTGTACAAATATTAGTCATCCCGTCAATCGAAGCATTTGTCACTTTAATTGTCCTCTTCTCCCGAAGCGTTTCTGTAGTAAAAAACGCAAAAAATAGAGGTTGCCAAATGAGAGCTCCATAATCAATTGAGACAATTTTGTAACTTTATTTAATATTACCTTGGTATGTGTAATTCTATCCAAACGACTAATATTTGTGGGAGTATATTATTTCCAATGTTCTAAATTTCTAATCTACCGTGAATCTACTTTTAATATATTTTTTTATGTTTTAAAAATAAAAGAAACAGTGGAGTCAAAAGTCAAAATCTAGATAAGTATATTTTTAAAGTCGTAATTTTTGGATGCCATAAAAACAAATTTTCCTGTGAAAAACTCAAACGGCCCACCGTTATTGGTCTTCCCCCGTGCCCTCGGCCCGTCTCGTTCGCTCGCCAGCAGGAGCGCCGGCGTCCGGCTCATCCTCGCCGCGCCGGTGAGCGTCCGTACGGACACCGTCTTTCTCATCTCTCTGCAGTCTGCACACACTTTTTCTCTTGACTTGACCTTGGTACTAGTAGCAGTTTGTTTCCGGGAATAAAAAGAAGGGAGTTGGAAAAAATTCGTGCAACCGTTATTTTGTTATTTGTCTCTATGTTATTATTATTTTCAGATACTCGCTTTCATACCATTTTGTATGCATCTGATATATATGAACCAACCTACAACACTGTTTTTTATGTATTGATCATTCTACCTTATTCTTCTTCCTTCACCTCTCCCAACCAGTACCGCATCACTCCACTTTCACGCTAAGCTTACCAAACACAAAACACCATGGTCCATCCAAAATTCCAAATCTCCAAACCAACTACAAGCACCAACCCTAAATCCTCTCTCTCCATCAGAGATGCTCTCTTCCTTCTCTAGCACAGCTTCTCCCGCCCTCCTCACCGACGGTCAGTACCCAAAGAACCATGCTCTTGTCTCCTTTGCCTCCATCAATAAAGCCTGTCAATCGACTTTTATAGCTGAGAGATTTCTTGCTACCTCGGACGAGGCAAAGAATGCCCGCAGTATTTTGGCGTGGCCATGGCAGAGACGTCTAGGGTCAGGAGGAGGCACTCACAGAAGCTCGGTGTCTCTCGGACAACAACTTTTGTTTCACTCCTCTCTTTCCAGTAATCCAGTCGATGTGTCATTGTCACTGATGCTCCACTGCCAGTCATCACCAATGCCGCCTCAACCCCCTAGTGTCATCACCCAGTCGCCATTCCCACTGTTGCCCCCTTCTCAACCGAGCATCCCCTGCAACGCCTCTACACGTGTTGTTGTCCTCCACTATTGAGTCGATGTTGTTGTCCAGTGTCCTACGCTCCTGTGTGTCACCCCACCTCAGTGGCCACCTCCCCCCTGTTGAGTCGTCGGACTCCATCGTGTCTCCCGTTGCACGCCCGTACCTCCCTGTGTGCCCTCCATGCCATCCTCATTTTACCGAAGCTCGGTGTCTCTGGGGAGAGCGACACAATCCTAAGAGGCTGAGATAGCCCGAGGCAGCAAACCACTAGGTGCGGTGGGGGAAGAGTGTTCATCGAGGCAGTACTACGACATGCACGTGATCAAGATAACAGTGTAACACATGGGTAACGTGGATAACACAAAATATTATAACCTTGCGGGTAGGCCCATAGTCGCGCGAGCGTGTACATAATGGTATATGGAAGTATATCTCTGAATAGTAATAATACGGAGGTAAGTAGTGAAATAGTAATGATATTTCTTATGTTTTAGAAAATAACGATGATATTGATACAATTAATCCTAAAAAATTTGGTGGATACGGTACGCACCCACCAAACAATGCATACCGTACACTAATGGTTGACACATGTCCCAAAAAATAATCCAACAGTGAGATGCGGTTCGGCTCCAGTCTGTAGGGCGTGGCGGCTCTAGTTTGAAGACGCGGTCGTTCCCCTTCTCATCGTCTTCACCGCGATGCTTCCGTCGGCAGTGCAGTCGGCCACGCCACAGGAGGAGGACGTGGGGTGCCTCAGGGGCATCAAGGTAGAGGCTCCACGAGCTGGAAGGGCGGCTCTCGCCTCTCATCGTCAACCTTCAACAACGTGTCATCGGGCACCCTTTGCGAGTACTTCGACATCTTGTGCTGGAACCCGTACGAGTCGCCCTTTACATCCTCGCTGCTCGTGGCCTAGTGGTGACCCCGACCCCCTCCACCCCTTGGCCAACAACTAACGGAGACTCTCATTCGGCCATCCTCTCCGCCCCTTAGGTTATTCACAATTGGGGTTTTATGGTATTGATTATTATGCTACATTAAATTTTTTATTGATATGACATTCAATTAATGAGGAAAGAGAATGAAATAGTGTCATCACCATGACATGGTGCTAACCCATTTCCAAGATGTGTGAAATGAAAAATCCATTGAGAACCAAATCATTTCATCAGAGAGAGGGTATTTCACGAGAGTCAGTTGCATTTAATTACGTTGGTTAGCCTAGAAAATAGTGAAATGAAACTCTCCACTGAGAGAGAGTATTTCATTCAGTTGTAAAGCTGATGTGACATTCTAGAAAATGGTGTTATGAAACCCACCACTGTAAATAGCCTTAGCGGGGACTAGACACATGGTGTGTTGTTGCGCCGCGCGGCCTGATTAAATCCAACCAAAGGAATTTCGCGGCAGATCATTAGGGCATATTTCTGTTGTGCATGCATGCCGCTTGGATGAATTTAGGTGAATGCAGGAAAAAAAAGTGCACACACATGCTAAAGCCTCAGGATCTAAGTACCTCCAAAGTGTTTCTCTAAGCTTTTTGGTGGATACAGTCCTAAGCTGGATGCTTCTCCTTGCTAACACCTGCTCCAGATGCTTTTCAAATGAAGTGATCAGATAAAATAAATGCGACTGTTTTCTCATATGCATGGGTTTGAAGGGAAGTATGCCGCACAGTGCATCATTCTAAGTCCTAACATGTGTAATGTATTGTTCCTTTCTTTATTGAAAGGCAAACAAATGAACTATTATCCTCCAAATGTTTACAATAAAACAGGTGATTGTTGATTGGTCCATGACTTAAGGTCTTAAGCTCAGTTTTCTCTTCAGCCTTATAAGCTCATGTAGTTTTATGAATATCCACCATGCATCAGCACATTATTATCTGTACTCCTTCAAGTGGTGATGAATTGGTGGTGATGAACAGTGAAGTGGTGAATGGGTTCATTGATGTCCTAAAGATTTTATTTTCTTATGGTTGTGTCATTTGCCCACTTTTGGTAAAAGTGCTAATGTTTCAGACATTTCTACAGTTTGTGCTCTGGTTTGGTCTTCTGTTCGCTTGCCTCCTTGCAGATTCCTGTTTTCCACCATCTTGCTGAAAATGCTAATGTCAGCTAGATCCATGTTGTTTTTTGTTTGGGGGTTCTCCTTACATTGCCATTGCCCTTATGCATGGTTCTCTTGATCATTTCAGATCCTGGTATTAGAATTTTGACGTTGGCAAAAGCAGTGGCTTTGAGATGGGAGTAGCATATGGCTGCAGCCTGCACTGTAACCATCGTCATCACAAGGCCCAAGTGTCCATGATATGAAAGCAAAATCTATTAAGCACAAGTGTTCTCTGTGGCATTACCACGGGTGCAACTTGGCAAGATGCAAAGCCAAGTAGGTGGAGGCTTGCCTGAGACTGAGAGAGATTGACGAGATTAATACGAGGCAGCAGCAAGCTAGTGATCATGATGCAAGTTGGCCGGCATGGGTATCATCCAAAATATTCTCTCGGCATCTGACTCTGAGCAGAGCCAAGTTTGAAGTATCCTCGTCCGTCTGGTCGCTTTCGGTGCACAACTTGGTGATCTCGACGCACACGAACTCATCTTCAGTTTGCCTGTTCTCGACAGATTCTTCAGACTGGGATTTGTTCCTTTTTTTCTATGGATTAAGCAAAATAAACATTCGTGCTAGTTGGGCATTTGTAATTTTATATGATACATATACATAGATCAAGTGGCATTGATGAACTCCATCTGCAGGTTTCCATCTATCCTTACACTGTTTGTTAAGTAGCTATTGGTCGGTACACATGGTTCGTTTACGTAGTAAAACGGTGAGCCACCCGGTGTTTGAGTTCCCACTAACTACATGTTGGCGTTTCTTAGAAAAAAAACCCTCTACATATTGTATGGACTGGTAAAAGGACAATTGTGATAACCAAATAATTAGAAATCACATTTGTGAGTGAAGTTACTTGCTAACTAATGTTAAAAGGAGATGATTTTATTTTTATGCATGTAGCATCGCATCTGTTACTAGCTGACTCCTTGTTATTAAATTGAGCCACATATTGGATCATCGGTAGTTGGTTTTTAAGGTTGTGTTCGGAGGATTCGTGTCTAGCTTCTTTGCTCCGTAGAGTTGTAGTCGAGCCAAATGTGTTTGTTAGGCCTTAATCTGAACCAAAGCGTTTTAAAAAAATACACTAGTATGGTGGAGTGAGGTTTAAGTAGCTTCAGCCGCTCCACTCAAAAAAAACCTAAAAAATTACCCTTAATTATCACTGAACTATCCCATCTGTATCCTTCTTAAAACTGAAGCCAATTTCTAGAATAACTCAATTCAACTAAAGTGGTGTTTGGTTCTCTAGACTAAAGTTTAGTCCGTGTCACATCGGATGTTTGGACATCAATTTGAAAGATTAAACTTGAACTGATTATAAAAATAATTACAGAATTAAAGGATTATTCACGAGACAATTTTTTAATCCTAATTAATCCATGATTAGAAAATATTTACTGTAGCATCACATTGTCAAATCATGGCGTAATTAGGCTCATTAGATTCGTCTCGCGAATAATCTACCAATTATAAATGAGTTTTATAAATAATCTACATTTAATGCTCTAAAATAGCATTTAAACGTCTAATGTGAGATCCGCAGCACTACACACTTCTAAATTTTGTGAGATTATTAATTTTTTTAAACATGATAGCTCCAATTCTAATTTTTTTTTAAAGCTACTGGACTAGTGGAGTCAAGACTCAGAGCCATTATAATTTGGGCTCGGCGGCGGGCACAGTCGGTCGCCTCGCCCCCTCGTTGCCGACTCCCCCGTCTCCTCTCGAGTTCGCTCGCCGCCTTCGCCGAGCAGCGTCGATCTCCGTCCACGGGCAGTGGGGCGCCGGCGTCCTGCTGCTTCCGCCTCACCCTCTCCGGTGAGCGCCCGCACGGGCATCCTTCCTCATTTCCGCCTTCTCGTCTAGATCTAGAAGCTTTTCTCTTTGCCCTAGCCTTGCTAATAGCAGTTTGTTTCCACAAAAAAAAGGGCATTGGGGATTCAGCTGAACTGAACCCCCATGCCCAACGCTAGGTCCGCCGTCCGCCCCTGCTAGTGCGTGGGTATCCTTGTAATCTTCCGATTAATCCATCCGTTCATGACCTGATTTTCATGTACATGCATGAGATTTTGGCGCCTGTTACCCTCAAATTGATGCTGAAGCAGGAGTTTATTTTCATGAAATTTGGTGAATTGTTGTTGATCTTTCATGGATTGCAACTTAACCGCATGCGAACCGAATGCAGGGTTTTAGGTGGTGACGCTGAGTGGCTGTCTGCCTCAAATGGTGCTGGTGGTGAAGCAGTACCGGTGCACACACTCTGCGAGCTGTCTCTGCCTCAAGGGGCACATCAGCGAGGATGCGCTTTTCCTTGTTTTCCGCCACATGAACTGGAACCCGAGGATGATCGCCCTCTTCTCCTGCGTGTCCAAGTGGTTCGATGAGATTGCCAAGCGGGTGTTGTGGAAGGAGTTCTGTCATGCCAGGGCGCCCAAGATGATGCAGGACCTGCACTCTAGTGGCAGCCATATTGTTGATGGCAACTGGAAGGCGCTAGGGAAGCTTCTTATCCATTGCTCAGGGTGCACAAATGGGGGCTTATTTGGTAATATAAATGTGCCGGGGCACTTTGTTTTCAGGACTCGCTTCTCGAGGACTTGTGGAAAGAGCATCTTGCCTCCGCAGTGCAGAACAGATGTGCTGTATGTTTCGGATCCTTGTGAGCATCTTGATCAGGGTGAGGAAGGTGACTTAGGTTTTTTCCGGGGCATCTTCAAGTCTTTTGCTGCTTCGAAGGTCAAGAAGATGCTGATCGAGAAGCAAGCAAAGTTCCATCCAAAGGAGGTGTGTCCTTATTGCAAAGCAAAGTTGTGGAACTTGCTTCATGCAAATATGATACCCAGAAGTGCTTCCATAAGGTTGGATGCTTATGACGATTCTGTTGAGTATTATACATGCCTTAATGGACACATCCTTGGTTTATGCACTCTGATGCCTGTCTCTGATTCTGAGGATGCAAAGGAAGAATGATTATCAAAACTTGAATCAGGTACCTTTATTTTTTCTTCTACAGTTGTAGTCTACTCTCTACCTATGTAGAGTATTTGTACTGTGCATTTAACTTGTTTCATGATGTATATTCTTACTAAGCATGCTTGTTTATGGGTCAAACCTGATGTATGCCTTCTATGTTTCAACATGTATTTACAAAAGAACTTGATATTTCAAGATGATGATGCATACATGATACTTGAACAGATACCCATTTAATGTAAATGCTATTCTTTGGCAATCTTTCCACAGAAGGATAAACTATAACTTGCTTATCATATATATATACATACATACATACATATACACATACATATACATATACATACATATAGACATGTATATATATATATAGACATATATATATATATATATATATATATATATATACGGGAGCGATATTCTACACCACGTGTGTAGAATAGCTATTCTACACCGACCACGGGAGTACTACTTCAGAAGTAGATTTTCTGAGTAGAATAGCAATTGAGTACTGCTTTTTTCTCTAAGTAGTAGATTTCTCAGTAGAATAACTATTCTACACCCGTGGTGTAGGATAGCATATATATATATATATATATATATTGACATTCACTATCTACTATCAGCCTATCACATACCAATGATGTTATGCTTTATTTAGGGCCATGGTAGTTTCATAGGAAAGCATAGAGACCATTTATATGGTTCCTGCTGAGTTTTTCTAATGAGTTGTTTGAAATCATGCTATAATGTAAAAGCTTAATCAGTTGTAAGAGAACCCAAATAGTAGATCTACGGACGGTTCACAGAGAACCAATATTCAAGAAGGTGCTAGGCGCTAGTTGGGCAGTGCCTTGGCACCTAGCACCTAGAGGTGCATAGGTTCTGCTAGGCAACGGGTGTGGCAGACAACTAGTCAACAAAAAATGAACACATGTTTCACAAAAATAGCAATCAAAAATTCAAAATACATGCTTTAGTAAAGTTTCAGCACGCAACATAAAGAAAAGTGCAATGTATTCTCATTTTGAACATCATAGTTGTTATGGCGGCGCGCCTGAACATATAACTAGTGATGGCGTGGAGGCGGCGGCCGGGGACCAGGGTGTTACTGCCTTGGGGGAGCTTGGGTGACCAATGGTGGCAGTGTGGCACGGCTGTTCTAGGTGTAATTTGATAATTTCGTGGCATTTTTATTGCTTGATGTCAAGTTTTGGCAGGAAGCAAACCGCTACGGACTACAAATGTGTTAACCATGACAAAATAAATCGTCACTCATTGGAAGCAGCAAAACTGCACTAGGCTATCAGTAACAGTAACTAGTCCAATGAGCACTAGATCATCCTAATATTCATTTTGTGTAAAAATGACAATCCTATATCATGTGTTTCAAATGTGTTTTGGTCTTCCCCTCTGACAGGTGGTGGCCTTATTGATGACTGCTCTGTGAATCGTGTTATCAACTGAGAATCAGTGGCACGATAAGAAAATATTCCAGATGGTCATTGTATTTATATGTGATGTTTTCCTTGGTGCCTGTACAAATGTGGGATCTTGCTTTCAACTAACAGTAGGCAGCGTGACAAGAAGCGCTGTTGTATTTATCCGCAATGTTCTTTGTACCAATAGAACATTACAATTATGCTATGTGCATCACCTCTTTCTTTTTTTATTGGTGCCTCTTTACAGGTATCTTGTATTGTATCTACATGTTTACAACACCTGACATGGACTGTAGCATTAAGGGACTGTCGAGATGTACACAATTTGCTTGTCTGCAATACAGCTCATAGTTGTTATGGCGTCGCCATAAAAATTGCAATTTGTCACGCCACGCCATATCACCCGAAGGCCTATGGCGAGCGCCACATGAGTGTGGCGTCGCTATGGCGTCGCGTGGTGCCCGCCACGGCCGTGGTGCTCGACATATAGAAGGGAGAGAGGAGAAAGTGAGTAGCATAGTGAGGCGCAACGAGGCTGGACGCGGCGCGGCCAGGCCAAGCGTGGCACGGCCAAGCGCGATGAGCGGCGCGGACGGGCCATGCGTGGCGCGACTAGCCGCGACAAGCAGCGCACGACACGGCCAGGAGCGCCGGTGCGGAAGATGACAGAGAGGAGGGAGAGGAGTGCGGCGGCCGGCGGCTGAGAGGGAGGTGGGAGAGAGAGGAGGGAGAGGAGTGCGGTGGCCGGCGGCTGAGAGGGAAGTGAGAGAGAGGGGGGATTGTATGGCGGCGGCTGGAGGGAATGGGAGGTGAGAAAGAGAAAGGAAGGGGTTGAGAAAATTAGGGTTAGGAAGTGGACTTTAAATATTCAGACTGAGCTTTAAATGGGCTATTGGATCAAATTTACAAAACAAATTATTAAATGAACATTTAAATATAATATTAGACATAATTTTATATATTTTATTGCAATTTTAATTATATATTTTTATTTTATAAGATATATAAATTAACATTATTGCAACTTGATATGAAATTGCTATTTTTATAATACTATAATACTATCCTTATTTGCAATTTAGTACTTATATATTGATATATTTTTTAAAATCCTTAAATTCTATAAGCTATTTTTCTATATTGGTCGCCATGCTGATGTGTCTATGGTGACGCCACGCCGCGCGCCATAAACGCTGTAAAGTTGTGAATGTGCTAGATCACCGCGCATCGCCGCATCGCCGTAACAACTATGATACAGCTTCTATATTGTGTTCCCGTCGATATCTACAGCGATGGTTAAGTCAATGGTTTTGCATAGTACTGTTCGATCTATGGATGTTTCCGGACTCCAAATGTATAGCCTCCTCTCGCTCTGTTTTTATGATCTTTTGACGACCCTTCTTTTGATGGTATCCGCTCATATTAGTTCGAGCGTTTCAATAATGTCCAATCACTGAGTTTTTTTAATCTTTTAACGATCGTTCTGTTGATGACACCTGATCATATTAATTTGAGCGTTTCAATGTCCAATCACTGAAGGATTTAAGCATTGGTGGTTCTTTTCTGTTGTCACTTATCCAATGTTCCCTGAAGATGTTTTTGTTACATTAAGCCGTAGATAGATTTCAATTAGACCGACTAGTCAGTTCTAGTCGTTCATATGATCGACCTATATATTTAGGAAATTTAATACATACTATGTATAGTATATACCAATAAATCGATCAACAAGACTACATTAATGGCTAGTTAGTGACTCAAAGTGAGATTTGATTTCTTCTGTGTCTAGAATTACATATCTATGTCCTAAACTCTATTTTTTACTTGTTGGCGAAATAACAAATAATTAAAGTCAGTTCTAATATAGCAGTAGAGCAGCAATAATGTAGCATTAAATCACCAGGGCTAGAGCATCTTAAAGAAGCACATACTGAGCAAACTATAATGCTAGCATGTGAAAGGACGCTGATTACGTCTGGAGGGAGTGAATAGGCGTTCTTGGAAAAAAAAATTCAAACGGAAGGTTTAAGCTCTCGTAACGTTCGGTTTCTTTCGAAACTTTCGTGGTCTGGATGTTGTAGGATGAGTTGAAAGATCCAGGAGTCCATACGTTCTGAGGTATGGAACTTCTAGTTCCTGTCGGATATTATAGGAACCACAAAAATACACAAAGTCATCCCTTTAAGAATTTTATAGAGGTTCTCTAAGAATAGAAAGTAAGAACATGTTGTTACGAGTATATATATGTAATGAAAAATAGATCTATGTGGTATATTTAGAGATCAAGATAAAACAAGCAATAAGTGTAATTAACCAATAAACTTTAAATATCAGAGCCTCTAATGAGTTCTAGTACAAACCAATTATTGTTTTGCAAGTTCTAATAGATATTATAAAGCTATCACATTTATCAATTGTAATCAAATAAGTATGAGGACATAGATCGGGCTAAAACACATATGGATATAACAAGTTAACTCATGAACATGAAGATGAGCAAATGAACATACAAGATACTTGATTTGTTTCCCGAAGTTCGGATCCGTCTTCCTTGAGGGCCCCCTAAAATACAAAGTCTCTTTCAAGCATTTTCCTCACTAAGCAACCAACAAAGTCTAGCTTAGATTTTACTAGAGTGATCTCTTTTCTTATGGAGGTGAGGGAGAACTTTCACAAACTTTCATAGGCGCATTACAATCCTTAGTTACCCACAAACTTTCACTTCTTAAGGGGTCCCAAAAGGCTAGGTTTCTTTCAATCATTTTCCTCACCAAACAATCATCGAGGTCTAGCTTAAATTTTACTAGAGTTACCTCTTTCCTTATAGAGGTGAGGTAGAACCTTCACAAACTTTTTTAGGCACACCATAATTCTTATTTGCTCAAGGGCGACGCCTTGCCGTCTAGGGAACCTCAATCTCCGAGAGTAACAAATACAATATTTGATTTGTTTGCTATGAATTCAAGTGCTTAAAGATTAGAATGAATCTCACCTACTCTTTCCCATAAATCTCTCAAGTCAACTCACTAATCTTCACTAGATCTAACCAAATGTGGAGTGGGATAAACTTTAGAAGCTTTTAAATCTTGGAGGAAATAAGGTTGTTGAGCTCTGTCTCAAAAGATATGTGAAGGGGTTTATATAGCCCTCACCATTGAAGCTAGTCGTTAGTCAAAAGTTACGGCAAAATCAGAACTTTCAGACCTTTCCAAAGGTTCTGACCCGAAATAGAATGACAATCTCAAAACATCCAGTTCGGTCCAAAGGTTTTGGGCCAAAATAGAATGATAAATTTCAAACTTTCGGTTCAGTCTAGAGGTTTTAGGCCTGGAGATCCCAAATGCTTCAGGAGTATATAGAACTTATGAAATTCCTTGTAGCGCTCTAAAAACATGTCATAATTTTTATTCCAGAGTCCATTTTTGATGATCTTTGATATTTTGAAAAGCTTATTCAAAGGGTTATGCAACCCAATAAAGAATAAGGCTTAAAACTTTCGGGATAAAAGGTTATGGATTGAGTTTTCTCTCAAGATAGCAATGAAATATATCAATTTGATCACGGAAATATATACAAATACACTAACTTTATATCTCTTAATAGTACACCATTTCTATACCAAATAGAAATATAAAAAAATATAATAATAGGAACACTATCATACCATCTTGTTTCTTCACTTTTGAGGGATGACAAAGTTAAAACTATTTCATCATTGAGACTATTTACCTACATAAAACTAATTGAACACTTTAGTTCCAAAACATTTATATATTTGCCTTGATTAATGTTCATTTTGAATTTTAGGATAATGTATGTCAACATATCAAATATAGATACTTTCATATATTCAAGTCACTCGACATCCTTCAATACATGAAATTCAAATTTATTCTTCTCTTCATCACTTCTTACATAAGTGATGTGGTCTTACATGGTTTATCATTGCATTGGTTTTTTAGCGACCAACATGAACAAAAAAAAACTTTAGAGCAGCCAACTGAAATCTAATAGAGCTAGTCGCCTAATACCCTTGTCGATTTCATGGGATCAAATAGCACAACTAATTGCGATTAATCGCATAGCTACGAAGAAAAAAACATATCTATGCTTACAAGTCATATCATCTGTTTAATCGTGATTAATCCGCCCAACTTGATCGTGATTAATCAGACAACCTGTAAACATTGGTAAAACCTAAACGAACATAGATATATTCTTTCTTTGCAGCTATAACAAATGGCAATGCTTATTATTATGGACAGGCAATGTGAAGGCACTTCGCATAATATACGAGAAACAAAAATTCATAGCTCAGCAAACTTGTGCTTATGTAATGTTGAACTAACGAGGGAACTGTGCCTGTATACTATGCTCAGATATCCCCTAAGGTTTGTTAACCGCCGATGTACATTTTATTCATCTGCTAAAAATAGGCTATCAAAATATCAAATAGCTGGCAAGAACTCCTCGTCTTCAGCTGCTGGTTTTGATACTTGATTCATTTTCTGGAAAACGAGTTTTTGCTGAGGAAGCTGACCATTAGATGGCACCGTGACCTGGGTGTCCACAAAGATGCTGTCCTCGTCCTTGAAATCACCTCTAAGGATACCCTTAGCCAGTTCGTTCTCCACATACTGTTGAATCACTCGCTTCACTGGTCTGGCACCGTAATTCGGGTCATACCCGAGGCTTCCCAGGAATTCAACTGCTCCAGGCGACACTTCAAGTTGGATCTTGCGGTCAGCAATTCTTTTCTGTACTCTTGCCAGCTGTGTGATGGGGGAAATCAGAAGAAATTTAATTAGGATATGAATGGTATAACATGGTGTTTGTACATTGTTGCATAACTCACATAATCATCGGCATCTTATTATTACCATATATCTTTTAGTGAAACTAGTTTACTATTGTATTTTGCTTGAACTGATATTTATACATAGATGTGAAATTGACCTTAGCAAAGTAAGAAACTTTACCTGTAATTTGACAATGCTGTTGATCTGTTCCCTCTCAAGTGGCTTGAAAACAATATACTCATCAATGCGATTCATGAATTCTGGACGGAACACAGATCTTGCAGCATCCATCACTCTCTTCTTTATATTCTCATAAGCCAGATCAGTTGTTCCACCTTCTTCGTCCATGTTTAGTATGTATTGCGAACCAACATTGGATGTCATGATAATGATGGTGTTGGTGAAGCTCACCTTCCTGCCCTGCGAGTCAGTAACCCTTCCATCGTCCAATATTTGAAGAAACACATTGAATACATCTGAATGGGCTTTCTCGATCTCATCAAACAAGACAACAGAATATGGCCTCCGACGAACAGCCTCTGTGAGCTGACCACCTTCTTCGTATCCAACATAGCCTGGTGGTGCACCAATGAGTCTTGAGACAGAGTGCTTCTCCATGTATTCACTCATGTCAATCCTAACAACAGCTTCCTCGGTGTTGAACATAAAAGAAGCCAGGGCTTTCGCTAGTTCTGTTTTGCCAACTCCTGTAGGACCCATGAACATGAAACTGGCAATGGGACGGTTTGGGTCAGACAAACCAGCTCTGGATCTCTGAATAGCCTCAGCAATGGCTTTGACTGCAGGATCCTGCCCAACAACACGCTTGTGCAGTTCTGCCTCTAGGTACAGCAGCTTCTCCCTATCAGATTGCTTTAATTTAGATACTGGAATACCCGTCCACCTGCTCACTATTTCTGCAATATCATCTTGGATCACCTCTTCTCTTAGCATGGATTTCCCAGAACTTTGATATTCATCTAGCTCTTTCTCTGTTGTTTGAAGCTGGCGCTGCAATGCATTCAGACTGCCATACTTTAGTTCGGCAGCACGATTGAGATCATACTCTCGTTCTGCCTGTTGGATCTCCACATTCACCCTGTCAATCTGTCCAAACAGTTTAAAGCAAATGAGACGACCGAGGAAAGCAATTATGGAGTATGTTATTCTACATTACAAGTAGAAGCCGCTACATGGGAGTTACACTTTACCTCTTCTTTAATAGATTGAATCTTTGTCATCACTGACTTCTCATGCTCCCACTGCTCAGTCAGTTCCTTCTGCTTTTCTTTTAAGAGTGACAACTCTGCTTCAAGACGAGATAGCCTGTCTCTTGATGCTTTGTCTGTATCATTTGTTAGTGAGAGACGCTCCATTTCAAGCTTCAGTACAGAACGATCAATCTCATCTAGAGCAGTTGGCTTTGAAGTTATCTCCATTTTCAACTTGGCAGCTGACTCATCAACCAAATCAATTGCTGTGAAAAAAGTCACTGGTTAGGAAGAGTCATAAAAGGTCTTGAAATAGAACTCATAATAGTTCTTCATCTTATAGCAGAATATTATCTTGTAGGAGGAATGATTGTATAAAGAAAAGCACCTTTGTCAGGCAAAAATCGTCCACTAATGTAACGGTCTGACAGAAGAGCTGCTGCCACAAGTGCACTGTCTGATATGCGTACCCCATGGTGCAATTCATATCTCTCGCGTAATCCTCGTAGTATTGAGATTGTATCTTCAACTGAAGGTTGGTCAACATAAACTTGTTGGAAGCGACGCTCCAATGCAGGATCTTTCTCGATATATTTGCGGTATTCATCAAGGGTCGTGGCACCGATACAACGTAACTCCCCTCTCCCAAGCATCGGTTTTAGAAGATTACCAGCGTCCATTGCACCATTTGTAGCACCTGTGATGGGAGGAATTCTTATAAAATTTTGAATAATGGATACAAAAAAAGCAACTTCTGTTTCACGATGATAGTAGTGAAATCCATATAATTGTCATTAGATAGCTCCTAACAGCTAAATCTTTCCTATTTTATACAAATTTCAGGGAAAACAGTACACCAGAACTAGAACACAACAGCTATTGGACTTCATGTCATTCAAAGTTGTGAAGAAATGGACATGACCATCCATGGCCAAAGAAATTACTATAATATATTTTGGCTAAGTTTGTGCCTATTGTGCTGTGCTGCGCTGATTATTTTTAATCTGCCATGAAAATCGAAACTTGATAATTTATAATCATTAGTTTGTTTTTCAGATCGAATTAATGTTAGATAAAATATGTTATGCAACTGTCATATCTTCCTAAATTGTTTTATATTTTGGGATCACAACAGTATTAGTATTTGCAATATAGATTAAAAGAAAAGCAATTTGACAAACAGTGAAACACCTAAAAGCTGTAGCACCAAATGGAATAGTTCTGCCAGCATATGTTGACAGCAGGCAATGCTAGAAAAATCAGCCAATTAGCCAATTAATCGATCAATTAACTTGTGATCTGCACATGACCTGTTAATTTAGTGCATAATCGGCTGGCCGATTATTCCACTGGTTAATGCAATTAATCAGCCAGTCCAAAATCAGGCTGACCTATATAATACCCCTCTTTACTAGGGTTTTAACCATATGCCCCTTTCCTATCCCCCCCCCCCTCCGAGCACTCTAGCCACTGGTACCCTTCGAGCCTCCCGCGCCACTGCCGATGCTCTTGCCGCAGCCTTGCCTCCTATGCACCTCCTCACTATCTTGAGTAGTTGAGACTTGATTGAGAGTATGATCAGTGGAGTCTTCCCTCTTGAAGACTACTATAGAAGTGTGAATGGTCTAAATTAGAAACAACCTTCCCAAAGATCTTATGCATGTTTACATAAGTACTTTTTATCAATTGATTAATGGCTGACTTCTGTGTTGAAGGTAGGTCATGGACCCCTTCAGCAATGGACGCTAGCGAAGACCAACAATGGTGAAGTCCAACAACGGGGCGAAGACCAACGAGAGGTGGTGAAGACCCTCATCAAGTGACAAAGACCAACGACATGAAGAGGAGAGCCATTGACATCAACAGGAATGGAGCAAGCCAGAAAGTACAAGTCTACCTTTAGGCCCAGTAGCCAAAAGTGGCCTATAGGCACATGATGTATTAAAAAGATGTAAATACCCCATAACCGTCTATGTGAACAAGGGGCATAGATATAAAATCCTAAGATTAAACCCTAGGCCTATGATAGGCCCCTAAGTCAATGTAATAGGTGAGAAAAATACACAATAATTACTCCCAAAAATCCTTGTTGTTACTTAACACAACAACACTCAGATTAACCGATTAATCCCTACTCCCTTGCCAGCCGATCAGCTACTGATAACCGACCTTTTCAACACTGGCAGCAGGAAATCAAAACACATTTATGTAGTTAATTTTTATAAATTTTAAAAACTGTGTTAGAACAGCAATTCATAGCACATGATGATCATATGGGAGAAGATGTATACAAGATTTAGGTATATAATATATATTTTTATTTATGTGCATCCAAGCTGGAGATCTCATGGCTCATAGCCTATATGGACTTCTTCGCCCAATAAATAAAGAACTGGTTTACTTTTAGGTTCTCTGCAGAAGGTACTATTTCACATAGAACCCAAAGATAAGTTAAATCCTAAAAATTCCACCAACTAAAAATTGCCTTCGAGATAGTGCAATCAGTGCTAGCTGGGTAGAAGTAATACCATTTCAAGGGGTATTGGCAACATAAGTTGAGTGGGCTCTGAGCCTTTGAGATAGATCACCTTATGCCATATTAGATGGTAATAAACCAAGCACAACTAAACCATTTTGTGATGTTGCTGTTTGGGCTAATAATTGTGTTCATTCTTTTGATAATGTATGTATTATTCCAAAATTTTTAAATGATATCATCAAATAAAATACTCTGTAAACAGGAAAAGAGTCCCAATAAGTCAAACAAAGAATCGAACATTCTGCATCTAATTACCTGCTCCAACAACAGTGTGAATCTCATCAATGAAAAGAATGGTTTGTCCATCTGAATCTGTGACTTCTTTGAGTACAGCTTTCAGCCTATCCTCAAATTCCCCACGATATTTTGCGCCAGCAATCAAAGCGCCCATGTCAAGTGCAATTAGCTGCTCAAAAGAAAATCAAAATTTTGGGAAAATAAAATCAAAAATCTTCAACAGGTAGAATAGAAATATGAAGGATGCATAATGCTCTAGTGATTTTTTTAGCTTCTTTCATAGGAATTTCCCTACATTAACAATAGGCTGGGAATTCATAATGAAGGAGCTAATGCATCTAAAAGGTTACATGCAAACAAATTTCCCAAACTACAGAAAGTATGCTACTGCTGAGATATTATGATCATTGTACACAGGCTATTCTATGCAGAAACTTTAACAAGCCAGGGAAATTTATAAAATAATAATCACAGGAAACATAAACACCAGTTTTGATATAAAAACTTTTACGAGCTATAACATAAAAAATTACAAAAGAACAAGTCAAGAATATGTGATAAACAGATTATATATTAAGCAGATCAAAAACATAACATAACAGATAAGTAAACTTACCCTGCGGTTTGTTAGGGCTTGGGGGACATCTCCTTGCATTATCCTCTGAGCAAGCCTAAGCAAGAATTTAAAATCCAGTCAAAGAAACTACTTGATAGTCTGCAGGGTGAACAGCTGTGTGAAATAAACTGTTTATTACCCTTCAGCTATAGCAGTTTTCCCCACACCAGGTTCACCAATCAAAACAGGATTGTTCTTTGTTCTCCGAGATAAATTTGAATGCATCTACGAATTTCATCATCTCTTCCTATAACCGGATCAAGTTTCCCCTGACGTGCCATAGCTGTGAGATCCTTGCCATACTTGTCCAAAGCTTCATATTTGCCCTCAGGATCTGCGAAATCATTATTTCAGATGTTCATGTGAAATCTAGTACCGAGAATCTGAAAAAATAATATGCATATTTATCATACCCAAAAAAGCAAACCATCAAATGATCAATCCCTACTTAAGCACTTCTTGCATTCTTGGTAATTGGTAAGAACATCATGATTTTTACCCTTTTTCTGTTAGTCTCTTGCAGTCTTGCCTGAAAATACCACAGTATTTTGTCCAGAAAAGAGAACAGTTCTCTTTTTCTTACCCTTTTATTAATGAAGAATTGCATTGTCCTAAGAAGTGATCAGCTAAACTGCGAAAGGAACCACTTAAGAGGTTCCTTAGCACATGCTGCCTATAAAATTGATCAAATTACACATGAATTTTCTGGCTTTATCTTTTATTCTATTTATTAATTATATTTTCTAATTATCATCAGCACTTCCTTTCTTTCATTCCAAACTGTATTTCTGTGGAGTAATTAGTAATTTGATGCATATTCTGCATTATTCTTATTTAGATTAGAAATAAGAAATACGCAACCACTTACAAGCTGCACAAATGCTGATTTACCACATGAGCATTTAAGCACTGCAATGAGTGTTTAGGGCTTTCTAGAACATTGGAGAAATCTAGTAGTATACAGAGGAAAAGGGCACCATGTTATCACTGTATTTGTATCTTCACAAAAAAATAAGAAACATGACATGCTCAGAATGGCAATTGACATGAAAAGAACATTCCATCCCTTGAAAGTTGAAATTTAATCAGAGTATACATAAAGATGAGGATATTAGAAACTTAAGGATATCCATGAGCTGGTACATAAGTACATAACAAATCGATTTATGGTATTTAGATGCAATAGAATACCATACCTTGATCAATTACATTTTGTTTCCCCCTTATCGATTCAATGGCTGTTTTTAAGGTATTTAAGGTAATCTGAAAGTCCCTGAACAGCTTTCTTCCAAATCGCTTATCATCCACAAAACCAAGAACCAAATGCTCAACCGAAACAAATGAATCACCATACTCTTTTTTAAAGTCCCGTGCTCTTTGTACCAGAGCTTCCAAGTCACGTCCCAACATGGAACCAGGATCTTCACCCAACACCTGAATCATTGAACAGAACTTGAGAAAACTTCATTGGCATGCATATCTTAAAAAGAATGATCATGAAGTTACTGTAGCATACAGAAAGAATGATAGACTATTTAAAGTTATAAAGAAACATCAATAACTGTGATAGACCTTAGGCTGCCGCTGGATGTACTTCTCTGTTTCATCGAGAAGCCTTGTGTTATCAACTCCAGCTTTAGAAAAGATTCGGCGGGCAAGGCCATTCCTTTGCTCCAGCAAAGATTTCAGCAAATGTTCAGTCTCCACAATCTGGTGTTTACTTTCTTTTGCTACTTCAGGCGACGAAACAATCGCTTGCCATGCCATCTCAGTGAATTCTTGTTGTGTAATCTATCAGCCAAAGGAATAATATTGAGGTACATAAAACAGTGCAGTCAATCTCATTTCAAACGAAGTGGATAATGTGGAAAACTCTACCTAAAGGATCTACCTACAGCCATGGACTATAACAAGGATATGGATCCAAATTACCATAAGTTTAACTGTCACTAGTATAGTTAAATCATAGCCTATCATGAAGGATGAATCAATTGCAACCAGAGGCTCCATTTTGTTAGCCCAAAAGTGCATCGGGTCCCAAACTAAATAATGCAGCCAAAAGAGACGCCGAATCCTTACCTTCCCGTCCCGGCTGCTGGCGGCGCACCTGACAGATAGCGTCCGTGGCAGCCTCCCCGACACCGGAGCCACCCAACCAGTTCGCCCTCCTCCTATGGACAACCTAAGCGCCTTACACCTCGTCGACGAGGCCGTCCCCCTCCTAGCGCCCCACGCCGCGGCAACGACCGGGGTCGGCGCCGCCGCCCGCGCCCGCGCGGGGGCGAAGGCGGAGGCGGAGGCGGAGGCGGAGGGGAGCCAGAGGTCCGCGGCCAGCGGCGGCGCGGCGGCCATGGCGGGCTGTATATAAATCGTCCTAAATCCGCGGCAGCGGCGGCGGCGGCGGTCAGTCCTCCGAATCCTCTCCGGTGGATTGTTCAGTCCTGCTCCCGCAGCAGCGCGAGCACGATGGAATGGTGACCTGGCGAGGCAGGGGGAGGGCCGGCGGGGTATAAATAGCTGGCGCCCGCGTCGCTGCGGCGCCGGGAGGAGTGGAGAGGAGAGGAGAGGAGAAGGAGCTTCTGGGAGGTTCAGGTGGGCACGAGGAAGACCAAGATAGGGGGGCGTTACTTGCGTGGGCTGTGGGTGGGGACTCTGTGGATTCTGCGCCGTCGGATCTCCGGATGGACGGCTCGATGTTACCTCCGCCGGGGGTTGTCTTGTTGCGTACTGTACTTGCGTGTTCCCCTGCATCATCATCAGCAGCAGCAGCTTGCATGTGTTTTGTTGCGTCCCATTTCGTTAATGATTCTGCATGTGTTCTGTTATAAATAAAAAATAATTGATTATTATACAAATGTTATCCTACAGCACGTGTGTAAAATAATTATTCTACTAAAAAATCTACAACTGAGAAAAAAGTAGTACTCAATTATTATTTTACTGAGAAAATCTACTACTAAAAATAGTATTTCCATGGTCGGTGTAGAATAGCACTCCCGTTGATTAGTACGTATGTTTTTTTATTTTGTTTATATTAAATATAGTTGTATTATATTTATAATTAATAAATTTGCATGTATTTATGAATATCCAAAGTTACCTCTCAGTCACCAAAGTGTCAATTATTAGCATAGGAAAATTCTAAGTTTAGAAATATTGTTGTTAAAACTATAAATATCTTACTCAAAAATATATGTTATTCATCTTAAAAGTATATTGGGTCTGATTGAATAAGCTTAGAGCACCTCCAAGAAATGCTCTAAATTTTATTCCCTAAATTACATATAGGGATCATTCTAAACTCTATCTCATTCTAAAAATTAATTAATTTACAACAGTTCCTCTATAATTTTGATCCCTATTTTTTAAATCCTACAAATATGGTTTATAATATATAATAATTTTGAGTAAAACTATGATGCATTCAACTATATGTATTGTCCAACATATAACAACATGTACCTGAAAAAATAATTTACATGTAAGAGAAAAATATGTGCAAATGGAAATAGGGACATACCAGATTAATCTTATATTTAAGAGAGATGAATGGTGATTTATGGAATGGATTAGGAAAGGGACTCATTTAGGGGAACTCTTGAAGTTTCATTTTTCACAAAAACACCTAAATTTAAATTTAAATAGGTATATAGGTAATCTCTTGAAGATGATCTGACAACCAAAACTAATTTGAGTGTATAACTGTTATTATTATATTCTTGGTGATAAAAAATGAAGTCTAAAAACACGAAAAACGCTATATAAATTTCAAAATTATGTTCTAAATTTTAAATTTATACGCGGATTATAAAATATAACATTGAAACGTGTACATATCTAGGAAATTGGCATCTCATTTCAGCTAGCATCTCAGTGAACATATGCATGGCTGCTAACGAGCAGTGCCGCAAACATTTTTAGTTATTCATTAAACGATCGATCGATCGTTTAGCAGTAAATCATCCATTTTAATTACGGAGCATTGTTTTCTCAGGTGTCACAATGTCATATACTCATATAGTTCCATTTGCATTCATGTTAATTAATTAGATTCTTAGCCTATAGAAGAAGTATTTAACATTTCTATTGTTCATGCATTGATATATAAAATATTGACATATATAGTGTCAATAATAGCCCATGAGAATCAACGAAATATTAATAGAATTGATCAAATTTGAGTATTCAATTTCTAGATATCACTCCACTGTATCGCTCGATCGTTTGTTTTGTTACAAGAACAAATGGTCTACACAATAGTCAATTTATTCCAAATTGCAACAATGGATCAGTATTTTTAAAAATTATATATTTATCCTTAGGGCATCCACAATGTATGAAAAAAATAGTCCGTAAATATTAAAATATTTCTATAAGTGAGACGAACCATTGTAGAAATAGTTTTTATAGTGGTCTTCGGTAAAAGATACTCATAAGCTTATGTGCTGCCTATAAGAAATAAAACAACATTTATCACTTCTCATCTTTCATTTTCGTTCTATCTTCTCTCTTATTTTTTATATCCACTATTACTATAAACATTGTGGGATGAAAAATAATTATAGATCAAACTGTAGATCTCATCTATATGGACTACTTTTGTCATATATATATTGTTGGTGCGCTTATCGATTGACAGTCGAAACATGTCGACTTTTGGTTTGCCGACGGAACTTCTGTCAACCTTTGTAGGTTTATGAAGGCTTTATCTAGTAATTAGACTCGTGTCGAACCAACGATGGATAGAGTTATTAACGTAGAGTTATGTTAATATTTGGTAAGTTGATAGAATCCCAATATGTAATTTATTAAAATGTACTCATTATTATAATTTCGAATAAAAAGAATAGTTTAAAAAAGATCAATAGTGGTCGATTTGGTTTCTCTCTCCTGTCTGTTTTGCTAACTTTGCTTGCTTCCATGCATAGATTTCTCCTCCCGAACCGCACTACCCTTCGCATCCCATCGCCTCCTCCTCCTCACGTCTACTGCTACTTTAGCTCCCCTTTGCTCCAAGCAGATTGGGCCATGGATCCACCTCCAGTTTGTTAGCTTGACCGCTTCTTGATCCATCCACTCCTCATCCCATTGTGGCTTGGCATTTGGCATTAACTGTCGCTGCTTGCTAGGATGGATCGCTTCTTGGTGCTCCGATCCGTCGATCTTGATCTGATTTGAGCTGCTTGATTGCCATGGGCGACGTGGTCGAGCTTAGCAGTAGTGCGACACGGCACAGCTGCAAGGTGTGCGGGAAGGGATTCCCCTCTGGCCGCTCGCTCGGCGGCCACATGCGCTCCCACTCGCCGACGGAGGCGGCGGCGGGAGAGGGAGACGATGACACCGACGCCGATGAAGGCGACGAGAAGAGAGAGAGGCGGTGGATACACAGCGGTGTGCGAGTCTCTAGTGTAGTTGTGGGAGTGGGTGGGGGAGGTTACGGGCTGAGGGAGAACCCCAAGAAGACGCGGCGGCTGTCGGGCTCCGGCAGCGACGGCGATGGGAACGGCAGGGACGACCGCGGCGATCTCTTCTCGTCGTGCCGGACGGTGCTCGGCCACGTGCGCTGCCATGCACCGGGAGGCGTATGTGCTGAGGACGCCGAAAATGTCGACGCGAATGTGGGCGACGGGCTGGAGGAGATGCTGGCCCCAGGTGAGCAGGCGGCCATGATGCCGGCACCGAGGCGCAGGCGGAGGACGACGCGCGTGCCGGCGCCCGCCCGCGATGCGTTTGACGAGGAGCCGGAGGACGTCGCGCACTGCCTAGTGATGATGTCTCGTGACACTAGTGGCAGGTGGGACTCATCGGAGAAGTACACGAACGCCGACTCCGACGAAAACTCGTCTCTCTTCCAATACGCCGACGACGGCGAGATCACCAGGAGGAAGAAGAGCAAGATTACTCAGAGCACCGCCGCCGGCGAGAAGCGGAGCCGGTACGAGTGTCCTGGCTGTGGCCGGGCATTCCAATCGTACCAGGCGCTCGGCGGCCACCGCGCCAGCCATAAGCGCATCAACAGCAATTGCTGTCTTGTTAAGGCCGTGCCCGACCAGCCTGAACAAGTCGAGACGGACGCCTCGTTCAGCACCGCTTCCACGTCGGCCTCGCCGGACGTCGTCGAGGCAGACGACAGAGCATCTGCTCTCCACAAGGCAGCAGCAAAGAAGGCGAAGGGGATAAAGTACGAGTGCCCCATCTGCTACAAAGTGTTCGGCTCCGGGCAGGCTCTCGGCGGGCACAAGCGGTCGCACTCGATCGCCGGCGAGACCGAGCGCGCCAGAGACGGCGCCGGCGTTGTCCGACCAGAGCAATCACCGCTCACCAAGCGGTTTCTTGATCTCAACCTGCCAGCTCCAGCTGCTGAGGAGTGAGGACTGAAGGGGAGACTGAAGCGTGCATGGTTAGTTCGTCCACATTTTCATATTTCGGGTATGTACAAATTCAGATTCAGTTCATTCTTTGGCTGGACTTTCAGCTTAGGAGTTATAAATAATAAGTGTAGTTAGTCTTTGGGTTACCAAACTCTCTACCGATTTTCCAAAGTTAGTCTTTTTTATTAGCTCTGTTCTCTTTTTAGTTTTTGCTCCTCTCGTTAGGATGTAAATAAGCATATGATGATCTGAATTGAGAACCTGAGATGATACAGCGGAATGCTTTCAGATTAGATATCAGTAAATGTTGTCAATCTTGTCATTTGTTTCTTTGCTGATCTGCATCCAACTCCGACAGCTACAGCTTTGAGTCGATGCTAAGCAAAATTCTGCTTTTAACTGAACTAGAATTCAGGTGAGGCAGTGCTGCTAATGGCTGCTCACTGAACTAGTAGAACAATGCTTACTTAGTGTAGGAATAATGATACTCTCATCTATTGGTTGGTTACATTAGGCAAGAGAGAAGCAACATGAGAGCACTTGACTTCTCAAATCTCTCTACTAGCGACATGCCTGATGCAGTAAATGCATAAAGAATGCATTGAGCAAAAAGGACACAAGTACATGTACATGTGTGAGGTAACTTAATAAATCTAAACAAAGGGAGCAGCAAGCAAAGCAACAGGCTTTGCTGAACAGACAGACTGATGGAAAGCTGGGGAGCTGCGACAATCCAGGGGCGATATTATGATATGATTGTTCAGAACAGTGAAAAAACCAACCAACCAACAACAGGATCTTCACGCAGAGATTGGTGCTGAAGAAAATTTAGTGGATGATGAAGCTCTTGACCCACTTATGCCAGTTTGTATGTGTGTATGTGTGTCAGGGTGATGGCATTGGATGGAACATGGAACTATGGAAGTAGGTGTTGCTTACCATAACAGAGAACACTCTCTCTCTCTCTCACACACACACACACACACAATGACATAATAGTTTATCTCCTGGTCTAGAGCCAGTAACTAGTCATGATCTCTGCCTGAGCTAGCAGTCTGTTGTTCATGTCCCTTTCTTGCCCATCTTTGTTGAACTGGCTAGCTTTGTGGAGTACACAGGGCATGTAACCACCTTGTGAGGGGGTCTTGCTCCTGCAAGACCCCATTCATTGCAAACACAGAGTCTGCATGCCCCAGACCATGCCACCCCACCATGGTGCACTGGACTGTACACTACTGCACTCTGCACAAGTCCACATCTTCAGTTAGTTCACACCCCTTGCCCTGTGTGATATGTTTCCTCTCATTCCTAGTATCCTTTAGCTTATGGTTCAGTAGTTCTTCCCTCGTTACAGTGGACACCACTTGTGACGCAACATGTCCTGCATTGCCAAATTGCATAATGAGATGAATTAGAATTAACCTTGGGTTGAACAATCAGTTAGCTAAATCTTGGGATCACAAGTGTTACTCGCATTCTTTGGATAGCACGACAATTGAGAGGTGAGCAGGAGACCTCTACTTGTGGTTCCAACAGATCTGTGCTCACCAAAAGAACACCTGTCCACACCTTGGCTGAGAAATCTCTCCACTTCAGTATGGCCAGTTTATTTTTGCACAGATCCAGATCTGCATCAAATGTGTGTGTGTGCAGGAAACAACTCTGTTGGAATTGTGACACTTGGACTGTAACCTGTGTGTAGTCTGAAACTTTTACTGACCAGCCAAGAGAAACTCCTCAAGTTGAGAAAGAACCCTAAATCTGGAGGTCTTGACAATACTAGCTTAGCTACTAGCAACCTCAACTTACTGACATGCATGAAACTAGTCTTCAAAAAAAATGTATCTGACAAACTTGATTTTATTTTTTGGCTAATTTCTCAAGAGTCTACAGAGTTTGTTGATTAGTTATAGTGAGCAAGATCACATTAAGAGCAGCGAAGCTTGGATCATACTCCTAGAAAAGGCCTGGAGCTTTGTATTGGACATGTCCTGTGCGCACCATCATAGCCTCATCTCGTGGCCAATGTGCCATTATTTCAGCGTGCTATCATTGGGAACTTGGGATGAACAGGCAATTGCAGTAGATTGCGATCAACCTCGTTCGGCCGAACCTCTTTTACATACTACTCCAATTGCAGTAGTAAATTTGGTAAAGATACGGCCGTTCTAACAAAATTATCGTAAAACTACATATTTAAGTGATAAAGAGGTGAGCCTGTTACAAATGTAAAACAACTTACTGAGAGCAGCTGTTACAATATTTTCAGCCTTATTTTTTTAGGCCACTAAGAATTATTCCTGATCAAAATATCCATGTACTGTTACAAGGGAAAAATTATAACTACAATATCAATTTGATAGAGATCGACTTTTTATCAAGCATATGCTAAGCTACATTATTTTATTATTGTGTGTTTTAGCTAATTTGTGTAAAGACGATTTTTTTATCGTAAAATACTTTTAAAAAAGAGGGGGTTTACCATCAATCACTCAGGAGGTACTATAACTTTAATTTGATAATGCCACAATGGAGATACTATCCTTTACACACGCTAGTACCACTAGGTATTGTTATAATCTCAATCATTGATTTACATTAATGAATGACTCATATTTAATACCTCGATTAGGTATTGTTATAATCTCAATCATTGATTTACATTAATGAATGACTCATATTTAATACCTCGATTAGGTATTGTTATAATCTCAATCATTGATTTACATTAATGAATGACTCATATTTAATACCTCGATTAGGTATTGTTATAATCTCAATCATTGATTTACATTAATGAATGACTCATATTTAATACCTCGATTAGGTATTGTTATAATCTCAATCATTGATTTACATTAATGAATGACTCATATTTAATACCTCGATTGAGAATGTAATATGTCTTTCAATTCTCGTACTCGTAATTGAAAAGTTCCAGAAGGAGATTCACCATTTTACAATGAAAACTACGTAAAAAAAATCTGGATAATTTCAAAATTTCGAAACCAGGCCAACCGTCTTAATACATATGCAAAAAATCATTATTGGTCCACCATTGATTAGAAGATTTAACTTGTATAAATCGCTATTGATTTGATACGAATAATGGCAATTGTTTCATGATGTTAAAGGATACAAATGTACCCACAATTTATTTAAAGTTACTTAATAGCCTATTTCTTATACCATATTACGTGGAATTTTCAAGCCGAAAGATGGAGAAGAGAAATGCGAATTTTTTCCCGAAATAATAATATTTTAAAAGAAAATTTCAAATATGTAGGATGATTTTAAAGAATTGCAAAAATGGGTACCGATCGGTATTTGAAGCGACGATTAGTGCCACGTCAGCTCCAATCGGCGCTTCAAGTGTCGACTGGATGCTGCCCCCCTATCAGATTCTAACACGTCAGCTCTAGTCAGCACTTGAAGTGCCGACTGGAGCTAACGTGACATCAAAACGATATTTCAAGTGCCGACCGACACCTACTTCTGTCATTTTTTAAAACCGCCATACAAATTTGAAATTTTCTTTTAAAAAAACATTATTATTAAAAAAATTCTAGAGAAATGCTATCTCCACTCCGACCAAGACAGAACTTTTACCCAAAGTTTATTGTGATCTTTTTGTTCAAATAACAATTAAGGTGAAACAGGGTTAGGAACAATAAATCTCTTTATGATAAACAAATACATTTTGCAAGCTCGTTATTATAGGTAGATCCTAAAAAAATCGGACTAATTACATGTACCATGCTTGAATTATAAATTAATTTCTCAAAGAAAAAACCACACACCTCGTTTCGCTTCCCTTATAAATTAATTTGTAAAATTCAAGAAATGCATTTAAACAATTAATTAGTACCTAAAAAACAGGGTGTGACAAAGTAGTATTATCTCCATGGCCATAAAAGGAACTCCTTAAAACTTGCATTTGCAGTTTCCACGATTAGCGCAAGCTTGCAGAGATGGGTTTTAAAGCATTAATTAGCATGACTTATCTAGCACGCGTACCTTAAATTGATTCCAAAAATGGTGTCACCGCCACTGCTATAAATCCCCATGGGTCTGCACCAGCTCTCTCAATCACTAGCAAGCAAGCATCTGCATCTCTACCTCCAAATTCTCAACTTTTTGTAAGAACAGGATGAGGACTGGTCATCTGGTGTTGGTTGCCATTTTCCTCCTGGTCCTCTCTTCAGGTATTTTTCAGATCTAAACATGACTTCTCCATCAGCACGTACGTACTCTACCGTCTAATGGAATAATTTTGGAGGTGTTGATCAGAAGCCCTGTTACTTACTGGTGTCGAAAATCGCAGGGATGCCAGGGCCGGTTTCGTCGACGGAAGAGTGCCACGAGATGGTTCTCCCGAGGGACGTGCCGAAACCCTGCGTCGACGCGACGTGCAAATCGGTGTGCTACACCAAGTACGGCGGCCGTGGCAGGTGCGACGACGGCACCGATGGCCTCTGTCACTGCACGCTCTGCACGTCGCACCCTCCAGTGACACGGACTGTGGCTTGAACCGAAGCACGAGCTCAGCTCAGCTCAGCTTAGCTTAGCCAATGCTCGATCTGTAACTCGTTCCGTGGACTTGAATAATACAGATCGCTTTTGCTGTTTGTGTGTTTGTTGTATCGGCAGTTTTTGAGGCGCAAGAAACAACAGAAAAAGCTCCCTTGTTTTCGCGAGGAACGAGCAGGAAAATGCTAAAAATCATCCATTGTTTAACCACCACCGTATGGACCTTTCAGTTCGAAAATCACCTCATTTGTTACTTTCAACGTCCCTTGAGAAACCAAAAACAATTGTGAAAGATAAATAGGGATGAAGGAAAGTGACGAATTAGCCCTACAAGTTGGCAAAGTCAGATACAACTATAGGTGTAATTTTTTAGTAGTTACAAATTCTATTGCAACCAAGAGCAAGAGCGTGAAGTTTTATTAAGGGCGTGTTTGATTGAGCTGTGACTGTAGAAAAAATTTGTTGTGGGTTATAGGCTGTGGAAAAGCTACCGTGAGATGTCATCCGTGAGAAAGCTGAAAACCGTTTAACTGAAACGATTGTGGCAAAGTTGTTTTGAGCCGCGAGCTGTGTAAAAAGTTAATTTATGAAATTTTGTTTGGTTGTATGAAATTTGAAATGTCAATTTATGAAATTTTGTATGGTTGTATGAAATTTGAAATGTCAATTTATGAAATCTTGTGTGGTTGTATGAAATTTGAAATGTCAATTTATGAAGGTATGTATGGTTGTATGAAATTTGAAATGTCAATTTATGAAGGTATGTATGGTTGTATGAAATTTGAAATGTCAATTTATGGAATTTTGTATGGTTGTATGAAATTTAAAATGCCAATTTATAGAATTTTGTATGGTTGCATGAAAGTTGAAATGCCAATTTGTAAATATTAGCATTATCAAAGGGTCAAAAAGCAGAAGCCAGAAAGCAGGTATAGAGAAGCTTCCACAGTTTCACTACGCAAAAAATTATTTTTATTAAAAAATGTTGGCTTAGAATAAACCATTTAGTTGGCTTTTGGCTTCCAGGAAGCAAAAACTGCTCCTAAAAGCCAAACCAAAGAGACCCTAACATTCGGCAAGTTTTCAAGACTAATTAAACATGTTCATACTATTATACATGGTTACATCATCAGTAAATATGATAAAATGTTTGCTATAAAATACAATTCAACACATATAAAAGTCCATATAATTAACCAAATCACAACCATTTACATCATATAACATTATTAATCTTTCATGGTTAGTTACCGTGAAGCCCAGGTGACTAGTTACCTCGACTGGGAGGTGAATCTGCTCCTGATTGCAATAGAAAAACCTTAGAGCAATTTATTTATACAAATAAATTCATTATTAGTCAACGCATGATATTATTTATTTTGGTTTGAAGTTCGTCGTTAGTTGATAATTAGTATTAAGAGTAAGATCGTATCAAGTGGGTAAACTAAAATCTTAACTTATTCACGTGAATATGTCGGAATTTATGATTCCAAAAAGGCATGATAGTTATCTCCATGGCCATAAAAAGAAGTCCTTAAAACTTGGATTTGCAGTTTCCATGATAAGCTCAAGCTAGCAGAGATGGGTTTTAAAGCTTTAATTGGCATGACTTATCTACCACGCGTACCTTAAATTGATTCCAAAAATGGTGTCACCACCACTGCTATAAATCCCCATGGTTCTGCAGCAGCTCTCTCAATCACTAGCAGAGCAGGCAAGCATCTCGATCTATCTCCAAATTCTCAACTTTTGTAAGAACAGGATGAGGACTAGTCATCTGGTGTTGGTTGCCATTTTCCTCCTGGTCCTCTCTTCAGGTATTTGAGTGCTTCAGATCAAAATACGACGTTTCCATCAGTACATACATGTCTTACCATCTAATGAGATGGAATTTCTAGAATTGTTCATCAGAAGCGTGCTATTGCTGTCGAAATTTGCAGAGATACCTGGGCCGGTTTCATCAGCTGAAGAAGAGTGCCATGAGATGGTAGTCCCAGACGAGGTGCCAAAACCTTGTGTTGAGGCGACGTGCAAATCAGTGTGCTTAAACAAGTGGAAGAGCAAGGGCACGTGCTTCCATGGCACTGATGGCCTTTGTCACTGTTTGCTCTGCGTGTCGCGCCCTCCGGTTGCACGAATTGGCCTGAGCTGAAGCACTGAACTATCTACCTGACGCTGAACGGTGTCGATCGATCTGTAACTCATCCCAGTTGACTTGGATAATAAAGATCGCTTCATTGTTTGTTGTATCTGCAGTTTACGGCACACGGAGAGCGAAAAGCTGCATTGCTCGCATAAGCCGCGGCCGTCATATCGCCTTTTGCCTTACGCGAGCTTCGTCTTGGTGTCAGCCGGATGCCATATTACTTAGTGTTAGGGTCACTATCGCTAATCTCATTGGCATGCTGGCTATTTAAGCTGATATGATAAGAGAGCTCAGCGTCAATGAGACTGACGCTAGCTAATCTCCTTCTACTCAAATTGTATTGTTTACCACAGTAGTTTTATAATCTGAGCAGACTCTACGAAGCATGGATGAGATAGATTGAATAGAGCACGAAGGTAATGTATTTAGTATACTAGTTTGACGCCAGTAGCAATAAAATGTTATCACAATATTTTAAAAATATTTATACATAAATATATAATCAAATATCTCTCTATCGTGCCATAACACAAACTTTATTCGTGTTACAAGTCACTACTCGATCAACCATTAGTTAATAGCAAGCAAATATTTCAATCATCTTTCCGATGTAAAGCATGAGGTAGACTATTATAAAGAACTGACGATTTCGGATGATATAATATATTATAAAGAAAATGTGTATGGTACAACATTTTTAAGCTTTCGAAAGTAAAATGTATATACCTCCACTGCCATCAATTTCTGGACATTATTTGCATATAGCATGGGTTCTTCATTCTCTTCCTCATATGGATAATAGAGGCAAATGAGCCACCTCAAAATTATTTGGAAATTGGTAAAACACTAGAGTTTTACACGTGATGCATAAGAAAAAGAGAAATTGCAGAAACAAAAACAAGTGAGGCAAGTTTGTAGAGTGGTGTATTAAATGTGTCCATACCATGTTACATAATTCCATCTTTTTTTGGCTTTGAGTAAAACTATTAAATTGTGTCATATATTAACAGATATATTCCATATTTTTTTATTTATTGTTCAGGACATGACTACGGTTCCAAAACACCAACTTTTAAAAAGAATGCACATTTAACAAGGGTTGGTTGAACATTTAGTGAACAAGCACATATATATTCCTTAAGCAAAAAAATTGTAATCACTGTACAATGAAATTTTTTACATCAAATGATGGAAAATGATCTGAAAAAAGTTATCATGAACCAGGGAAAAGTAACATCATTGATGAATTTTTCTATTGATGAGCCCATTGAATTCTCAGTCACAACACTTGTGCATGGTATTGATTAGTAAAAGCAGAAACAACACATTGAATAGTGTTAACTAGGTGGTGTAAACAATATTCATGACAGTAGAACAGAAACCATATTCGCAACAAAAAGGCGAAATATTTTTGCTTAAGTCATTGTAGTGTAATCTTTCATACTATTTTGAACTTTTAATCCTTTTTGAACTTTTTGTCATTATAATCAGAGCAAATGCACTCTTTGAAGAAGGCCCCTCTAAAATTTACCTGATCCATCACCCAGAATGATCAGATTTAAGGGTGATAAATTGTGAGTTCGACCAAGGGATCACGCTCATTTGCAAGTCATGTTTCAAAAATCAAAATTAAATTCTTAATTAAGGGAAAATATTTTTCTGACCTAAAGCTAAAGGCAATTCAAGAACGTTGACTAAAGATTATGGACACCAGCAAAACTTGCACGTGGCTTTATTGATATACAAGAGTCACTACAAGATTCGAGTCTCGAGATTTACCAAAAGATAAGCTGAGAATTTAGTGGAACCCCAGCTAATTTAAATCCTGCACAACAGAATATAGGTAAGGAATCTGTTTTTCACCTACAGAAAGCCCCTGCAAGATATACTCAACAATGATAGTTTTGCAACTTTACTTTAAGTGAAACTTGGTTGCATTAAAGGTAATTTGTTTCCTTTTTTTTGAATGAAAAACATGGGTATATATCTATGGCATATGTTCAAGACACAGTAAACCCAAATAATAATACAAAGCCCAAACTTGTCATAAACAAAGATAAGATGATTCACATGTAACATTCACAGTGAGCAAATGTAGGTAGACACATACAACCATGAAAAACACAATTGTGAATTGATAATAATAAAAACAAAACCAAGTCTGTTGCAAAACTTACAGGAGTTTAGAAAAAATATTGTATTGATAAATTGATAATGAGAAAGGAACAACTGAATTTCATCCATTTCAGATAGATAACCAGCATTAATTTTTTTGAGTTTTGGTATATGACAAACATTTTTTTGGTGAAATTTACAACATGGTATATTCTCAGCACACAATTTTCCACGTACAATTTGTAATACTAAAATCATGATGATGAATTATAATTCATGAACAAACCTACAGCTACATAATACTATAAAATGCACAAGTTGTTGCTGCTAATTTCCTTCAAAACCTTACTTTTTTTAATAAAAGGCATCTCCAAAGCTGGAGTGCCCTGCTTTATTTGAAAGCAGAAAACTAGGAACCGTTTTTCCGGGGATACCGGCTTTACATTAAAACCTTACATAGAAACAGTATTACTAGAAACACCCATTTTGATGCAAAATGACATGTAGCAATATCTAAAATAGACATCCACTCCCCATAATTAGATGCCCAATCTCGCCAAATTCTATCATATTTTCATCAAATTTGTTATTTCACTTAGCATATCTTAATAACATCATACATATTTTTCCTTTCACTTGTCTGACTACTTCTTGATTATGACTACTGCAAAACAATGGCATCACAGATTCACATGCCAAGTGGAATAATTCTCGTTTACAACTACTCACCAAACTTTAAACCGTAATGCATTGCAAGAATACTCCCTATGGAGGTCATGTCATTGCCCAGCATCGTGAAATCCTTATATGCTTGGATTTTGGCCTCCTCTTCTCGGGTCATGTTGCCCTACAGGAGAGCAACCATAATCAAGAAAGCCACCACCGGAAAATAGGATGAAGAAGAAGCATGGGAGGGTGGTGTTCAACCTTATCCCGCAACAATAGAAAGAAGAAACCCATCAGCCCCCATCACCAAAGCAAGAGAGGAAGAGGAGACCTCAGAGGGAGAGAGGAGAGTGAGCAATGGCAGAGGGAAGACAGGTGAACCTTGCATCGCATGAAACCGTAGACATCCTTCAACATTTGTGTTGCGCCGACGACCTCTCCCCCTCTTCCCCTTGTGCGGCGGAGGAGAGAGGTGGAGACCAATGGGGTAGGTGGAGGGGGACAATTAGCGAGATGTCCCTGTTTCTGTTAGGGCCAAGTAGAGAGGAGATTGTGAGGGTCGAGAGGGATGGAGGGGAGGACGCGAGACGGCGCCGTGAGGAGGGGAGGTGGCGGGGTGGCGTCGAGGCTGCGGTGGGGTTAGGGTGACACCGTGTGGAGGGGAGAGGAGGGGAGGGGTAGTGCCGAGGCTAGGTGAGGGGGTGGTGCCGTGGAGAGGGGAGGGGGAGACGCAGCGCCAGGGCTAGGTGAGGGGTGGCGCCGTGTGGAGGGGAGGAGGAGCAGCAACGCTACGACTAGCTGAGGGCAGGCGACACTTACCTCAGAGCCAAGCAGAAGGGGGAAGGGGGCGACACGACACGGCGTCGGGTAGGGCAGCGTGGGACAGAGCGGCACCAAGCGAAGTGGCGTGGGGCAGAAGAGGGAAGGGGTGTGGGGGCAGGTCGATGGGGAAGCGCAGCGGGGTCGACATCGGGCAAGAAGACCATGCGGGAAGCTAACGCGGGGGAGATTGTTCTTCCGCCAAAGCTGCTACCCAAAATTTGAAAGGAGATTTGCTCTCATGCCACACATAAGTTGATGGAATTTGCTCTTTTAACTCATATGAGTATATGATATGTGGTTCTTGGGTCAGTTGTCAAACACACAAGATGTGACAAAAAAATAAACACCACTTAACTTTGTGGCATAAGAGCAAAAATTCCAAATTTGAAGTGGAGAGGCACTGGTCATATTTGTGGCCCCTACATGTCAAGTCAAAAAAAGAAAAAGATATAGGATGCACCATCACCATGAAGTGCTCCTTTTAGGAATAGAAGATTTGAAGACAACTAATAAATATGTAACAGCAAGTTGATTCTATTTCCGTAATAAAGTAAACAAGAAGAGGTCTGCTATCAGCATGTACTTGCAATCACGATCACTGCTTTCATGCTCATTTTCAGCACCGTTCTGAACATTGCCTCCAGTTGCTTTTAAATCCTTTGCTCTCCGATTAGCATTCGGCATTCGTGGTGGTATCACTTGATGAGTCATCGTTACTCACGACGTAAGTGGAGACGAGAAGCTTTGCATACAGCATGCGCCAGAGTCTGGGCGTCGGCTGCTGCCGGGGACGCGGCAATTTGTTGTGGCAGCAGAAGGAGAAAGGGACGAAGCTGTTACAATTAATTTGTAGCAGAACCAACATTGTTCGATGAATGATTCGGCAATTGGTTCCAGAAAATGATAAATTACATGTTCACAGGGCAATTGAGTTAGACTAGAAAGAATTTTTCCCATGACAAGAAACAAAACTAATAGGGCACATAAACTACAAGACAATGAAAGGTGATCTTTGATGTCAGAATTGAGACATGATATAGCATGCATTCACTTCAGTGACAACATCCCTAGAATAACAATGGTGTTGCATTCCATAAACACGGTTTTCTTTGTCCAGATCAAGTTGTGGCAGTGCATTAGGCGTTCAGAAAAACATTTAATACCATATAACTAGATCCATCCGACTTTAAATTCTCTGAACCAACAAAGATAGGACATGTCCTAATTCAAAACTGCAAATAAACTGTAGCCAACTCAAACCACCAAACATGACATGCAGTAAGGGTAAAGATGCATCTGGTTAGGGGGCAACATCGACTCTTCCAGCCACTTGGTCCAGATCACGCCTTCCCTGAGAGGTGATGAGCCTTCCACTGCAGTAGATCAGCAGAACACATACATGAGCACACAATCTTTACAAGAGGGGAAAGTTCAACAAATATAGCACAAAGCACTTGTAATTACCCCTTGGGGTCAACATCAACGATGCCCATTTTCTGCAGCTGCTGCAGGATGTTGCGTGATATAGCACCACTGCTTTTGCAGAAGTGTGGAGGGCGCGAGCCATTCCTCTGGCGGCCACCGTAGATCTTCTGGAAGCCACCCACACCAATACCCTGCCTAAGGTAGATCTTCCTTGCAATCGAGGCTACAAAACGCAAGAAAAAAAAGTGAATCAGATTATAAGTGCTAATCAAGTATTGAATTTGAAGAAACAAGAATGCTTTAAAAAAAGAGAGTACTTACCAGCCCTAGTGTAGTACCAGTCCTGATCATAAGGAGGGAGCTCCTTGAACCTTGCAGTCTTCACAATGTCAACCCACTCAGGGAGCTCCATCTAAAAAGGAATTTTAATTGTTACAACTAAGTAATCCAAAGAACAACAATACCAGTAATCAATAGCATATGAATGATGCAAGGAACAACAAAAATCAAATCTTTGTGGCCTAATATAACTGGTTGCTAACATAATATATAAGGTTTCGTCTTATAGCATCAAAAGTACCTAGAGCATGCAGTACCGTGCAATAAGGAATACATTTAACATAAAACTAAACAGGACAGATTATTGTAGCAACTTCGTGTAATAGTCCATAAATATCATAATAAAAAGATTTTGTTGACGACTAACTTGAACATCTTAAACATGCTTAAACAAAAACAAATCACGCCTTGATAATAAGAACTATTTAGTCCCCGTCCACAGAAACTAACAAGTTCCACAAGTTAATCCAGGCTTGTGTAAAATAGGTCCAAACTTAGCAACAAAATTGCTCAAAGGTTAAAAACATCATAGGAAAGCCGCTGCTACAACCAACTACTCGAGACAATGGCCCATCGACATCTCATAGCATCACCAACACACCTTAATCATGAAAATATACAGTTCGCAGCGAAATCAAAAACTTTAACGGGAATTGAAACGGTTGGGAGCTTCCTTTCTCCGCATCACGGATCGAACAGATCGGATGGATGTTCTTACACCGCACTAGCACCGGAAACTTATCGCATCCGCACGAACTTAGCAGCGGCAGTCCACAATAGGGAGGACCACCCCATGATCCACCAGGAGCTCGGCCTTGAGCGGCGGAACTGGGTGAAGAGGGAGGGGGGCGGTTGTTACCTTGCCGGAGCGCTTGAGGTGGGCGGAGTAGGCCTTGACGAACTCGTGGGGGTTCACATCCTTCACCGTCCTCGCCGTGGAATCCGCCATCCTGCCACCGCTGCCGCCGCCGCCGAGAAGAGGGGAGGGATGGGGCGCTGCGGCTGCTATGTCTAGGGTTTTGCGGAGGAGGCGCCGGGAGGGAATTTATACAAGGGTGGGTTTGGTTGCGGGGCGTTGGATCATGAACGGACGGCTGAGATGGGCTAAGCGGGCGGGTTTAGGGTTCGGCGGATGGTACACTGGGCTGGGGTGATGTAAATAGCCCAAGATGACTATTTAGGTCTTTATGGGCTTTCCTGGTTAAGTTTTTTAGAATAATAATTTTTATCCAAAATTTCCAAATTTGGTTACCAGAAAAACGTGAGCCACAACGTGCTCGCTGTCTTCTACGTGATGAGCACACATGAGATCGAGATCAACTAGAAGCGTAGATAGAAGGAACACGTTGCTAAGGTCTACTACAATATAGAAAGGCTGCCAATGATCAATGGCAAGACTGGCTATCCAATTGCAACGACCTCCCCATGATAAATTAAGTTCGTGTGGAAGCCCAAGTCCACATGCATGGCTGGTGCATTGTGCGTTCGTTGGCTGGTGCAACAGTACCACACTAGCTCCAGCCTCCAAGCCTCCATTTAGGACGAAACTTTGACTGAAACCCTGAAACTCTGAAAGTAGATGGGAATGTGGAACCAACATGGCCACTAGTGTTTGATCAAGTCCAATGTAACCCTACCAGAAAGCTACCAAGCTACCAAGCTTGTCTTTTCATCTATAAATGCAGCATGCCACTACCAGTAAGAAATCATGCATGCATCTCAAAGCAGCTAGCTACCCTGAACTTAAAGCATGTGTCATCCCCTCAGTTCATCGCCGCTTCTTGCCATCGCCCTCTCCTCTGTGCTGAGCTTTGCAATTCTGCCTGCCCTCTCCTCCGGTGCCACCGCTCCGCGCAATGAGTCCAGCACGGACCTCCAAGCCCTGCTCTGCCTGAAGCTCCACCTCTCTAACCCTGCTGCTGCAGGCCTCCTGAGCTCATGGAGGCCGTCGTCGAATGGTTCGTCCAGTTTCTGCAGCTGGCCCGGCGTTTCTTGCAGCGAGGCGCACGCGCCTCGCGTCGCCGCGCTGGACCTCGAGTCGTCGGGCCTCAATGGCCAGCTACCGCCCTGTGTTGCCAACCTCACCTTCCTCACGAGAATCCACCTCCCAGATAACCAGCTGAGCGGCCGGATTCCGCCGGAAATCGGCCAGCTGAACAGGCTGAGCTACCTCAACCTCAGCTCGAACAGCTTCAGTGGATCGCTCCCAAGCACCCTGTCTTCTCCCTCCCTCCAGATTGTTGATCTTGGGAGCAACTCCCTCCAGGGTGAGATCCCACCAAGCCTAGCCAAATGCTCAGGTCTTGAGAAGCTGAACCTGGAGTCCAACATGCTCGGTGGAGGTATCCCGGAAGGGTTGGGGATGCTCCCCAATCTTTCGGTTCTGCTTCTTGCTGGTAACAGCCTCACAGGCAAGATCCCTCTTTCACTTGGGAGCAGCTCTTCCCTTGCCTATGTTCAGCTCACAAACAACAGCCTCACGGGGCCAATCCCCCCTGCCCTTGCTGCCAGTTCGTCGCTTCAGGTGTTGGACCTGACGAACAACAACATCACTGGAGAGCTTCCTCCTGTTCTTTTCAACAGCACATCGCTTCAAAGATTAGACCTTGGAAAGAACAACCTTGTTGGGTCCATACCGGCCATCTCAAATGCTAACTCACCCTTGAGATATCTTTCATTGGCACAGAACAATCTTGTTGGCACCATACCATCCTCCCTGGGGAATTGTTCTTCCCTTCTCTTGCTCTCCCTTGCAGGTAACTACTTGGAAGGCAGCATTCCAGGGAGTCTAGGCAGCATTCCAAATTTGCAAGCACTGCACTTGTCCTACAACAATTTGACAGGGACTGTCCCAGCCTCCATATACAACATTTCCTCACTCACAACACTCAATTTAGCCGTCAACTATTTGACAGGGAGCATTCCATCTAACGTTGGGTTCACCCTTGCAAGAATCAAAACACTGATTTTCCAAGCAAACCTATTAGATGGACCAATCCCTCCCTCTCTAGCAAACGCAACCAACCTTGAGGTTATTAACCTCGCGGACTGTAAATTCAGTGGCGTTATACCATCTTTTGGGCCCCTTGCTAACCTAAACCAGCTGATTTTGGCCAAAAACCAGCTCGAAGCTGGAGATTGGTCCTTCTTCTCCTCACTGACAAACTGCACACAGTTAGAGCTATTGTCTTTGTGGGGAAATATCATGCAAGGGAGCTTGCCAAGTTCAGTGGGTAGCCTTGCAAAAAGCCTACAGATTTTGTTTTTGAAAGACAACAAGATATCTGGAACCCTACCACCAGAGATAGGGAATCTCACAAACCTCGTGTTTCTTAGAATGGAGAACAACCTTTTTGTTGGAAATCTCCCTGACTCACTTGGAAATCTTTCAAACCTGACTTCATTCAGCCTGTCTCAGAACAGATTCTCTGGACAAATTCCGATTTCATTTGGTAAACTCCAACAGCTGAATGAGCTTCATTTGCAGGAGAATAATTTGAGTGGACCCATTCCTAGAGCTCTTGGTGATTGCAAGAACTTACTCACACTGAACCTTTCCTGCAACACCTTGAGTGGGAGCATACCAAAAGAGCTTTCTTCCCTCTACTCCCTTTCAAATGCTTTGGACTTGTCTTACAACCAGCTTTCGGGGCAGATTCCACAGGAGATTGGCGGCTTGATCAATGTCGGCCTTCTAAATCTTTCCAACAACCATCTGTCTGGATCAATTCCCAACAATCTAGGCGCCTGTGTCCACCTGGAGTCGCTTCACTTGGAAGGCAACTTTCTTGATGGCAAGATCCCGAATTCTTTCGTCAGTCTGAGAGGTATCAGCGAGATCGATCTTTCCCGAAACAACTTGAGCGGCGAAATCCCCGGGTTCTTCGAGTCCTTCGACTCCTTGAAGCTTCTCAACCTGTCCTTCAACAACCTGGAGGGCCAGATGCCAGGAGGGGGGCTGTTCCAGAATTTGAGCGAGGTATTTGTCCAAGGGAACAACATGCTGTGTTCCAATTCCCCCAAGTTTCAAGTGACGCTTTGCTCTGCACCTAAATCCAGCAGACACCGGCGAACGGCGCGCGATCTAAAGATAATTGGTGTCAGTGTTGCTGTTGCTCTGGTCTCCTTGTCGTGTGCACTGCTGATGCTCGTCGCGTTCAAGAGGAGGAGCAAGCGAGCCAAGCAACCAGACGACCATCCGTCGTGCAAGGAGCTGGAGAAGTTCTCGTACTCCGATCTAGTCAGAGCCACCAACGGTTTCTCTCCGGACAACTTAGTCGGATCCGGCACCTACGGATCGGTCTACAAGGGCACACTCCAGCCTGAAGCGCGTACGATTGCTGTCAAGGTCTTCAGGCTCGATCAGCTGGGAGCACCAAAGAGCTTCCTTGCCGAGTGCGAGGCCTTCAGGAACACTCGCCACCGCAACCTTGTGAGGGTGATCTCCGCGTGCTCGACGTGGGATCACAAAGGCAACGATTTCAAGGCTCTTATTATCGAATACATGGCGAATGGTAACCTGGAGCGCCTGCTCTACTCGAAAACGGGAAGGCCACTGAGCTTGGGCTCCAGAATTGCAATGGGAGTGGACATTGCTTCTGCACTGGATTATCTTCACAACCATTGCACGCCACCGATTGTCCACTGTGATTTGAAGCCCAGCAATGTCCTCCTGGATGATGTAATGGCTGCACGTCTCGCTGACTTTGGGCTAGCTAAGTTTCTTTGAAAGAAAACGAGCGTGAATCAAACCAGTGGAGATCACTCGAGAGAAGATGAACAGGAGTGGTTTTTGGTGCTGCTTAACACACAGGCAGCGTTTTTCTCTGTCGTAGTTCTTTTATTACAACTGAAAACAAGAACGTGAGCACAAGAACAACAACTGCACGCGCAAACACGATCCCGTAGTGGCGAGAGCCATTCCAGACGCTAGGACCATGCCGCTTGACTCCAACTAACATATAGGAACTAACATAGCAAAAGGAAATAAACAAAACACCCCAGATTTACATCTAACAGTCTCCCCCTAAATCTTGTGGTGCTTTTGCTTGAGATCAACAACACCAACCAATTCACACATTTTCTGGAAACGAACTCGCGCCAGTGGCTTGGTCAGTAGATCAGCAACTTGATCACCCGTGCAAACGTAGTCGATGCCGATTTTTCCAGTCTCCACACATTCACGAATATAATGATACCGGGTTTGAATATGTTTACTTCGATCATGGTGGACTGGGTTCCTTGATAGAGCAATTGCAGACTTGTTATCCACCTTCAACATTGGTGTCCCAGTTGTTGCTCCAAGGATCTCCCCAAGTAACTCTGCTAGCCAGACTCCTTGACATGCAGCAGTAGTAGCTGCCACATACTCTGCTTCACAAGATGAGAGCGCCACCACTTTTTGCTTCTGTGATTGCCAGGTGATGGGGCTTCTCTCGAGGAAAAACATCACACCAGTGGTACTCTTGCGATCGTCGATATCACCTGCCATGTCGCTATCGCTGTACCCTGACAGTTTCATTTGTCCTGCTTCTCCAGAAACATACAATATGCCATGATCTCGAGTACCAGCAATGTAACGTAGAATATGTTTAACTGCAGCCATGTGATCTTCTCGAGGGTCTGCCATAAATCGGCTCACATAGCTGACAGAGAATGCCAAATCCGGCCTGGTGTTGACGAGGTACCGCAGTGCGCCGACGATGCTTCGGAAGTTTGTGGCGTCCACAGGTTCAGCAGTACTGCTCTTGCTGAGCTTCAGCTTTGCTTCCATGGGCACTTGACTTGGGTTGCAGTCCAGCATGCCACTTCTCTCTAACAATTTCAGAGCATAAGCTGGTTGGGAGAGGGAGATACCAGCTTTGTTTTGGCGTACCTCAATGCCCAAGTAATAGGTGAGTAATCCTAGATCACTCATCTTGAATTGCTCCAGCATCTCAGCCTTGAACTTGTTGATGTCGTTGTCGACGGGGCCTGAAATCAGCAAGTCATCAACATACACACCCACTACCAGTGGCATGTTGGAGGAGCGCCTGGTGTATACAGCATGCTCATGGTCACTGCGAACAAAATCCAGTGAGGTGAGACATGCATCTAACTTGGCGTACCAAGCCCTTGGTGCTTGACGCAGCCCATAGAGAGCTTTCTTCAATCTCAGCACTTGTCCAGCCTTGCCAAAGGAGAAACCAGGTGGCTGCTGCACGTATACCTCCTCCTGTAGGACTCCATTCAAGAATGCCGACTTGACATCCATATGGTGAACACGCCACCCTTCGTGCGCAGCTACAGCAAGGATCAGACGAACTGATTCCAAGCGAGCCACCGGAGCGAAGATTTCGTCGAAGTCGACGCCGCGTTGTTGGACAAATCCCTTGGCGACGAGGCGAGCTTTATGCCTGATGATGCGTCCCTCCTCATCGCGTTTGGCCTTATAAACCCATTTTAGGCCAATGGCACGGTGCCCAACAGGGAGATCCGTGACTTGCCATGTGTTGTTCTCCTCAATTGAGCGCAACTCTTCTTTCATGGCCGTGCGCCAACATAATTCTTGTTCAGCCTGGGCAAGTGTTGTTGGCTCCTCAACACTCACAGTATTGAGCTCATCACCGAGGTCACGGGCTGCAAGTCCAGGCACCCCATCATTCCCTAGGACACCATCGATCATGCGGAAACGCAGGGGCGCGTCATCATGGTCATCATCAAGGTCTTGAATAGAAGAAGTTGGTGGTGACACAAACTCCACTGGAGGTGGGGACTGTGATTGACTTGCTGTCAGTGTTCCAGACGTGGATGGAGTACCTGCAGCTTCAGGAGGCACATTGTCCATGTACTCAAAAATAGGAATAGACATGAACTCAACCTCAAATGGCTCCTGGTCATCTTCATTGTGGTTGCCTGCATCTTCACCCCAGTCCCATTGGGAGAGCTCATCGAACACCACGTCGCGAGTGATGTGGACGCGCCCAGTGGTTGGGTTGTAGGCTCGAAATGCCTTGGACCCTGGCTCGTAGCCGACGAAGATCATCTTTGTACTCCGATCATCCAGCTTCTTAGGATGTGGTGTTGTGTTCTTGACGTAGATGATGCACCCGAATGTTCGTAGATGGTGAACTGCTGGTTTCTTCCCGTACCAAGCTTCGAATGGGGTCATCCCTTCTACGCTCTTGGTTGGCGACCTGTTGAGGAGATAAACCGCCGTCGTCACTGCCTCCCCCCAGAAGTATCCAGGGAGGTGTTTTGCTTTCAGCATGCTGCGGGCGGCTGCAACCACGGTCTGATTCCTTCTCTCCACCACACCATTCTGCTGTGGTGAAAATGGTGCGGTGAACTGCCGTTGTACTCCTGTGGTGGCGCAATGATCGTTGAAATCAGCAGAGATGAACTCCCCCCCACGATCAGTGCGGAGTGAGCTCAGTTTGTTGCCGGATTGTGCTTCCACTGCTGCTTGGATTCGCTTGATAGCAGATGGCGCACAGTCTTTCGAAGGCAGCAACTCAAGCCACATGAACCTACTGAAATCATCAACAAGGAGCAGAAAAAATTTCTTACCGCCGGCCGTCGCCGGCGAGATGGGTCCACACAAGTCTCCATGTACAAGCTCGAGAAGTCGCTCTGCCCGTCCTTGTGCTTGCTTCGGGAAAGGGGTTCTTCTTTGCTTGCTGATGAGGCAGCCCTCACATAGTTTGCCGGGTTGCTGAATTTCCGGCAGCCCACGCACCAATCCATTCCGCGCCAACAGCTGTAGCGCAGGAAAATTAAGGTGCCCAAATCGTTCATGCCACCTCCAGGCATCCTCTGTCCCACGTACTGCAAGACATTCCGGTTGTGCGATGGCGACATTGAGCACATAGAGCCGGCTGTGGACACGAGGAATTTTGGCGAGCAGGAGACCATTGTGATCACGCAGCTGCATGGTGCCACCACGCACCAGGACTTCAAAGCCACTCTCATCAAGCTGTCCCACACTTATAATGTTGGTGCACAGCTTGGGGATGAAGTACACGTCGGTGAAGGAACGAAGCTCCCCATTCTTGCAGTTGAAGGTGACAGTCCCACGTCCCTCGATCTCCACCTGTGAACCATCACCAAACTTGACGGAGCCGCCAATGCCGGTGTCGAGGGTGGAGAAGGCTGCCCGTACGCCGGACATGTGGTTCGTCGCGCCGGTATCAACCACCCAGCGGCGACCATCTTTCAGCCCCTCATCTTCAATGTGGGTGAGCACCTTCTCCTCCACAAGGTGTACAAGCTCACGAATCTCACCAAACATGAGTGTGGTCTCATCTCCTTGGATCACATGTGCCTGGCCGGACTTCTTGATTGGCTTGGATCGACAGTCCTTTGCCCAGTGGCCAGCTTTCCCACAGTTGCGGCAGGTGTCACGTGCAACAAAATCAGTCCGGCCATCCCGTGCAGATCCTTCTCCAGCCCCAGATTTTTTTTCTTTGTAGCGTTGACGATTTCGGCCACCATTGTTGCTGCTGCTTGCACCTGATGCAGAACTGAACTTCTCCTTCTCACGTGCTTTGTAGCGCGCAAGCCAGTCCTCCTCTGTGAGCAATAGGCGGCCGCTGCTGTCCTTGACATCCTTGCCAGCCGGTTTCTTTCGCTGCTCAACCGCCCGCAATCGACCAGTGATCTCCTCGATGGAAGCCATGTTGAGGTCGAGGAGGGTCTCAATGGAGATGGCCACCTGTTCAAGGTAGTCAGGAACTACATGTAGCATCTTCTTCACCACCTCTTTGTCAGTGATGGTGTCACCGAGTACGCGTAGTTCGTTGGCGAGGCCGGTGATGCGTAGCGAGAAGTCCTCAACTCGTTCGCCGTCCTTGAAGGCAATCTCGGCGAAGTCCTGTCGAAGTTTCTGCGCATTGGCTTCCTTCACGCGCTCGACACCCACACGAACAGTGCGAATCGCCTCCCAGGCTTCGCTTGCTGTTCTCTTCTGTGCCAGCGAGGTCAGCATGTCCTGTGGAACCGCGCGCAGTATTGCAGCGAGCGCTGTGCGGTCAGCCCGGAAGTCGTCGGTGCCGGGGTCGATCGCCTGCCACAGTCCCTGCGCTTGGAGGTTGACGCGCATGACCATGGACCACTCCGTGTAGTTCGTCCGCGTTAACATGGGGTAGACGACGGAGGCTGAGCTTCTCTCGACCACATACTCCACGTGGTTGTCACGGCCGGTGCGCCGCCCACGCCGGGGCGGCGGTGAGACGGACAGCTGCCGTTGTGAGCCATCATCTCCGGCCGAGCGAGACATTCTGCCAGGGGCGTTGCCTTGCTCTGATACCACGTGAAAGAAAACGAGCGTGAATCAAACCAGTGGAGATCACTCGAGAGAAGATGAACAGGAGTGGTTTTTGGTGCTGCTTAACACACAGGCAGCGTTTTTCTCTGTCGTAGTTCTTTTATTACAACTGAAAACAAGAACGTGAGCACAAGAACAACAACTGCACGCGCAAACACGATCCCGTAGTGGCGAGAGCCATTCCAGACGCTAGGACCATGCCGCTTGACTCCAACTAACATATAGGAACTAACATAGCAAAAGGAAATAAACAAAACACCCCAGATTTACATCTAACAGTCTTCACACTCCCAGTTCGTCAAGCTTTACTACCTCCACAAGCTTAGCAGGACCAAGAGGATCGATTGGATACATTGCACCAGGTAACAAACAAATCTCATATCTTCAGTTCACCTGTCGTTTCTAGCTTAAAAAGAAGTCTTTATGATTTTTCAAACAATGCAGAGTATGGCTTTGGGAGGAAAATCTCGACAGAGGGTGATATCTACAGCTACGGCATCATCATCCTGGAAATGCTAACAGGGAAACGTCCGACAGACGAGATGTTCAGCAATGGTCTGAGCCTCCACACATTTGTGGGAAACGCATTTCCCCAAAAGATCGGCGACATTCTTGATCCTAACATCATCCCAGAATCCGAATCCGAAGACGACGAGGGCGCAGGCAGAAAAACAGACTACGTCTACGAGAGCCACGCGTCAGTAGGGATGCGGAGCTGCATTGCAAAGCTGGTTAAGCTTGGTCTCTCGTGCTCCATGGAGAATCCGAAAGATCGGCCGACGACGCTGGATGTTTTTGCTGAAGCCACCGCAATCAAGCATGCATTTTCAGAACTGTGTGGTTGAGCAAACTGGAAACTGTATCTGTTGCTCACATGTCACTGGTTCATTAACTGTAGATTTATTATATATATTAGCCAGTTATGCTCAACTATTTGATTTGTTTTTTTCATTCCACTATTGATTTGTATATGTTATAGATCGAACTATTAAACTCTTTATCTGTTCATTTTTACTTTATTGGTTGTCTAATTAGTGCATGTTTGATGCTAACAAACAAGTACTACATCAACATCACCATACCTGTTTACAACTAGATACCATGGCATCCATTGACTTTGTAATTGTATAGTATATGCTTCAAATAGGTATTCAAGAAAATTCATTGAGAAGAGGCATGGAAATTCAACTTGTAAACTGATGCTCCGATTGTTGATTGGAGACCGTGCATGTGCTCATTGAATTGTGCAAAATAGACTGTACGCTTGCTATAATCGGAGTTCAATTGAACTCATAATGATTGGATTGTTTTGGGCCATCAAGATTTCAGTTAGGGTCCCCAAATCTTTTGAAATTATCCATACTTCATTTTAAAAGAACCATATTATGGTGGTACTACTCCCATGGTAGTTTTTATAGTTTTCTATGTAATATTATTTAATATTACACAACGAAACTACTACAAGCGAATTGACAAACACACATATATACATATATTCAAAATGAGTACTACCAAACAAGCTAATGTCATATATTACAATATTTTATTTTGTTCCTAGCGACTAGCGATTAGCTTGTTACTTAAGGACCTACTTATTTCAGATTCTGATAGCAACAACTACTTATAGATTCTGAAGCTGAAATAAAATGTTCAAATTCTACACGTATATTGTTAGAGTTAATATTTGCAGAATATGAAAATAAACTAGAATAAAAAAAACTGAGAAACATCAACTTCTTCACATTTTTACCAACCAGATGCTTACTATCTAGCTACTTGGACTAACTAATTATTACAAATATTCAACTGTCAAAAACTGCCGCTGACTAGCACACCATGCTGTTTGCTGCTTATGGTCAAGTGGCTGGAAGGGAAGAGGAAATAAGAAAAATGAGTTGAAACAACAAAATTCGTCGGATTCACATCAAATTTCTTTTCACTATTTAATTATTCATGTGTTATGCACTAACTATTCTAGTTTCATGATATATATTGTTCACACTGTCTGTTCATATTTCATAATTATTGATTCATATCCTGGTTAAATAATAATTAAAGTACGATGCGAAGCCATGGAACATAATTATTGAATCATTTTAGTACGATCAATTATCGGGAATCTAACTTGTTTCACACTTAACAAACATGCTCATTCCTAATGATTATATTGTCACTGACCAATAAAATTACCAAATCTCTAGGGCTCTAGATGCTTACAACCTACTGTCTGATAGCTTCATCTACTTTTTCAATCAAACGACAATATCTTCGAATTATGCTACCAATTAATTTCCAACATAATTATTCTCTGCTACTTTACTTGTGCCCATAAGGGCATGTACAACCCAATTTAATATGTGGTCTTTTGAGAGGTTTCTAGGGGGTTAAGTGAAAAAAATAAGAGACGGACTCTTCGCGTCTCTACACGATTCTCCATACGCATTGTCTCTTAGCTACATTTATGATTTATGGGCTTAGGGTTGTACCATGCAGTTTTTTGTTGTCTCTTGTACTTTAAAAACTGTTCCGCCGTCTCATGGTTGTACATGCCCTAATACAACTGCCTTTTGCTGCTTTTGTTTTAAGGATTTATGGCCTTTTTGTTTCAGCTTCCAGCTTATGGATTCTAGTTCATTTTCAGATTCTGCAACTACTAATTCTCACAATTTGAGTCTAGAATCTGAACAGTTTGTTTTCGCATTAGATTTTAGAAATAGTTATAGCTATCAGAAGCTGAAACAGGGCCTTAATATAATTCCTATAAAATTTCTATAAAATTCATGCATTCCAAATGAGCATTAGAATTTGGCCAAACCGTTCCTAAAGCAACTATTTGTTCGTGAAATGGAAGAATCTCGGCCGAGATTTAAGAATTTAAGTTTCATTTTTCTTTTTCTAGTAACCCAACCCAACCCATGTGCGGCGGAGCCATCATCTGCGACTACATTCCGGCGCGCCGCCGGGTCTCTGCCTCCGACTTCTGGCCCGACGCCGACGACTCCGACCACGACGCCTCCGCTGCCGACAAACGTAACTACCCTCTCCTCCTCTCCGTCTCCTCTCTCAAACTTCTAGGGCGCGTGGTTTCCAAAATGAAATTAACCAGGGGCCAACAAATGAGCATGGGAATCTAACTTGAGTCACTGTAGTCGTCGTTCTTCTGGTGGCGGTGTAACAGTCCATCAGCCTACCAGAAATTGTTGGATCAAGCAAGAGAGATAAGAAATTATACGGTCAAACACGTGTGTTAGGTTTTAAGCTAGTACATCTTTTATTCCAATTACTTGTATAACGTCGTGTTATCGAATCTTATCTTATTTTACTTAGTACCATAATATTATAATTATAGTACAATAAATTTACGAGGGACTGAAATGTCAAATTCGCCCCTAAGTTGCAATATTATGGAACTGAAGGAAGTTTATAAGACGTATTACGTCTGAAAACAAAACATATATATGCATACATCTTATATGTTTAAACCTCTTCTCGTTTGCCACTAGTGAATTTTGAGTGGCGTGGCCGCTTCGGTACGCGGCGGATAATTTAACTATTTGCTACTTTTAACATGTGTCAATTAATAGACCACATGTCAGTGACTCAAATGACCCTACATGTCAGCGACTTAGAGTGACATTTTTGTTGTCACTCACATGTTAAGAGTGGCAAATAATTAAATCCCCGTGGCTATGTTGGCCCGACCAACTACTGGCATTTTTGCGAAAAATCCTTCCTATTTGTTGTTAACTACACGAAGGTTCAACGCCATAGTTTTCATTGTCTTGCATTTTTATGTTTGAGCCCTCATTTTCACGATATTGTCTGTCTACGTGGAGAATTAACCAGGTGCCAACAACCGAGGGAGGCTAAGCATGACGAATCAAGCACAGTGAGCTAGCTGCAGTCGTCGTTCTTCTCTGCTTTCTCCAAAACTGAGCGTTGCATTGCATGGCTGGTCATGCATGTGGAATCATCGTTGGATAAAGAAAGAGAGAGAAGAAATGGTTGGATATATACTTCACTTCCACATTGACCAACATCGATCATACCGGTCTGCAATTTCCAGGAACGAACCCGATGCTAGTCTACGTCCTTGTTGGATCTAATTGCGTTTTTAGTAGAAAATGACTACTGACTACCGGAACAAGGTGATCATGTGGCCATTTGGGGTCGAAGAACATTGACCAAGTGCATGCATGCATGCACGTGCCTTTAATTTTGTGTGAAATGGGTTCTACAGCCCGCTGCCAAGAAAAAGTACATCTCTTGCCACGTTCCACGTACACGCCTAGCGTGGGGCATGGTGTTAATATCTTGGAGGTTGGAGATGACTAGCTTTGAAGAATCAATGGTGGTGACCTATGTTGTTTCAATGCAGGAAATCAGGTCCCATCTGCCTAGTTTTCGCTTATTTATAAATCGCTTTAAGCTTAATTATTAAAAATAAAGTCGAGATGCGTTCTTTTCACCAGCAAGAACAAAAATAGACTTATATGTTATTTTGATAATAAATTATGTCTTCTAGATAATTTATAGATTCTAGAGCCATTACCTGTCTAGAAAGAGACTACACTAGACTATAACAATGGTAACCACCTATGTACATGGAAGCAGTCAATGATTGTTATGATATGATCTCAGGGTATTCTCATGATGGGCTTTAGTGGAGCGTATAGGGGTAGGCCTAGCCCATCAATGAGATCAATATAAATATGTTATATTGATATATACCATAAATAATATTTTTATAAATAGTAAATAACCTGAAGATAAGGAAGACTACCCTTATAAATAGGAAATAGATTAAAGATATAAAATATACTCAATTGTAATCTCATAAAAATAACAACCGAATATGGGTTTGATCTCATGTCTATAATCTCGCACTCCACGCTATATAAGGGGCAAGGAGGGTCCAACAGGACACATAACTATACACAACCACACAACCATTGAGATCTACATTCAAATCCATTCTGCAATCCACTACACATAACATAGGGTTGTTAACCTCCGAAAGATTTGAACTTGTCTAAAATCTCTTAACTCTTGTATCTTGAGCCGACCATATAGCCTAGAACACAACGCTACCCTACTCATAAATCATCACCATCGATGGACTGCTCAATAAAGCACTGATAGTTAGGGTCTCTTTGGTATGGCTTTTGGGGGCAGCTTTTGCTTCCTGGAAGCCAAAAGCCAACCAAAGAATCTATTATAAGCCAATAGCTTTTGGTGTAGTGAAATTGTGACAACTCATCTAGCCCTGCTTTCTGCTGCTTCTGGCTTTTGGCTAATATTCACATATTAGCATTTCAAATTTCATGCAACCATACAAAATTTCATACAACCATACAAAATTCCATAAATTGACATTTCAAATTTCATACAACCATACAAAATTCCATAAATTGACATTTCAAATTTCATACAACCATACAAAATTACATAAATTGACATTTCAAATTTCATACAACCATACAAAATTACATAAATTGACATTTCAAATTTCATACAACCATACAAAATTTCATAAATTGACGTTTTACACAGCTAACATCCCACAATAGCTTTTCCACAGCCCACAACACACAACAACTTTTTTCTATAGCTAGAGCTCTGCTATGAGCTGTGAGGTGTGGAAAAGCTATTGTGAGCTATGAGCTGTTGAAAAGCTGAGAAGCTATTTGGTTGGAACAGTTGCAGATTTATATTTTGGTAGTTCATGATGTTTAGTTACATTATTAATGTGTAATTTTACATGTAAATCATTGTAATCATGAAATTTTCTGATGTTTATAGTAATATTATATATTTTTAAATTACACTAAAATGATATATTTTACTAAAATTTCACTTTTTCAAATTTTACATGAACTGATATATTTTAATAGCATGTTAGTTAATATTCATTCAAAATTGAATCGAGAAGATGTGAAATCTAGGTTATACCAGCTTTCAGATTTGTGTTACAAGAATCTACAGATTCTGGAAAAGTTGGGTGATCAAAAGAGTCGTTTGGTTCAGATTCTAGCTTTTGAGCCAAGAAGCTGGTTCAAAAATCTGAACCAAATAGACCCTTAGTGTGCTAGGTAGGGTGTTGCTATAATTCAACCAAAGGCTTAATGGAAATCATATGTAACTTCAACACCACCATTCAAGACAGCTCCAGATTTGTATATATCAAATGTTGTCACGTCCAACTTCGATAGCCACCTCAACATTTGTGTCCACTAGGACAAGTTCAACATGCTCACCACCATTGGGCTTCCACGCGTGACTTCTGCCTAGATGTGTTGGCTTGCTTACACCATCTTTGTGCATCATGTCCACCACCACAATGGATCCCTATCATCGTCGGTCTACAAGATGCAGGGAGATGTTGGCCTCTATAGGCTATGGTGATAAAAGAAAAAGCTTAGACCTGATGATTGTGAAAGGAATGTGAGTTAGCTGATACTAAATCTTCTTGGAACTCCATTGTTAAGCGTGCTTAGGCAAGAGTAGTATCAGGATAGGTGACCTCCTGGAAAGTTCTCGTTCACATCCCCGACACACCCATGGCCTTCAAACAAGGTCGGGCTCATGTGGCCTATTTCAAAAAAAAAAACAAGACTTGATTTATTGCTAAGGGTGCCCAAACAAGGGTGAAGATTTTTTTATGCATACTAACATGTCGTTCCAAGATTAATCACAATTCAGGTGGTACTATTTCCGATAGTCTCTTACGGTCTTCTTGTTCAATACTTCAACCTTTTTGTTGGGGAAATATTACAACCTCATCATCCCCTTGTTGGCAAAAGTACGAAGGGGCCCTAAGTGCTCAAAGGCCCCTCTATGAAGACAAAGATCTTGAAAGTTAGGCACTTCTAGGTAGAGGACTTTTGTAAAAGATCTAGACCCCTTCGTGTGTGGGGTGGTCCTAAGAGCAATACCACCTTGACCTAAGTGCCAAATCAATGACTATCTATTCCCTCAGATAAGATGGACCTTTAATATTTATGATATCGAAGCCCGTCAAAGTAATCGGCCAAGAAAAATAGTATATATGTAATGGTTACCTACATGTGTGAACGGTAATGTAACCCTTATATAACTATAGAAATAGTCATGATATGATCATTTATGTAAGAGAGGTAGTTCTATAGTCCCCTGTTCGTGCTCTTGCCTATAAATACTGACTCATGTACGACGATATGGTGGATGGGCAAACTAAAGAACAATCTTTGCAAGTCATTCAACTAATGATACACAACAGATAATGTAGGGTTATTGTCCGAGTAGAGACCCGAACCTGGCCACAAATCAGAACCATATGATTCTACGCTTGCTCTTCCTTTCCCTTTAATTTTTGTTTTGCATATGGAAAATCTCAGAATGATTAATTAACCTAGGTTAATCTGATTACATTTTTGATTTAGGTGCGTTTATTATAAAGCATGATGTAGAAAATTCAAAAAATGTATCAAAGTAGTGCAACATCAAAACATGCATGGTAGCCCGAAAAGTTTTATAAAAAATACATATCTATACACAATACCAGGAGCCTCACTTTTGATAAATGTCTCAAATAGTGCAGCATGACTGCTTCCATTTTTATTTAGTTTACCTTCATTTTACTCTTGGATAAAATTCATCAATAACTCTTGGATCTAGAGCTAGTGAGCATACCAGCTCAGATCACAGCACACCACATCTGGACAGAAATTAAACAGCGGCTTTAATTAGTTTATCATCATTTTGAAGGGATTGTTACTCATATACGTACACACACAAACAGCTTCTGAAAAAGTTGGAAACAACATTTCATCTGTTTCGCATTTAATTTGTACGTCCTCCACAACATGGACGGCAGAAGAACATGATCCTGCTCGATCGTCCCTTCCACGCCAGATCGAATCTCCTGCCGGTCCAGCTGCTACGTACATAGAACAGCAGAAATCACGGCGGTGGGCAGCTTATCTGTCTCACTGCGTGCCATGATGAAGAAGAGCAATAAAGTTTAGAAAAACATATGCTAACAATCTATACAGAATTAATTACAGACAAACCACTTGTGTTTATTGAGAAATAGCTAGCAGTTGTCTCCTGGGTCACGGCGCCCAGCAAGGATGCCACTGACAAAAGCAAGCAGAACGAGGAGGACAAGAAGAAGCTGAGCTTGGCTCGGAAGGCGGCACGACTTGTTCTTCTTGCTTGCCATTTCCCCAAGCAGACGATCGTTGCGTCAGTAGATGCAAAGCCTACTGGTTAATTAGCTCCAAATAAAGGGATGCTTAATATTGGTTGATGCTCTAATTGCAATGCAAGCTCCGGTACTTATAGGAGCCTCCATCCTGCAATCGTAAATACCCAATTCTCTGGTTGGAAATGTGGAAGAAGCTAGTAGGCATGGAGTATTAACATCTCCCGACTGACCATGGAATTGAGCCTGCACAAGTCTTTCGGTCAACTGCAATGAGTGAACGAATGAGCGAGCTCGATTTGCAAGAGAAATGGAAGAAATTTCTATTGTTTTTAACCTATTATTTAATCACGGTAGCATCGTTGTCGCATATGGTGTGTAAATAGTAATTTCATGATTCCTAGAGCTTTACGATACACCAAATAAATATGGTGGTGGGAGGGCCGGGTTGGAAAAATCGATTTTTTTTAAAAAAATAATATTTTTTAAAAAAACAAATTTGTATGATAATTTAACAAAATTTCAAAAATAAGTAGCAGTCAGCACTTGGACGACCGACTGCGGCCACGTCAACGCTAGTTGGCCGACAAAGGGCCGATTGGCGCCCGCATCACTGAGGAGCCATGCTGAATAGCGTGGGCCTCATGGCTCCAGATGTGATGAGTCATTGTCAACGTTAGTCAAAGAGGACTGAAAAGAGAGAGAAGACCTGCTGCGTCTGGGCCGCGTGTGACTCAGATACACGGGCAGCAAGCGACTGTCGGGCAGAGGAGGCCGCGAAGTCGGGCTGGCCCAATCCGGGTACATGGGCTAGGAGCAGTAGAGGATCCACTGGGCTGTTGACCAGGATTGACTCAGGTACACGGGCGGTGAGCGATTGCCGGGCTGAGAGAGTTGCGGAGTCGGGCCGGCCCAATCCGGGTACCTGGTGCAAAGTCAGTGGACGCTTTGTCAGTTTCGGCGCAAAACTGACGACCGCTGATCTCGCATCGGACTGTCCAGAAGAGAAGCCGTAGTCGCTACGAAAGCCTAGCTTCCGGATAAGTCATCTGTAAATAAGAGTTTACTATTTTGTCCCTAGGCCCACAGTCAGTCAGTCGAGTCTGTAAAAATATCCTAAGGGCAGTTTAGTCTTTTCCATTTATTTCAGCGTCTGTAAAAAACCTCAGGGGTATTTCTGCATTTTACCCATTTATTGGGCTGCCTATAAATAGGCCCCAATAGCCTAGGGTTAGGGTACCCTTTTCAATATACACTTTACTAATTCCAACATTTTGGGTCAACCTTTCCGGTGTTCTTCCTGTTGTTTATCCGCCGCCACCTGCGTTTTTTCTCGCTGAAATTTTTATCGCCGCCGTGTTTTATCTTCTCCCCGCCGTGTTTTTTTTCTCTGGCATCTATTCCTAGTGGCTATGCACATCGCCTAGCACCTACGCAAGGCACCTAGCGCCAGCAGTGCTGCGTGCGGCAAGCAGCGGGCGCGACTTTTGGCGTGGAAGCGTGTTCACGAGCGGTGAACTCCCGTGCGTAGGCTGCTGCCTATACCGCATTTGCAGCCAGCATCATCCAAGCTACGGGTGACCAGAAACCTGTTGGCGTGGTCAGACGAATGGCGTGAGGGCTCTCGGAGAAAAATCATGCACGCAAATCGAGGCTTCATTTTGAGTCCAGGCGGAGAAAGCTGATATTCCATCGCACTGTGCAAGGCTTTCTACAGATCGGCTGAAGCTATCTCATGGCAAGTACTCCCTCCGGTGTACAAATAATAGTCGTTTTGGTTCTTATTGAGAGTGTACAAATATTAGTCATCTCGTCAATCGAAGTGTTGCTGCCAAATGGGATGTGACCATCGGGAATTGAACTTGAGTAGTACCACTAAAATCTAGGCTCTATAACCAATTGAGACAACCCTTGTAACTTTAATTAATATCACCTTGGTATGTGTGATTTTGTCTAAATGACTAATATTTGTACACCGGAGGGAGTAGTATATCTTGTTTATTGATTTCTGTGCAAACTGATTAAACTAGTGTTGTGTTTGTTTTTTGGTTGTGGCCGGAATCATTTACACAGATCTTTGCTTGCATGATATATATTTGATATGTGAGGGTGCATGTAGCAGTTTTGTTTCTTTATATCTCTGTCTCCATAGAAATCTGTGGCTGAAGTGAATCACTTGGAACACGTATAGATCATATTAAAAGTTCTCTCATTTCCTGTAAATTGCTGCAACTTTTGGTGAACTGTGCTGCTGTTGAATATTATTCTAAGGCATCTACTTTAGACTATAGCTGTTCTATCATGTGGTTCAATACTATTTTGATAACTCTAGCAGTGTCTAATTGTTTGTGATGGAATACTGCAGAGAAATGCTTTCCTGGATATGTCTCAATATACCAATGCACATCATCTGCTGTTTTTGTTTTTTTTTTGATTGAATAGATGATACTGAATCTGGTGTTCTTTTTAATTGTTCATTGTTTTATTTCTGGTTGAACATCTTGATTTATCATTTTCATGTGTGTTGGTTTGATTTAATGCCTGTGAGTTAATTAATCTACTGAATCTGCCTTTAAGCACTGTGTTGGTGTCTTTTCGATTAGGACACCGGTCGTTTTTAGGCTAGATCATTTTAGGTCCTGATAATCTGTTTACTTTTCCTTTCTAAGTCTGTCGAGGTGGGTTGGGTATTGGGAGCAGGCCATTGATTCGAAAGAATTTTTTAGGCGCCCATTCACCCCCCCTCTGGTCGCTACTTTCGGTCCTACAAGTGGTATCAGAGCCTGGTTAGGGTTTTTCCATACCTTAACCGGTTCTAAACCCCAGTAGTGATCATGACGTCTCCTGGCAAGGTCCCGTCCTTGGAAGCTTATGGCTATAATTATTGGAAGACTCGCATGCGAGCCTATCTCATGAGCCAAAGCTCGGACATCTGGGACATTTGCGTTCACGCTACGTTTGTCATATTGCCAGTTGCTGAGCGTGATTCTCCTGGTATCATCGCCCAGCATGTGAACAATAGCAAAGCGGTGAACATCTTGTTTTCTGGTTTGGGTCCCACTGAGTTTGAGCGTGTGAGCCATCTCTCCACTGCGAGAGAGATCTGGGCTACCCTCCAGGCACACCATGAGGGGACAGCTCAGGTCAAGGCTCGGCTCTATCAGACCTACCGGCGTGAGTACGAGAACTTCACACAGAAGCCGGGTGAGTCTGTTGAAGCCTTGTTTGGTCGCTTTCAGTCGATCATTAACAAGCTTCGGGACAACAAGGGTGAGGGTGTTCAATTAGTCTCAGATCACGAGCAGGCCCTCAAGGTTCTCCATACCTTGGACCCAAAGATCTGGGAGATCAAGGTATCCTCTATCATTGAGAGTACATCTTATGATACCTTGACCATTTCTGAGTTGTTTAGCAAGCTGAAGGCCACCGAGGTTGATACCCAGTTGAGATCAAATCTCACTGGCTCTGGATCAAAGTCTCTGGCCCTTGCTACACCTGCTGTTGATCCCTCTTCTGTGAGCTGTGCTGGGTTCTCTTTGATGTCTATCACTGAGGACCAGCTTGAGTCTTTGGGAGATGATGATTTGTGTCTGTTTAACAACCGGGTGCGTCGTGTTTATGACAAAAGGATGTTCAAAAGACACGGCACAAAGACCGGATGCTTTGAGTGTGGTGATCCAGGACACTTCATCGCCGACTGCCCCAAGCGCAATGGACACAAGAAGGGCACCGGTGGTGGCTTCCACGACTCCGGCAAGCACGACAACTCCTCTTTCAACAAGGGCAAGCCAAAGACCAGATTCTTCAGAAAGGCCCTGAAGGACTACCGGCGAGAGAACAAGAAGCGCGACAAGGCCTTCTTCGCTGAGATGGAGAAGAGCTACTCCAAGCGGTCCACATCTTCTTCCTCTTCATCGAGCTCGAGCGATGAGGAGATCATCATCAGGAAGGGGAAGGACAAGGACGATCCAGCGGGCCTTTGCTTCATGGCCTTCGGTGACAGACCGAAGAGCCGCTCACATCAGCGCCGAAGATCCCGCAAGAGCTTCTGCTCAATGGCTCTTGGGGATAAGGAAGAGAAGAGCTCCTCCGATGACTCCGACGACGACGACAACGAAAAGGTATCATCCTATGAACGCGAAATCGTTGATTTACTTCAAAGCAATCGTCAGGAGTTAAAGTATCGGGAAAAACTGCTTAGAGGGGCTAAGTGTAACACCCCAAATTTTCAAAACAATAAAAACATTATTAAATTCAATTTATTGAAATTATTATTTCAGAAAATACTTTTAAATCCCTTTTATACCCTTTTGAACTACAACATAGAGTAGATGACCAAATTAGGAGGTGAAACTTTTTGTATATGATCCTAAGGCCAAAATATAATTTTGAGAATTTTTATAAATTTTTACCAGCCTTGGAAGTAGCCCTAATCTTTTAATCTATTTTCTGGAATTATTTTTATTCAGAAAAGTAATAGAACAGTAATGGGCTCCCCTCCCTCCCTTTTCTCTCTCCCGGCCGGCCCAGCCCGTTACCGCGCCCGCCTTAGACTGACGCATGGACCCCACCTGTCGGCGCCAAAATCTTTCCCCTCGCACGCGCACCCGACACTACGGCCCCACTTGTCAGCCTTCCCGTTCGCTCGCTCGCGCTCACTGGCCCGTGGACCCCGCCTGTCAGAGTCGTCGTCTCCGCGAGATCCGCCCCCAAATCCCCCCCCCTCGCCGGCCGAAACCCTAGCCCTCCTCGGATTCGCCCTCGCCGGCCCCCTCACCCTAATTACTCGACGGCATTGAATTCCCCGCGTTCCCCCGACCGTTTCCCCCCGTTAATCCCCGCCATTAAACCACGAGATCAGCGCTCGCGTGCATGGCCGAGGCTCACCGGCGCCATTGAAGACCTCCCCTCCCCTTTCCTTGTATTCGTCGCCCGTTATCCCTCGCCGTCGACCCTATATAAACCCCTCACCCCCGCCGCGCTCGGTCCTCGCGTCCAATTGAGCCCAGACCGATCAGAGCTCCTGCATTCCACATTTTAGCGCGCCACCACCACCCGTCCTCCAGCCGCCGCTCGCCGTCGCCGGAGCCCCTCTCCGTCCACGCCGACCGCACCATCGTGACCGCCGGGACCTCACCAACCTCGGCCACCACTCCATCGACGACGAACCTCGCCGGATCGCCGTCGCCGCCAAGGACCCGAACGCCTCTGCCGCCTTCACTCGTCGCCGGCCACGCTCCGTCGACCTTTCTTCGCCGCAAGGGTACCCTCGTGATCCCCGTAGCACCCTCGTCCCATTTTAGGCCTTAGACTAGGTCGCCGTCGCTCGCCGTGGCCGCTGGCCCGCTCGCCGTCGTCGGAGAAGACGACCGGCACGGGTCGAGTACCCGTGCCGTGTCGGATTCACGCACGACCGTGCGATCTGGATCCGACGGTGATAGTTAATCCCCGCGTGCGGATTAATCTGATCCGTTAGATCTCGGCGAAGGGGTACGTTTTAATCTCGTGCGTCCATCTGTATTTAAAACCCGCGTTTAATCCTGTGCGTCCACGTGGTACCGGTTCGCACGTTTTAATCCTGGCCGTCCATCGCGACTTACGCGTCCCGCCTCGCCCTCGCGCGTCGGATCTGGATCCGACGGTCCAGATCGACCCGGCGCACGCGCACAGTGCGCGGGTTCACCGTGGGCCTGGCTCACCGTGGACCCGAGAGGTTTAAAATTTGAAAATAAATTCCAGAAATGCTTTTAAACTTGTAAAATTCATATCTAATGCATTTGAACTCTAAAAATTGCCATTCCAATTTTAGAAAATTCATAAAATTATTCTCTACATGCTTATGCAATAAAAACAGTAGGTTTATTTGGACATTTTCATGTTTATTTAAATAAGTATTCAAATGCCCTTAGGATTTAAATGTAAATTTAAATCTTTAAATTCCAGAAAATTTATATAATTGTCCCTTACTGTTTAAAACGCTAAAACCACTAGGTTTTCTCTAAATCATTTAAATTAAATTGATTAGAAAACTTAATGTAGTATTATACCCACTTAAAAACCCTTTTATGAAAAACAATGATTCATTTGGATTCACTTTAAATTAATGGAGCAAATTTCAGAACTTTAATATCTGAATTTATTTTATTTATAATCAAACCAACTTTAACTTATGTGTTTATAATGTAATGTTATACTGTTTGATTAGATGTTATGTTCTTTTACTTTACTTTATATTAAAAAGACTACGACGTCGCCGAGGAGCCGGAGTACTTCCCCGAAGTCCCTCCCTCTCCCTTTGCTGAACAAGGCAAGTCACCAAACAATTCTTTTGAGCATATTGAACCCATGTCTGAATCGACTATCGCTAAAACACATAGGTTATGTATATGCATTAGTCAAATGAACCCTTACATTATATTTATTTAGGATCCCCCGACCTTGATGTGCAACCCAAGCCATGCTATCTCGCCTAACCTCCTTGTCACCATATGATCAATGATATTAGCTAGTGTCCAATGTATTGGCACAGCCGCTATAGGATAAAAACGAGTCGTAGAAAAATGGTTCTATTATATGATCCCCGTTGCTTCTTATCCTTGGAAATTCTGTTGGTGATGAGTCATGGTTGTGAGTGTATGCATGGTGGGTTCCGGGTGCAAGCTAGGGCATTCGTCAGTCGCACCCGGGGCACTATAAGGACCGGTCTGAGGGATCCGTTGCAATACACTTACGTACTAACCACAAGTCTAGTGGGTAAGTCCTAACTAAGGTATGGGTTGTTCCAAACCGAGGCCACCACTTGGAGATGGGTCAAGTTGCACCTGCGGGTGACTTGTACCAATGTGGCGCAAAAGGGGGTGCGACGTTAGCCGGGATGCGGCCCGGCGCGCCGGCGAAACCTAGAGCGGGTGGTTATCGCTTGGAACATCTCATATTGAGGTTTTGGCACGAGTTCCCGTGAAATGGGTCATCTCGTTGAGATGAGTGCGTGCCTTGTGGGTACAGTAGTACATCTCTGATCAGAGTCTTAAATCTTTTCGAAAAGCCGAGCCCACGGTCAAGGGCGGGTTGCGTGACATCCCCCAGTTAGTTTACTTTGGATATGATTGTGCATGATGGATTGACATGTAAGGACCGTTGTGCGAGGAGGTAAAACGTACTCCTCGAGTTAGTTGATGTTGAGGATGTTCATATTTACTTTCCGCATGATTAAAATATGATTACACTAAATGTCATAACTGCAACTGCTTTATTCCGCATTGTTAGCCTTTATCCTTCCTTGTTTATTATCCTGCATTATTATTTGCATTTGCGGTGGCTTGTTGAGTACTTTTTGTACTCATACCCGTTGGACCCCACAGAGGATGCATATCTTGAAGACGGTCTGGAGTAGCAACCCAGTCAAGGAGAAAAATCCTGGAGAAGAAGTTCGTCATGCCGTTTTCTAATTTTTTTTACTCTACTGTTTTATTAAAACAATGATGTAATAAATATGGTCTGCGTACCATGAACAATGTCGTATGTACGGTTGTCGCATGATGAACCTCATGTATTATTGTTTTTCTTATGAAATTCAATAATGTCTCGATTTGTTAAATCGGGGCGCTACACTAAGAAGAGGATAGATGAGTTAGAGAGTGAGCTTGCCGTGGCCAACGGCAGAATTGAGAGTCTATCTTCTTCCCCTTGCTTGGGTGATAGCAGTGAGTGCCCAAAGTGTGAGGTGCTTCTGTGTGACCTGTCGACTCTGAAATCCAGGTACACAGAAAGGGTTGATGAGAGGGACGCTTTGGCCACTGAGCTTGAAAGCGCTCAGCTGGAGCTGAAAGATGCTCAAGCCACTGTCGTCGTACCCTGTGCTGATTGCCCATCTCATCTTGCTAGTTTAGCTGAGCTGAAAGCCAAGGGCGATGAGCATCTAGGTGATTTGGAGAGGATGAGAGCTGAGCTAGCGCAGACTAGGCTAGAGCTTGAGACATTGTCAGTTCCACCCACTGTCTGTGAGAACTGTCTGTCTCTTAGAATGGAGTTGATTAAGCTGAAAGCCAAAAAGTCTGTCCAGATAGATAGCGAGTGTGAGACCTGCTTGTCTCAGGTGGAGGTTCTAGCTGCCTTGAGAGAGGAGCTAGCTGATTCTCAGAATGAGAACTTTTACCTCTGTTCTATCCTGAGTTGGATCAGTGCCAGAGAGCCTCAGCTCGGCATGATGATCCAGCAGTTCAAGAGGCAGGATGGGTTTGGGGTAGGTTACACCTATACCAAGGCTGACTTTGAGAGTGCCATTAGCCGGGCAGTGGAGTGGAGTAAAATGACTCCTGAGCAGAGATATCCCAAGACCCATTCCACTGAGTCTTCCCAGGCTTGTCAGCCCAAGGATGGAGTGATCCATGAACCACCCAAAGCTCCACCCAAGAAACCCATCTGGGTTCCAAAGCCCAAACTTCTCCACACTTCTCTAGACTCTCTTCCTGGACCCTCTCAACCCAAGAAGCCGACAACAAACACCACTAAGCCCAAGAACCCCAAACCTCAACCACATTCTAAGAAGCCCACTTACCATTGCGAGTATTGTCAGAGAGACGGGCATCTTGCGGAGTTTTGCTTCAGGAGGAAGCGGGTTGAGAGAGCAGAACGTGCTCGTGGTGGTCAGGAGCAGTTCTACCAGCAGGGTGGTAGACTGAGAGTTCCTCGACGCGAGGAGAGGCTGGAGGCCAGGCCGCGTCGTGTAGGTGGTGGTAGGAGAGACGGCTTTCATGCCCGTGCTCCAGATGGTGGTGTCCGTTCCAACAGAGCTCCAGGCCGTTTTGGCTACGGTCCTGGACCTCATGGCCGAGGTTTTAGGCAGAACCGAGGACCGCGCTTTGAGTCGCGTTTTGGTCCAAACTTTTCTGATGATTTATGCTTTCCGTCTTTTGAGCAGATGGCTCGACACTGGTTTAGCTCTTTTGCTAAACCTGGTGCCGGACCATTTGCTCCCACTTACAGCCACTAATTGTGCAGGATCGAGGACTGGAGGACGTTTGGATCATGGACTCAGGGTGTTCTCGCCACATGACGGGACATCGCAGATGGTTCTCCAGTCTCACTCCCCCGAGCTCCAAAGAGTACATCACCTTCGGGAACAGTGGTCAAGGGAAAGTAAGTGGCATTGGCTCAATTCGCATTTCAGACCATTTTTCTTTGAAAAACGTTGCTTTGGTTGGAAACTTGAACTTCAATTTGATTTCTGTTTCGCAACTTCTTGAGGATGGTTTGGAGGTGCGTTTTAAGAAGGGCAATTCTTCTGTGTTTGATTCTAGAGGGTCTTTGATTTGCCAGATCTTACCTTTCGGTAAAGTTTTTCGAATTGACTTCTCTAGTTCTTTTGGCCCTTCTCGCTGTTTGATTGCTGGATCTTCTTCAGAGCTCTGGAAGTGGCATAGGAGGTTAGGTCATTTGAGTTTTGATCTGCTAGTCAGGTTGAGCTCTATGGACCTCATCCGAGGATTGCCCAAGCTTAAAATGGAGAAAGATTTAGTTTGTCATCCATGTCATCATGGGAAAATGGTTGCCGCTTCTCACTCACCCTTGACTCAGGTGATGACTTCGTATCCGGGCGAGCTGTTACACATGGACACTGTCGGTCCAGCTCGAGTACGCTCAGTCGGTGGGAAGTGGTACGCACTTGTGATTGTTGACGACTTTTCTCGATTCTCGTGGGTTTTCTTTTTGGAGTCTAAGGATGAAACTTTTCAATTTGTTCATGACCTGATTTTGAAGCTGAAGAATGAGAACAATGGTCGGATGCGAGCAATTCGCTCCGACAACGGCTCTGAGTTCAAGAACTCTCAGTTCGTCAGCTTGTGTAGTGATCAGGGTCTTGACCATCAGTTTTCTGCTCCTTACACTCCCCCACAGAATGGCGTTGTGGAACGAAAGAACCGCACGCTAGTCGAGATGGCCAGGACGATGCTCGATGAGCACAGGACTCCTAGGCGCTTTTGGGCTGAAGCCATGAACACGGCTTGCTATCTGGCCAACCGCATTTTTCTTAGAGCTTACCTTGGTAAGACATCATATGAGTTGCGGTTTGGCAGACAGCCCAAGGTGAATCACTTGCGAGCGTTTGGCAGCAAGTGCTTTGTGCTCAAGAAGGGAGGGCATTTGGACAAGTTTGAGTCTCGTTGCTGGGATGGTGTTTTTCTTGGTTACGCTTTGCATTCTCGAGGCTTTCGTGTTTGGAACCTCGACTCCCAGCAGCTTGTCGAGACTTGCGAGGTTTCTTTTGATGAGTCCTTGCCTTCTTCATCTCCTTCTTTTGAGCTTTCTGGTGATGGTGAGCTCGGAGAGTCCATCTTCGAGGAAGATGAGGATACTCCAGCTGCTGATGAGGGTGGGCCTTCTGCACCTCCTGCAGAGCCCACACCTTCTGAGACTTCGACTGAGGACGAGGGCGGACCTCTGATCACTTCTTCCACTTCGATCGAGCCCCCTCAGTCGAGTCCAGAGGTGCCAGCTGCTCACTCCGGTGAGGTGACTTCAGATCACCAGGGATCCCGAGCAGTTCAGCGTGATCACCCCTCAGAGCTCATCATCGGTGATGTGTCTTCAAGAACTTTGCGTTCGTCTGTTGACTCTCTTGCTGTGTTTGCTGAATCTGCTTTTGTTGCATCTTTTGAGCCCAGAGACATTTCTCATGCTCTTTCTGACTCGAACTGGATTAATGCCATGCAAGAAGAGCTTGAGAATTTTGTCCGCAATCGGGTTTGGACTCTAGTAGAGCTGCCACCAGGATGCAACCCCATAGGCACCAAGTGGGTGTTAAAGAACAAGCAAGGTGAAGATGGGGTTGTGGTGCGCAACAAAGCTCGACTAGTTGCCCAGGGTTTTTGCCAGAAGGAAGGTATTGATTTTGAAGAAACCTTCGCCCCTGTTGCCCGTCTTGAGTCCATTCGCATTCTTTTAGCTTTTGCCGCTTCGAAGGGTTTTAAGCTTTTTCAAATGGACGTCAAGAGTGCTTTTCTGAACGGGTACATAGAGGAGGAGGTTTATGTTAGGCAGCCCCCCGGTTTTGAGAACCCCAAGTTTCCTCGACATGTTTTTAAGCTGCAGAAAGCTTTATACGGGTTAAAGCAAGCCCCCAGGGCTTGGTATGACCGATTAAAGCAGTTTTTGTTGGGGAAGGGCTTTGTGATGGGTTCTGTGGATAAGACTCTCTTCTTGCTCAGGGATGCTTCAGATTTTTTAGTCGCTCAGATTTACGTGGATGATATTATTTTGGCGGTACTACTAATGATCTTGTGTCCAAGTTTTCTGAGCAGATGCACAGCGAGTTTGAGATGAGCCTCATGGGTGAGCTCAAGTACTTTCTAGGGCTCCAGATCAAGCAGACCAAGGACGGCACCTTCATCCACCAAGGTAAGTACACTCGTGACATGCTGAAGAAATTTGACTTTGGTGGTGAGTTGAAGCCGCAGATGACCCCGATGGGCACATCTGGGGGTCTGGACAAGGATGAGAGCGGCGTCAAGGTCAACGAGAGAGAATTTCGAGGGATGATCGGGTCGCTGCTGTACTTAACGGCGACGAGGCCAGACATACAGTTTGCCGTGGGACTGTGCGCGCGCTTCCAGTCTTCACCACGCGCGTCTCATCGACAGGCTGTCAAGCGCATTTTCAGGTATCTCACTTATGCGCCTGATCTCGGTCTTTACTATTCAGCATCATCATCTCTTGATTTATCTGGCTTTTCGGACGCTGACTTTGGTGGGTGCCGGTTGGATCGCAAGTCGACTTCCGGTACTTGCCAGTTTCTTGGTTCTTCTCTTGTCTCTTGGTCTTCTCGAAAGCAATCTGGAGTTGCTCTTTCGACCACAGAGGCTGAGTATCTAGCTGCTGCTAGCTGCTGCTCACAGTTGGTTTGGATGATTTCCACTCTGAGAGATTTTGGGTTGTTCTTTCCTACCAGAGTTCCCTTGTTTTGCGACAGCACCAGTGCAATTAGTGTAGGGAAAAACCCATGTCTTCATTCAAAAACCAAACACATTGATGTGCGCTTTCACTTTTTGCGGGATCAATATGAGAAAGGTGTCATTGACCTTGTTCATGTTGATACCCATCATAAGTTGGCTGACATTTTCACCAAACCCCTAGATCAGTCTACTTTTGAGCGTTTACGAGGGGATTTGGGTGTTGTGTATCCTTTTTAGGATATTTTGAGTCAGTTTTCTTTCTTCTTTACTCTTTTTTGAGTCTTTTTGTGTGTGTTCATATCATACATATTCACATATCACACTTTTGAGCCTGCTTCTGTTATATGATTGAACTGCTTTACTTATTCTAGCTGGTACATGCTTTTGATTACTTGTCGATGATCATGCTTTGTTTCAGTTCATTTGATATGTCTGATATCTGTCATATGCATGGCTTTTACACTTTAAACTTGAAAATTGATCACCATTGCTCCTGGTAACTAGCATGTGTAGGCTGAGTGCTTTTGCTATCTGTTACATGCCTTGTAGCTAGTTCATCACATAGATGCAGATATGCAACTTGGACATCTTTATGCTTTAACATGGAAAATATGCTATAAAATGATAAAAAAAAATCAATCAAAAATGAATGAAAATTCCATGCCCTTTTATGCTTGAGTTGAAAAGATCCAAGTGGGTTTGCTTTGTCGCATTGCATTGTTCTGGACTGCTTACCATAGCACTTTGGTATGAACTAGGACAGTGTAGTGTATGCCAAGACCAATGTCTTAAGCTTCCGATGGTCCAGTTCTGGCCTAGGCTTGACTTGGTCGGTTAGCATAAGATTTGACATGCAAATAACCCTCGGCAAAAATGAAAAAGGAAAATGAAAAAACCTGAAAATTAAAAAGACAACAAGTTTGCTGAAGCATTTTGTTTTGGACAATGCTTATCTTGGTAGATATCAGTTAGCTTCTGCATCTCATGTTCTACCTTGCTTGTTAACTGGAAAATGTGGTGATGCTTTTGTTTGCAAAAACTGAAAAATGCATGCTAATGACTTTCTTTAGATATCATCTGTGATACTGATCATGCCATGTGTCTTAGACAGTATGTCTTTTGCTATACTTGCTAGATGTTGTAACTGCAGTTAATCATATCTGAGAAGCATGCTTTCTACACTCCACCCGCACCCCAGTTGCATTCATTGCATATTTTGAGGGGGAGTTGCATTTCAGGGGGAGTCTGCGTCTTAGAGTGCTTGATGAGTTCACTTGTCAACAAGGGAGAGAATTTTTGGTATAAGAGTTTAAGGGGGAGTTTTGGCTTTCTCTGGGATTTGTTTCAGGGGGAGTTTTTGTCCCGGTTGTCCTTACTCTTTTGTTATCCTTGTTGATGTTTCTAAGACTGCACTCGTTTTTGAGCTTTTACCTTTTGTTAACCATAATGACCGTTTCTTGCTTTTGTTCGGCTTTTGGTCATTAGGGTTAAACTTTTACTTTATTTTTCTTCCTCTTTGTTTTCTTGTGTTTTGTTTTTCGTGTTTCCACGGTTGCTTGCAGGTACTGGAAAGCTGAAGAAGAGAAGTGTTGACAATGCACTCATCAAGGGGGAGATTGAGGAGCCATGCTGAATAGCGTGGGCCTCATGGCTCCAGATGTGATGAGTCATTGTCAACGTTAGTCAAAGAGGACTGAAAAGAGAGAGAAGACCTGCTGCGTCTGGGCCGCGTGTGACTCAGGTACACGGGCAGCAAGCGACTGTCGGGCAGAGGAGGCCGCGAAGTCGGGCTGGCCCAATCCGGGTACATGGGCTAGGAGCAGTAGAGGATCCACTGGGCTGTTGACCAGGATTGACTCAGGTACACGGGCGGTGAGCGATTGCCGGGCTGAGAGAGTTGCGGAGTCGGGCCGGCCCAATCCGGGTACCTGGTGCAAAGTCAGTGGACGCTTTGTCAGTTTCGGCGCAAAACTGACGACCGCTGATCTCGCATCGGACTGTCCAGAAGAGAAGCCGTAGTCGCTACGAAAGCCTAGCTTCCGGATAAGTCATCTGTAAATAAGAGTTTACTATTTTGTCCCTAGGCCCACAGTCAGTCAGTCGAGTCTGTAAAAATATCCTAAGGGCAGTTTAGTCTTTTTCATTTATTTCAGCGTCTGTAAAAAACCTCAGGGGTATTTCTGCATTTTACCCATTTATTGGGCTGCCTATAAATAGGCCCCAATAGCCTAGGGTTAGGGTACCCTTTTCAATATACACTTTACTAATTCCAACATTTTGGGTCAACCTTTCCGGTGTTCTTCCTGTTGTTTATCCGCCGCCACCTGCGTTTTTTCTCGCTGAAATTTTTATCGCCGCCGTGTTTTATCTTCTCCCCGCCGTGTTTTTTTTCTCTGGCATCTATTCCTAGTGGCTATGCACATCGCCTAGCACCTACGCAAGGCACCTAGCGCCAGCAGTGCTGCGTGCGGCAAGCGGCGGGCGCGACTTTTGGCGTGGAAGCGTGTTCACGAGCGGTGAACTCCCGTGCGTAGGCTGCTGCCTATACCGCATTTGCAGCCAGCATCATCCAAGCTACGGGTGACCAGAAACCTGTTGGCGTGGTCAGACGAATGGCGTGAGGGCTCTCGGAGAAAAATCATGCACGCAAATCGAGGCTTCATTTTGAGTCCAGGCGGAGAAAGCTGATATTCCATCGCACTGTGCAAGGCTTTCTACAGATCGGCTGAAGCTATCTCATGGCAAGTAGTATATCTTGTTTATTGATTTCTGTGCAAACTGATTAAACTAGTGTTGTGTTTGTTTTTTGGTTGTGGCCGGAATCATTTACACAGATCTTTGCTTGCATGATATATATTTGATATGTGAGGGTGCATGTAGCAGTTTTGTTTCTTTATATCTCTGTCTCCATAGAAATCTGTGGCTGAAGTGAATCACTTGGAACACGTATAGATCATATTAAAAGTTCTCTCATTTCCTGTAAATTGCTGCAACTTTTGGTGAACTGTGCTGCTGTTGAATATTATTCTAAGGCATCTACTTTAGACTATAGCTGTTCTATCATGTGGTTCAATACTATTTTGATAACTCTAGCAGTGTCTAATTGTTTGTGATGGAATACTGCAAAGAAATGCTTTCCTGGATATGTCTCAATATACCAATGCACATCATCTGCTGTTTTTGTTTTTTTTTTGACTGAATAGATGATACTGAATCTGGTGTTCTTTTTAATTGTTCATTGTTTTATTTCTGGTTGAACATCTTGATTTATCATTTTCATGTGTGTTGGTTTGATTTAATGCCTGTGAGTTAATTAATCTACTGAATCTGCCTTTAAGCACTGTGTTGGTGTCTTTTCGATTAGGACACCGGTCGTTTTTAGGCTAGATCATTTTAGGTCCTGATAATCTGTTTACTTTTCCTTTCTAAGTCTGTCGAGGTGGGTTGGGTATTGGGAGCAGGCCATTGATTCGAAAGAATTTTTTAGGCGCCCATTCACCCCCCCTCTGGTCGCTACTTTCGGTCCTACAATCACGCCGAGCACGCTTGCGCTGCATCGCGCCGCGCGCCCCGCCCATTCCCTCGCCCCTCGCGCTAGCCGCCCCCGCCCCCATTGCCTCAACTCCCGCTCCGCGCACCACGTGGACGGGCGAGAGCTAAGGCGATGGGGGCGGCTAGCATAGGAGGCGAGGAGCCAGGCACGGTGACAGGCATGATGGGCGCGGGTGGCGAGGGGGCAAGGGCACGGGAGGCGGGCGGTGGTGCGGCGGCGCAGTGCGAGAGCATGGCGCGGGCGTCAGTCGACCGACTGGTGCTGACATGGCCGCAGTCGGCCGACCAAGTGCTGACTTGCCGCCACGTGGCGCCAGTCGGCGGTTGGTCGGCCGATTGCTACCTATTTTTGAATTTTTTATAATGTTATACAAATTTGATTTTTTTTTAAAAAATAATATTTAAAAAAATCTGGAAAAAATCTCCGCTTCTCTCGTTTGGTCAAAACTGGCAACTATTTAGTACTTTTTGTTAAATAAGAATGGTAATTACCTCCCTTTTGTTTGTTTTCATAGGGTTTTAACTTGTTTGCTCAGGTTAGCAAGTCTGGCCATGATATGCATAAAAACTAAACTGGTAGCCGGGCCGAAACAAGGAACAACATTTGATCTATATTTTTTTTAGACAAGAGTAAGTTCATTTTTTTGACAAAACTGGGAAAAAAATAATAACATGAGAAAGTATGTGAAGAGTGAAGATCACAATTTCCTACATCGTCAACAACATAAGTTGGCACAAAATAACAATTTGTTTCTGTTGGCGCAAATGTTACGCCAACAGGTTCTCTGAGATCAAGAACGAACAAACAAGGAGTTTGCGTTTTAGGACTACCTCGAACCTCCGAATTGGATAATAGCTCGAGTAGTCCGAATGAGTGTAATGAATAACTTGTTCTGGCTCCCTTTTTACAGGGTACAAAGGGGGTATTTATAGGTGAAAAAGCATAAGGAAAAGACCTACTTACCCCTAGATTACAACCGACGTAGTGGAAACTATTCGGTACCAAAAACAAGGTTATAAAAGGTAAAATACTACAAGGTAGATGGATAAGCTGGACATCCCATCAATCTTGTTCTTCGGCTTCGGGGCCTCTATCTTTCATTCGGAGGGTTCTCCGAGGCTTCGCATCGCTGCACCCTTCGGCGTGGCGACTCATCCTTCGGACAACCGCTCACTAGCTTCGGAGTTTGCCTCAGCCTTTGAAGGATTAATCTTTAAGCCCCGGGAATGGAGTAATTTCCCCCAACAGTTTCTAAATTTTTTGAACATGCGAGGCAATTAAAATCGCAAAAAAAATATACCGTAAGTATTATAGCTCTGAATGAACCCATAGCTGAGCAACCAAACAAGAACGTCACAGCACAGCAGATGCATCCATATATTAGAAGGTGTTTATTAGGGTAGTGTTTGGTTTGATGTACAATGAGAAATGGAATTGGATGGTTCGCAACCATTTCGTTCGTCAAAAAAATCAGCACCACACGGTTCAGCATCTAGAGAGAATATTCTGTTTATAGGAACAGTTTGGTTCCACTTGATTTCACCTCATCTCTCAAACCAAACAACAGTATCACCTCATATCTAAGAACAATTTTGTTTTATTCCTCCTCGTACGGAGAACCAAACACTACCTAGACTAATCTCGGTAAATGTCCCACTTCGATCGGGGGCAAAGGTGTACGTGGCTTTGCAGTTTGCACATGTCCAATACATAGCAAATTAAGTCCAAATTATTCAGCGATTACTCTCGGAACTATAGTTGCGGATCACACAGCCCACGATCAACATTTGGACAGAAGTTAAACAACGATTTTAATTATATATAATGCTACTGTCGATGACTACTCAAACATATAGCACTCCATGCTTATTTTTCTTTTGAAGGGATTATTACTCATACACACTCATAATATAGCTCTTGAAAATGTTGGACACAACATTTTATCTGTTTCCCCTACGCAACACGGACGACACAAGAACACGATGATCATATCCTGCTCGATCGTCCCTTCCATCTGCTATACATAGAATAGAAATCACGGCGGTGGGCAGTATCCCTGGTAAGCCTCTGCATGCCATGACGGAGAAGAACAATAAAAGTTTAGAAAACCATATATATAATTATAGTCTATTCAGAGTTCAGACAACCACTGGTGTCTTATGAGAAATAGCCAACGTGCAGTGCTTACCGTTTCTGGCGCACTCGTCCCCTGGGTCATTGGCCGCAAGGACGATGCCACTGACAAAAACCAGTAGAACGAGGAGCACAAGAAGGCAGAAGCAGCTGAGCTTGGCTCGGAAGGCGGCACGACTTGTTCTTCTTGCTTGCCATTTCCCCAAGCAGACGATCGTTGCGTCAGTAGATGCAAAGCCTAGTGGTTAATTAGCTCCAAATAAAGGGATGCTTAATATTGGTTGATGCTCTAATTGCAATGCAAGCTCCGGTACTTATAGGAGCCTCCATGACCAAGCATCCCCCTGTACGTCCCCAACTATATGACAAAAAAATTGAAAGCTCTGGTTGGAAAATATGGAAGAAGCTAGGAGCTAGCCATGGAATATTAACATCTCCCGACGATCCATGGAACCTCTAGAAGTCCGTCGGTCAACTCCAATGAGTGGATCCACTCATGCATACAGCTTAAGGTAATGGTAAAATATTAGTCACTCACCCTGAACTTTTCCTGTAACATTACACACAAAAGGCACGTGCACTTTGTCAATGTGGAAATTGCAGGTATGACGTTGGCCCATTACACACGGGGGATGTACCTTTTCTTATCTCTTTCTTTATCCAACAATGATTCCGGTAGACTGATAACTGATTGACTGTTACGGCAGGCAGCCACCAACCAAAGCTCAATATTTGGAGAAAGCAGAGGAGAACGACGACTGCAGCTAGCTGACTGTGCTTGATTGGTCATGCTTAGCCTCCCTCACTTGTTGCCCCCTGGTTAATTTCAGTTTGGAGACCACAAACTTACTGCTTTCCGGTACTAGTCCCAGATTAGTAGACGGTACACATAAATATTTGAGAAATTTTACAGTACTTGCAGAGGTATCACAAAGATATTACATTTTTCGGTGTTAATTTTGGTACTTCCTGACACATCAGGTATCAGGAGGTACCAAAATTAACACTGAAAAATATGGTACCTCTTGGTACCTCCTCAAGACTGTAAAATAATCCTAAATATTTATATATATATATAGATCATTTAATCTAAACATGGGCTAATGGATTAATTAAATACTTAGGGTGTGTTTGGTTGAACCGTAGATTCTAAAAAAACTATTATGAGCTGTGAGTCGTGGAAAAGCTGGTATGAGCCGTGAGCCGTGAAAAAACTGATTTTTTTGTTGGAATAACCGTGGAATTATGTTTTGATTGTCCCTGATATTTGGTTACATTATTAATATGCAAAATTGCATGTAAATCATTGTAATTATGAAATTTCATAATGCTTATACTAAAATTATACATTTTTGAATTATACTCCCTCCTTTTAAAACTCTTAGACCTATTACATTTTTATTTTTTTTCCAAAAATCTTAGACTGATTTGTATTTTACCTAGATTTAAGTATTAAATGAGCTTCGTTTATTGTGTGTGGTTTCATGCATGCAATAGTAGTACTATTTAATGCATTAGAATGAATACATGAGAAATTTAATAGTCACATGCTTTCATATTTGCAATAGTAGTATTATCAAATGTTTTCTTGATCTTGATGCAAAAGTAACAGGTCTAACATTTTTGGAAGGAAGGAGTACTAAATAAAATGATATATTTTATTTAAATATTACTTTTTTTTAACAAATTTACACAAACCGATATGTTGTGAATTGTAATGATACGGTGGCGTTCAAAGTTAAATTAAGAAGCCACCAAAGTTAAAATCCATCTAACTTTCAATTTGTAGCTGCTAGTTCAGCTTTAAACTCGGAAAAGCTAAACCAGACGTAATCTTACTTTATGACCGGTTTGGCCAAATTATAACAAAGAAAAGCAGGAAAAAAGTAGTTGCAGGTACGGTGTGAATGACGGAATATTTGATGATTTGCCGTTTCTAAAAATGGGTTTCGATTATTTGCCACTTTAGCTTACTGTCATACACTCTGATGGTCCCACTTGTTATCCACACAAATAGCAAATAATTAAAGTATACAAATTTTTTAGTGACAAATCCTCAAATTTCCGGGTGAACGACACGTCCACGGTAGCAACTTCTGTCTGCTGGCGACTTTGTTCTTCTTTTTGTGCTTGTATTTTTTTCCCTATTTTTTGTGCTTCTTTTTGTCCCCGACTTATTTTATAATATAAGTTTTGGTGACACAGTGTATATAAGGTCAACTGTACTGTGTTCACAGGCTAAAACCTAACACACGTGTTTGACCGTATAATCTAATTGGTGGGCCCGCATCATGCATGTAGTCTTAACGCGTGATGTTTTGTGGGCCCTGTGATCCCCCACATTGCTTTATTAATGTTTTGTTTCACACAGGTTCAGAATTTTGTAAGACTACATGATATTTTGTGCATCAAACATTTTGATGTTTTTTATCGTAAACAAAGCTCTGCAATTTATTACAACGGCCAACCAACGTTCCCTAATCGTAGTTTCATTTTTAAAATGCCAGCGGAAGAAAGACTATTCACAGTTTCACACGGGGGTTTCACGTAAGTTTTTATAGTATTAATTACTATAACATATCAGATTTTTTACTGGCATGACATTAAATTAATGAGAGAAAATAAGGAAGCAGTGTCATCTCCATGACATGGTACTAACTCATTTTCAAGACGAATGAAATGGAATGAAACGCCCACTGTGAGCGAATCGTTTCATCGGAGAGAGAATATTTAATTCAGTTGCAAAACATTTAACTACACTAGTTAGCCTATGAAATAGTGAAATAAAATTCTCTACTGAAATATGGTATTTCATTCAGTTGCAAAGTTAATGTCGTCTTGTAGGAAATAGTGTTATAAAATTCACCACTGTAAATAGCCTTACTATATATTTAGAGGAACGGCAGACTAAGATCTAAATAGAATCAAAGTTATATTGATTGGAATAGGAGCATTTGGAAGAAGAAAGAAAATACATAGATTATAAGAGAGAAGTCTTGGCCGGTGCAAGACCATCAACATCAACCGTAATCACTTGCACCAGCATCGTTTCTTTCGGATATACCACCGAGTAAAAATTAGCAAACCATTGAGGCCTATTGTCACCAATGCATGCTCAAGCGTTTCGGCGATGCGATGATAGTGTTGTAGGATGCAGCGCCAAATCTGTTTGGTGAACAGACAAATGCCGGTAATGCGAGAGTATATGTATACCTTGTATGTATATATGTGTATATAGTAGGTTAGGTTCAGTATATGGTAGTAGGATGATATTAGGCTTGAATTGATTAGATTATATATAGTGTTTCCTTATATATAGATTATATACTACATCAATTATATCTCTTCATGTACTCCTATATATATCACTCCCTCAGGCTCAATGCAATATATTGACATCCACATCTAATATCTACAATCTATCGTTCCTCTTTTTACAATTCAATGAGAGGGAGTCATAGTCTCAAGGGCGAGGAGGCAAAGGCTGCAGGAGACGTTGCAATTGCAGCCACATTTGAGGAGATTATGATCAGCAGTCAAGATTTTGTGTGTTGCAAGTTGCAACATCATATCGTCCGAACAAATTAAAAAACTTACATTTCGCCTCAGCTTAGGCCCTCCAAAGCTCCTGGCTATATATATATATATATATATATATATATATATATATATATATATATATATATATATATTCTAGTTTCACAACACAATATATAGCAAGAGGAAAGTAAATTGTAACAACATCATTCGCAAGCTGAACAATTATATATTCTTTTACTCGATCAATTACTCTCGTACGTATATATGGAGCTGGCCTGGTGAGCATACCAGCTCGTATATATCACAGCACACGACATTTGGATAGAAATTGAACGAGTTTAATTATAATGCTACTCTCCATACTGTCGACTCATCAAACAAACAACGACACTCCAGACATGTTTATTTAGTCTGTCGTCATTTTGAAGGGATTATTACTCCTGCACACCCATCAACATAAACAGCTCCTGAAATTAAAGTTGGACAAAACACAGTCCTGCAGCTCGTCCCTTGCTTCCACGCCAGAATATAATCTCCTCCTCCCGGCCCGGACCAGCTGCTACGTACAAATATAGAAATCACGGCGGTGGGCAGTTTCTCTGGACAGGCGCTGCATGCATAATGCCATGCACATGCATGATGGCGAAGAACAAGAATTTAGAAAACCGTATAATTATAATCACTTGTGTTTAATGAGAAATTAAACAGCCGTGCTTACAGTCTCTGCCACAATTTTGTCCTATTGGACGCCCAGCAAGGATGCCACTCACAAAAACCAGCAGAACGAGGAGGACAAGAAGCAGCTGAGCTTGGCTCGGAAGGCGGCACGACTTGTTCTTCTTGCTTGCCATTTTCAGAAGCTGTCGATCCCTTGCACTGGTATATACAGGAGAGGCAAAGCCTAGTGGTTAATTAGCTGCGATATTGTTGGATGCTCTAATTGCAATGCAAGCTCCGGTACTTATAGGAGCCTCCATGACCATGCATCCTGTACGTCCCCAACGTAATAACTATGACAAAAGAGAAACCGGCCGGAAGCTGGTTGGAAAATGTGGGAAAAGCTAGCTAGCCCAACTAACCATGGAACTTGTACAAGTCTCGGTCAATTCCAATGTGAGGGGATGAGCTCAATTTGCACGAGAGAATAGCTGAGCTTAAGGTACGTAATTAAATTTTATAGCACTTGAGGAGATACTAGGATCATGAGGTATCAAAATTAACACTGAAAAATGTAATAACTCTTGGTACCTCCTCTAAGACTATAAAATTTCTCCTTTCACTATACATACCTTAGCAATGACGAGAGATATAATTAATTTCAGCCAAAACTTACTGTGTTTTCCGGGATAGATATTACAAATTACTAGACAGTAGTACACACAAATATTTATACATCATTTCATATCACAAATAAACAAGGGCTATCAGATGAAATACTTACTTTAGGACTGGTCAAATTCTAACGAAGAAAAGCAGAAAAAAAGGTAGGTGTAGTGTGAAATGTGAATGGCATGTCCACCAGTAGTAACTGCGCGCTGGCGACTTTGTTCTTAGCATCTACTCCTAACATAACATCCTGCTAAGCGCAGGGCACAAATATATAAACTAGCAGAGAATTAATAATCATGTTGGAAATTTCGAAATAATCCAAAGATTTTAATCTATAGAAATGTAAAAAGTTTTATATGTATTCTACGTGTATAGTAATAGTAGTACTAGAATTATAAACACACGGGATAGAATTATGTAACCAGAAGCACCAGATGCGTTGTCTGGAAAACTTGACATTGCGTCATTCTGGAATTGATGAAGTAGTGATACAAAAGTCATGTAAGAATGCACTCCCCAAAACTTAGGGCCCTGTTTGGATGGGGGCTGCTTATTTTTAGGGACTAAAGTTTAGTCCCATTTAGTCCCTAAAATCCCAAGCAAGATTGTTTATTGGGACTAAACTTTAGTCCCTAAAGTTTAGTCCATTAGTCCTTTGGATGTTGCTTATTGGGACTAAAAGTGACATGTACACTCTATCTCTTCTCATTAAATGATGTTTAGTCCCTATATCCAAACAAGATGACTAAACTTTAATCCATACTAAAATAAGCAAGTTTTAGTCCCTAAAAATAAGCAAGGTCATCCAAACAGGGCCTTAATCGTCCTCCTATTTCGAGTAGGATCTTACAGAGAAATAAGCTTCAAGGTCATGCTCTCTTAGAAACTTATGTTTCATAGGAGACTAGGATAAAATGAATTTTTTAAATAATATTTTTTGATAAAAATTTAAATCTGATACCTGAAATAAAAAAAATTATAAATCTAACCTACCGCCGACAGTCCATTGATTGAATCAGGCTAGTGTGACCCTCGTTCGACCGATGGAACGCCGGACAAGAGCCACGTTAGCTTGGTTTGGCCAATCAACGATCGAACCACGTCGGCCATGCCGTGTCGCGCGCGCCCACTCCACGCCCCCACGCCAACTGGCGTGGGGGCGGGGCGCGGGGTGGCAACAGGGCAGGTGCGCGCGCAGCGCAGCGTGGCCGGCCTGGTTCGGCCGTTGGTTGGCCGAACCAGACTAACGTGGTCTGGTTCGGTCATTGGTCGGCATCCCACCGACCGAACGAGGGCCACATCAGTCTGGTTCGGCTGACCAATGGCCGACGGTAGGCTAGTTTTGTGATTTTTTGATTTCGAGTACCATATTTGAATTTTTTTCGAAAAATTATTATTTTTTAAAAAAATCAAGATAAAAGATGCTTAGAGCACGCATGTGGCATGCCTTCTCCATTCTCCAAATATTTTGATTTTTTTTATCTGACCCAAAGTTGTACAACTTTACGAGCGGCCAACACGCCCTGGTTAATTCAATTTGTTCTTATATTTAAATTACTCTAGTTTCGTTCATTACAACAATCCAGGAAACTTTCGTCGGTCAAAGCCAACGGAAGTTAGCCCTTTCCCGACAGAAGAAGCTAACTTCCGTCGGCAAAAGACTAATGGCCGACGGAAGCGAGGAGACGGAAGTTAGCTAACTTCCGTCGAGAAAGGGCTAACTTCCATCGAGAAAGCCGACGGAAGTTAAATTGGCCGACGAAAATGTTCTGTTTTGTTGTAGTGGTGTACACAATACTCCATTTCAGTTACGGGGCTGGTACCAGCATCACATCCACAAACTGAACAATTCTTTTACTCAAATCAATTACTCTCGGATTTATTTGGAGCATACCAGCTCAAATCACATTTGGACAGAAATTAAACAACGAGTTTGTAATGCCAATGTAGACTCAAACAAACAGCACTCCGATCCACACATGCCAATGTTTACTCCTACACACACTCATAAACAGCTCCAGATCGAAAAGTTCGCCACAACATGATCCTGCTCGTCGCCCCGTCCCCTTCCACGCTTTGAATCTCCTGCCGATCCAGCTAGCTAGCTGCTACATAGAAATCACGGCGGTGGGCAGAATATCTGGACAGCCGCTGCATGCCATGCATGATGGAGATCGAAGAACAACACAATTTAGAAAACCATATAATTATAGTCTATATAGGCAACCAATTGTGTTTAGTGAGAAATAACAGTGCTTACAGTTTGGGCTGCAGTCTTGTCCTAGTGTACGCCCAAGGATGCCACTGACAAAAGCCAGTAGAATGAGGAGCACAAGAAGCAGCTGATGATTCTTGCTTGCCATTTTCCCAAGCAGTCGTTGCACTAGTATATACTGTAGAGGATTGGAGAGGCAAAGCCTAGGGGTTAATTAGCTCCAAATAAAGGGACGCTTGGAATTGGTGGATGCTCTAATTGCAATGCAAGTTCCGGTACTTATAGGAGCCTCGAGCCTCCATGCATCCTGTAATTGTACGTCCCCAACTAAGCCAAATAAAGAAACTGGAAGATGGTTGGAAAATGTGGAAGAAGCTAGCAACCTTGGAATTAATTAAAATCTCCCAACTAACCGTGCAACCTTTAGAACTAGTGTATGGGCCAACTCCAATGATTAAAATAAGGTGGCTTCGAGCAACTACAATGTAGTACTATGAAATAAGAAGTGCCTAAAAAAATCTTTTTACTTTAGTACTAGTTTCATACATTGTGAATGCTCTTATTATCTCTTAGGGCAAAACCAATTCATAGTTTCTGCGGTGCACCGTATCAAATGAAACATAAAGTAAAACAATATATTCTTAATGAATAGTTTCTTAAAAAAATATGTTCATCCAATCGTCTATCTTTTCTCTCATTCCTCTTGCGTGAGATAATTGTCAAATTCGTCAAACTCTGCCATGAATTGGCCTCCAAAATCTTGAGCAGCTAGAGGAGATCGATGAGATGTAAGAGGTGGACACGAGGGGTCACCTCCTGATGACTATGTCTTTGCTTTGACCATTGAATGAACAAACCATCCAAAGTGATGATTTCATCAGATATGAAGGAGGGTGTTTGTCAGGATCCCTCTGTACGTACGTACAACGACTGAGCTACCACACATATATAGATTATAGAAATGGCACCACAACCATATCATGCACAATATTTTATAACCAGCACGTACAAATACTACAACCTAAGTTAATACAAATTATTCAGACAAGTAGCAGAGCTCTAATAGATATACGCAAAGAAACAAATGCGGTCGAGCATAGTCAGAGCCTGCTACCACAACCTCCTCAGGGAACCAAAAAAAAATGCCTCCTGATCTGCAAATAAATATTAAATTATGATCAAGGCGACACGCTTAGATGGAGGCAGCCCTCTACGTCAGTGATGATGTTTCGAGCTATTGTGTACGCTAACTCTAAGCATTCAACTCTTTTCAAACATGCCACGTCTTACAAAATATCTTTAGTCGAAGCTTTCGTGAAAAATAAATGATATGTGTTACTAATGGATTATTAGTGCTGAATAAACTTGCACCCATAACCAATGAACGATTGTTATAGATGCGCCAAACTAAGACCCGCCGCTAAGGACGGTTATGCTTTGAAAAATGGGAAAATTACTCACGTATCATTATAATTTTCAAGAATTGTCTACGTGCCATTGTCAGTAATTGTGACGGCTCCCATTTATCAGTGACATATCGATGACATATTGACAAACTCTAAAAATTGTAATGACACAGAAAAAATTAACCCTTGAAAAATCCCCAATATGTTAAATCTCTATCCAAAAAAGTTCCATATGAAATAACACAAATAACATAGTCAATTAGAAGGCCTACAAGGATAATGCAAATAATGCTTGAGAGAATAACAAGAACATCGTAATACGTTTTTTTGTATAAAGCTATTTTTTCTAAGAGTAAATATTTTTAATTTTGTTCTGCCATCGGTGTCTTGTTTAGGTGGACGGACGGACGATCAGGTAGGCGTATGGTACGTGAGGATGCATCAAGAGTTTTATATGGCAGAAATTGTATCTCTATTACATTTTTATTTTTTCTAAATAATATATTAGGTATATTCTTAGTTTAGCAAGATATCAGTGTTAAATGAGTATCGTTTATGACACTAAAATTTTCTTCCTCTTATTTAATGCATTAAGATGAATACATACAAGATTTAATGCATTATGATAAAGTTTGTTTTTTTCTGGCTACCTTGTTAGGACTTTACTCCAGTCACAAGCCTAGCCTTAGGCATCCTCTCCTTACGGTTAAGGATAATAACTTCGAACATGGCCAGCTCCTATAGTGTGACGGACGGTGTGTACAAGGCCCGAGAACGGATTCACTGCTGCATGGCTGATGACCGGCGATTACTAGCGATTCCTGTTTCATGCAGGCGAGTTGCAGCCTGCAATCCGAACTGAGGACAGGTTTTTAGAGTTAGCTCACCCTCGCGAGATCGCGACCCTTTGTCCCGCCTATTGTAACACGTGTGTCACTCAGGGCATAAGGCTAGCCACAATGGGGGTTTCATGAGGTTTCATGGCATTAATTATCATGATACATCAGATTTTTTGCTGACATGACATTTAATTAATGAGTAAAGAGAAAGAAGTAGTGTCATCACCATGACATGGTGCTAACCCGTTTCTAAGACAAATGAAATGAAACATCCACTAAGAGTGAAATCATTTCATTAGAGAGAGGATATTTCATGAGAGCTAGTTGTATTTAATGACACTAGTTAGCCTAGGAAATAGTGAAATGATAGTCTCCACTGAGAGAAGATATTTTATTCACTTGTAAAGCTGATGTGGACTTCTAAAAAACAATGTTATGAAATCAACCACATAAGAGGCATGTTCGATGATTTGGCTTCATCCTCTCTTTCCTTCGGCTTAACACCGGTGGTCTGTTCAGGGTCCAAACTCACAGTGACACCTAAACATGAGGATCGCACTCGGTGATTTTTTTTTGAGGGAGGGATAATCATTATGTATTGGAAGGTTTCACCGACGCTTATCTGATCCGGGCAGATCGAGAGCAACGACCTCTCCGATCCATGCATTGACTGCACCCAGACGGGTATAACATGGGTAGACCGTAGACGCACGGAACACATCAGTCTTTAATTTGCCCGGAATTGAATTCATACCAGTGCGTAGCCGATGAAATCTCTGAATATGTCGATCTAGTTAATATATATTTCAATTTTGTATAATATCATAAATATAATTTCATATGTGCATAGTGCAGTACGGCCTACTAGCGCTGGCCGGAATATTACTGTTTTGACCCGGCCGTTTAAATCAAAAGTAAGATTATTTATGCAATTACATTTATGGGTTGGACGTGCATGGTAACCAGTAGTATAGTACTCTACTAGCTATTACTGCTGAGCGCACTGTAGGTGGTGATCGACAAGCATGTGCACCATTGATGGTGTTGCGGATGACACGATCACGAGCGTTGATGGCGCCATGGCGCCCGGCCATCGTGCAATTGCATCGTGCCTCTTCAATTTCCAAGCTGATAATTAATTTAACTGTATGCCCGTAAGTAGCTGTAGGTTCTTCCATGGCCTCTGCTTAAATTGGCTCCTTGGTTTCGGCAACAATGCAAGTTACCCATGGCGACGTCGGGGCTCGCAGCAGCAACAGCAGGATCAGTGAAGCTCAGCTGCCCCAAGCAGAGGAGCACTAGACCTCGCGGCCTTCTTGGCCCTGCACATCCTGCTAGGTTGGCTAGGTAGCTGCAACTTGTGACGAACCTACGAATTAATTCAGTTCTTGTAATTTGGCGTCTCGTTTCGGGAATCCGAATCTTGCAGGGGACGGGCGCTGGTATGGACTGCGGCGGCCGCGGCGGGCAGTACCGTCCGCGGCGGCGTTGGCGACAAGGGGGTGTACGACGCGTCGGTGCCGAGGGAGCAGGTGGAGATCGCCCGGTCGCTGAACGCGTGGGTGGAGGAGAACATGCTCCCGCTGCTCACACCCGTCGACTCCGCGTGGCAGCCGCACGACTTCCTGCCCTGCTCCGCCGGCGGAGACGAGGCCGACGCGATGGCGGCGTTCACGGAGGGCGTGGCCGAGCTGCGCGCTGCCGCCGCGGGCGTGCCGGACGAGCTCCTGGTCTGCCTGGTGGGAAACATGGTGACGGAGGAGGCGCTGCCGACCTACCAGAGCATGGGTAACCGCTCCGAGGGCCTCGCCGACGACACGGGCGTCGACGCCCTCCCTTGGGCGCGGTGGCTGCGCGGCTGGACCGCCGAGGAGAACCGCCACGGCGACCTCCTCAACCGCTACCTCTACCTCTGCGGCCGCGTCGACATGCGCCAGGTCGAGACCACCGTGCACCACCTCCTCCGCAACGGCATGGTACGTTTGGTTCCATAAGACGTCACGCGCATGTATAGAATATTCCACGCGTACGTGCATTGATTCATCCTGTTGATGCTTTTGGCGCGAAGGAAATGCTGGTGCCCAAGAGCCCATACCACAGCCTGATCTACGGCGCGTTCCAGGAGCGCGCGACCTTCATCTCCCACGGCCACACGGCGCGGCTCGCCGGGCAGCACGGCGACCGGACGCTCGCCAAGATCTGCGGCGTGATCGCCGCCGACGAGAGGCGACACGAGGCGGGCTACACGATGGCGTCCGCGAAGCTGTTCGAGCTCGACCCGGACGGCATGGTGTGCGCGCTGGCGTACGTCATGCGCGGGAAGGTGACCATGCCCGGGCAACTCATGTCGGACGGCGCCCGCGACGACGGCGACGACCTGTTCGCCCGGTTCTCTGCCGTCGCGCAGCGGGCCGGCGTTTACTCGGCGAGCGACTACGGCGACCTCGTGGAGCACTTCGTGCGGAGGTGGCGGGTGGCGGAGCTCGCGACGGGGCTATCCGGCGAGGGCCGCCGGGCCCAAGACTATTTGTGCGGGCTGGCGCCCAAGATACGGAGGATGGAGGAGCTGGCCCAACAGAGGACGGCCCGCTCTGAGCCCATTGAGGCCCGTTTCAGTTGGATCTACAGTAGGCCCGTTATTCTGGGCTGAAAGCGGGCCTTCACTTACTGCTTTATGGGCCCATTATTTGGGCTCCACATAAATAAGAATTTTTTTTTGAAAAAAACAATTACGTATAACTGATTCAGAAAATTTGAAAAATAGGTACCGGTCTACCGAACTTGCCATGTGAGTGGTGGTTCAGCTGATGGTCGACCGACCGGTACCTATTTCTAAATTTTTTTGAATCAACTATATACAATTGAAATTTTTTCAAAAAAAAAAATATTATGTCAAAAAAATCCACAAATAATAGGTTCTGCTCAGTTTAAGTTATCCTGCTTTATACAGCAATCGAGCTGATTTGTATGAAATTTGGTAAACTTGGGTCGTTGAGTCAGAGTAGGACTGAACGTCCTCTCATAAGGCTCCGTTACTAGCTTCTGGACCAATCTTATTTTGCCAAATATGATTTACTATTCCATATATTGATGTTTATGCAAACATTACCAAAAACAATACAACAAATGCACCTATTGCATAAACAAAGTGAGCGTTTGTTTCAAAAGCGCTACTGGTACGTACGTCGTCGTGCCACATACAATTATCCCCAGTTTAATCCGCCGCGTGTACGCTTTTCTCGCCACGTGCCGGTTTAGGGTGCGTTTGGTTCTGCTGTGAGCTGTGAAAAAACTGATGTGATTTGTCTACTGTGAAAAAGCTGTTGTGAGCTGCTTGCTGTGAAAAAGCTAAAAATCATTTGGTTGAAGCTGCTGTGAAAAAACTGTTGTGAGCTGACTGTTTTTTATAACTAATGTAATTTTATCATTATAATATTATATACATATATATAAATAGGAAGCACTCAACATTGATGCAGCTAAATAACTAAAAAATATATTAGATAAATAAAAAAGTGTGTAGTTCATCTTGTAAAGTAACCGACAATCACATATTATCTCATGAAATTGTGCAATGCAATACAAACCATAATAATATTAAATTAATTAAGACACCTTGAATTCATACTATTTAATATAAACTAAAAATCAGAAAAGCAGAAAAGCAGGGTACATGCTGTTTCCAAATTTGTGCTAGAAAAAAGTTGTCTTTTCACAGCAGAAACAGTTTTGGTAAACCCGTTTGGTTCGGCTTCTGCTTTTTCACAGCAGAAACAGATTTTAAAAACGACGACAGATTAATTAAACAGGTGACACGTACTGCACAAGCTTGCGCTAAAAAAAACGCACGCATTTGTCGTCTGTTACGTTAATTAATTAGGCAACAGAAACATCCATCCACCGATCATGCCCAGCCATTTGTCGTTTGTTACGTTAAAGTCGCGTCACATTTGTCCAAAGTCCAACACATGTGATGCGCTGCTGCGTTGAATCTGAGCTTAATTCGTGCTCTGATCGGTGCAACGCCGGCGGCGACCCGCCGCCAAAGAATGATCACCCACTTAGGGGCTGTTCGGTTAATCCCCTTGGGGAAGGGGATTAAGGAGGATTGGGAGGGATTGTAGGAGATTTATACTATAATTCCCTCCAATCCCTCTCGATCACTCCCAATCCCCTTCAATCCCTTCCTAACCGAACATGTCTTTAGTGGGTCCGTTTAGTGTGCAGTGAGGAGGGTGTTTGGTTGAATGGATGAGATGAGATAATTTTTGTTTAGGTCATTATATATAACTTGGATGAGATAAGCTAAAATTTTGTGGGGCTAACTTATCAAATATATTTTTTAACAAAAATATAATCATATGAGATCTTGCTTTGTTTTATAGATTAAATTGTAATCAATACAATGATGTAATTAGATCATAAATTGGATAAATGATTTGAGAGTAAAAATCATTTGAATGTTTATAAATGAAAAATTAAATGTATTACAACCAATTAGGAGACGACGCGTCATCTCATCCAATGGATGAGTTCATAAAAAAATTACCAAATCTCTCCATCCAACATATTGAAGAAATAATCCTCTTGGTAGTCATCATATCTACATTCACCCTACAAACAAACAGTTGACTAGATGAAATAACATATCCTATTCAAAAATATCCATCGAACGCATGCCATTGCTGACGGGAAGGATAGATACAGCATGAACGTGAGGTTTTCTCTTCCAGTGATCATTCGTTTGTTTACTGGTTAGAAATAATATATGGATTATGTCGCCTCAATTTAGTGTTTAGTAAGAAATGGAATACTTTTCTAGACCAAAAAGTGATCACATTTTCCTAGTTGGACTTTGTGTTCATACACCGATGATTACTATATAATTTCATCGCTATGTATGTTCAACTATAGTGGTTTAACCAAACGTCGAGTTGACAAAGTGCCAATCATATCGATCCAGATTAACCTGAACTACCAGGTTTGATTATATCTATAATATATGAATACGATAGTTCAACTTTGTGTTCGATCAATTCTCTGAAGCATCTTCAAAATATGCATAATATAATTATGTGTAGCAATTTGTAGGGATTTAGCAGCTAAAATATCTCCCTAACAACTATGTTATCTGGTTTTGATTTCTAGAAACCCACAAATTTGCTACTCCCTCCGTTAACCGTTCGTTTTATTCAAAAAAACTTATTGAAATATCATTTATTTTTCTATAATTTGTTTTATTTCTGAAAATACTTCAATTATAACCTATATTTTTACATATTTGCAAAAAAATTGAATAAAATTTATGGTTAAACGTTGAAATAAAAATGCATTATTTAAAAGCTAACGGAGTGAGTATTTGTGATACAAAAGAGAGGAAATAGACTTTACTTTGTTAAAATATAGAAAATGAGATATTGTAGGTCTTTAATAAGGGATTTAGAGACGTTAGAAGTAGGATTTGGGATATAGGATGGAAATGTTCTTACAGGGTCTAGCTACGCATCGAATGAGGTTGTGATGAACATCGATTATTACAACCAAATTCTAAATTTGAAGATGATACATCGAACGAGAAAAGAGAGTGAAACCTGAAATAACATGAAGATCTTTTTTTTGTAGCACAAGATCAATTCCACAGAAACTCGGAAATGACTTTGCATGGTCTCAACGCAAAGAGGGCAACAACTTCCTTTTGACATGGCTTCTTGGCGAGCTCCCAACCTCGTGCACGCCGCAGCTGCTGACCTTCTTGGCGTGCACCACCGGGGGCGGCGAGACCTTCCTCTTTTCCATGGATCTCCTCAGCCCGGCGGCCACGGCCTGGGGCGCGTCCTGACCGGCGCCGATACGGCAGCTGCTGCTCAGGGTGGGCACGAGGTACCAACAGATAGAGGTGCAACAGATGGCGAACACCCTGCTCCCGAACACGGCCAGGCACGCCAGCATAACGATCAGCACCATCGCCACCGGCCAGTAGAGCGCAGCCCGCCGCATCCTCGCCGGAGCTTTGCTGGCGCCGCTCCCGGCGGCGTTCTCGGCTGCGGCCTCTCTTGGGCTGGCCGAATCCGGCCGCTGGGTGGTGGACAGCTTGAATTTCTTGGCAGCGGCGGCCTTTATCCGATGCTCGTCGGGGAGCTTAAGGACGATGGGCTCCCAGGCGCCGTTAGATTGGACAAAGCGGACCATGACGAGGCCACTGTCCGAGCCGACGACGCGGCGGAGGATCCTGTTCCGGCGGGTCTGGAGCTCAGAGAGCACCGTGGAGAACTTCTCCAGCCCGCGCTCGGCGTAGGGGTTGGCCTTTCTGCCGACGCAGTGCTTCCTCCTCTGCTGCTTCGGCGACTCTCCGGCGCCGTCCCCGGTGCTGCGCGCCTCCGGATCGACGTCCATGCGCTTGAAGCTGCCCGTGCCACAGAACATGGTTAAGGTTAACCAGTTCACTCACGGACCCACCTCTCTCGATTCGATTCTGGCGCGTCGAGGTGATCGATAAGAGATCGAGACGCATTTAACAAATAACAAGTCGACGAAGCGGTCAACGTTTACATGACAAAAATGTTGGAGTGCGCACTGGTCAAGTAGAAGCTTCTGTACAATTTTTGTGACACTTTCTGAACGGAATTGTGTGTATACGGTTTATATTTTTGGACCATCATTGCTAGTCAGACTGTCAGATGTATATAGGTTTACATACAGTTTTGAAAGTAGAAACAGGAGGCTTATTAAAGCCAAGGGTACATGGCCTAAGGCTTAATGCAAGAGATCAGCTTCACCAAAACTAATCTGAGAAGCAACTCTTCTCATTAAATTGTGAAGAGGAGAACCAGGAGGTGTGTCAGGAACCATTTATTCCAAATTCCAAATTCAGTAGTACACATGCTCCAACAGAAAAGGATCAATTAACCATGAACACTCTTTACATTCCACAAACAACAAAAAAATTGAAGCTTCTATTTCCAATCAAGCATGTCTAACAGCCACAGGATTTCAGTCTCTGACCTTGCTGCATCACAAAAATCTAGCTCGATGCCAAATACCTCGATGACATTTGTTCCTTTGTACAGGAAAAGCAAAGACATCCATGCCCGGATGTCTGATATGAAAGGGTGCCTGGGCGAAAACCTGAGATATTCATATGCCAACGCCCGTGCTGCGTTGCTGTCAATGTAATCAAATGTTGAGTTATTAATGACACAAGCCATCTTTTTGGTATCCTTGCGGTGGGCAAGAACAGACACAGTGATGGCTGGCCCCATATGGATTTCCAGCTTAGGTTCAACTTCCATCATCAAAATGCAATCAGGGGCAGTCAAATGTGCTACAAGTACATCTGGAATGCCACATGGTGTATTCTGCAGACCTGTCCGAAGGATGCAACCTGAAACTGCTTGAGAGAAGATGAGTGAACCATCAAGCCACATGTCAATGTAAAACACAAGATCCTCGAATGTGAGCTTTGGTACAGGAAGGTGCTGCAGCTTCTGTGGCTTGGAGAAGGTTAAATAGAGCTTTTGGTAGTTTGTATCAGAAGGAGGTTGTTTGCAAATGGAAGGCCACTTTCGCGCACAGATGCATTTCCAGAAGTAGTCGTCCTTTGCAATTTCTCGCCACTGGCGGGACACAAGCATGCAAAAGACTAGGTCTTTGCCGTCCAATAGGGGGAAAACTGCCTTGAGAACTTCATCAGACAACCCATTCTCCATGCTTACTCACAGAACTTTAGGAAATCAAATGGTGGTAAACCTCCAAGCTTCTGAAAAGCCCAAGGATTGAACAAATTGTGCCTATCAAATAATAAGAAATAGTTAAAAAGAATAGTGCATAAGGTGAAAAGAAAACATATAAAAACTATTCACATGTTGTTTGTCACTGTAAATTAGATTGTAGAGAAATGAAGAACATACAAGCCTGTAGACTAAACAGAACAAAAATGCTTATTAAATATGAACAGTCCATCCAGAATATTCTCCATGTTTGGCGACAATTACTTATTATCAACTTATCGTAATGAGGAAGACAAGAAAGTGCAATTGATAAAAATGTTATACTTATACCAAGCTTAACAAAAACAAATGTAAGAAATAATAGAAATATATAAATATGGCAACCATATAAGAAACTGAGAAACACCTCACCCATCACCACAACTAGATGATATGAGCAACCTGATTTTGACACGGTACCATATTAAACATTTACTACAACGTATTATCTTGAAGGGTAGAACTTCAGCATCATGGAAAAATGATGGTCCTAATTTATGCTGCTGAGCAATCATTACCAGGAAGAACCTAATCATATCCTTCAATTTCAGATAAGTACAACCTCAAAAATAAAATATATTTTTCTTCTGTGTGTAGTGAGTGATTTAGTGAATCTATCTACCTAGCACAAGAGCGGATTTACTCGGAGACATAAACACCCAAAGTAACCCAAAATATTTATTTTACGATACATCATGCCCTTGATAAACATTTGCAAGAATTTCATTTATCATACATTACCATAAAGTAGCCAAGACACCAATGAACTGTCAGGAAGCGGACCTAAAGTAGGGCATGGGGATTCAGCTGAACCCGCTCCCCGTTTTTGGAAAAGGAACTGCCTTTAGTACCGCAACACGCATCAAGGAAATCGGGAAGAAACTGGATGGGTCAATTGGACGAAAAATAAATCAAATCCCAACTCCGGTGGATCTCCAATCGCCGGCTCATGAATGGCGCGGATGATGGGGGGTCTGCAGGAGAAGAGTGGATACCTTCAATTCGAGTCGAATCGAGATGGAGGCAGGCTGAAGGAGGCCAGCCGCGCGCGTCGCCCCTCCGCCCTTGCCTGCCGGCCGTGCGCGCGAAGAGGCCGTACAGAGAGTAGGATAGGGCGGGATCCTGAAGAAGAGGAGGCCGTACACACGGCGTTGCCTCCGAGCCTGCCCGCCGGCCGCGCGCGCAAGGAGGCGAAGCGGAGGAGAGGACCGGCCGTGCCTCCGGCTCTGCAGATCGGGAACGGAGAGGGGAGGATAGGAAGAGTAGATGGGCGGCGGAAGAAGAGAGAGACGGTCAGACGGAGGGGTCGCGAGGAATAAAGATGATGCACGAGTCTATTACAGTTAAAAAGATTTGATTTTTAAATTTTGAGAACTAACTCTATTTTTTTCCTAAATTTGGCCGGTTTATTACGGTAAAAATCACGGTGATAAGCACTAGCATTCTTTGTGGTCTTCCGTCTAGACAACGGCTTCAAAATATCATTTTGGAGGAGAGTCAAACATAATAATTGGTATCGGAATTAAGCAAAGTGAGATTTAGAATTAAGACTCTTAAATTAAGTCAACTTTATTTATTTATTCTTGATTTAGAATTATTTGACCATTAATATAAATGTAATCCATCTATACTAATATTAAAAATAACAGTTATTCCTATCGGTTTTTCATTTGTTTCCCGTCCTACATCCAACGGGCAACAGCGCACGCTCAATTCTTCTATACATCCAGTGCTTGAAAAAAATACAGTGTAAGATTTTGAATTTACACTGCGAGTATGCGAAATAAAATACCTGTCGAAAATTTTGATTGTATTTTCTTGTTGAAAATATGGCTACGTAAATATTAGACAATCACGTCCATAATTAAGCCCCGTTTGTTTTAGGGACTAAAACTTGCTTATTTTAGTAGGGACTAAAGTTTAGTCATCTTATTTGGATATAGGGACTAAACATCATTTAATGAGGGATTTATAAATGAGGATAGAGTGTGCATGTCACGTTTAGTCCCAATAAGCAATCCTGTTTGGGATTTTAGGGACTAAATAAGACTAAACTTTAGTCCCTAAAAATAAACAACCCCAATCCAAACGGGGTTAGTCGTTTCTCATAGTAAATCCATAGTTAAGTAATATTTTAAAAAACTTATGTTACCCGCTTTGTTTGAAAGCCATGATATTTTTTGTTTGGAAGGTCGCAAGACTTGACTTTGATGGAATGCCACTTCCGAGGGTTTACTCATCTTAGTGTTGCACATTGCACATTCAATGTAAGTTCTTATGGGATCCGGTGGTAATTTGCTCACATCTATTTTGTAATTAAGTACTTTTTCTTTGGCAAAGATATATTGGTACATGATAAACATGATAAAAGAGGGTTTAGTCATTGATATGATGATCTTATCTTATATAAATTCTTTGGACTCAAGTTGGTGTAATACCATATTACATTGAAAAATCATTGGGCTTACTCATTAGGGCTCCTTTGGTTCGAAGGAATTTTAGAGGAATAATGTAGAATTCAAATTCCTATAGGAATTGATACTATTTACTTATTTGGAATGGAGGATTGGTGTATAGGAAAAAACAAAAGAATTTTTTCTTTCCCTTAGAATTCATAGGAAAAATACAGGAATTCAAACATCCACTCCACTCTCTTTGTTCCTTTCCTTTGCTAAGTCTAAAGCAAATCAATGCATAAAACTTCAAATGAAATAATATAAGTAGCTTTAATATGAATGTTTAGAAAAAATCTTGTGATTAGTTAATTCCTGTGTTCCAAACAATACATCTCTAATTTTCCTATGTTTTCAAATCTTTTGTTTTCTACGTACATTCCTATCATATTTTTATATTTTTCCTATCCTGTATTTTTGAATTCTAAAGAAGCCTTAGTGTTGTTTGTGTAGTAAGGTTGATGAAACTTTGGCCCACGTAAACAGTTTTAGAGAGCATTTAGAGTGTTACTTGTGGTCATTTTGCAATTTGCATGGACACACGAGGATCATTTTGAAATAGTTGTTATGACTACAAGAAAATTCTTGTCAATATAAGAAGGAAAAACGAAACCATAGAATCAAGAAATTTGGAAATGCACAACAAATTGTTTTTTAGCAATGACACACGTAGGATAAAAAAAGTATTTTGTTAATAGGGGCCAAATTTTTCTATGCCATTATAATTTTTACAGTTTTGAAATATGTCATCGGTGTGTCACTGACATATGGAACCTACCACAGTCACTGACAGTGGCATTTTTCAAATTACAGAAAATTGTAATGGCATGTTTCAAAATTTCCCTAATAGAAAAGTGAATAGTGTCATACTGATAAACAGCAGGCACAAATACAAAACTGGATATCTATCGAAAGCACATCTAGGCTTCTAATTGATTTAGGAGTATTGATAACAATAAGGGTTTTTGCAACTAATGTGTTTGTGTAAATAAGTGAGCGGGGAGTACGAAAAAAGGATCTCGGGAGTTTGAGATGCATTTCCGATTATGAATTTTGATGGATACGTTTGTTTGGTTGTTTGTTTGGTTGACAGTCACAATTTGTTAGAAAATTGTTGTCACACTCGTGTGTCGCCCCACCTAGTGCCCGAGCTCTCTCGGTTGGCTGGGCGTCAGAAACAATTGGTGAGGCATTGAGCCGCGTGTGCAAGTAGGCCAACGCATGCCACGTGGCCGACGATGGGCGTGGCGTAGGGCACAATGCGTGTTAAGTGAGGCTCGGGTGCACGAGGCAGCACAACAGTTGGTTGCACATGGCGACGTGGCTCGGGTGTGGGTGGATCGGGACAACTTGATTTTTTTAAAAAAATCTTTGTTAATCCAAGCTAAGTCACGTCATCCAAGTTCGGCTAATTAATGGCCGACGTGTGTCAGGCCCATAATTGTGTTTGGCTAAACTAACCGTTGAGATTAGTTCGATCGTTGATCAACCGAATTAGACTAACGTGGTCTAGTTTGGCTGATGGTACGATGACATAAGGCTATTTTTGATATTTTTTAATTTACGTGGCAAGATTTGATTTTTTCAAAAAAAATATTAAAAAATCTGCCACTCGGTTGGTATAGAGGCCATAGCCCAGGCACCTACCATATGTGCAAATATACTTATTAAAAAATCAGGTATTATCTTTATAATTTTTTTACTTGGCTAAATATAACGCATCCAACAATTGTTCAGTTAAGAAATCTAGTCTAAATCGTCTAATTTTAGGAGATATAATTTTAAAATTCAAATCCAAAATGGTCTATAAAATAAAAAAAATCCTGGTTGCCTCTTCTAGTGTTCTCTGCAACCTGTGAGCCTGTCCGGTTGGCACTCACCCCCCTCATTTTTCTCCGTGTCTTTTACGCGCATGCACCGAACCGAACAGAGCTCGATCGATTGCCTACAACTACGGTACAGCACGCGCGCGCGCGGTCGCACTCTCCGGCTGAACCACCACCACCACCACCTGCCGCGCTGAGCTGAGCACCTGCTTCTTGGGCTTTGGATCTGCGTGTATTCGATCAACGGTGATGGACGCGGCGGCGCTGGCGCTGGTGGTGGCAATGCTCCTCCTCTCCTCCGCTCTCGTGGCTTCAGGTCAATTCTAGCATCTGCTTCTTTCTTCTCAGTTTGCTCTTCCTTCTACTTCCGGTTGTGTTCCACGGTCCCCTGCTTTGCTCCGAACAATTATTGTCTTCCCTCTTGTTTAAAGATAATGCATTCTTCTGGTTTAAAAGAAACTCATTTCTGCCAAGAAAGCTTTCTTCCTCACAAGCTTCTCTCATGTCATGTGCTGGATGAATTTTAGTGAAGAATCCTCTCATGTAAATGTTCGTATGGTGGCTTGTCAGATTTCTGCGTGTGCCGGTCGGACCAGCCGACGGCGCTGCTGCAGAAGACGATCGACTACTCGTGCGGGCAGGGCGCGGACTGCACGGCCATCCAGCAGAGCGGCGGCTGCTTCAGCCCCGACACCGTCGCCGCCCACTGCTCCTGGGCCGCCAACAGCTACTTCCAGAAGTTCAGGGCCTCGGGCGCCACCTGCGACTTCGGCGGCGCCGCCACCCTCTCCTCCTCCGACCCCAGTACGGTCCACCTCCTCATCTTCGCAGTCCACAATTAATCCCTGCCATTTTAGTCATTTGGGAACGTGAGCCCCCAAACGAAAGATTTCTTGAGCAATCAAACTATATTCTGAATCTTAGGCTTTATGCTGCTGAATTGAGCAAATTGGTAAGCTTCTTAGAGCTGGTTCTCACTTCTCATCATGTCTGTCCTGTTGCCTTGTTGCTCTCTGCTTGCAGGTTTTTCTGGATGCACTTTCCCTTCCAGTGCCAGGTAACATGATAGATCTCTCTCCTCCTGTATTCAAGCATTTTTTAGTCTGCTAATTAGCTACCATAGAATTCTGTCAATGACTCAGTTCTTTGGTCGAAAACAGTCAAACGTAGTGTCCCTGCTGAATCAGCAGCTTCCTAATACTGATCATGGTCCACCTACACCAGTGAACTGACAGCGGAGTGCGAAATTAATGACCATTATAGTCTAGATCAACTTGATGTGATCATGTAACATCGCAGGCAACCTGTGCCTAATTACTTCATCAGAAAGATTTACTGACAAGTTTGTTGGAATGTCTGAACTCTGAAGCGATGTAACTTTTCCTTGCCTTTAAGAAGCTGGCGGCCATCTTTCTTTTCCCATCCTATTTTAGACGGAGAGATACAACACTTTGTCCAGATGAAGTAACACAAAAGAAATCAGACTTAAGTTGAAGAGCAAATTCAGTTTTTTAACGTCTTCTAGCTTCAGTATATACTTGGAAACAGGAGCATGGTCTGAATGTCTTCACTCCCCTGTGTTGATGCAGTGCTGCCGGGACGACGGGCAACACGACGACCGGCACCTTCAGCCCCGGAGTCGGCACCGGCATCAATGGCACCGGGCTGGGGAGCAGCCTAGGCCCGTCGGGCGCTGGCAGCTTCGACGGCGCGGCAGCCGGCTTGCTGCCTATGTCTGAGCTGGCTGCCTTCCTCGCCGTCCTCCTCCTCTCGTTCTTGGCATTGAACTGAAGCGACGCTCTTGTCATGGTAGAAGACAACACGAGCAGATCAGAGCTCAGCTCCACCTATACTCTTACAGTATAGCTGTCTGAATCTTCTGAACTGCTACCAAAAATGAAAATGCAAAAGTTCGATTGGTTGGAGAGAATCCAAATTCCATCCGCCCACTAGCACTAGTGTTATGGGCGATGGCGTGAGGGTATAACTTTTTTGGTGCCTTTCCATGGCTTCATCCAGGCTGCTGCGTCATGCGTGCATGATTTGGTAGGACGGCAGTCTCTTTCCTTCAAGGACTAAATCTTGTCTTTCCTGTTCATTTCTGTAACTTGTTACTATTGTTGGTACCGACTTGTCTGATCTTTTACATGTTAAAATGTCTCCGTCTTTCACCGATTTTATAGAAAAATATACTGACGACCGTAATAGTAAATTAGTTTTATTAAATCCACTGTTAAGCATGTAATGTGTATTTGTTTGGTAGTTTAGGACGTGTTTGGTTGAACCGTAGATTCTGAAAAAGCTGCTGTGAGCTGTAGAAAAGCTAAGAAGTTGTTTGGTTGGAATAACTGAGGATTTATGTTTTGTTAGTTTATGATGTTTAATTACATTATTAGTATGTAATTTTACATGCAAATTATTTTAATCATGAAATTTTGTAATGTTTATATTAAAATTATATATTTTTAAATTACACTAAAATGCTATATTTTACTAAAATTTCACTTTTTCAAATTTTACATGAACTGATACGTTTTAATAGCATGGTAGGTAAAGTTGAACTGAGAAGCTATACAATCTGGGTTATACCAACTTTCAAATTTATACTACGAGAATCTGCAGATTCTAAAAAAATTAGGTAACCAAAAGAGTTGTTTGGTTCAGATTCCAACTTCCGAGCCAGGAAATCAGATTCCGAAAAAATTAGATAACCAAAAGAGTTGTTTGGTTCAGATTCCAACTTCCGAGCCAGGAAACCAGATTCCGAAAAAATTAGATAACCAAAAGAGTTGTTTGGTTCAGATTCCAGCTTCCGAACCAGGAAACTGGTTCAAAAATCTGAACCAACCATACCCTTAGATGTTAATATATATTTCTTTAAATTTGGTTAAAGTCAAAGAAGTCATACTTATAAAAAAACAGTGAGGAAGAAGAAATCTTATTCTTTTTGCAAAGTCCTTGCAAATCTGGAACAAGATAGCTGCTGGTTTTGATGTAGTGATCAGGTGATGGTAGCATGAGGATGATGTTGGAACAATATTAAAAGTCCCTACAGGCTACAACTATTCTCCTCGTGGACGGTGGTTATTTCTTGTGTGTGTGTGTCACTATCTTCCCGACAAAAGCATACAGATTTGCATCTTCTTGTTGTTGGCAACTCATAGCATACAGATTTCTAACTCTAAAAACCTTATTCAAAAGGCTAATCTAATCCAACTTGTTCTTGAAACTCAAGGAGTCTTAGGTTTACTTTTAAGATAGCAATTGAGTAGTATATTACTTCGAGTACGAGACATATCCAAATATATATCAATATTATATCTATCTTAATACCCCCCTATAGTCAAATACAAATAAAAATTATCTATAATAATATGAACACACACTCTCATACTATCTTATTTTTTTATTCTTGAGGGACGACAAAGTTAAAACCATTATATTATTAGAACTATATAAAAATAGTTGAACATGTTAGTTCCAAAACATATGTATTTTTTACCTTGAGTAATATCTAGATTGAATTTTGGATTGGTGTAAGTTAACACACGAAGTATGAATATTTTCATATAATCAAACTAACCAACATCATTCAACATATAAGTAGGAACTTGCTCTCTTCTTTATCATTTCTTATTTTTTAAAATAAATGGTGCGGATCACTCGTGAACTTGCATGATTTATTGGTGCTAAGCCTATGCTTACTATTCACCATTGCATTAGTCCTTCAACATCAAGTCTCTACCTGCCCTTGATCCTTGCAATATCCCTTGTAGCTGAATATTGTTTGCTCTAGACCATCTTGCCATAGAAAATCACTTCATATTTTACATCTTCAATATATTCACTCGATCCTCATTAATCAATAATATATAAAAAAATTATTTTCATGATACTTAGATTCTTGTCAAAACGCTTGAGATAAATGAAATAATGATGTCTTTTAATGGAATTCTTGGAATGTTGATCCAAAAACCTTTGATCAAAACTTTTCGGTTTGATATGACTTGAAACACCATCGATTATCATCAACTTCAATTTATGTTTGTCACACCTATCAATATGTCCATAAACACATGACAAACTTGTATAAATTATATTCATGGTCAACACTTCACTTGTTCATTCTTATCATGATCTGGGTTTGTTATGTCCATCCATATATCCATAAATACATGAAAAACTATTATAGATCATTTTCATTGTCAATATTTCATTTATTGATTCTCAACACAAGAGAAATTAACATTCTTGCTTAATATCGAAATTTAGCCTAACACTAACTCATATAAATAGTTAGTTCCAACATTCGTTGTTATGAATCACTAAAACTCAATATAACTCAAGAGCTGACATGTTTCAATTATAAATATAATTAGATAATTAGTCATGTTTATAGGAAGACGCTTCTAAATTATTCATATACTTTGGATAGTCTATAGATGTACAACACATGTAGCGGAGCTTGTCAGTACGATTCTAGAGAGAGTTTCGATCACGTCTCTCTATTGTTCGTTGGATACATATCCTCTCGACTTAATGTTAAGATATTTATTTAGAGAAGAATTGGGAGATGTTATCAAAATTTTCTTTAGAACCATACATGACCATAGAGTTCCGCTACGCGGGTCGCACATTATCAGACGAGATTTATAATCATTTATAATCTATTCTCCTACACATTATAACTCTTTTAGTTTTGTTTGATTTAAATTTTTATTATATTTAAAATCATTAAAAAAATTAGTTTTAGGAAACTCACGAACAGTTTTAGTGAAGCACCGCGGAAGCTGCCTACTCGAGACTTGGATACCTGACCAAAACCCCACGTCATCGACGGACTCGAACGCGTGCTAGTCATCCCACTGCATACTGCTCTGCAATCTCATCTTCACTCTCTCGCCGAGCGCCCGAGGGAGTCAGACCCCAAGCCCAGCCCCAACCCTAGGGCCAGCTCAAGGATCACCCTCCTCCTCTCCGATGTCGGAGGGCAGCGTCGAGTCGCCGTCGGGACATCGGGTGACGCCGCCCTCGGTTTCGCCGTCGTCGTCGCTATCGCGCTCTCAGCAGCCGCCGCCGCAGCAGCAGCAGCCGCCGCGCGGCCGCCAGCCGCCCCCGCCCGGCGCCGACCCCGTCGCGTTCGCCGTCGTCGCCTTCATCGCCGTCTGCTTCCTGCTGGTGACCTCTCGTTTCTCTCTCGCATTTTAACTCGCACCGATGACCGATCGCGGGTGGATGCGGGCCTGCTTGTGCGCGCGGGCCTGGTCGGCCGGCCTATGCTGGGGTCGATCGGTGGGGTTGTGGTTCTTGTCGGGCCTTCGGCGCGAGCCTTCTGTGGGGGATTGTGGTTTAATGGTAGGTTCCTGGTTGTCCGGGTTTAGGTTTGGTATTTTGGGACATTGGGTCGTCGCGCGCTGATCTGGTTGATGCTCTTGTGATGATCAGGCGATTACATTGTGTATAAATGTTGTGGTCATTAATTTTTTTTGAGTGGGACACACCGATTAGACTTGGCAATTCATTTGCTACGTTTGTGAATTTGGTATGTTTGTTAGGCAAACTGTATTTTTGGGTACTAACGATTCTCACTCCTGAGTCCTGACAGCATACATGTGAATATTAATTTAGTTAATGCCACCACACTAGCCCTAAAATTCAGTTCTGGTTTAAACGTTGGGATATTTTTTGTACTGTTATTTCGAGCTGTTGATTGTAGGTTCCTATTTATCGAGCATATGGACCTCAAAGTATCTTCTGTAAAAATATGAACATATTTCTCTGTTGTTTCATGTGGATTTGTTCTTTGTGCTCCTCTAACCCATATTGATCTTCCTCATATGCATGGCATGACTTGCTCCATTTGTTCTTCTGTGATAACTAAAGTATTACCAGTGGACTGACTATGTAGCAAAGAACTGGAGTTGTGTCTTAGGTTGTTTCCTAGTGGATGTGCCCATCAGCAACTATCATTGATCAAGCCTCACCCTCCTGGTTCCATACAAATTATATTCAGTCTTAGCACACAATACTAATCAGATTTTCACATGTATCCTCAATTCCTCATAAGCAGGTTATGTATTGTGCAACTTAATAGGGCTATGTATTTGCATTAACTTTTCATTGTTTTAATGCCTTCTTGGTCTATGGGCATGGTGGTCAATGATAAACACTGTGAAATGGTGGGAGTGGGAATTTAGCATTATCTTGACATGCCTGCATAACATACAACTATACACCACCTTAATTAAGATGAAGCATCTATTGCATGCTTTAGCATAAAAGAATATGAAGACGATATGGGACTAGAGCTTTTGAGCCATGCCTGAGTCTTAGATTATATGTGATTTTGTGACCTCCAATTACTATGAGAAGAGGCGATGGAGGAAAGCATTACCTGTTATTTTGGTTCTGGTATGATGGAGTCTGGAAATAATTCAAAAGGCACTACCCAAATAATTCAACAGTCCATCAGTTGAATTGATCTGTTCTGCAGCTCAATTTATTGAACTTGAACTTCCTGCTCTTCCCTTGTGCACTGCAATGCTAAGAATTTTAAATTGCACTAGACATCAACAACACTAACTTTAAAATAGTCATAATTATCACCTTTTATTCTTTAAGCCATCTTATAGAAAATATATTCTTTTAGTCAATGATGTTTATTTTCTCTGAGCATGGCACCCTTATGTGTATTCTTGCTTTCTTGGATGATTTCTTCCACATAGGAAATTAATTAGTCATAGTGGCTAGTACCAATTATGTCCTCAGCACTTATTGACTGAAGATTTGAATTAGTCCCCCACCCTGGCAGAAGGCCAGGATCCAAAAGAGAGGGCTATGTTGCATACTGGATACATTATTTCTCTAGTATGATCATAACATTCAACTCTTTGATGTTGATTAACACTTGCATTGGTGTATATGCAGATCTCATTTTCTGCACCATCAAGCATTCTACATCAAGTTCCTGAAGGGCATGTTGGGGTATACTGGAGAGGAGGTGCTCTTTTGCAAACAATAACTCCTCCAGGTACTTTTTATTGTATTTTTTCATTATACCCATTTTTTGTTTGAATATCTCTTCACTAATTTACACTCTGCTGCTAGGTTTTCATCTGAAGCTCCCTTGGATCACACAGTTTGAGTCAATACAGGTTACACTTCAAACAGACCAGGCAAGTGAATATGACTTATCCTCTTTGTTTTGTGAATATATCCAGTCAAATTGTAGATTTGTTCCTATGCGAATTGTATATTATTGTTTGGATCACTGCTTGTTCCAATCTTGAACTCCTCAGTTTAAATCAAATTATTGTTATATCAGATTAGCTTTTGATTGAAATATATTTACACCTTGTTCTAAACCAGGTCAGAGATATTCCTTGTGGAACAAAAGGTGGTGTCATGATCAGCTTTGACAAGATTGAGGTATAATATTATTCTGTTTTTTTACCAATGTTGCAAAAAACTTGAATACTAAGCCACATACTAGGAACATGGGTGCCCCTGCCTATTACCAATATAGTCGCGAGCTAGGTCACATTATTGGGCTGGTAGGCACAGGCAGTATGTTGACCTGGGTGACTGAATGTATACTGGCTGCAACTTTTAGAACATTGTTTGTTACTATTCTTATTCACAAAATTGAGTTACCACTTTTTGAGTTGCTCGATCAATTGCTGGGCTTGCAGGTTGTTAACCGCCTCCGTAAAGAGTTTGTGCATGAAACCTTACTGAATTATGGTGTACATTATGACAAGACATGGATATATGACAAAATCCATCATGAGATAAACCAGTTCTGCAGTGCCCACAGTTTGCAGCAAGTTTATATCGACATGTTTGATCAGGTTAGTGCATGATTCAGGTTCTTTTTTTGCATAGAGCTTTCCAGTATATGAGACCTTATACCTATTTTACTAGCCAACCTGTTCTGCCACAATTTCAGATTGATGAAACGATGAAAGAAGCTATTCAAAGAGATTGTACACGTTATGCTCCTGGGATTGAAATCATCGGTGTTCGTGTTACAAAGCCAAACATACCTGGTAGCATTAGGAGAAATTTTGAACTTATGGAGGAGGAGCGTACAAAGGTATACAGTGCATGTGATCAAATAATATGTTTCACCCATATCCCTTTAATTCATGGCCAGTTTATACTGCAGTACTAGTGTACTACACTAAGTAATGGCAAAAGGTGTAGAACTTGGGATTCTATGGTTAGCATACATGCCCTGTGATAGTAAGGCCTGTACTTTATGGATGATGACTGATTGATTATGGAGATGGACGAGGGTTCTATACTTCTATGGATGAAATAAATAATATAAAATTAAAAAGTTGCTTGGAAAAAAGTTATATAAGCAGTGCTGATGTATAAAGTTTTTGGAGAGATCACTTTTTGATGTGTGCCATGAATAATCCATGGATAATCTAACATCCATAAGCTGATAAGGCTTCTTCAGTTGGAACGAATGGGTATTGAAAACTTTTGGAAAATTGAGCAGATTGCTTTAATTGATAATTTCATTCATGTTGCATATAACTACATAGTTACACGAAATCTGATAGTTGCATATAAGTTTGCCAGCTTCAGAAGCTCATTGCTGAACTCAGTTGTTTTTATTTGAGGGACTGGATGCACAGATGCCTATTTAACTTTTGGTCCTTATCTCATGCTATGTACTATTAAGTGACGATTCATCAAACCAGAGCTTTCATGATATCAGTTCCTTTAATTACAGGTAGCAAGTAGCAACACATTAGAGAGTTCATGCACGTTCATAGGAGTAAATGCAAAGCACGTTGTTGCAGAAATGAACTGATGTTGCCTTAATTATTTCTCGATTATGTGACTGGAAGATACGTGTTTTGTGTGTTTATGTTGTCTTCTATCCATAGGCACTGATTGCTATCGAGAAGCAGAAGGTAGCAGAGAAGGAGGCAGAAACACACAAGAAGATTGCACTATCAGAAGCAGAGAAGAATGCACAGGTGAGCAAGATCCTCATGGAGCAGAAGCTTATGGAGAAGGACAGCTCCAAAAGGCAGCAACAGATTGATAATGAAATCTTCCTTGCACGAGAGAAAGCGCTGACTGATGCGAATTATTACAGGCATGGATTTAATTATCAAAATCTCTGCTTGTGCTTGTGCTGTCGCACACTTCATATCAACTGCTTGCGTTTGGACACTTCATATCAACTGATTGCGTTTGGTCGCTGTCTAGGGTCACGAAGGAAGCAGAGGCCAACAAGTTTAAACTTACACCTGAGTATCTTGAGCTGAGGTTCATTGAATCAATTGCTAATAACTCAAAGATATTCTTTGGTGAAAAGGTATCGCACAGATGTGTTAACATTTTCTTCTTTTGATCAATTCCGGTGGTCTGGGACTGAACTGTAGACATTTCTTGTGCAGATTCCAAACATGATCATGGATCAAAGGATGCTTCGGAATTACCTCGACTCTGCTTCGACCAAGGACCATTTAGAAATATAGTAGTAGTTGCCTTGAATTGCGATGAACATCGACTGTTTTTGTGATCCTATGTCGAAATTCTGATTCTCACACTCGGTACACGGTAAAGCCAAAAGTAAGACATTAGGGCCTCTTCAAGTTGGAAAGTAGTAGTTAGTGTCCGGAATAATGCATCTGGCCTGTTTCGGGAGGTATTACTGTGTTAGCATAGCTGAAGGCCTGGAGTAATCTTTGCGTGCGTTGTTAATCTGGAACTGCAGGGAAAATGCAGAGCTCAAATGCAACCAGCACGAAATAGTTTAGATCACTAGATGTACTATTTTGTGCTGTTCTGAAGAATTGATGGATATTCACACTGCATTCCAATTTGGATCCCATTACATATGGCAAGAATATTAGTATTGTTATTTCGAAGTTCAGAAAAGGTTTTATGAGCGTAAATGGTGCTGCAATAATTCGAGAATGGAATAATGACTCAAAGATCACTGCTCTTTAAATTGATTCATGTCTATTTATACATGTACAAGGTATGCAGGTGCAAGGGATGTCTATTATTGAGAGGTGTCTATTCGTAAATTGTTCTCTCTAAAAGACACCTATTCACCTTGTACTGGTGGTTGATCACCTTGTACACAATATTCAATGCCTCTGTGACCTCATTCTTTTCGAAGAACACAACTCTCTGCTATCTGTCCACTCAGCTAGCATAAAAATGTACCAAGATATATGAACCCGTTATTAGTGGCCTAGCATGAGACAGGGCATTGCTCCCTATATTACCATTTGTGATATTTGTCTCCTTAAGTGAAAATTTGATGAGATTGTAATGAATTTCACTACCGGCCTCCCTATAACTCATAATGGGCATGCATGACCCAATTTGGGTAATTTAACCAAGGTCGGGAAGAATCATTTCTTCCCTGTACATGTGACATATGGTCGAGTCAAACTTGTACAACTCTCTACTTGACACACATTGTCTACTTTCATGGGATCCCAAAGGTGATAGTTTTAGATCGGGGTCCTTGATTATGAAAAAAAAACTGCATGATCTCCTTGGAACTGAATTGTTCTTCAGTGCTGCTTTCCATCCACAAACCGTGGATCACACTGAAGAACGTACCAATCATACTCTAAAAGATTTGCTTAGAGCTTGTGTATTGACGTACCTACAACCAAGAATGGGAAAGATTATGCCTTTCGTTGGATTTTCTTACAACAATACCTGCCAAGTGAGTCTTCAATTGTCTCCACTCAAAGCCCTTTATGGAAGAAAATATAGGACTTCTTTATTCTGGTCTGAAGTAGTAGAAAGATAATTCTTTGGGCCAACCATCATCAAGAGGTTGAACAAAATGTTGTTCTCATCCAAAGCCCACTCAAGGAGGTGAAATTACACTAAAAGAGCTATGCCGATTTTCATCGCCGAGAGCTTAGCTTTAAAGTAGGTAACCATGTCCACCTTAAGATCTCACCATTATTGCAAGGCACCCGTTGTTTTCAAGTACATAGCAAGTAGCCTACAAATTTGACTTGTCACCTCAACTTTCATATGTACATGATTTCTTTCACATCTCTTAACTGAATAAGTGCCTCCAAGAACCTTAAGTGTATCGCTCTAGAAGGTATATATCAATCTACAACTGAATCTATCTTACTAAGAATACTCTATTAGTGTAACACAGAAGGCTAAACGTACCGCTTGCAACATTTGGGCAAAAATATAATGTTAAAAGTTCAACGGAGCAATGATACTACCAATAAGGTCACCCGGAAATTAGAGGACAAACCTAGAACTGAGTTTCCCAACTTCTTGTACGCTTAGCAAATCTTGGGGATGAGATTTAATGTAGGGGGTACGTTGTAACAAACCCAGCTTTTGGCAATGTAAAATTGTAAAAACTTCAAATTTAGTGAATAAAATTGGTTGCTAAGTCTGCATATTGATTTTCTATGTATTTGGATTTTCATCATTTATTTAAATTTTTTCTTATGCATCGGCATCAACTGGAAATTTTTAGAACAATATGTATATCAAATAAATCTACAAAAATTATTAACAGAACACAGACCTGCTAGTTCAAATAAATACAATAGTATAGTCCGAAAATTTAAAAAATGGCTGAATGCATACCCTACTTTGCATTTTCACCTCGGCAAGACCATAGCTTATCTGACTTTAAAATTTGGCCAAGGTATTCTCCATAAATCACTCCACCTCCAAGATTGTTAACAAAATTTTTGCCTCCACTACTGGAAAGAGGATGTTCGCTGAGTGTCTGAAGGTTTGTCAAGTGTATTTCATCGGACACTCGGCAAACTAAACTTTGCAGAGTGTACAAACAAATACACTCGGCATACGAAATACACTCGGCAAACATTTCGTAAAAAATTGCTCCCCGGGTAGTCCCGACGGCGTGATAACGGGGCGGAGAAAAAATGTTCTTTGCCGAGTGTCACTAACGGACACTCGACAAACATGTGTGCCACGTGTCCAAGTTGTCGGCTTTGCCGAGTGTAAAGCTGAAATACCTCAGACACTCGGCAAACAACTATTCTCCCATAGTGCCCCAAAAGTCCACATAAAATAACCTTGCCAATATAGCTAGTTTTGAATGGTCAAGGCTAGCCTTGAGCCAGTGCCAGCGGTGCGACCGCACCGGGCCTCCGAAAGTAGGGGGCCTCCAAAATTTAGTATTCTAATAGGCCTCACAAGTATTAATAAAGCCCAGTTACAAATTAGTCACAAGTCACGGACAGCAGGCCTGTTAAGAGGAAGACCAAACGATCGACGACTCCGCCGTCCGTTCGACTGCCCGCCTGGTTGCCTTGCCTCCTACGCTCATCGACTCCTTCCTGGCTTCCTGACGCGACTCACGAGACGCTAGCCACTGGCCGCAATGCAATCTGCAGATATTATTTTTTCAATGTTATTTTGTATCTTTATGGTGAATGGGGACCTTCATTTTTTGTTCCGCACCTGGCCACAAAAATGTCAAGGCCGGCCCTGTGAATGGTTATGATCATTTAACCTTGTTTGGACAGCTACCAAAATTTAATCATAGGTGCAAACTTAAGGGGCCACACAGTACTCTAACACAACTGTTATAGAAGCTTCCCTCTCCCCCTCACTACCTGCAGTGAACCCCTGAGGACCCGAGGCCTACATTCATACCATGAGCTAGCTTACCTTTCGATCCTCTCTCTCTCAGCTAGCCACCGGCGCCATATCAAGCATGTGTCTAGCTTGGACCTCAGTCTCTAGATGCTTAAGCACGCGATATATAGTTTGCAAGATCATACCTGATATATGTTGCGTGCTCATCATATTGGTGCCTGCATGTTATCTTTTCATTGTCACTATAATACATTTGTCACTATATCTTTTCATTTATGTTACTTTAGCATAAATATATATTTTTATTGTAAATTTGACAATAAATATGTAGTTTTATGACATTACAGCTTAAATCCGCAGTTTAATTTTGTTTACTCGCTTGCGATGCATATTTTCCATTCTTTTCCTTTATTTGTGCTCATTTTTTTTTCGCAAATGTCTCCACTCAACTATTTTCCATTTCTGTCAGACGCGTCCGCTGGGGCACACTGGCGTCAGGGTTCAAACCCCCAGATCTCCCTGCTGCTGGCTTCTTCCGCTTCCGCCTCCTCACACTTCCGTTCCGTGTCTCTCTCGCCTTCGACTTCGAGCACCGCCACCGCCACCGCCACCGCCGCAGCCACGGATCGGATGGAGGGCGCAACGGTAAGCGGCTGCCCTCGCGCATCGTCCTCTACTCTTTGCTCTCTCGATCTCCTCGCCTCCTGCGCGCGCGGCTGTTGGGTTGCGCTTTCTTGCTCGCGGTCGTGATCATCGCGCGGTTCTTGGGTGGGAGCCTGCCCCTTCCTCGTGTTAAGTTCGTGGGCCGTTTTGGGTGGGTGCCCGTAGGCCGTAGGCCGCGCCTCGGCGCGGAAATCGTTCGTTGCGGGGAATGGATTTCGCGTTCTTGGAGATTGGTTTCGGCGGATGCGTCGTTACTTGCGTGATCGCGGTGGGTTTATTCCGTTCGAATGTTGTGATCTCTCCATCTCTTCGAACACTTCTTGTCCTAAAGTTCGCGCTTCGCTGTCGTGCTCGCTGCGGAATATGCGGTGAAACGATATATGGATTTCACGTCGTTTTGGGAATTCCGGGTAACTTTGGTTCGGTGTTGATATGAATGGATTCCGAGTTTTTTTTCTTCTATTTTTAATGTTTTTTATATTTTTCATATGTTTTTTCTATTTTTTGATTTGTCTACAAACTGATCGGTTTACGACGCAAACCGATTGGTCACCGATTGGTTACCGATGCCAAACTGCTCGGTTGGGTAACCATTTAGTTCAAAAATTTTAAATTCCCCCTTGTGAATTGAAATCTTTGTTGTTACTTGTGAGTTGTGACAGATTCCAACTGACAAACTCGCCTTGCAGGTTATCTTCCATCAGATTAAAACACATATTGGTAGCTCAGCCATGGTCATCTATTTCTGTATTTCAATCGAAACATTTCGGTTCCAATCAACTTAAGAAAACCACTAAAATGCCTTTGTTCTTGACAAAATAGTATGCGGATGAAATGAACTTTGTTGTGCATTCATTCAGTTCCAACTACTTCAATTTATAGACTATCCATTACAGCCATTACTTTTGTGGATATGTTGAGTAGCCCTTCAGAGTTTGGTTGCTTTAGTTACTCATTTGTTTTGAAAGAACAGGTTGTTCAGTTGTTGCTGACTTGTTGTATTATTTGTTTATGTGCACACTACACAACACAATGAGTCCTAATTAAAGTTGGTTTTGTTTGTCACCACGATGAAACTGATGCGTTGAAATGAAAGCTTGCATATATTTACATTGTACTATTCATGGATTTAATTTCCCACAAAAAAGTCCCGTGTTTTTTATTAATTACCTATTATGTTGTATATTTCTGTCAATTTATATTAACTTGTTAGAGCATCTCCAGCAGCTCCCCTAAAACTCATCCCCTATACTTCACATATAGGGGATGACCCTAAAAGATTCCACTCCTATACAACTTCGGTCTACAGCAGCTTCCCTAAAATTCATTCCCTATATTTTTGAATCCTCTATTTTATTATTATCTAACGATAAAAATTATAACGACTATATTTTCAACGGCTATATCTCTAACATATATACTATTATGTATGATCATTATTGTTATTGATGATTGATAAATTTTTTATTATCATTCAACGGTAAAAATTACAACGGTTATATTTTCAACAACTATATTTTCGTTGTGAATTTTTATTTTTTCATAAATAAATAAATATCCTATAATTAGTCTAAATAGTTGATCTCAAAAACATCTTAAAAATTATAAAGAAAATAAATTTTCCTTTTAATTTTTAATTTTATTTTTATTTTTTCTTTTTTCTCTTTTCTTTTTTATTTTCTTTTTTCCTTCTCTTCTTTCTCTTTTTTCCTTTCTTTTTTTCTTTCTTTCTCCCGGTGCTGATGTGGCATGGATAGGGGGAGGAGAGAGAACCCCCAGGTTTGGGGATGGGGAGAGAGGAGTAGGGGATGAGATAGGTAGGGGATGGAATAGGAGAGCTGCTGGAGGACGAATTTCAGGCTAAATCCCCTAAATTTAGCTATAGGGGATGAAGTAGGGAGCTGCTGGAGATGCTCTTATGTTGTACATTTATTTCACTCCTATGATTACGTCTCTAAGTTCTTTGAAAAAGCAACACAAAATTCTATGTATTTACATACATGACATCTTTGTTTGCACAGCAGGATGAAGCAGTATGTGAGATATGTGGCAGTGATAGTGTACAAGATAGAATGGTAAACTGTGTTCAGTGCAATGCCTATCAGCATTGGTAATCCTTTCTTTTCCTACCCTGTCTAATTTTCTTCTTTATTCGCTTGTACAAAGGCATCTGCCGATATAGACATGGTAGTTATTTTACTTATTTATACTGATCCATTGTTAGCATGTTGACATGTAAGAATGCTTAGACACAAAACTGACAGCAAGAGAAACAGAGAATATCTGATATGAAACTAGGATGGTTTTTATAGCAGGCAAGTGATGCAAAGACTAATGTTCATAGCTGGTCCTAAATGTATCCTTTCCATATTGTTACTCAAGTAAAACAAGCACATGTCCATTATGTTTTAAAGTTATTAAGGAAAGCTCCCACTATTGGTTTTGATTGTTAAACATATATTCACATCACTGAAAGTTTTTCCAATTCAATTTGAAGTTATTGCTTGCCGGTGCTGATATATCAAGTTACTAATGACTGGTGTTGTGATGAATGCCGAAACGAGTCTAATGGGGACCCAAGTCCTAGCCAAGGTAATATTTTTGTTGTTTAAATAATATCAACTATCTCATTTTTGGAGTCAATGATCCCTTAATTCGTGTCTGATTATGTGAAGATGGGCAAACTACAGTGCTGGAGATTCCGGACGATCCTAGACAAAAGAGTGAATCCAATGCTACAGGTATTATGCTTATAGAAAAACATTTTCTTGATTGCTTAATATTACAATTCTGAATACAAAATATTCTTTGTTAGTAGCTCAAACCTAGTTTTGCATATATTATTTCATTTTGATGGTCCATTGTCACTGCTTTAATAGATAATGATATTGGACGTGGATCTGAAATGAGTCCATCTAACAATACGAACATCCTGATTGTCATCCATTCAAGTGTGGAATATGCAAGACGCCCTCCACCAGAAAGTTGTTGGACGTGAGTAATGACTCTATTAATTTCTATTTGTTTGTATTCAACAGTCTCTACCTTTGTTCTATTTAAAATTAAACCCAGCTTCTGATCTGGTTCCCATAATATTGTCTCTAACTTGCTACCAGTTTCCTACATCTTTACATTGATAGTATGAGTGTGTTTCATGGTTGCATGCTGCTATCTCGGTAGGTTAGTAATTGATCAATTTCACAGTAAGGTTCACAAGGTTTTTTTTAAGAACTAACATTCCCATGATCCCATCTTCATAGTGAATTTTGATTGTGTATGCTTATGTCTAAGCTACCAAATGAACAGTCTCATTTGTGCTAGGCTGCTAGCTATAGCCCTGCCCCTGCCCAAATGGGGCTAGATTGTTCTTTACTGGCTTTTAAGATCAGCAAAAGATCCAAATGACTGTCATAAATCCGTTTCAGACTCGTTCCATCATTGATTTCATTTGTTTATTAGCAGTTTTTATGCACAGGAAATTTATCCCTTTTATATATATCTGATATAATGATTTTATTTTACTATAGATGATTTCATAGTATTTACATATCTAAAGTGGAATGCTCTAACTTTCCATTCCTCATAGGGGATCCTTTCTTATCTTTGATGGAGAAAACCACAATCTTGGCGAGTTTAAAGCTTATTTACCATCAAAAGTTTCATCCAAAGTTCTCAATGTCACCAAGAGCATGCCTAAAAATCTGAAGTTGGAGATGTTGCCTCTAGCAGATGATTGGCCAAAACGTTTTCAGGCATATCTGCCAGTTTATGAAGACATTGGCTTGATCTTCCTCCCTACTGAACTTGACAGGTAGGATATATGCTACTGCATAATTGTACATTGTCTTTGTGAATAACAAGCGTTCATATAGTGAATGTTGATATGTTCCTTTTTTCCCATTTAGGAATGAATACAGGAATCCTTGTCCCTTGAAGGACGGATGCAATTTTGTTTTGAGGGCATATATCAACAATATAAAATTGCTGATATATTCATCAGAAGCGCTTCCACCTGATTCCTTGTGTTAGTATCTTACCATTTATTATGATTCCAACAAAAAAGCAACCACCCATTATGTATTCTTATTAATTGATTTGTCTTATTCTGTACTCGACTAATTTTTATTGTGAGTCTGCAAACTAATATATTTTGGTTTCAAAAGATAAGATGTAATTACAGATTTGCAGTTAGGTTCTGATTCCTGTTTTACCATGGTAATAGGGATTGATGGAGAGATGTACTTATGGGGTGTCTTTGTGAATTCAAAGAGGATGCGCAGCCCTTTGCGGCTTGGTTCAATTTCTACATAACCTATTCCTTTCCTTGGGCATTAAATAGTCAACATCAGTAAAATGTATGAGACTGTACATTAGGATGTATGTAACAGATCTGCTTAATGTTGTGAGCTGCGTAGACAGTTCGATACAGTTTAGGCAGAACTTTTGCTCTCTCTCTCTCTCTTCTTGTAGAAGTTGCATTTCTCACATTTAACTCTTTTTTTGCTTAATTGGTTTGGATACCATTTGGATCGAAAGTTGGCTTAGTTCTTTGGATTCTATCCAGAACTGTCATACCTTGTGAATAAAGTAAAATGATAGTAATATATTTGTAGGGTATGCCCGCAAGGGTTTTTGAATTGTTTTGATCCTCTAATAAATTAAAAGGAATACCTTAATGGCACCTAATGATAGATTTGTATGTCCCCTAAGTTAAAGTGTGCGTAGAATATTCCATTTGAGATTTTAAAAAAACTATGCTAAGAGGAGATAAAGAACCACATGACAAGAATATCTATACTACTTAAAAGCGGTGGTGACTGGTGAGTCAACCACTTTAACATGGGTCCATACTGTCAGTATTATTTCTCCGTTTTTCCTCCTGATACACGCCACCTACACTAGCAGTCTCCAACTTTTCTGCATGCACTCTCATTTTTCCCATCGCGGTAGTGCGAGCAAAGACAACTAGGAAGTCACATGCCGTCGATCTGTTTGGCTCCTTTGGGTTCTCATTCTCTGAAGTTACTATGATTATGAAATTCATAGGCCAACGCAAAGAATAAAAGCACTCTGCAACACTCTAAGAATCAAAATAGAAAAAAAAGGAAGAACGTGAAGAACTAGAAAAGAAACTAAGGTCCAGAAAAGAACAGGATGCACGCTGGTGTGGCTTGCGAGTCTAGGTGGTGGCACGACGACACCTAAGGAGCGACGCGTTGCCTAGCGCAGCGTGGCGGCACCCAGGGAACGGCACGGCCACCACCCAAAGCGACCACCACCAGAGTGTCCTTGTCCTGTTGTGACTTTGGCCGGCACATCCATGGCCGGAGAGGCTTGGTGAGGCAGTGATGTCCTACTCGGCGGAGGTGCCCTGAACGGTGCGGCAGTGGCTTTGCGATGGTTAGGGTTGGGAAACCCTAACTGCCCCAAATTTATACCTCCTATGAATGGGCCTAATGGGCTAATTTTATAGTAGTACTTTCATAATTTAGCCCATACACTTTATAATATTTAATAGTGCAATTTAAATAGTATACACAGTTTTATATTTAGACTATGGCTATTCTTAATTATTGTACAAATGTGTTCAAGCCATAAATTCATTTTCATATTTGATATACGTAAGGTGATACATTAGGTGATACATTTATATTACATAGAGGATCTACACCTTCCTTAATATTTACATGGTGATTATCTTCCATGAACATACTCAATGTAATACATATGTATTATTGTGTGATTTTTACTATATTTTACATAGTTATACTACTCAATGTGCGTATCTAATTTAAAAATGATTTTTACATAGTAAATTGTCTTCTTATCATTATTTCAAATTTATGAGATTATAATATGTTTGAATTCAAGTTTATTTGATTTGACATATTCAAGTTTATGGCATCAAGATGTAGACTCAATTGTTATAAAAGAGTTTGATAATCTCACTCTTGACGGATCCAACTTTTCTACATCGGTAAATGTACATTAAAATAAGTTTATCAACTCACTGATTTTTGACGCTCTCACTGAATTTAATCCAGATAATGAGCTTATTTCTCACCGATTTTTTTGATGCAACCTTTCCTCCTCTGCCTTTCTTTCTTTCTTATTTATGCAATGAAGTTATAACTAAATTATGATAAATATTATTTTATCATGTTTTAAGTTATTTATATCATTTATATAATGTTTTTAATGTTATAATTTTTTTCTATTGCAACACAAGGGCACTCTCCTAGTCTACACAAAAGAGAATAAGGGTGCGTTTGGTTCTGCTTTTCAAATCTGCTTCTTCTGTGAAAAAGTAGAAGCTGAACCAAACGGGTTTACCAAAACTACTTCTGCTGTGAAAAAGCAACTTTTTTAGTACAAATTTGGAAGCAGCCTGGACCCTGCTTTTCTGCTTTTCAGTTCAGATTAAATAGTATGAATTCAAGGTGTCTTAATTGATTTAATATTATTATGGTTTGTATTGCATTGCACAATTTCATGAGATAATATATGGTTGTCAATTACTTTATAAGATGAACTATGCACTTTTTTATTTATCTAATATATTTTTTAGTTATTTAGTTGCATCAATGTTGAGTGTTTCCTATTTATATATATGTATAGAATATTATAATGATGAAAATTACGTAAGTTATAAAAAACCGTTAGCTCGCAGCAGTTTTTTCACAGTAGCTTCAACCAAACGACTTTTAGCTTTTTCACAGCAAGCAGCTCACAGCAGCTTTTTCACAGCAGGCAACTCACAACAGCTTTTTCACATCTCACAGCAGAACCAAACGCACCCTAAGACAACTTAGCTAAACATTACACCATTCAAACATGGAAACATTCATAATGATGCATATAATAGTGCATATAGATGTGCATAATTAAACTATGATCACACACATAATTAAACTATGATTACACATATATGGAATCAAAGGTAAGGTTCAATAAGAAGTCCAAAAAGATAAAACGATTTATTTTGATCCCTCCCATCTCATATCTCATTTTTAATTTTTTGGCATCAAAGCACCAAAAAGAGATAGGAAAGCAATAGGTATCAAGCAGAGTCGTCGTCGTCGTCGACATCATCATTGTTAAAGTGATCCTCATCCTCTTCAATGTCCTCTACAATGTCCCCAAAGACCTGACACTGGCTGTCAACCCTCCAATGTCAAAGTAGGAAAAAGGATACTCAAACTCAGCCATGTTGCTTCCTCATTAGAAAACTATGCGATATTGGTTTTGGAACCTAAGGTGACCTTAAAGCTCACCCTGTCGATTCTCAATTCTCCTTAGTCGAGCATTAATGGCCTTTATCTTCCCAACATTGTATGTATAGACATTGAAGATGAACTTAATCATACGTTTGATGAGAGAATTCAGCTTGCTGAAAGATAAAGAAGCAGCATGCCAAGAGGAGATGTGAGTGAGCGAAACATTGGACCTAAAGATGAGCTAGGACTAGAGTTGGAGAAGAAAGTGGATGTGGTGCCTTGGGCACATGAGGGGTGAAAGACTCATGATTCACCTCCGTAACAAACCTCAGTTGAGTCACCGATCCACAAGCATTAAATATATGGGTAGGGATGAAAACGGAGTAGAAAGTTATCATCTATTTTGAGAAACTATAGATATAGAGGGGTTTATACAGAAGCAAAAACAAAATTTTGCGGAATGAAAATGGACACAATTTTTTGTGGAAATGGAACCGAAAATAGAACGATGATTTTCGCCGAAATTGAATATGTCGACGGAAATTCTAAAAACGCATAGTTTCTATATTCATACACCCACTCTCCTCCTGAACCTTAACTCATACTCTTAATAGTAGCCCAAACCATCCCATTCGTGGTAGCCCACGTGCCCATCACTCTAGCAGTCCAGCACTCTAGCAGCCCATTCCCCATTAGCCATCCCTAGGGCGCGGCAGGCCACGACGCCATCCACACCGTGTCGTCGCAAGTTCGCTAGATGTGATTTCACTTGCAACAGTTCCACCATGTTTGTTTAATGTCATTAATTAATTTCACTTGCAACGATTAATTACTAGCTAGCTAGCTCTCTCTCTAAAGATGGCAATGGGTCTATACCCATCGGGTTTGACTATCTCAAACCCATACCCGTTAGAAAAAATCTCCCCGTCGGATAACCCATATATACATGCGGGTATCATTTCTTCCTCAAACCCATACCCATGCAGGTAAAATATACCCATCGGGTACCCATACCCATCAATAAACACCACACACAAAATATGCTAACAAATAACAATTGTATATCTATTCCCACAAAAATAATGTTTCACCTAAATAGATCGATCAATCATTCAATCATAAGAACAAAATTACATATATAAATAAACTCTCAAACATAATACATCAATGATTTAATCTACAACAATAGCAATAATGATTTAAACTCCCAAAAATATAACTTATTGGGTGATGGGTACCCATCGGGTAACGGATATAGATATTAGGAAACCATACCCATACCCGTGTACCCGTTGGGTACTATTTTTTTTTCCATTAATAAACCCACGGGTGAGCAATTTTACCCGTATATGTACCCTAATAGGGTAAAAACCCATCGGGTTTCGGGTTTCGGGTACCCATTGCCATCTTTATCTCTCTCTATATATATATATATATTTATAGATGGAATTTTTCTAGTTGTAGACGAAATTTAGCCTTACATATGCATGAATTTTTCTCAAGATTAGATCAGAACATATATATGTTCCTTACAATATAGAACAAAAAAATTTTGTACTTCCTAAGAAAAATATGTGGCAATGTTTTTCTAGCTTAAATTTGCAGAGCATTATATATGTTTGCAGCCTCACCAAATTTTTATATTTCAATCATTTATTGTCCTTTATCTATATAATTTGGTTTCCCACTGAATTTATTACTGTTTTGTCAACAATTGTTTAGGTACTATCAATGTATTTTAATTTATCTCACATTCTCACTTTCATTGTCATTGTAGTTGGACCAACAGAATAATGATATGGATGATGAGTGTTACATGGAAGAGGACTTAGAGGAATATGCATAGATGAAGAATTGATGACGAAAGTTGGAACTTTGAACTATTTCTATTTCGAAATAAAGTTGGAACTTTGAACTATTTCTGTTTAGAAACTATGTGTTATGATTTATGAGTTGCTAGTTGAGACTTTGTATTCCAACATATATTTGATTTGTATCTGTGTCGTGTCTATTCCTTATTCGATCCGCATTTGTTTTTGGTACCATTTGTTTCTGTTTTTATTTCCGCAAGATCTACTTTCGTTTTTGTTTCCGTTAAAAATATGGAAACATATAGGGTTAATTTTTTCTGTGCCATTACGATTTTTACGGTTTGCCAAAATACCATCGTTGTGTCACTGCCAGATGGGGGCCGCCACAGTCATTGACAGTGGCATGTAGGCAATTTCTGAAAATTATAATGGCATGTGAGTAATTTTCCCAAACATATATGGTAGCACTCATTTCAATTTGGTGGTGCTTCGTTTTCATTCGTATATATGGGGGATACCCTCAACATCTAGTTGGTGATATGTAGTTGATGTAAATCTCCTCCCACAGAAAGTGTGACACGTTGAAGTGCTATGTATCCTCTTGCATCCTTCCAATTGATTCATGGAGTTGTCTATAATGTTAGTGGCATCTCCAACCTTCCAACCTTACGAAGAAGTGTCTTCCTAAAAGTCTATTTAGAATCTCATAGTAGGGCTTTAACCCCTTTGTCTCTCTAATAATATAGCCACCATTAGAATCATAGAGAATGTGTGTCTCATTAGCATTGAGGATGGTTTATGTATCAAGCTTGTACTTCCCCATGTCGTCCTGATCAAAACAAAAAATGGTGGCCAAGTCCCGAAAGGTGCACTCATATGGTCTTCCTTATATCATCTAGTGCATTATAGACACTCCATCTTCAATAGTAATTAAAAGTGCATAGTAGAATTGACAAATCACCTCCTTGTAGCAATCATACAAAAAAATTTATGAACGAGTCGGAATTCTACTATAGCATGCCTCAAATCACCTCATTGAAAGTATTGTTCTTCTTCTTTATGGCTTCCCAATCAATCCATTGCATGGCTATAATAGGATTCTTTCTAGACATTAGCGCATATTTATAGTAATATTGCTGGAAGCGAGAGTGAAAGTGGGGATTCGTGACATCCCATTCCCAAGTCCTCGGATATTATTGTCTCTCACATTGGCACTTAGTGGTATTTCTTGTATAGTATGTGGCCTTAACTAGAGTGTATCCATCACAGACCCCACAATACATATAGCTTGTATTTTCATGCAAAATATACCTTAGTTCTCACACAATGTATATCATTTTCTCTTTATTTTATAGTCCCATGGGAAGTTGAGTTGGCAATGACATGGTGAACATGTGGCTAGATATTTTTGATAAGAAGTTCGAGTGAAGAATCAACCCATTCAAGAAATTTTAGAGCAAATATATGAGTAGAGAAAGGTGGAACAAGCTACTAGGAGTAAGTGTATGCAAGTAAAAGCAAATCCAAAGTGGATTTAGATATTGAACTAAAACAAGCATCTAAAGTAACAAACTAGCAAACGAGAGCAAGAAACACATGATTTGTTTACTAATGTTCGGATCTAATGACCATATGTCATCATTGAGGGGCTCTAAAAGACTAGGCTTCTTTTAACCTTTTTTCTCACCAAGCTACTACCAAGGTCTAATTTTGATTTCTACAAGAGTTACCTCCTTTTCTTGCAAAGTTGAGATGAAGGATTACAAACATTGTTGGACCGGAAACGGCGACCAGAGGGGGGTGAATGGGAGCTTTTAAAATTTCGGGCTAAAAACTAGCCTTCCATTTCAGTTCTGTCTTCTGCGGAACAGGCTTCGAACACTACCTTCGGAGGTCTGGTTCGGAGGTGCTTTGACAGCTCCGAACGCAGGCTTCGCAGGTCCAAAAGTTCGAAGCCAAGAAGACTTCGCTCCACTATCAACCCTCGAAAATCTACTCTGCTAAGTCAGTGCAGGCTCCGCACACAGGGTGCTTCGAGCAGGCTTCGCACTTCACCCTTCGCAAGAGTGGACACCCCACTGAGGACTTCGACCAAGTACTTGGCAGCAGCAACTGGTGCTGGGCTTCGTACACGAAGGTCTAAACGCACACTAAACGACTTCGCTAGGGGGTTCGACACAAGGAGCAAAACGGGCTTCGATCAGGGCTTCGCTAGTAAGCAGCGAGGTCTCGCCTCCTGTTACACAGAGCGACAGCACATTGAAAAACACACTTCGCACAAAACACCCTTCGCCTAGACAGGCTTCGGTGAACTACAACTAGCGAGGTATGTAATGCGAGCTCAAGCAAAAAGCACACAGTAGCAAGGCTTCGCCGCTTGAACAAGGAACACAGAAAATGAACTCTCTGGATGAATACAACGAAGTATGTGGATAGTACAGGAGCTCAACAGTAAATGCTCAAAGTGTTAAATGTTACCTACCGAGCCCCCATATTTATAGCTCACAGTTCACCCAAAGGAATTGACTACTTTACCCCTAGGGTTTACACCAATTTTGTCTCTATAGAACAAAGGGGTACAAAAGGTAGTCAACTTTATTGGAGGCTTCTCTGTCAGCCTTTGCAGAGGGGACAGCGCCAGCTTTTTGCAGAGCAGACACTGTCAGACTTGCAGCCTTTGACCTTTCCGAAGCCCCCCTTCGCACGCGAGGGGTGCGGTAGCTTCGGTGAGAAGCCTTGAGCCAGATGGCCTTCGCTTCACCGAAGTCAGCCTTCGATACAATGACGGTTTTGAGCCGAAGCCGTCAAAGCCCTTGGGCCTTCGCACCAACACCTCCGGAGTGGACCACCACGGCTTCGCAGCTTCTCTCAGCTCGAACTCCGTCAGTCCGTGTACCGAAGCCATGCAGGCCGAAGTACCACAAGACAACCTCGCTCCGGAGCTAGCCTTGCTCCGAAGCCTTCCTCACTCCGAAGCCCCACCTTCGGAGTACCACCCTTCGAAGTCCCTCCTTCGTCCAAGGCCTCCGCACGAAGCATTCCATGAGCACTTCGTCGCAGTGTCTCTCCCCGAGCACACTCCTCGACGAGTCTCACCCGGACCATGCCTTCGATGCGCCTCGACTTCTGAGACCTTCGTCGGGCACCTTCGAATGTCTCCCTCCGGAGCACACTTCAAACTCCTTGCCTCCGTAGAGGACTTGATCCAACCAACTCCGAAGTCACTCCTTCCGGAGTACCTTCGAAGTGCCTCGCCTCCGAGGACTTTGTCTCGGAGTACCTTCAGTCGGAGCCACACTCCGCACTCTCTGCCTTCACCTGGCACGCCTCGACCCGAGGACCGACCCAGACCCCTTCGCAGCCACCGTGATGGAGCTCCCCGTTCCCCTGGCATCAAGCCTCCCGCTTGACCCAGGTTCACCTGCTACGAACCTGTCCGTCGCCTCCGAAGTCCCTGCGCACCACAGACAAACAGACAAGTGTTTCCAATACTCCGGAGACCTCTCCGGGTTAGCAACCTCCGGCACACACTCCGGTGTACCGCCCAAAGTACCGAAGCCTTCGGTACACACCCAGTCATCGTGTACTGTCGGACCCCTCCGACACGCACACTCCGCTGCAACAGCTGCAGCAACCAACCACCGAACACCCTTCGGAGGTCCAACCTCCGAACCCCCTTCGGAGGTACCCCTTCGAACAGAGGTTAAAAGCCTGTCAATCACTCATCACAAACACTGAAACCAACCCTTGGTTTCTCAAACATGTTTAGGCTACCCACACGACTTGGATGTTCATGAACTAGCCATCTATGAGGATGAAGACTCCAAGAGAGACAAATGTGATTAAGTGACTTGGCTTAAACTAGTGCTCAAAGATTGCTCAAACATCGCTAGCACATGTTAAATATAGAAATGCATAACTATAGATAGAAGTTGATTATCTTTCCATTGGAGTTGTGTCTCCTTGATTCATGTGGACCTTCTCAATGTACACCTCATATATATACTCAATATCAAGCCTCTAGGTGCATGTTGCGCCAATTACTATCATGGTAACAGAGCCAAAGTTTTCTTGAGGATGTCGGACATGCCGTATTCTTCCACTACCTCCGCAACTCACACCTTTTATGTTATTCTGATTCAACATGCATTCATAGTTCACCTCACCAAGACGAACTTCATTATATGGTGTGCCCAACTTCTTCTGTATCTGAGGAGTATGAAGCTTCTAGGATTTCTTGATGGATCCACTCTAACACCTCCCACACACAACGTATCATTGACTGACATTGGTGCCGATCTTGTGTCAAACCAGCAGGTCCTTAATGGCCTCTTGTCCTCACTGACCGAGGACATCCTTCCATATGTAGTGTCTGTGATGACTTCTAAAGAAGCATGGGACACCCTCCAGCACATGTTTTCCTCAGCTACATGCTCACGATCTGTCTAGATCAAAATTGACCTCACCACTACCAAGAAGCGTGATCTATTTGCATCTGACTACTTTCGCAAGGTGAAGGGTCTCGCCTCCAAGCTAGATGATGCAGGTAAAGATGGCAATGGATACCCAAAACCCGATGGATTTTTACCCTATTAGGGTATATATACAGGTTAAATTATTCAGTCGTGGGTCTATTAATGAGAAAAAACAAAACTCGACGGGTACACGTGTATGGCTATGGTTTTATACTATCCATACCGATCACCCAATAGATACCTACCACATAATATACCATTTATTGTAGCCCAATCCAATAGCTCAATCCATTAAAAATAATAGGTTTACTTCAATCTTTCCTAAATTTCTCTTCTCTCCTAACCCCTATGTCCTACGGCGGCCATTGGCATATGCCTATATTCCTCACTGCTTAGTCCAGACTCTAGAGCTCTAGACATCTAGTGCGGGCTGCTTGGTTCAACAGTCATTGGCATTGCAACTCAGGCTCTAGTGCTAGTCGACGCTAGTGCTCCACTACCTCGACACTCTAGATTCTAGTGTCGAGTGCCAACCACCGCAAGTGCTCCACCGCTAGTGCTCTACCACCTCCATTTGAGTACGTGACATGCAATCCATGTCTTTTCCCTTCAATCGACTAGTAATGACTTTAGGCGTCAGGCAACTCCAATGACCTGATAGCCATCCACTATGTCAACAGGTATGGGTTACCTGATAGGTATATTTTACCCATGTGGGTATGGGTTTGAGGGAAAATTTGACCAGCGTGTATATATGGGTCACCCGACAAGGAGATTTTTCCTTAATGGGTTTGGGTTTAAGATGGTCAAACATAATGGGTATAGACCCATTGCCATCTTTAGCTACAAGAGCTCCTCTCCACGATGATCGGAATATCTTTTGTCTAGTCTCGGATCACACTATGATCCGTTCATCACATCCATGAAACCCAAGAGTGAAGCACTTATCCTTGATGATGTTTACTTATATTTGATGTCCTTTGAAGGTCACCAACTCCAACATTAGGCTGAGTTCTGCCTCAACATTGGCACTACGACCAACTTTGTTGGGCATAGAGGATAACAGTGCAACCACAGGCGTGGACATGGTCACAGTTACGATCAACCTGGATGAACACGTGATCAACCCGCTTGGAACCATGACCAATCTAGTCGCCCAAGATGTCAAATCTATGATCAGGTTGTACATACTGCAATAAAGTGTTGGCATCGTATGGATGAGTCTTATCAATATGAGCATTCCTTGGCTATAATGCCCGCTACATCCTCGTACAAAGTGGATCTGAATTGGTATAGTAAAATAGGGCTACTGATCACATCACTAGTGATCTTGATCACCTCGCTCTATGGGAACAGTACTGTTGGACCGAAATGGGTGACCAGAGGGGGGTGAATGGGAGCTTTTAAAATTTCTGGCTAAACTCAGTCTTCTGTTTTAAATCCAGTCTCCTGCGGAACAGGCTTCGAACACACCCTTCGGAGGTCTAGTTCGGAGGTATTGTACAGCTTCAAAAACAGTCCTCACAAAGAGTAAAAATTCGAAGCCAAGAAGACTTCGCTCACATCCACAAACCCAAATACAACTCTGCAAAGAGAGTGTAGGCTCCGCACATGAGGTGCCTTCGAGCAGGCTTCACACTGGTATACTAGGCTTCATATTTTGAAGGGCAAAAAGCAGACAGAACAGACTGCGTCGAGGACATCAACTGAGGAAGAAAACGGGCTTCGACTCCAACTTCTCACAGTGCTTCGCTAGTAATCAAAGAGGACTTGCCTCTTGTTTACACAGAGCGACTGAACACTGGAAATAACACACACAAATCGCACGAGCAGTAAACAAACACACTTCGATAGCAAATAAATAGAGCAAAAACTCTGGGTAGGCAGAATGAAGTGTAGGGCAGATATTTCAATGCATGCAGTGCAAAACAAGAATACATGTTCAAGCAAAAGACAGAGAACTGAATGAAACTTTCATTGCATGAATAGGGAACACAAAAGACTCACAGAACTGAGTACACGGGTGCGGCGGCTAGCTCTGGTAGTTCTAAAAATGGTTACTCAAAGTGTTAGCCTAGATTTAGCCTGCCTCACTATTTATAGGTACAACTCAGCCATAAGAATAGACTACTTTACCCCTAGGGTTTATAGTGATTTTGTCTCTACCAGACATGGGGGTACAGATGGTAGTTTACTTTATTGGAGGCTTCTTTTGTCAGCTTCACAGAGGAGACAACATCGTCTTTTGCAGAGAAGACACGATCAACTTTTGCAAAGCAGAATCTTCTGAAGCCCCCTTCGCACACAAAGTGTGCAGAGGCTTCAATGACATGCTTTGAACCCGAGGGCCTTTGCTTCACCGAAGTCAGTCTTCGATACATTGACGGTTTTGAGCCGAAGTCATCAAAGCCTTTGAGCCTTCGCACCATCACCTTCGGAGTGGACCACCATGGCTTCGCAGCTACTCCCAACTTGAACTCCGTCAGTCCGTGTACCAAAGCCATGCATGGCCGAATTACCTCAAATCAGCCACACTCTGAAGCCCCACCTTTGATGTATCTTCGCCACCTTTTGAAGTCCCTCCGTCCAAGGCCTCCGCATGAAGCATATCCGTAAGCACCTTTTCACAGTGTCTCAACCCCGAGCACACTCCACGAAGACCCTTATACGGACCATGTCTTCGATGCACCTTGACTTCTGAGACCTTCGTTAGGTGTCCCTTCGAGTGCCTCCCTTCCGGAGCTCACTTCGAAAGCCTTGCCTCATTCCTGGGGACTTTGTCCACCATACTCTGAAGTCACTCCTTCCAGAGTACCCTTCGAAGTGCCTCACCTCCGAGGACTTTGCCTCAGGGTACCTTCAGACGGAGCCAGCCTACGCACTTCCTGCCTTCGCTTGGTGCACCTTAACCCGAGGACCGACCTTGACCCCACGCAGCCTTCGTGACCGAGCTCCCCGCTCGTCTAGCATCAAGCCTCATGCTTTACCTAGGTTCACTTGTTGCGAACCATCCGTTGCCTTCGAGATCACCTACGCACCCCCGACAAGCAGACAAGTGTTTCTAGTACCCCAGAGACCTCTCCGGAAAACAATCCTCCGGTACACACTTCGGTGTACTGCACAAAGTACCACCGAACCCATCGGTAAACACCTCCGAACCCCTTCGGAGGGACCCCTTCGCCTAGAAGAGAACTTGTCAATCACTCATCACAGACTTGAAACCAAGGCACATTTCAACTTGGTTTCTCAAGTACCATGGTGGGGAAATGGTTCAAGTCGGCAATGGCACAGGTTTGCCAATTATGCATCTCAGTTCATGTTCTATTAATACTGCTACTCACCCTCTTGCCTTAAATTGTGTTCTCCATGTACCTGAAATTTCTAAACACCTTATTTATGTGCATAAGGTTTCTCGTGATAACAATGTCTTCTTTGAGTTTCACCCTTTTTATTTTCTTATAAAGGACCGAGCCATGAGGAAGTTACTCCTAGAAGGAAGATGTGAGTCAGACATGTATCCCATTAAACCATCTGATCTCAAACAAGCCCTTGTGAGTGTTTCTGTGAGACCAACTCAATGTCATGCTGGTTCGGCCACCCCTCCACTCAAGTCATCAAGTCTATTCCGAGTCTTCCTAAACTTCCATATGTTGAGGAGTCAAGTTCTTCCTGAACTTGTTTTCTTTGATGTTTTGGGTCCGACTATCCAATCTATTGGTGGTTATAAATATTATATCAACTTTATTGATGGTTTTAGTAAATTTACCTAGATTATATCAATGCATATTTGTTCAATTCCAAGCTCATGTTGAATGACTCCTTGATACAAAAATTGTGTTCAATTCGATTGCGATGGGGAGTAACAAAAATTCCATAACCAATTTTTTAGCTCCCTTGGTATTGCTCATCGTGTCTCATATCCTCACACTCATGACCAAAATGGCTCCGCTGAGCGTAAGCATCGCCACATAGTTGAAGCAGGCCTTGCGCTTTTGACTCATTCATTTGTCCCCATTAATTTTGAGACGAGGCCTTTTTGACATCCACTTATCTTATCAATAGACTTCCTACCCGAGTTATTGACAACTTGACTACTCTAGAACATCTTCTCAAGGTTCCACCCAACTATTCTATGCTAAAAATCTTTGGGTGTGCCTGTTGGCCTCACCTTCAACCCTATAACAAGCATAAACTCTCTTTCTGCTCCAAACCCTATGTTTTTATTGGATATAGTGGTCTTCATAAGGGGTACGAATGCCTTGAAACAAATTTCGGTCGTGTTTACATCTCCCGTGATGTAATTTTTGATGAGTCACTCTTTCCATTCTCCACTCTTTCCTCATCCAAACCTGCTAATCCACTAGTTTTGTCACCTTTAATTCAGGGCAATGGTAGTTTTAATTTGAACTTTAATTGTATTCATGTTTCTCCTGCTAACTTTGTGGATGCATCACATATAACCATAGGAAATCCCACTGGTATGGCGCCCGAATCATCTTCGAAATCAGCACTAGTCATTAATCAACGCCGAACATGCCCGTCTAGAGAGTATAATTTATCTACTCCAAATTAGTGCCTGCATCGGACAATTTTTTTACCGCCCTTGTCTCGGGATTTACTGCCTCCTAATGTGGTCATAGCAGATGTCACTCCAACCTCAGTGCTCGAACATGCGATTTCTTCGGCCTCAATGCCTGGATAGACTACGCTCACACCTCCCTAGCCTTGGGACCTACTGCCACATGATGCGATCGTGTTGCTCCCTAAACTAGAGAGTTCTCCGGCTGAGAAAATCACATATGCACGCTTAGTTCCCACGGATCAATTGGCCCCAAGTATGACACTTACTCATCCCGCACACAAGTATGACACATGGCTCCAGCACAATGTCCACTGCCCCAAAATTCGGATAGATGGGACTGTTTCTTATTCTGCAGTGTGGACCTCTCATGTTGAACCATCATCTCATGTTACTGCTATGAAGCATCTACTCTGGCATGTTGCAATGCATGAAGAGTTCAAAGCTCTTATCAATCACAAACTCGATGGATCTATTGATTGTTACAAAGCATGTCTTGTTGCCAAAGGATTCAAACAACAGTATGGTATTGATTATGATGACACATTCGGTCTAGTGGTCAAGCCTACCATTGTTCATCTACTATTATCTCTTGCAATGTCATGTGGCTGGTCACCTCAACAAATTGATATCCACAATGCATTTCTACATGGGTTTCTTTATAAGGATGTTTATATGAAATAGCCACCGGGTTTTGTGGATTTGGATTACCCTCATCATCTCTGCAAGTTGGACAAATCACTTTATGGTCTCAAACAAGCCCCACATGCTTGGTTCTCTCGCTTAAGCTCCACACTTTTATAGTTGGGATTTCAAGCTGCTAAGGCTGATGTTTCCCTATTTAATTTCAACAAAGAGGACATTCAAATGTATATTCTTATATATGTTGATAATATTATCATTGTCAGCTCTTCACCATCTGACACTAATAAACTTCTTACTCAACTCCAAGATGATTATGTCGTGAAGGATCTTGGTGATCTCTCTTATTTTCTTGGCATGGAAGTACATCATACTAATCATGGCCTTGTCTTGACACAACACAAGTATATTCAAGACCTTCTGTGTCGTACTAACATGGCTACTTCAAAAGGAGTTTCCACTCCTTTGGTTCCGACTAATAAGTTCACCCTACACATTGGTGTTTCCCTGTCCTCTGAATATGTCACCAAGTATCGCAGTGTTGTGGGCGCACTCCAATATTTATCTTTCACCAAGAATATGTTTTACCAGTCTTTATCCTCAAGACTCGTAGTCAGATATTTTTTATATAGAATCTAGAAGTTCAAAAAATCTTTAAAACTTTCGATGTGAAACACTAATCATAGCCTGAGAGATAATCTCGTGACTTTTGATTTTTTTTTGGAAGATCTAGACTGGATAGAAGTCCAACTTGAAGAGCTATCTTCTAAAAGGTCATCTTAGAACTTCTGTAATTCAAAGAAGTTCTGGGATATATTCTAAACCAAATTTTCGAAAATTTCGAAAGTTCTAGATATCTGAGAACTTCAACACTAATTCTTTCAAACAGTAAAACATAAATGAAAATGTATAACTTTGAGCACTAAGATTTTACCAAGTTTTCTCTAAGCATTCCCCTTTGATAATGTAATTAGAATTAATCTAGTAAATCATGTGGAGCCAGGGGATAGTCGGCTGCCTGCCCAAGTTTGACACCATCGTGCATGCGCATGTACTCCGGATGTGAAAAACCACCGTGATCTCCCCTGCCCGGCCACTCCACGTCAGTGGCCACATCAGAGATTTTTTTAAAAAAAATAGTATTTTTTTTAAAAAAAATCAAATTTATACGACTGTTTGAAAAATTGTAAAAATAGCATTCGGTAGGTCAACCATCAGTCGACTGGTGCCACGTGACAGCCAATCGGCACGTAGTCGGCCGACTGACGTCACGTCAGTGCCAGTCGGCCAATGGTTAGCCGACTAGCACCCAGCCCGCGGAACGAACCAAGCAGCACTTGTATTTTGTATTGAACGAACCAGGCAACACTTGTATTTTGTATTGACCCAGTAAATGAGCATCCACACAAACATGTCCACCAGAGCGATCAAGCACAGGACGGACCCAGCGGCAGTGTTCTAGTTTCTAGCCAGCTGTCATGGCCCACCGTGTCCAGAGTGGTCTACCTTCTGATGCACCACTTACAAAACTGTGCGTCTGCGCCTCGGCTAACTATTGGCTGGCTGGCGCTGACATGGCGTCAGTTGACCGACCAAGTGTCGATTGGCTACCACGTGGCACTAGTAGAAAGCCAAATGAGATCCCCTGCAGTCGGCCTTGCAGACTGCATAGGGCAGTCGCCTCTCGGCGCCGTCCGATCTCAATCGGACGGCTGTGCGAGGGGGGCTTCGTGCCGGTGGGACCCACTTCACAAGGGGCTTCGCAGAGAGAGAGGGGGGCTTCGCACCGCCCGATCAAGATCGGATGGTGTGCGAGGGGCGACTGCCCTCTGCAGTCGGATGGAGGAACTGGTTTCGTAGAAAGCAGGGGCGGGAATGAATTCACACCACGCCAACATGGTAGGTACCAAGTTTATCAAATGCCAGAGTACTAAATGCTATGATTTATCCACTAATCCAAGCTAATGTTCGGTGTTTCATTACTAAACCATCAAAAAACAGCTAAGAAAATTTCTTTGAACAAGAAACTCATCGCGCAGAGCGTGGCCATCATCAGCTCTACGATTGAAAGGAAAACCGGCCGGTCTGAAGGATGAACAGGTCAGAGAACAAAGACTACTCTTACGTGGCTAATTGCTGCCTGCATTACGTCGCAGAACACACGCCTGATCACAGAAACGGATCAGGCCCCATTGCGTCGTCAAGGGCGTTGCGAACGATCTGCTCCTCGACTTTGACGGAGTTGCGCGTCCGGCGAATGTACACCAGCGCCGCCTCCACCTCATTGATGGCGATGTGCAGGCTCTGCCTCATCTTCCGGGCCTCCCTCATGCGCTCCCCGCCGATGAGACGCACGGCCATCATGGCCTCCCAGGAGGCGGCCATCAGACGCGTATCCGTCTTCATTGCTTGGTCATAGGTGTTGTCCCTCTGGGCATACCATGCCAGCCATGTCCCGTCGCCTTCTTTGATGCCGAGGTCAGGAGTGCAGTATGCGAAGCGAAGGCCGGCGCTGTAGTGCTCGCCGATCAGAACGCTGAGTTCTCCCCTGGCTAAGCTGAGGTGTGTCCCAGACGGCGGGATAGCGTACACGGTAGCAATGAGGTCGCTGGCTGCGCCGACCGCCCCAGGGAGCAGCGGCGCCTCGGAGAAGACGCTGGCGACGAGCTTCGCGGCCGCGTCGAGGGTGGCCTCGTAGTACGGGTCGTCGCGTGCGGGAACGATGGTTAACGCGTGGGCGACGAGGGTATCGGTGGCGTCGATGTCCTCTTGGAGCAGCTCGTCGGCCTCGACGAGCGTCGCGCGTGTAGCATCGGCGTTCGACAGGACCACCGCCAGTCGCGTGTAGATCTCCGCAAGGTCGTCCGCCGCCTCCCGCGTCATGTCCATCAAGTACATATGATCCTCCTCCACCTCCTCCTCCGCCTCCAACACCACCGCCGGCACCGCCATATCTGAGTGCGCGCGTCTATTCTGTTAGTTTCTGTTGTGCGGGAGAGAGGTTGAGGACTTGAGGGTGGAGACGAGCAAGACGACGAAGACGGGTCCATTTATACGCTGCGAGGTGGATGGGCCGATGAGATATTTTTACAGCGAGATTTATCCTTTCAACTAACTGACTAAGCTAGCTGCAAATCTTACATCTGCACTTGCAGCTTCTCTGGAAGGAACTAAACAATTATGTGGTTTCCACGTGGGGAAGGGTACTAGAAAACTTCATTCTGTACATTCAACATACGTCTTTTGACTTTGTTATTTGCAAATTATTCTCGTGTACCAGGTTGACTGAATTGGAAAGTGCCAAATTCTTGCAGTTAGTTGTGCATGTGGGATGGCCCATAAATATTACTCTCTCCTTCTAAAAATCTTAGTCATATTACTTTTTCAATCAAGACCAAACAAAAAAACAAATTTATCCCGCTACATTAAACGGTACTACTATTACATTAAATATTTCATACATTCATCACTACTATTGCATGCATAAAACCAAATGGTTAACGCCATTAAGGAAACTCATTTAATACTTGAGTCTAGGTAAAGTACAAATAAGTCTAAATTTTTTGGAAAAAAAAAAACAAAAATGTAATAGGTCTAAGATTTTTGGACGGAGGGAGTAGTTTGTAAAAATGGTCTTAGAGCATCTACCCTAAATTTGATTGCCTAAATGTGGCGCCTCGATTTATCAAATCGGAACATTATTGAATTTCATAAGAAAAACAATAATACAAGAGGTTCATCATGCGACAATCGTACATACGACAATATTCATGGTACGCAGACCATATTTATTATATCAGAGTAAATATTAAATAAGTAAATAAATGCATGACGAACGTCTTCTTCAGGATCTTCTCTTGACTGGGTTGCTACTCCAGACCATCTTCATAGTAGGCATCATCTGTGGGGTCCACCAAGTATGAGTACAAAAAGTACTCAACAAGCCACCGCAAATGCAAGTAATAATGCAAGGTAATAACAATGGAAGGATCATGGCTCAAAGTGTGGAAAAGTACATTTTTAGTTATTGCATTTAGTGTAATCAAATTTTTATCGTGCGAAAATATAAACATGAACATCAATAACATCATCTAACTCGAGGAGTACGTTTTACCTCCTCGCACAACAGTCCTTACATGTCAAACCATCATGCACATACATATTCAAAGTAATCTAACTGTGGGATGTCACACAACCCGCCCTTGACCGTGGGCTCGGCTTTTCAAAAAGATTTAAGACTCTGATCAGAGATGTACTACTATACCCACAAGGCACACACTCATCCCAAACGAGATAATCTATACCATGGGAACTCGTGCCAAAACCTCGGCATGAAATGCTTCAAGCGATAACCACCCGCTCTAGGTTTTGCCGGTGCGCCGGGCCGCATCCCGGCTAACGTCGCACCCCCTTTTGCGCCACGTCGGTACAAGCCACCCGCAGGTGCTGCTTGACCCATCTGCAAATGGTGGCCTCGGTTTGGAACACTCCATACCTTAGTTAAGACTTACCCACTAGACTTGTGGTTAGTACGAAAGTGTATTGCAACGGATCCCGCAGACCGGTCCTTGCCCCGGGTGCTACCGACCAATGTCCTATCTTGCACCCGGAACCCACCATGCATACACTCACAATCATAACTCATCACCGACAGAATTCCAAAGATAAGAAACAATGGGGATCATATAGTAGAACCATGTTGCTACGACTCATTTTTATCCTATAGTGATCGTGTCAATACATTGGACACTAGCTAATAACATTAATCATATGGTGACAAGGAAGTTAGGCGAGATAACATGGCTTGGGTTGCACATTAAGGTTGGGGATCCTAAATAAATATATTGTAAGGGTTCCATTTGACTAATGCATGTATACCCTATGTGTTTTAGCAATAATTTAATAAAACATGGGTTCAATATGTTCAAAAATGTTGTTTGGTGACTTGCCTTGTTCAGCGAAGGGAGAGGGAGGAACTCCCGGGAAATATTCCGGCTCCTCGACGGCGTCGTAGTCTTTCCAATATAAATACAATGAAATAAATACAACATTCAATTTAAACAATCTAAAATCACATATCAACATACAGGTTTAAATTGGTTTAGTTTAAAGAAAACCAAGTTGTTGAATCTCTCGGATTCATCTTATAAATAATTTAAAAGGAATTATAATGAAATGTTGTCCTTTGTAAAAAGGGGTTTTAAAAGTGATTAATCTCATTTTTAAGTTCTCTAATAAATTTAAAATGAAAGTTCCAGAGAAAACTTAGTGGTTTAATCATATTAACAGGAAATAAATAAATATAAGCTTTACTGAAATTTAAATAATTAAATTTACATTTTTACCCTAAGGGCATTTGAATACCTATTTAAATAAACCTAAAAATTTCAAAGTAAACATATGGTTTTTATTGAATGAATGTGTAGAGAATAATATTATAAATTTTATGAAATTGAAATGGTAATTTTTGAAGATAAAATGCGTCAGATATGAATTTTACAAGTTTAAAGCAGTTTCTGGAATTTATTTTTAAATTTAAATCCCCTCGGTTCCACGGTGAGCCAGGCCCACGGTGAACCCGCGCACTGTGCGCGTGGTCCGGCCCAATTTGGACCGTTGGATCCAGATCCAACGCGCGAGGGCGGGGCGGGGCGTTTAAGTCGACGTGGACGGCTGAGATTAAAACATCGAACCGGTACGCATCGTGCGGCCCAGATGCGATGCGGGATTTTAAATCTAGCGAACGACTCAGATTAGAACGTACCCCTTCGCCGAGATCTAACGGATCCGATTAAATCGCACAAGGCAATTTATCATCACCGTCAGATCTAGATTGCACGGTCACGCGTGAATCCGACACGGCACGGGTACTCAGCCCGTGCCAGTCGTCTTCTCTGGTGACGGCGAGCGGGCCAGAGGCCACGACGAGCGACGACGGTCCTAGCTAGGCCTAAAAATGGAAAGAGGGCGCCTAGGGGGACACGGGGGTACCTTTGCGGTGGTCTAGGGCCGACGGGGCATGGCCGGCGACGAGGGTAGACGACGAGATGGTTTTGGGTCCTTGTCGGTGACGGCGTTCCGGCGAGGTTTGTTGACGGCGGAGGGGCGGCCGGGGTCGGTGATGTCCTTGCGGTCACGGCGGTGTGGTTGGCTAGGGCGGAGGAGGTTACTAGCGACGGTGAGGGGCGACCAGAGTAGGAGTGATGGTGAGGTGTTAAAAACCGAAGGGGGAGCGCTCTGTTCGTTCTCGCTGTGAATGGTCGTGGGGGTCGGATGCGGTGGAGGCCAGGGGCTTAAATAGGGCCACCGGCGGAGCTCGCATGCAAGGAAAGCCGAGAGAGGGCCTTAACTCGCCGGTGAGGGCTCGGCCATGCACGGTGCGGTGTTCCCGGGGGCTTAAACGTGTGGGTTAACGGGGGGAAACGGTCGGCTGGGTGCGGGGGACCGATTAATGGCGTCAATTTAATGGGGGAGGGGCCGGCGAGGCGAATCCGAGGGCGAGGTCGTCGGCCGGCGCGATTTGGGGGCGACAGCGCGAGGTGGACGACAATACTGACAGGCGGGGGCCATTGGCCAGCGGGCGTGGGCGCGCGAGTGAGGGGACTGACGGGTGGGGCCGAGCGGTCGGGCGCGAGGGGTTAGATTGGCACCGACAGGTGGGGCCGGGTACGCGTGCGGAGAGGAGGTCGCTGACGGGCGGGGTCCACTGGTCAGATGGCGCGCGCGGGGAGGAGTGGGTTGGGCCGGCCGGGGGAGAGAGAAGAAGGGGAGGGAGTCCGTTACAATTTAAAATGTTTTCTGATTAAAAATAATTGCAGAAATTGGTTTAAAATTATAAGGCTATTTCCAAGGTTGATAAAAATTTGTAAAAATTCTCAAAAATATATCTTGGTCTTAGGATCATACACAAAAAGTTTCAGCTCCTGGTTTGCCCATTTCATCTATGTTGTAGTTCAAAAATGGTAAAGGAGGGTATTAAAGGTATTTCCAAAATAATAAATTCCAAGAAATTGAATTAAATAATATTTTTATTACTTTGAAAATTTGGGGTGTTACACTAAATCACAATAGGGATCATCCTAAACTCTATCTTCTCCTAAAAGTTAATCAATCTACAACAATTTCCCTATAATCTCGATCCCTATTTTTTAAATCCTACAAATATGGTCTATAATATGTAATAATTTTGTATAAAACTTTGATACATTCAAATATGTGTATTGTCCGACCTATAACAACACATAATGAAGAAAAATGTGAATGCAAGAGAAAAAATATGTACAAATAAAAATAAGAACTTGCTAAACTAATCCTATATTTGAGAGAGATAAATGGTGATTTAGGGAATGGATTAGGAAAGGGACTTATTTAAGAAGACTCTTGGAGCTTCATTTTTCATCAAAATATCTAAATTCAAATTTAAATAGCATCATGGCAAGGCATTGTCCGATGAGAGAGAGAGGGCACAATGATCGAGGCTTCTGTGATTATGAACTTTGATTGAACAGACAAGCTACATGCATCAGTTGAGTTCTATATATACAGCTAACGATGCCAGAGTATGTAGTGGCTTACTGTTTTGAATTACTCAATTCGATTAGTGCAATATATAATGTATTTCATGTTTCTATCTTAATTAAATATTTGAAGGATTCCAAGCATAAAATTGACATTAAGTCTACTAGAGTGGAACAAGATTTAACTGTGGAGTGTTGTCTAAATGGAGTGTTGTCCGATATGTATCTTAGAATTCTTAGAACGATATAAGTTCTATGGACAAATCAATCGGAACCAAAGGCAAGTTAGGAAGTAGAGGAACAAATGCATAAGAAATATCATGAGTTCTTTGAAACTGGTGAGTTATAAGCTTTATTTTTTTTCTTCATAACTAGTTTGAACACGGTATAATTTATGGGCGAATTCTTTTAGGACATGTTCGGTTAGGAGGGGATTAAAAGGGATTGGAAGGAATTAGAAAGGGGATTGAAGAGGATTTATACTACCAATCTCCTCCTAACCGAACATGCTCTAAGGGGGAATGATGTGATATCTTAGAAAATATCACATATGCCAAATCACATTTCCAAAATTTTGAATTGTTGATCTATTGCTCGTATGGTTGTATGGTCAATCGGAAATTGTGGTTACGCAGATCTCGTTGAGACGATTCCATTTTTGATATTAAACATCTATTTCAGATATCTGAAAATCACAATGGGATCAACAATTCTCAACCACCGATTCCTTTATAAGTTAGTGCTTCCTCATTGTTATTCTTCTCTAGTTGATTTCTTTTAGCCGTTGATCTCATACTTGTGGTACAGTTGTTATCTTCAATTGCTCCATTTTATTTTGGATGGATACGTTGTTGTGTGGGGCTACTACTGTGTAATTCATCATTTGTATATTTGTTGTTTTATCGACCGCATCCATCCCTTTTTATACTTGTTCTAGAGTTTTCCAACCATTTACCCATCAATTTGTATTGTGAAATTGTTATTTTTACTCCGTTTTAGTCATTGCATACCATGTGTTCATTCGATGAATTATCTATAAAAGGTGTATATGCTAGTTTTCTTTGTAGATCTAGTAGGAGAAATATTTGTCACTTGCAAAGTGACATATTGTTGAAAATATGTTGTTACCTTTAAGAAAATCCAATTTTAGTTAATATGAAATATACCAAATAACATCGTATAAATGACGTTAAGTAGTGCAGAAAGAATGCTTTGGTGTTGTTTGTACTTTTGTTGTGTAATACTAAATATACATTTGTACACGTGGTAGCACTTCTGAACGCACTTAAACAAAGTTTCTCTTTATCATCATCATTATAAAGGATTATAAAGGTAAGTAACATGCTATGTTTATATTCATGTCTTATTTTTTTCTAAAGTTAATTAAATTTGAGATGTTGCTTTTGAATTTAGTCCACTCATATTAATTTGGGCTATTTTATTGATATTATGTTTCATCAAAAGAAGACATAAGAATTAACGTCAATTTACATGCATATATATGCATATTTGCAGATTTTAAAAAAGTTAGCCGCCCTTCACAACTGTTTGGTTTAGATTCTAGTTTTCGATACAGTAAGCTTATCGCGGATCCAAACAGACGCTGAGCCCAGTAGAAAGTAGGGGGGATGAATTCACACCACTCCAACATGGTAGGTACCAAGTTTATCAAATGCGAGTACTAAATTCTCTGATAATCCACTAATCCAAGCTAATGTTCAGTGTTTCATTACTAAACCATCAAAAAACATAAGAAAAAAATCTTTGAACAAGGAACTCATCGCGCAAAGCGAGTCCATCATCAGTTCCACGATTGAACTAAACTCGGATCAATCGCTAAGAAAGGAAAAAAAACGCCAATGCAAAACCGGCTCGAAGGATGAACAGGTCAGAGAACAGAGACTACTCTTACGTGGCTAATTGCTACCTGCATTGAACACGGAGATGGAGATCAACGGACTGGGCGTCGCAGAACACACGCCTGATCACAGAAACGGATCAGCCTCTATTGCGTCGTCAAGGGCGTTGCGAACGATCTGCTCTTCGACCTTGACGGAGTTGCGCGTCCGGCGAATATACACCAGCGCCGCGTCCACCTCTATGATGGCGATGTTCAGGCTCTGCTTCATCTTCCAGGCCCCCCTCATGCGCTCCCCGCCGGGGAGACGCACGGCCATCGTGGCCTCCCAGATGGCGCCAATGGCGGTAATCAGACTCGTGTCCGTCATGATTGCATGGTAATAGGCGTTGTCCCAGTGGGCCTTCCATTCCAGCCATGTCTCGTCGCCCTCTTGGATGCCGAGGTCCGGGGTGCAGTTTGCGAAGTGGAGGCCGGCGTTGAAGTGGTCGTCGATCAGAAGTCTGACTTCTCCCAGGGCTTGCCTGAGTGTCCCAGGGACCGACGGCCGGATAGATAACACGGTAGGAACGAGGTCACTGGCTGCACCGACCGCCCCAGGGAGCAGCGGCTCCTCGGAGAAGACGGTGGCGACGAGCTTCGCGGCCCCGTCGAGGGTGGCCTCGTAGTACGGGTCGTAGCGTGCGGGAATAACGATGGTTAACGCGCGGGCGACGAGGGTGTTTGTGGCGTCGATGTCCTCTTGGAGCAGCTTGTAGGCCTCGGCGAGCGTCGCGCGTGTAGCATTGGCGTACGACGGGACCACCAGCACCAGTCGCTCGTAGATCTCCGCAAGGTCGTCCGCCGCCTCCTTCGTCATTTGTATCCAGTATATAGTCTCCTCCTCCGCCTCCGCCTCCGCCTCCGCCTCCGCCTCCGCCTCCTCCTCCGCCTCCGCCTCCGCCTCCGCCTCCGCCTCCGCCTCCGCCTCCGCCTCCGCCTCCGCCTCCGCCTCCGCCTCCGCCTCCGCCTCCGCCTCCGGCACCGGCACCGGCACCGGCACCGCCATATCTGAGTGCGCGCGTCTATTCTGTTTCTGTGGTGCGGGAGAGAGGTTGAGGGTGGAGACGAGTAAGACGACGAAGACGGGTCCATTTATACGCTACGAGTTGGATGGGCGGGGGCCGATGAGATATTTTTACTGCATGATGCGTGGCCTTTCTTGTGCTAGACGACAGCGAGATTTATCCTTTTCCACTGTCACTGACAGCGTTGCCCCCACCCAACCATTTTTACCTCTACGGGCCCACGCAGTGTGGTCAGGCTTCTGGAGACGCCACTGCGAGGGTGAAGAAAAGTTCGTTATAGGCTGGACTGGGGTCCACAGCGTGGGTCCCATGTGTCCGGTGTCAAGCCACGTCACAGGTTGCTCTGTTGACACATTTTGGGGATGAAATAGGCTAATTATTACCGTGTTGGCAAATTAATTTGCGCCTAATTTTGATCAGTTCTTTTAATAAGTCCAACTGTTGTTCGCTATTGCTCTCTAGTTTTTGATTTTTAGATACGGTCTATTATATATAAAGAGGCAATTAATCAGTATATATATTATTTCATTTGTATTAAATATATTTTTTATTAAAATTAATAACTTTATGTGCATGCAATCATATATATAAGTTCAAAATGTTAACAATAATTAACATCAAAAAATATAAACCTAGGAGGTTAAGAAATATAGAAATGAAAGGTCACAAATAATAGAATTTGTAAACTTTGGCCTTCTTATTATTTGGGCTAGGGCAATCCATACATATTTTGAAATTTAATAATTGATTTAGTATGTTTTTGTATTTTTGTATTTTCAATTTTCAACATTACTACGATTTTTAGTATAAAAGTCTTATTCTAAAATTTCCCATTTCCACGATCACATAACCCCGTAATAAGCATGAAAGATCGATCAACCAACTCCAATGGCATGTTTTATTCCTTGTTTAGGACCAATAGTTCATGATGAATACTAGAGTTGTGACTGCACGTGTTATATGTATATAGCCTTCTTTTCTTTTTGATGCATGCATCTATAAGAATAAGAATAAGAATAAGAAAAAGAAAAACGCTTGTTGTGTGTGTATATTGATTTTCTGTGTTTTTGGATTTTCAGTATTTATTAAACTTTCTTCCTACGGATTTGACATTAATGATAAAATTATCGTAAACAATCTGTACACCAATTAAATATGCAAACATTCTACAAAATACTATACATCACGGAGAGCCTTTCTGTTGATTTTTCATAAAATTTAGATTTAGCTAGGATGATAACTCACTACCGAAAAGCCACAATTTGCCGACTGCCCGAAACTTTGCCGAGTGTATTTCATCGAGCACTCGGCAAACCTTGTTGCACATGGCAAATCTCTGCTAGTTTGCCAGGTGCCACATACATGGCACTCGACAAACAAGGTGAAGAAGCCCACAACCCCCTTTTTGTTGCCGCCGTTATAATGGCAGGGGTGAAAAGGTAGAGTTTGCCGAGTGTTACACTCGACGAAGCTTTCGTCGAGTGGAAAAGAGGCTTTGCCGAGTGCCCCGGGCACTCGGCAAACCTCTCTGTTTCCGTAGTGATTTAAATAAATACAACAAAATAGACAACATAAAGAATTTGGACCCGAATTGAGCAAACTACATGTATTTTAAAATTCTAAAAATTTTGGTGAACACTTTCCATGTAGCCTAGTTCGAGAGTGGTAAGGTGGGGATTTGAATTTTGGAATAGTTTGCTCCCATAACAATAAACAATTATTGTGTTATGTCTTGAGTCTGATTGAATTTTTACAAGGGCTAAAATGATTCGATGAATTACAAAAAATATATTAATTGCCCATAAACAAAACACCATTTGAATATATTATTTTATGGGTAGTTCTGAACAAACTTTTTTTACCCCTTTTCATGTGTATGATTTGTTGGATTAGGTTTCCATTGAACTGAAATTTGGCCATTTTGACTGATTTAATTGGTGTACCAAAATGGATGGTAAAATTATGAACTATTTGCAGTGATCTATTAAAGCTGTGAAATTATTTTGAATATTTGAAATTATTTGCAGATGATTTATTGTACTACATGAACCTTGATTCAATGCATGGAACACATTCATGAACATAAAATGCAATTTCCAGAACAAGCTGAAATAATATAAAAATATCACAATTTACTACTCCGTGTTGAGGTTAGGCACAATTTATTCTCTGGGATTTTAGAATTAAGGAGCAGAGACATATGAATTCACGTCACCTCGAACATGTTAAGTTGATCAAATGTCAGATCTGATTAATCCACGAATCCAACCCAAATGTTCAACGATGTTTAAGTACTGGACTACTGGATCATCAAAAACAAACCGAACTCCTCGCACACAGTATGCTCTTCAGAACAACGGCGAACTAAACTCGGAACAATCGCTATGAAAGGGGAAAAAATGTCGTCCATGCAAAACCGGCCTGAAGATGAACAGAAGTACAGAGCCGATCGAACAAGCTAGTGAGTAGTTGCTGCTGCCTACATTTGTCTACCTGATTGCAGTCGTGCAGTGGTTGCAAGCGACGGAAACACGTACGAAGAGGAGGGCGATGAGGGCTACCTGCTTAGCGTTACACTTGCAGGATCATCAGTCTGGGCCTCGCAGAATCGCCGTGCGCACGATCTGCTCCTCGGCCGCGATGGCGTCGCACATCTGGCGTACGGCCGTCAGCGCCGCCTCCACATGTTCCATGACGGTGCTCAGGATCTGGTTTCTCTTCCAGGCCTCCCTCATGCGCTCTCCGCCACGGACACACCCGGCGGCGTGTATGGCTTCCAAGATGGCCAACCTCAGCATCGTCTCCGCCGTGATTGCCAGCTGAGAGGCGTTGCTCTTGTGATAGCTCCATGCCTGCCACGTCTGATCGCCCTGTTGGATGCCGAGGTTAAGGGCGCAGTTATAGAAGATGTGGCCGGCGTTGTTGTGGTCGACGGTCATATCCTTGAGGATGCGACAGGCGCTCTGCAGTGCCCCTGTTACCGGCGGCGGCGTGGTGGACAATGTAGCGACGAGGTCACATGCTGTATCGATCGCCCCTGGGAGCAGCGGATCCTCGGAGAACATGCTGTCGATCAGCTTCGCGGCCGCGCAGAGGGTGACATTGGGGTTCAGGTGCCTGGGTGTGGGGACGACGGTGAACGCGTAGGAGAAGATGATCTCGGTGGTGTCGATGTCCTCGAGGAGCAGCTCAGCAGCCTCGGCGAGCGTCGCGCGTACAGCATCGGCGTTCGACTGGACATCCACCAGTCTAGTACGGATGTTGGCAAGGACGCCCGCCACCCTATGCGCCATCATCTTAGTCTCCGCCCGCACCCTATGCGCCATCATCTCAGTCTCCGCCCCCATATTTCCACTTCCACCTCCACCGGCCGGCACCTCCAGTCCACCGTCACCTCTCTCTCTCTCTCTTTCTTTCTCTCTGGACTTGGGACGGACGGGCGGAGAGATTTCGTGAGTGGTCATTTATACGCGGTTAATCGGCTGGGCCGACGAGAGATTTCTACCGCATGTTCCTGAGGGGTAAATATGCTTTCTTGCGCGGTACGAAATGAAAATTACCATATGCTACAACGTGTCCCCCGTAGGTTCCACGATTGTACACAAACCCACCTAGGGTAGGGTAGGGTAGGATAATCTCATCTATTAATTTAGGGATGAGATGATACATTCGAGGTGTTTGATTGGATGGATGAGATGAACCAAATAACATCGCCCTTCAACCAAACAGCTAACTGGATAGGATGAACCTATCCCATCCAGAGATATCTAGCACCAACCACACCCCTAGCAAACACGTGGTAGAAAGTTCGTTACATGTGGTGGGGTCCACAAACTGCGCCACCCACATGTTAGCAAATAGCAAGCCACGCTCAAACCATCGAACTTATGTTAGGACAACAAAAAAAACGACTTTCGATTAAAACAATTAAAAATAAGAGAGTTTTAAAAAAAGGTTATGAGGCCCACATCCTTAGGGGTCCCTATGCCGTCTCTTATTTATGCCACATGGCGTGCGCGCTCCCGCACGCAGATTTTCCACTTATTTAAATTTAAATATTTGTATTTACATTTAAAATTTGAATATTTAAATATGATAGACGATGATGTCGTATATTTTAATCTGAATATTTGTATTTACATTTAAAAATTTGTATATTTAAATATGATAGATGATTATGTTCTTATATTTAAATTTGAATATTTGTATTTACATTTAAAAATTTGAATATTTAAATACAATATATGATTATGTTCCTATATTTAAATTTGAATATTTGTGTTTGCATTTAAAAGTTTGAATATTTGTATTTACATTTAAAATTTTTAATATTTAAATACGATAGATGATTATGTTCCTATATTTAAATTTTAATATTTGTATTTGCATTTAAAAATTTTAATATTTAAATACGATATATGATTATGCTCCTATATTTAAATTTGAATATTTTTATTTACATTTAAAAATTTAAATATGATAGATGATTATGTTCCTATATTTAAAGTTGAATATTTGTATTTATATTTAAAAATTTGAATATTTAAATACAATAGACGATTATGTTCCTATATTTAAATATGAATATTTGTATTTATATTTAAATTTTTAAATATAGCCATTCATTAATAAACAATATATTATGTATTGTGTTTTTGTCAAATATATGTGTATAGTGTGTGAAGAAATTGTGGAAAATGAAAATAGGGGTTTGTTTTGAGAGCTACTAGTGGAATTGAACTCAAAAAACAGACCTATCAAAAATAAAGGGAGTCATCAAATTAAAAGTAAGAGTTCAAATTAAAAAAAGTAGGAAAAATTACTCATATGCCATTATAATTTTTAAAAATTGTCTACATGCCACTGTTAGTGACTGTGATGACTCTTAGTTATCATTGATAGACCGATGATATATTAATAAACTATAAAAATTAGAATAACATAGAAAAAATTAACCCTTAAAAACAAGGGTGTATATTTGATTTGAGTACTAGGGTTGGCAGTACTCCAATACGTTACGTTGCTTGGGCCCGATAGGCCTAGCTGCTATGTAAAGGCCCACCCAGGCCCAAACACCCTCACGCGAGGCCGAGCAAATGCAAACAGCCGACGAAACCGCAACGCATCTCCCTCACTGGCCACTGCTCCTCCTTCACCCTCCCTCCGCCCGAGAGGGAAACCCTAGCTAAAACCCTCCACTCCTGCGGCCGGAAAGGCTGCGCCGCCCGCCAATCCGATGGGGAAGAGCAGCAAGAAGAAGAACAAGGTGATCCTCCCGCCGCAGTTGCCGCCGGATGTCGAGGACGACGAGGTCGTGGTCTCCGACGAGGACGTCGAGTTCTTCAGGGGCAACGAGGGCCACGCTCGCGCGCTCGTCAGGCTCGACAGGAAATCCATCGACAGCTACGTCACCAGGGTCGCCGACCACGACGAGGACGAGGTCGAACGCCTCTACGAGGAGCGCGAGCGCAGGAGGAAGGCGGCTGAAGCCCTCAAGCCCAAGAAGGAGCCGGAGGACTTGGAGGTCGACCGCGTCGACGCGCTCCCTGTCAAGACGCTGCAGGGGGAGCTGGTCTTCAATACCGGTACAATCACTCATCATACCGTGACGCCTCCATCCAGTTTTATCTGTTCTTCTGATGCCGCATCAGTAATTATTTGGATGGCAATCTCGTTACTTCAAAACCTGCTAATATCATTGTTGTACTGCCGAGGAGCAAACGTTAAACTGCGAAGCAAACTTTCTTTATGCAGTGCCAATGCCTAATCATAACTGTTTACAATTGGAATTGTGTCCTGTAGATTGTTGATGATTTGAATAGACTACAAAAGTGGAGAAGGACTAAGCTAGCTGCAAATGTGCAAGAAATTAACACCCTTGTTATTGGTATATGACATGATCTAGATCTTACATCTGCACTTGCAGCTTCTCTGGAACTAAAAAATTATGTGGTTTCCACGTGGGAAGGGTACTAGAAAACTTCATTCTGTACATTGAACATAGGTCTTTTGACTTTGTCATTTGCAAATTATTCTCGTGTACCAGGTTGATTGAATTGGAAATAGCTAAATTCTTGCAGTTGTGCATGTGCGATGGCTTCTCTGTTTACAAAAGACTGACAAATATTAGTTTGTAAAACTGGCCTTACTGATCTTTGCTTCCAACAATAATCATCAGCTCTCCACTGTAACTGAAACATCATGGCAAGGCCTTGTCTGATGAGATAGAGAGAGAGAGAGAAGATTATGATCTTTGATTGAACAGACAAGCTATATGCATCAGTTCTATATATAGCTAATGATGCCATTTGAAGCTTAAAGATGGTTTATATTTTACTATGATACTTGGTGCTACTCTGCTCACCTTACATTTTTTTCTATTGACATGCAGCCAAGAAAGCGAGGTATGATGACAGTTCTAGTGGTGTTAAATCTAAATCTGAAGACAAAGGAGTAGATGCCAAACAAGCTACACAAAAGGAATGGAAGGCAAAATTCAAAAAGGAAAAGGGGGACAGTAAATTGCAAAATGTGCATGCTCAAACAGAAGCTCCAAATGGAAAATTACAGTCAAAAGTGCTGGTATTACCTTGTGTTTTTTTTTTTGTTTTTTTGCATAAATGAGAACCTTATTCCTCAATAAACTTTTTGTGTGATTAATGTATGACGTTTTTAACACTAGTTTAGTGTTAAAAATGTCATATTATTGACTGGAGGGAGAGTATTGGCAGTATACTAAACAGATAGCTGTATCAAACCCCTTGCCTTGGAGTTCGGAAAAACCATATACATTGATTATATGATAGATTAAAATATAAATGATTTTTGCCTTCTTTGATTGCTACTTAGTCATTATGTAAGTATCCTATGCATCATTATTGATCAATATATAGAATTATAGATGCATGTATAATGTAACTGTATCATTATCAGAGTTAGCTCAATGCTCAGTGGCTTACTTTGTGGTTGACATCAAAAGATGAGATTATTCGAGAAAACATTATGACAAATGGAAAAAGTGTGAATAAAGATATCACTGTGATGAAAAGGCTGATTACTATTCCAAAGGGCCCAAAGGGCAAATATGTACAAGAGAAGGGCCCAAAGGGCAATAATACAAGAGAAGGAAAGTTTTACAAATAAGCCCTTATACTATATAGTATATCTCTAACACGCCCCCTCAAGCTCAAGGTGGATCAACGACATTGAGCTTGGAAAGAAGAAAACAACGCCTTCCACTTGGAGTAGTTGGGGCGCTCGAGGCTGAGGTCGATCGACACGTGCAACTTCACGTTGACTGCAGCGTACACAGCGAAGACTGGAGGAGCTAGAGCATCCCCCAGCCCACCGGAGTCCTAGGAGTTCAGGACGCCGGCGGAAGTCGATGAAGTCGAAGGCGTCGTCATGGCTGCGTGGCTTCACAGGACGACGACGTGACTGGGTCGGGTGGTGCAGTGGCGCTGGAAGAAGGGCGCTCTGAGCAGGGAGCTACGCCGCCGGGAGGAGGAAGAAAGGGGCGCCGGCCATAAAGAAGAAGAAGACAACGATGCCAGAAGAAAAGTAGCGGAAGGTGGGAGAGGATATCAGAGAATGCTTTGATACCATGAAAAGTGAGCTGCAACCACACCCTTGACAGGGGTGTCTACTTTATTATATAGTCTAAAAGACTTGGCTGCCAAGATACATGTAGATGGGCCACAGACCTACATGCCCAATGTGTTGATGCTAATACATTCTAACACAAACTAAGTCAAGAAAATCAATCGACTCATGAGAGGAGGGAGCATCGGAGAAAAAAGGACGAAACTCATCAAAGGTAACATCACGGGAAACCCGAATGCGACGAGCAACTGGATCCCAACAACGATATCCCTTGCACTTGGAGTCATACCCAAGGAAGACACACCGGACCGACTGTGCCGATAGCTTTGTCCTCTCACGAGGCTGGAGAAGAACAAAGGCAACACAATCGAAGGAACGAAGGTGACTATATTGAGGTGGTCGACCAAATAGATGCTCAAAGTGGAGTGACACCATGAAGAGTGATAGAGGACTGAATGTTTACAAGTTAAACAACAGTAGATACAACTTCAACCCAAAACTGAGGAGGAACAGAGGAGGCAAGTAACAATGCTCGAGCAGTCTCAAGAAGGTGACGATGCTTACGCTTGGCCACACCATTTTGAGCATGGGCACCAGGGCACGAATATTGAGGAAGAGTGCACTGCTCAGAAAGAAACTGACGAAGAGAGCGAGATAGATACTCGCCAGCAGAGTCAGCACGAAAAACACGAATGGAAGAGTCAAAATGAGTGAACCATCGTAGCAAAGGCCTGATAAGCAGTAAGCACCTGAGCGCGAGACTCCAAGAAATATATCCAAGTGAAACGAGAGAAAGAGAAATCATCAATAAAGATCACATAATATCGATGTCCCCCTTTTGAAACGAAGGGAGCAGGCCCCATACATCAGAGTGAATGAGATCAAAAGGTTTAGTGACATTGTCTGACTAGTAGAATATGGAAGTTGTATCTGCTTGCCAAGTCTACAACCCATACAAGAGAGGGAGGTATCACCAGAAACCTTTCCAAGAACTCCACTAGTAACAAGAGGTGACAAACGGGACCCACACATGTGACCTAGATGATGATGCCATTGAGCAAAGCTAATGGAGGTGGAGACGACAAAAGGAGTAGCATCAACAGTAGGAGTCAAATAGCACGAAGTAGAAATGGGAGGAAGATGTAGCCAGTCAAGCTCCTTGAGGCGAGGAGGATCACAGAGCCGGTGGCCAGAACCAACCAGGGTCCCGGTGCGACGATCCTGAACAGAACAAGAATCAGAATCAAGAATGATACGACAACCATCATCAGTAATCTGGCCTGTGGAAATAAGCTGCAAGTAAAGCTGAGGTACATGAGCAACAGACATCACATGAAAATGGGAAATGCTAAGAATGCCATGACGAGCAATAGGAAGAGGAGTACCATCAACTGTCTTAATAGACACAAGAAAAGGAAGCGAACTCAAGGAACTAAGATGAGTAGAGTCATGTGTCATGTGAAAAGAGGCGCCGGAATCAAGAATCCAAGGTGACTGAGTACTTGGCTGTGGTAGCTGAGGAGACTGAGCGGCGACAGAAGATACCATAGATGGATCTGAAGAGGCAACACGACGCTCTAGACGATCCATCTGTCTGGTGAGCTCAAGGACCCAATCCGGAGGCGACTGAGAAAAACCCCGAGAACCACCTGTGGTACTCGAGCCGCCCCTTCGGTGAGAGGCCGCTTTCGACACTGCTCAATCTCGTGAGTCTTAGACTTACAGTAGCGACAGAAGAGAGCGGCAGTTGTGCCACCCTGAGTAACATGTCCTGGAGTTGAAGTAGGTGTAGAAGGTATAGGAACGAGAGGACAAAGAGCAATCAAGGTGAGAAACCCTTGCTTCTTCTTCTTTTTTTGCAATCTGTCTCAAACACAAATAGGGGAACACAAACAGGCGAGGACCTCTATGCCCGTCGCGAGCAGAGGGCGAGGAGAGCGGCTGGAGGACCTGCAGGCGCGGGCCCAAAGGACGTGCGGCGGCGTCAGGGGCGGGCTCGAGCGGGAGGACAGGGCTCGGGCACGGTGGCGCGAGACGACGAAGCTCAGGAGCGGGCCCGAGCGGGAAGGCAGAGGCGCGCGGCGGCGCTGGCGCAGGCACGGCGAGGGCTCGCCGGCGGCTGGATCAGGAGGAGGGGGGGGGCTAGAAACCCTAGCTCTAATACCATGTGATGAAAAGACTGATTACTATTCCAAAGGGCCCAAAGGGCAAATATGTACAAGAGAAGGAAAGCTTTACAAATAAGCCCTTATACTATATAGTATATCTGTAACAATCACCAGATAGGATTGTATGGGTATTGATCATATTATATCTTATTTATACCAGACAGATGACAGTGCAAGCAAACAAACAAAAGATATTGACATGTTCGTAAAATATCTGTTCAGTTTATTGAAGCAAATGCAGTGCCCACTATTCCAACCCTTTGAGGTCTTATAACACGTATGCTACTAGTTGGTTAATATTTTTCTTTTACATATGCTCTGATTGACAGGAAGAAGTAAAGGAGGAACTTTCAGCTGAGGAATTATTTGAGAAAAAGAAGGCTCGGCTAGCTGAAATAGGGATGTCTATGCTTGAAAATCCTGAGTCGAACATTAGATCTCTGAATGATATGTTAATCATATGCAATGACAAAGACCAGAAGGTTGTTAAACTTGGTCTGATGTCCTTGCTTGCTGTGTTCAGGGATATTATTCCTAGGTATGTAATGATTGGTTTTCATTATGATTTTTGATAATATGTTCCCAGGTATATTTCTCTGTGTCTCATTCTCTGTTTTCTGCAGTTACCGGATTAGGCAGCTGACAGAAAAAGAGCTTACAGTAGAGGTTTCAAAAGACGTAAAGAAGATGAGATATTATGAATACACACTTCTTCGTGCGTACAAGGTTTCATTCTGGATCCATGCTTTATAACTAGTGATTGCGTCATTTATTCTTTAACTCTTTGATATGAATCATGGTTGAATGCCTTCCATTATTTATTTTGAATTTTTGATGTTTGAATTTTGAAAAATTAATTTTAGCATGGAGATGGCTATTGTACAAAAAACATTGACCGAGTATTGTCTGGTTGCAAAAGTACACATAATGTTCATAAAATGCATACATATCATGCCATGTGTCATAGCTATTCCAGTTGCATTAGTTCCTTTACCTTATGTTTTAGTTGTCAATATAATCCTGGAAGTTCTAATCCCTGTGTTTGGTTTTCTTTGCTCTTTTCTATGAATTTCCAGGCATACCTACAGAAATTAATTTCCTTGGAGAAGAAATCCCATTTTTACACTGTGGCTGCCCGTTGCATGTGTACTTTACTAGATACAGCTCCACATTTCAACTTCCGTGAGAGTATACTTGCTAGTGTGGTGAGAAATCTAAGCTCTCCAGATGATGCAGTGAGGTTGATATCTCCTTAATTGTATTTACTTATGTGGAATAATTGTTGCCTGATAGATATTTATTTGGTTATGTTTGCTGAATTCCTTAAATAATACCTTGTGTAAAATCATCAGTTGAATAATTTCCCCATAGAGCAGGGGAAAAACCATATAAAAACATTGGAAATGAGCTCTAGCTTTGCACTGGAGCATTAAAGTTGTCTGCACATATCTGATTTGCATTCCCCCAATGCTTTATAGGAAAATGTGTTGTGAAACAGTAAGATCACTATTTGTAAATGAAGGAAAGCATCGTGGTGAGGCAACTATTGAAGCTGTACGATTGATTGCTGATCATGTGAAACTAAATGATCGCCAGCTCCATCCTGATAGCATTGAGGTATGTGACAATCACTGTATTTGCTGTATGTGGTTAGTGCTCATCTTGTTTCATCTTCACATGTAGTTAATCTGAAAATCAACTCTGCTGTGCTAACTGTGGCTGCATTTTTCTTTTAAGGTTCTCCTATCTTTGAGATTTGATGAAGATCTTGGAAAAGATGAAACTGAGGTAGAAAAGGGAAAGCCAAAAAAGAATAAACGACGGCAAAACCAGGAGGTTCCAAAGCAATTGCCAATGAGTGATAAGAAGAAAACCAAACGTGAATTGATCTCAAAGGCTAGAAAAGAGGTAATATTGGATATTGCATAACGTTATTCAGGTGGCTCTCTCAATTTGTATGACAAGTTCACTTATCTTTTTTGCAGGTTGATGCTGAACTTAGAGCTGTTTCCTTTACTCTTGATCCAAAGGAAAAGAGAAGTATACAAAAAGAAACACTGGCTGCTCTTTTTGAGACTTACTTTCGCATTTTGAAGCATAGCATGAGCACTTCAAATTCAAGGTATGCTCATTTAAATGTTTGCTCTCTAGTTTGACGAGAATAAACAATTCACTACTGGTATTATCTAATGTGAGTTTATTCAATATGATGAGATTTCACTTAATTGTGGAATGAAGTTATTGTCCTGACAGCCGTTAATACCATTGTGGCATGATTTACAGGGGCAAGGCCATTAATGTCTCCTCAGATGTCTCACATCCACTGCTTGCTCCCTGTTTGGAGGGATTAGGAAAATTCTCACATTTAATTGATTTGGGTTTCATGGGCGAACTTATTGCATGCCTCAAGAAGCTTTCTGGGTATAGTGACCATCAATTCAAGATTCTACCTGACAATACACTATCTGTGTCAGAACGTCTGCAATGTTGCATAGTTGCATTTAAAGTCTGGAGGAGTAATCTTGAAGCTTTAAATGTAGACCTGCAAGACTTCTTTGTGCAGCTCTTCAACCTGATACTTGAATATCGACCTGAAAGGTTTGGATTCTATTAATGTTAGTGGTGGTTATAAGGAAGATATATCTGTCTTGTTCTTTCCTTTTCCTTTTGCTGCATTGGTTAAAATTATTTTAGATAACTTATGATGTTACTGAATTATGTTCTTCCCTTTAAACATGGATTCTTGAATAGTTGGATATATACCATCATAGCAAAAGTTTGTCAGCCCTAAGCCGCAAGAGACAGGAGACAAAAGACAATCTAGAAGATCACACAGGACCACTTAACTAATATAAAGATATGTGCTCAGATATTATAGAACTGTGCAGATACTAGCCTTAATAACTAGATCATTTCCTGATTTAGAAGATACATGCCACATTAGAGTGGCGCAGGATTATTAGGCAACAAAGTCTTTCACTGTTTTTGTTCATTTAACTTATTCTTGGTCAGTGTTTTACGCTTGAAATTACCATTACTCATAACAGACTCTACTTATATAGATTGCTGACATTGCATTTTGCCATGTATCTCCTGTGTGTACTCACTAATGTAGGATAGAAGAAAGGTGTATAATCTTGTGTATGATAATCCCTGTTTTATTAATGTGGAGGCAGCGCCATCATTATGTTTTATTTCGTGGCCTTGGCCTATAGTTCACTTTGTGTCTTCCCTCAACAATTTGCTGTTTTGGAATGTTTTGATGTTTGATCGTTTTTTTTTGTAAATCCAGTGGTTATGTCTAAAGTTGCAGCAGCAAAGCTTCCCACTAACTTAACAACACAACCTGATTTACTTTGATATCCAGAGATCATGGTGAGGTACTTGCTGATGCTCTGAAGACTCTTCTCTGGGAAGGCAAAAATCAGGATATGATAAGAGCAGCTGCTTTTATTAAACGCCTAGCTACCTTTGCTCTGTCCTTTGGCTCTGCAGAAGCCATAGCAGGTTTGTGTTTCTTTTGACTTGCACTATCACATCTGGTTTTGCACTAATATGTGCCAATTGCCAAACTTTTCATATTTGAGTTGATTGTCATATGGGTTTCTAGTGATGGGCCTGCTGTCCTAGGTAAGCTCATTAGGGCATGTACTTAATGTGTATGACAGTAGAAACAGTTTTCTGCCTTGGTTATACTCCAAATATTATGGGGTTAATAGCTTCTGTGCCACCGTTATTTCCTGAAACGCCAAAAATACCATTACTATTCGTCTATTAGCCTAGATGCCATTACAATTCTCTGATCGATTCTCATATGCCATTAGGCCCACCTGCAGGGTGTCTGATTTTTCGTTTTGCCCAAACTACCCTTCTTCTTCAGCTATCCCCTGTGAGCAGCCATGTAGGATGCGAGTGGGTTGCATCGGGCCAATCCATTTATCGTGGAGTTCAGAAATCATTCACATATGTAAGACAACTAAACCTCCATTGGTTGGGATGAGCCAATGCCGAAGCATGGATTTGGCTAACCGAGTTCACAAATCCAAAGTAGTAACTAGCCATTGCATCCACCCATCACCGAATTCACCGAGACAGCAGAAAAATACAGATTAGTGTTTTGATCGCTCCCCACCTGCTTCAGCGATGAGGGAAAAGTTATCCTCCCAGACTCGAGCGGCGGCCGCACGATGGCGACGACGACGTCGCGCCATTGGCGGCAGACGCCGGCACAGGCCACCACATCACGACGGGACAGCCACCTCTCGGAGCTAGATTCCACGCGCCGCAGAATATCCGTGAGGAGATCAGGCACCAACGCCGACCACCTCTCCTCGCTGGCCTCCTCCCCCACCAACGGCGACAGGTCCGCCGAGGCGTCCGGGGAGACCTTCGCGTTTCTTTCGGCGGAAGGCCGCGCGGACCCTCTGGATGAGGTGCGGCGGCGGCGCCACGGGACCATCGCGAATCGTCGGTGATCTCTCCCCCGGAAAACTATAAATCAAACTGTTTAAACTAAAATCGCCGGCTGAGGGAAGAAGAAGGGTAGTTTGGGCAAAACGAAAAATCAGACACCCTGCAGGTGGGCCTAATGGCATATGGGAATCGATCGGAGAATTGTAATGGCATGTAGGCTAATAGACGAATAGTAATGATATTTTTGGCGTTTCAGAAAATAACGGTGGTACAGAAGCTATTAACCCAATATTATGTCCGTTGTGACACATTTTTTCTTTCTTTCTGGATGGCTACATTTAGCATTATCAAACACAATCATTGCTTTCATTTTCTTGACTTAATGGTTTACATAATTGATTAATATTTCAGCATTAATCACATTGAAGCATCTTCTTCTAAAGAATAGCAAGTGCAGAAACATGTTGGAAAATGATTCCAGTGGTGGTTCCCTGTCTTGCTTAGTTGCGGTATTTGTCTAACCTTTTGTTCTGTAATTCTTCTATTACAGCTTGTTTTTACCTAACTCTTCATTTATCCAGAAATATGACCCAGAAGCTAAAGATCCTTATCTAAGTGGGGCACTTGCCTCTGTCTTATGGGAGCTTAGCCTTCTGCAGAAGCATTATGACGCCTCTGTTTCTTCAATGGCCTCAAATATCTTGAGCATGGCCAATTTGAATCCTACACAGAATCCAGTTCCAATTTCAAATGCAAATCCACTAGAAGCATACAAGGACTTGTCAATGGAACTGGAATTATCAAAACCAGTCAATAAAATGTTGCCACCAAACTGCAAAAAGAGGCGTGGTAAGGAGTTTGTTTCACTAAGCTCTGATGTACTTGAGAGTTCAGATTTCCGAGCGGATGGAGATGAACTCAAAGATAAGTTGAAAAATCATTTTGCTGTACTAAGAGGCATATCAGAGAATGAGAGGTTGAGGGCTGAGTTGAACCACACATTGTCATCCATTAACTTGTACAAGGAGTACAAGAAGCAGAAGAAAAACGCCAAATCGAAGGCTAGCAGGAAAAAGATAGCGAGTGCTTTGTCGTGTTGCGTTTAGCGGAAAATTGTGTACACCATGGATTAACTTTAACATTTTTGTCATACCCAACCATGCGACTTATCGTACTATTGGTGCCCTTACACATTTGCAGTTCCTGTACAAGGTAAATTGTTATTATTACAGGCCAATTTTGTGGGCAAGTGTCGCTAGTCATATTTCCCCTGATCTGCCGTTACATTCTTGTTGGCGCTTGCTTCTTGTATGTATTTCTTGTTATTCGTGGACAACGCCATCCGTGGTTCAAGACTACACTTTGGTAGCCAACATGAATACGGCCGTACTATCTACGATTCGGGAGAATAATTAGTGAAAACTGACATCCAACTTTTTTAAGGAAAACCAAGCAGAAGAGGCTCCTATGGGGTTCATTAAAACTCAGCACATACAAAAGGGACAGCGAGCAGACTGAAGCCAGGAGTAAACGGCCTTCCGAAGGGTAGTAGGGAATCTCTTACATTGAAGTAAGAGAGTTCTTGAGAAGATAGAGACCCCAGGAGTCGACTGGAGGAGTAAAACTTTCGAAGATCACTCTATTTCAGAGAATCCATAATGCTCGGAAAGAAGAACCTCCAGGAAAAAACCCCTGTCGACAGACCTCACAGGTCGGATGATCATGTCCATGAGATGAAGGATGAGATCCTAAGAAAGGTCGATGCGGTTTCAACAAGCCATACTGAACCGACACGAGAAAAAGAGATGTAGAGTAGTCTCTTCCAGCTCTTCTAGGCAGAGAGAGCAGTTGTAACTGTCGAGAGAGCACTGTTTTCGATGGAGGATATTTATTGTATTAAGCCTGTCATGGATAGATAAGAAGCCAGAAGAAGACACAAGCTTGTTCGAGAATTTGCACCGCCATAACTTGATGATGCTCTGGCGAACTAGCAAACTGTTGAAGGGGATGTTGTAGAAACTTTTGGAATTGTAGGTAGAGGAGTCTCAAACATAAGACCAAGAATCATTCCCCACCCTCTGAAGGGGCCAATGAAGCAAGAAGTTATTGATGCTTTGGAATTCCTCATAGGCCTCAACAGAAAGAGGCAGGTGGAAATGCGATAAAAGGTCTTCTTGTTGGAGGAAGCTGAAAAGTGAGATCCTTTTCTGTTTTTGCAAAGGTGAACAGGTGAGGGAAAAATTTGTGTTGGAGACTATTAGACCACAAATCTGACCACAAGGAGAGCACCTTCCATCGCCCAGAACTAGGATCGCCATGACCCTAAATAGGTCAGCTAGGCCAAGAAGCGAACGCCACCAAGGGGAGCCCCGCCTACAACCAAGGTGAGGAACCGACTCCTAGGCGTAGTGGGAAACCCTAACCAGGCTCACCCAAGGGGTTTGGAAGTTGTTATAGAATTTGTGAAGGTGCTTGATGAGCAGGACGATGTTTTGTCTTCTGAGGTTGATGATGTCCGGGCTCCTTTGAGCTTCAGCTTACAGATGGCTTTCCATGCCACAAGAGGGCGAAAGGTTTGGCGATCAGAACCACACCAAAGGTAGTGCCGCCTAGCCCAATCAATTTGATTAATAACTTGTGTTGGCGGCTTGAACATACACATCGTGTAGGTGGGTACCATAGAGTTGACAATTTGAAGCTTCCCTTTCATTGACAGCCAAAAGGAGGTTGCCTCAAGACGACACTAAATTTTGGTAACGAGGGGTTCAAAGTCAGCCAGCTTAGGGCGACGCGTGCTCAGCGAAAGACCGAGGTAGGGAATTGGTAATGTTTCCAATTTGCAACTGAAGGTGGCAACCAGGCTGGTAGCAGTGACATCATCGATGTTGAGTGGAATGAGATATGATTTGGAGAAGTTTACTCTAATCCTAGTAGATTGCGAGAAAGTCTCCATCAAACTCTTGAGGAAGAAAATGTCCTTTTGGGAGGCCCGGAGAAAAATCATTGTGTCATCCACATATTGGACAATTGGGAAGTCCACATTTGTAATATGGCATTGGGGGCTAGATGAGGCCAACAGAGTGAGCCTTGTTAACAACACATTGAAGTAGGTTCATAGCAATAATGAAAAGAAGAGGAGAGAGTGTGTCACCCTGTCTACCCCTTCTTGTAGTCAAAGAAGGGGTTAGGAACACCATTGACAAGAATCAAGAAGTGCGTTGAGGCCAAAATTGTCCGAACCCAACTAATCCACTTTGAAGGGAAGCCAAGCTGCTCTAGAATTAACAACATCGTGTCATGCTCGATGGTGTCAAAGGCCTTCTCAAGGTCTAATTTAAGAAGGCCTGCACCTTGACTTGAGCGAGAACAGAGATGAGTGAACTCAAAAGTCCAAGCAAGACAATCCTAGATTGATCTTCCTTTGATGAAGCCATACTATTTTGGGTGAACCAGGTCTGTGATGAAAGGTTGAAGGAGATTTGCTAGGATCTTCGTGATGATCTTAATGCAACTGTTAACTAGGGAAATGGGCCTAAAGTCATTAGTACAAGATGGACAATCAACTTTGGGAACAAGAGTGATGTAGGAATTATTAAGCGCTCTCAGGTCAATGTTGTGAAGGGAGAAAGTCATGCAAAGGTCGATGGTATCCTTCTTGACGATGTGCCAACACGACTTAGAAGCGGCCATTAAAGCCATCAGGGCCCGTGGCTTTATCAGAAGGCATGGCTTTAACAACTTCCTCAATTTCCTCTACTGTGAAGTCTTCTGCGATATGATCATCATTTTGATGAGGGTTAATAAGATCCCTAAGATTTAAATGCATCCTTGGGTAAGTGGAGAAACCCATGCAAAGAAGAAAAGTATCCAGGAATGCAACGACTTTATCATTTGGGGAGGAAGCACCATCCGACCGAGTAATGAAAGATATGGTATCGTGTCTTAACCTGTTGGTGGTGGCAGCATGGAAGAATTTCATGTTTTTATCCCCTAGGTGGGTCCAATGAATAGTGTATCATTGTTTCCAATAGATATTCTTTAATCTTAATAAATGAGTGATGTGATAGGGCGTTGAAACTGGTTTTAGGGTAAACCGATCCTCGACTCGGGAAGGTAAAGCACCAATCTAGTTGAACCAACAAGGCGCTTAATCTTAAATTACTCCAAGTATACTTCTTATCCTGGAGAGGGATCTCAAGGAGACTAGCAGAGCTGATGACATTGTTGAAAATGGCCATGTCTCTAACATTTGGCTAGGGTTGTTATGGTTGGAGGCAAATCTATAGAAATTAAAGTCTCCTAAAAACATCCAATTGGTACGGGTAGGGATCTAGATGGAGAGTAGTCATTTTATAAAAAGGGAGCGCTCAAGGTTTTGACAAGGACCATAGATCGAGGTAAGCAACCAAGTGTGGTCATTGAGATTAGAGGTGAACTCAACCGTAACTTGAAAGGCAACTGAGGAGATTAGTTTTCCCAAAAAAGAGTGTCAACCCAGCTAATAAAGATACCACTAGCTGACCCAGACGAGGGGTGGAAGACAAATTGATCAAAGCGCTTAAAGGGCAAAACATCGATAGGTTGAGTGATCAAACCTAGACCTCTTAATTTCTTGGAGGCTGATGATAGAGATTGTTCTATTGCTCAAAATGGATCGAATAGCCAGGCATTTATCCAACGATTTAAGCCCTCAAACATTCCAATCCAAAATAAACCAGTCCTTGCAATTACCCATAACTAAAATAACAAACAGTAGAATAAATGCATCCAGCACAGCCAAAAGCCAAAAGCAACCTAGAGGTAGAAACCCAAACGGTAGCAGTCCAAGCTGAGAGAAAGGCCCAAGATGGCCAGGCAGCAGTACCAACAAAAAGGTGAGTCTAGACCAAAATACAACATAGATCCAGGGCACCCAACCACTGCATCACACATAGCTTGATGCCAAAAGGATGGGGTTGGAGTGAAACGCAAACTTGAATCAGCCATTGGTTGAACAACGGACATGAGTAGGAGCAACCACCTAGATTAGCTCCCTTGAGGGATCCTCATGAAGCAGGTTATCGATGGCCACCAGATCTGTATTGATACCACAAAGCTATGTAGCAGTGTGTTGTATTTGCTTAATTGAAAGAGGGGATAGAGAGAGTCCAGTTTGGAGAAATTAATAAAGTCCTACAAACTTGGGCAGGACGACATACCGTGAGAGTAAGGTCTTGACTACCCACTGTGAGAGGAAATCGTATTTCCATGGAGGTGATCAGCCGTAATATTGCCAATGATGCTGACGTCAGCTTCACCAAAACGAAAACTCTTCAGTTTGTTTTGAATCCTGACACTTCGACACAGGACAATGATAGAGACAAGTGTGGAGGTCTTACAATTAGAGGTCATGCGTTGCTTGTGGTCGTTACTCGTTCGACGGCGCTTGCGCTGGTAGACAATGGTGATGGGGCGCTGCCTCCTAATTAGAGAAGAGATATGCCCTCCAATAGCCGAGGACCTAGTAGCCTGAGCAGGAGACCGAGTAGGATCATCAACCTGATCTAGAACTTGGACTTCAGGGTGGAATGGATTGTTCAGTGCCACCAAGGGACTTGAGGGCTGCTGATGAATGCCTAGATCATTGATAGGTTGCTCTGGCCGGAATCCCACCAACTAGTGCATAATAGGTTGATCAAGAGCTTCGAGGAACAAGGCCCTGACATGATTGAGACTGACCTGAACTAAAGGAGGGCTCGCTGGGTTAGAGACCACAGAGTTGGCAACACTAGGGTTTTGTGGCATCAAATTGTCCCAGACCCACTGAAGGTTGATAGGGTCCTAATTTTGGAGTAGGGGGTTGGGCTCATTCTGAGCAGGTGGTTGCTGATCCTGATCTTCATGTGGGGGCGGTCCTGCCATCTGGCCATCCACCCATTGTTGCACCCAAGCAGCTCTTCCTGGTTGAACATGGCCCACAAAAGGGTGAGGGTTTGCATTGTCTAGAGGTAGAGGGGCTTCGTGTGTCGGGAGGACGTCAGTCATTTGTGAGTGTAGAAGGTAGACTAGAAAGGCCCATGAACACTCCTCACCATCCTAGGAATGAGCAACCTTGAGCGTGATACTTGTGGGGACTACTAGTAGAGGACTTTGACAAGCACCCGGGAGAAGCTAGGATCCTCAGCATGCCAATAAATCAACTTGCCAAATGAACCCACCACTTGCTGAATAAAGTGGAGTTCTTTAAAATCTAGCGGATAGGCAAGGAACATTACCCTCCCGATGCGGCCAACAATCGAACGTTGATAGTTAACCACTTCATCATGCCTAATGAACCAGACATAATGTTGTCCGATCCAAAAGGGGCCTGACGCAACAAGACAATTCTTCTCAAAGTAATCACCCAACTTGAATATACCAAGCCCGATGGGGTAGCGACCGAAGTAGACCACCTGATGATGGAAGATCGTTGTTAGGTGATGGTTGATCTGATGTAGAAGCTCTATATGAGCATCCTCACAGAGCACATTCTCCTCATCGCACTCCATAGTGGCCATATCCTCATGACGATGCACAAAAGGACCATTGACAGTGACACTGTTTCTTCTGTGCCTCAAGTGACCTCCACCATCATTGTAATATCTCATAAAAAATATCTAAAAACAAATATCTAAGAAGCCAAATGTTGACCACTTTCTCCTAAAAGTTGACTTTTTGATCTATTGCTTGTATGGTCGATCGGGAACCGTGGTTGCGAAAATCTCATCGACATGATTCCATTTTTGGTATTAAATAGTTGTTTCGGATATCCGATGAATCATAGTAGGCCCAACAATTTTTAGTCGTTAATTTATTTATAAATAAAGGATGAGGCTAGAACCTCCTCACAAATTCTAGAGTTGCCTGGAGAGCTCTCACGTGCAACCCTATCTCTTTTCTTCCTTGCTCTCAAGCATTCTCTCGATTTCTTCTTTCCGTTGAATCTTCGCGATCCACCGCAGGTTTCTAGTTCTGTCAATCTTATATATGTGCTATAGTCGTTATCTTCAGTTGCTCCTTTTGTTTTGTTCTCATACACTGTCGTATGAGGCTGCTACCATTTAATCCATTATTTGTCGCTTTGTTGTTTTGTCGGTGGTCTCCATCCCTTCCTCTACTTATTCTAGAGTTTACCAACCTCTTGTCCATCAAGTTGCATGGTTAATTTATTGGTTATACTCACTTTTATTCAATACCCACCATGTGTTCAATGAAATGATTATAAGAGATTGATATGCTATCTTTCCTTTTTGAATCTAATAGAAGAGATATTTGTCACTTGCAAAGTGACATATTGTTGAAAATATGTTGTTTTCTTGAAGAAAAAACAATTTGGTTACTATGAAGTAGACCAAATAACATCGTATAAATGACGTTAAGAAGTGTAGAAAGAATGTTTTGGTGTTGTTTGTACTTTGATCGTGTAATACTCAATATGTGTTTATACAGGTAGTAACCCTTCCGAGCGCAATTAAACATATAATGTTCTTTGTCGACACCGGTATAAAGGCAAGTAACATGTTATGTTTATATTCATGTCTTACTTCTTTCTCAAGTTAATTAAACTTGAGATGTTGCTTTTTAAATTTAGTCCATCCATATTCAGGTGGGCTATTTTGTGGATATCAGGTTGCATCAAAGAAATTATAAGAATTGACGTCAATTCACATGCATACATATGCACATATGCATTGCATAAGGTGATAAAGGCCGGTCACTGCCATCGTGCGTGCCTCGTACCGGTACATGGAGTTGCATGAGAGGATAGTATATCTAGCACAAAACTCTCAATTGGAGTTGCATGAGAGGCTAGTATATCTAGCATAAACTCTCAAATGGAGTTGTATCATGGCATACATATATTTATGTGATGATTGGATATACAAGAATTTTGAGGAGTGAAATTCAATGCCATGATAGTTGATAAAAGCATGTTGAAAATTATTGGATGAAGCAATTGGTTAATTGCAAAACAACTTGTGAATGAGTAATATATGTTTATATTCATAATTGTTGCTTGCTGAGCTTGTCTAACTTTTTTAATTCTATTTCAGGTGTGTTTGCTCGATGAATCTACCTTTTTGGGGTACGGGATTTGTAGTGGCACTTATCACTTCACCATTTATAATCATAAATGAAACCATGTTTAAAATAGTTGTAATTTGTAATATGTAGTTTGTGTTGTAATAATTTGAATTTTGAAACCAGTGGGGTTTTTAGTCATAGAAATGTTTATGACTGTGAGTTTTGATAAAGTTGATATCTTTTTGGTGATAAGTTATAAACTGCATGTGATTGTGGGTGGATGACCTCGCAATTACAGAGGAGTTATTGCCAAATTTTTTTGTTTTGGTGGTTAATTGCTGATTAGAAAAGTAGGGTGTTACAATCATATAGCCGACCACCTTGAGGGATGAAGGGGAAAGGGTTGACAGGGAAGTTGGCCATGGGTTGTACAGGAGGAGACAACACGGAGGAGATGGAGGAAGCCGGTGAAGAAAGCTCTGGCGGATTGGAGTACGAAGAAGAAGTAGAACTAAGGGCAATTCCTTGATGGGAAACATCCTCGGAAGATAAAACAATGTTGGATTTGTGACTGGTTTGTGTTGGGACCCTTGTAGTTTTGCAAAGACGTTTTGCCCCTTGGCCTTGAGATAAAGAAAGAGGGCCTAGCCATACTGATTGAAAACTGAAACCTCAAGGGATTTTTTTTCAAGAGTGGTCATGATGGCACCACAGGGGGTATTTAATGTTAGCTGACATAGGGGAAGTTCTCGTGTGGATCAATGTGATAGTTCGCACAAGGGAACCAACCGGAATGGAGCGAAAAGCCGTAGATCACCTTTTATCCTACAAAAAAATCTTACAGAGAGGAATAGTGTAAGATTTAACAACAATGGATCTACTCAATGGCGATCCCTTAGAGACCAAGCCAGTGATTGCAACCAAAGAGTAGACAAGTTCTGCATATTTCCCAAGAAGAGAAGGTAGCCTGCCATGATTAGCAATAGTGACTGATCTTGACCTGGGCTTCGATTGTTGAGGAGGAATTTGAATTTTGATTTTGCTGACCATGAAGAAGTTGGTAGAAGGCCTTGAGGAAGAAGAACCATTGGCCACTTACCTCTAAGAGGAAGAACCCCTGGAGATGGCAATCGGTGGCGAGGAGGGATGAAAGGTGCAAAACTTAGGCTGAGCAGCAAAGGAAACTTTCTTCTTGGCCTTTGATGAAAAGCGCCTTTGTTTGCGACTAGTAACATAGGACCATCTCTTGCGCTCTTCAATTTCCCATTTACGCTTCTCAACACACTAGTTGGCTCCACCATCACGCCAGAGGTGAAAGTAGACGTCAAAGCTGCTTGAGGTGAATCTCTTGATATTGTGTACCTAGAAACCCACTTCTTTAGAAGCAATTGAGAATCTGAAATGTCGATCTGCCAGAAATTTAATGTGAAAACTAGAAGGAGATCCCCCAAGGCAGGCATGAAGAGCTAGATTGACCGAGGCCTCCAAAAGTCAAAAGGTGAATCTCCTGAAAACTACCAGCATAAAGAATGAGTCGTCCAACGAAGATGAAGGGTGATGAACCGGGGACCAAAAAATATAAAGGACCCTCTACTGAAAGAAGAATCCATTCAAGAAATCACAAGAAGTCACTAGGCGCTAAAGGGCAGGGTCCTGACGCAACTCAAGGAGGGAGAGCCAGTGACCCACCATTGGCAAGAGAGGGAGAGGGAAGGGAAAAGGAGGGTTACGAGAACAAACCAGTCAAGATCAGAGAAAGCCATGGACGAAGCTTGAGCATCCGAGGTGGAGGCGATTGGAGTGGAGAGGGGGGTGAGGGCGAGAGCGAGAGCCATCACGTCCACCCAACTCCTTTAGGCTTCGGGAGATTAAAGTTGCCAAGGGAATTATAATAATCTAGTTTTTGTTTAAAAATATAAACAAATATGTAACTTATTAGGCAAGCTTACTATAATATACAACATAAATTATATTAATCTAGTAAGCTAGTGGAACCTGAAAGTTACAGTTAAATCATCTTATTAAAAAGGAAATAATCCAAAATAGAAATAACTTTTCAAAATCAGTTATTTATTTATATCTTATTCCAGAATTCCCTCAAAATTAAATTTCGTTAAAGAAAAATATGATGAAAATAATTTTTTCCAACTTATTACTTAAAAAGACTGAAATACCTAATACACTCTGATGAAAATTATCCACTGCTATCCTATATTCAAATCTTAATCTTAGTCCCTTCCTGTCAGAACACTTCATTTTAAGAGTATTCCAGTTTTTTATATCCAAACATAATAATCTAGACTCTAACATTTTATTTTCTTCAAGATTATTATAATCTAGCCTATTATAATATCTAACCCTAAGCCAGATTACAATAAGTTAAAGCTGAAACAAACAAGACCTAACTATAATTTTTACAAAGAAGAGATCATTCCTCACATACCAATCCTTTTCAACGCGCTGCTGTTTTCGCGATTTGCATTAAAATGTTTGGACCCTTTATTCCGTTGCACACACGGAAACAGGCCGTTTAGCCGTTTATCATAAGTTTCAATACGGGTTAAAACAGGTAAAGACTATGAAGGGAAGACTACTATACCTAGTACAGTTTGTGATTACAAGAACAACGATGGCGAGGGATTGACGACGATATGCCTAAGTGGATTTGAGACATCTTCCCCGCCGGCGTGCTTCACAAACTCTGCCGGTGTAAGAAAGTTGCCATGGCACACGCAAACTATCCTCACATCCTCCCCTTTTTTGTACCTGTACAGGAAGCCATCTATCTTCCTGCTGTTGGGCCCTTCCACCTTGGAAGAGACCATTGGCATGTCCTCCATCATGATCTTCCTGATGTCGCCCGTGCTGCTTGTTCGCATTGTCAGCGACCCAAGCGTCCGCAATGGAGGCTGCTGCGTCATGGTGCCATTCAGCGGCTTCCCAGTTGTTGCTGTTGGAGGAAGTGCGCTATTGTGGTTGGTATCATCAGAGGTTGATGGGCTCCTCGTTTCTGTGGCCTGGCAGACTGCACTTCCATCAGGACCTGACAAGAACATAAGGTTTGAGTTTCTTGATGGACTTATTGAAATAGTACTGTATTGAAAATGCAATGAAAAGTCTTGTAAGCCCTCTTGGAGATCTTAACCATGAAAAGTGTGGCCGTCCCAAGTTAGACAAATGCTAGCTCAAAAAATGTTTTGACATATAGGTCAGCATGTAAAACTATATGGCATGCTACAATTGTAGCTATTCAACAAAACTGTGGCCAAACGAATTAAAAATCTGTGAACTTATGTTTGAAGTATGGAATGTACCAAACACACTTAAGCCTACATCATTGCCCACTCTTCTATCATCTCTTCCCTCTCACTTTTCCATATCGCTACAAGGGAAAACAGGTCTTCTATGTTACCACGGATTAAAATGATTTTGCAATGTCCATTGGAAACATCAATCATATGGTGTACCTAGCAAATGCCAACCAAGTAATGTCCAAGAACAAAATTTTGATGAAGGAAAAACCTATCCAAAATGGGCAAGGTTGTCCTATACTCCTATCAAATAAAGCAAGAAGTGCCTATAACCTATCCCTGTTATTTTTTAAACAAATAAAAAAGATCCCTATTAATTATGGCCAAATACCATATCGTAAAAATTGCCCAATGAAGAATCAAGAGAAAATGGTTTGTTTCCCACAAACGGCTCTTAATATTCCTGCGTCAACAAACGGCTCTTAATATTCCCGCGCAAACAAACGGCTCTTAATATACCCGTGCCAACAAATGGCTCTTAATATTCCCGCGCCAACAAACGGCTCTTCATTTTGCAGCCATTGTCACTAGAAACTCACTGAGCTTATCACAGCAAATGGAACCTGTGCCGTTATGTGTGCCCCAATGTTAGGGCTGGCCTAAAACTATCCCTAAAAATAAAATATGCCATTTCAGTTTGAGTAATATAGCTTACATAAACAGTTAAATGGTGATAGGAGCTCCCTCCCACTAATACTAAATGCAGATACTATAAGACAGTAGAATCAAGTATCATAATAACTTTGATATCCATGTTTCTCCCAATAATACAATATGCATACCAAAGAGGCAAACAAAATTTCTTTAGTTAGGCAATGGACAAGTGCAGGTTCAAGCAGTCAAGCAGATGTACATCGATCACATCCCCGTGTACCTATTGTTCTTCTCGCATGGTTGGACTTAATTTTGTGTGCCAAAACTCAAGTACATAGCAATCGACAGCACATGTAAGTTGATTACAACCCCCCATATACTTCTAGATATTTGCGCATGTTACAACTTGGAAAAGCAATTGTTGTGTTCCAAAACACAAGTATATTTCTAGTTCTAGACCTTTGCGCATGTACAACAGACAATCATCCAAGTCATGAGTGGCCTAGAATACATTTGCTGATCTTTGAGACTGTTTGGTTTAGTGCCAACTTTACCAGTTGAGCACACCTTGGCTTACTATGTGAACTACCGAACTTCATGTGACATTCACCATGTTCAAATATGACCACACCCAAATCTAGTAGCAATATTCAAGTTTTAGTGACATTTTCCAAATTCGAGCTCAACTAGATCGCAGTCTACGCCTAACCAACAATAACCAATGTTAACCAATGGCAAAACTTAGCAAGTTAGAATTTCAGAACAGTAGCTTTCTGCCAGATGCATGAAACACAATAGGTAATTATGAAACAAACATAGCAAAAGAAGAGTATTAGTAAGAATTAAGAATTAGCGCATGCAGATATCCACAGTAAATTTGTTGTTTATACCTTGATCCTGCGGCTTGGCCGAGCTGCTCCCCTGCGACCCGATTGATCTCCTCAGCGGCAACCTGTTAACGATGCCGTCACCGCCGTCCTCCCTGCCGGGCTTGCCAGGCCCAGACGACGAGCCGGCGGAGATCCTCCGCTCAAGCCGCTTCCGGCGGGCCTCTAGGCGGCGCCGGTTTTGCGTCTCCCGCCGTCGCCGCCGCTCCTCCTCGGTCTCTGTGGGCAGCGAGCTCGTGCGCAGCAGCGGCAGCGGCGCCGCCGGTGAGGGGTCGCCGTCGGCGTCGGACACCGAGCACACAGACGCGATGGACGACGAGCGCGCCAGCCGCGCACGCTTGGCCTCCGGGGACATGTCTGTGCCGAACCGGCCGCCCAGGGAGAGCCCGAGGCTCAGCTCGATCTCGTCCGACTCGGCGCCTGCCGCGCTCCCGGACCCATCCGCCGCCGCCGCCGCCGCCGCCGCCTTTCCGCCGCCGCCGAAGTCGCCCAGGAAGTCCCTCGACGCCATGGGCGCAGCACCACCGCCTAACAGCCTCACTTATAACAAAAATTCTCCACAGATACTAATCCTCTTTCATGCTCCAAGCAAGACGCTCCAAAACAATCAATAATTCACAAGTAAAACTAAACAAAAATCGGGAGAACAAAATCTCATCTTCCCCCCAAGCTTTGCCTCAAAGTAGACCAAACCGCATACCGCCAGTCGTGCAGGAATCAGCAACGAATCCACGGGGAAATCAGGAAGCAAACGAACTTGGAGCAAAAAGAATGGACAAGGGAGGAAAAGGCGGATTTGGTCTGCCACAAGTGGAATCGAAAGGTACCCGACACGACCAGTGGATTGGAAGAAAGCGGCAGACGAACATAAGAAGAGAAGCAAGCAATCATGCAGATCTCCGAGCCGGCGGTGCGATTGGTGGCAACAGCGGCAGCGGAGAAGAGGAGGAAACCCGGGGGAGGGGGTGACGTGTCTATCTAATCTCGCCTCCGCGCGCCATTAATAATGGCCAAATGTGTTTCTTTTTCCTACTGACTCGCTAATCGAACCATTAGCTATTAATTAACCCCAAGTGGGGCGTAGATAATTAGGGAAGCATGTTCTAATCACCCGCGAGCGCGTGGGAGAGACCCACGTGTCGGACAGCGGCGACACGTGTTGGGTGAGCATGGGCCGAGCCGAGCCGATGCTTAGCCTGGCTCAGCTCGCCGTACGGACGGAACGAACGCGTGCCGCCCGCACCGAAAAAATAGATTGTATGGTGCGCACGTTTTTTTTACTGCTTTCCGTTAAAACAGGATGTGCAGTCAATTTTTTTATGATTTGCTCTTGGTCACGTAGTTACCATACGATAATAATATATGGAATTATTTGGATTAATAACGTGTCAATTGAGATAGTAAATAATCGAAACTTATCTTGAGTTGGTCGTTGAAAGAAATAATTTAAATCAAGTCACAAGAATCTTTGAAGAGTGTAGCTGGACGTGAGGGATTCGGCTCGGCTCAGCCGCTGGCCCTCACGCGGGCGCCCATGGTCTCACGTCACATCTGACTCCCCCTGCGCGTCCACAGCACGAGCAGCGGCCAGTTGCGTCGCACCAGCTGCAACTGCAAAGCAACGTACGCAAGTGGTGCCACTTGCGGAGCGCGAGGTGGAGGTGGGCCCCGCCACGCTCCTGCCGTTGCAGGGCCGAGCGGGGCGCGCTTTCCGAGCTCGCCGCCGTGGATGGGCGCTGACCGCCACGTGTGCCGCACCCGCCTCTCGCACTCTCGCCTCGGTCCGTCCAGGGTGGGAGCAGGCCCCGCGACAGCTCAGACGCAGCCACCACCAACGCGGTGCACGGCTGCAGCCTCGACGGACCACGTGAGATGCGTCGCTGCCCGGGACCCGGGTCCCGTTCTTCTTCTCCAAAGTTTATCGATTTCATTCGGAACCAGCTAGCTCTTGGAAGCTCACGGAAGCCCAGCGAGTCATATAATCCCGAGTAGATTATTAGTGCGGAGAAAATGCAACCGTGCTTGGAAAATGTCCTTCAAATCAATCCGAGTATCATATGTCATAAGAATCGGGGTGGCATTGCTTACCCGACGGACTCATGTCTCGTGGTGCTCTCCATAGTCTTTTCTTCTTTCTATCGCCCCGGCAGAAATCTTCATTCTTCAAACGGTTTTCTTTCGTAATCGATTGCTCGTACCGTTCATTGTTGCATCTCATAGATTGGGCTGTCAAGAGGTGAGAAGGAGGGGGCATGATTTCTATTGTAGGGGGGCGACCAGCGAAGACGAACAATCTCTATATTTCGGGCGTCAAAGTCGACTCCATTAACGCCATCTATTTCGCCCCCAATTCACCTGCTCTCGCTGTCTCGCATACGCTGCTTTCTTGGCGTAATACCAACGATTGCAACCTGGTGAAGAAATCACATGTTATCTATAGCCGTTCAACCTGTTTGGAAACATAGAACAGATGCATCTGGTAGGTCATGTCCTGAAAGTTATAAGAAATTGTATGAAGAAATGTTGGGGGACATCATTTTTTTTACTTTTCTGTCAAGATCTCAGCGTTGCAGTTTGCTTGCTCAGGTAGATCTATATATATAGTCGTCTTAAAACGGTTACATATACCATTAGCTGAGCTTGCTAAGAACATATTTGGCCTATATGCAGACGAAAGACAGCTGCCTCCTCAGCTTCCATTGTGTCAGGTGCACCTTCACTTTGTCTTCTCCACGTATTGTTTCATCGATAAGATCCTTAAAGATGGATTTTTCAATGGCCAAAGCAATTCCTTGCAGCTCGCTGTCAGAGCTATTCCATTCTTTCATGCCTTGTACTGCATCATCATCTGCTAGCCTTCTATCTTCCTCCTCTTCAGAGGATCTTACCATTGAGGACTCGGACTGGAGCTTGTCAGTCTCTGCACACAGATCCTTGAAAAGCTGCCACCCACTTAACTTCTTCGACTGAAAACACTGCACCGATGGATTCACGGTGTGGTTGGCATCCATTTTCTGGGCGAGGAGCTCATTTGCAAGATCGAATATGAGCCTACGTTGGAGCTTCTCTTTGTCTGGTTTTGCCTGTTCAAGGATGAGGAAAAGCTCTGGATTGATCAGGTAACTGGACGGTCGGGGTTGATGAGGCATCAACCGAAAACTTAGTTTGTTGTGTAGGAGCCCCGACGCTGAGAGTATCTCGTAGAGATACTGGTGATCCTTATTGGCAGCAACTGATGAAAAAGTGTTACTGGTCTTGAGAGCTTCGTCACTCAACATCTGCAGGAGCTCGAGCTTTTGGATGAGGGCTTTCATGTTTTCTGGCTTTATCTGGTTCCCCTCGACGCCTTTCTTCGAAGGTGGTGTGTCAGGGAGGCTTGTTGGGTTCCAACTTTCATCCGAAGTATGCGTCTCGCCATCTGAACAAGTGAATGGAGAAAAGATAAGTTGATTTTTTCAGCTAAGAAATCAAGAGCAACTAGTGGGCTCATCGATCTACATAAGTATGTCTGCACATTAGCCAACATATATCATGCTCCTTCGTGGCAAGTGCAACATGTGGGGTTCCTTGAGATGTTAGGTGCAGACATGCAGGGCAGCAGGCAGCGAAGGACCTGCACTCTAACTGTTTAGCACAAGCAAACACTGGCATGTGTATCTGCAACCGTCAATTTACTGTGATCCTTCCCATCTGAAAGGACCACAAGCTATATTTGCTTGCATTGATTACTGGTTGCCTGTCACTATGATTGGTGGATGTGTTTACAGCTAAGTATGCTTGTCCTATGCCTAACAGTGTGGCTTCCTGAATTGATGGAAGCAAAGTTACAAACAGTATAACCAACTCATAGTTGTAAAAGCATGCAGAAGAGTGGCTTGCCAGACCAAGTTGTATAACCTTTGAAGGAATCTGAGATCCTCTTCAGAGAAGGTGACGATCCGTCGTGATAGAATGCTGCATCAAGAACTGACACAGGACTTGCGATGTTCTCCTGTGGTTGGGTCTTCTTCTTGTCCACAGGTAGAACCGTAGGAATTTCCTGAAAAAAAAAAGATTTTTCAGCCAGTTATTAGCGGCAAATAATGTTTACATAACAGTAAACTCTTCGCAGGTGGTAATACTGTCAGTTTCCAGTACCTCACTGTTCAGTGTTGAAGCTATCTCGCTCTGATGGATATATGATGAGTTGGCATTCAGAGAATTTGGATGATCAATGACACCGACATCAATCTGCTTTGCCAATCTGATTTTAGTTTCAGGAATCCGTAGCAGCTCACTTTCATCAGAGATGCTCTTTGTTAGCGAGTGCTTTGATCTTAGCCTGTCTCTTGGGGACACTGTTTCTTTAGATTTCTTGCCTGGGGAGACTGGCAAAACCAGCGGACGAGACCTCCTTTCAGAATCCGCCTTCTTCTGTGCCAGCCTAGGGCTCAGTGAGCTCGAAAGCCTTGGTGATCTTGCACAGCTTACAGGTTCCTCCTCATTGGAATGGGCATTTTCATCTGGAGGATGAATCATCTTGCCAACACTGTTTTGATTCTTCCTGGTGAAAGACCTGTCTTCATGCCTCAGCTTTCTTATGCCTTTTGGACCTGGAAGGGGAGCAACCATGGTATGTGAAGCATCAGGTTTTGTGATGCATCTTGCTGGTTTCATGATCACAATTGGAGACTGGAACTTTTCAGAACCAGTGATTCGTTCAGAGGATGCCTTTTGAATGGCTATCAATTCAGGATTGCTGTTGTCACTCTGGATTGGGCTGTCTTTTTTGTGCAGTGTGGCCAGTATCCTGAGAGCCCTCAGGTCCTTGTTGCATTCTGACAACTCTAGACCCCTGAGTCTTCTCTGTATGTCAGAGTAGATGGATGCTCTCGTTGGCTTCACTTCAGCCTCATGTCCTGCTGCTACACCGGCCTCATTCTGCCTCCAGGGCGCCGCTTCAGGGAGAAATTTTCTTGGAGAAGGATTGGTTTTCAGTGCTGGAGACTGGCTACTGCGCAGCTGGACTCTGTGATCTTGGTTCTTGTTCTTGCTCCTGTGGCAGTGTGACTGCCGGTCGTTTTGCGTGTCATGGACTGGTCGAGGGGACCTTGCCGGCTCATGGATATCAGGAGCTCCTCCTTCCAATCCCATGAGCTTGGCGATGACGCTGCTAGCCCGCTGATGGCTTGGTGATTCTTGGCACCTCAAAACATCCAGGAGGTTGTCATCTGTTCTTGCGTAACCACAGCTCTTCGTGAGACGTGGACGTGGATTCATGGACTCCTTTCTGCTGTCCAAGGACAGCCTAGGAAGCTCCTTGAGACTGGCTAGAGCCTTCTTGCTGTCTCGACCTTCGTCCGGCCGCAAGAGCTGCCGATCGTCACACGAGAAGCGCGGCGGCCTGCTGGATTCGTGAGCATATCCATGCACCCCGGTGCTCCGGTCGATCCCAATCACGTAGGTTCCATCTGCTGATCTGGAGATCAGCAGCGGCCTCGGCGAGTCCTTGTGCAATCCATTTCTGCAGGAATCAGCCTTTGACGACGTCGTCTTGATGGCCAGGCCATGGGATTCCCGGTTGATGGACTCCTTCACGATGCCTCTAAAGCCAGTGCTGCACATGTGTCGGTCGTCTTTGGATTTGGTCTCTGTCTTGGAAGCTGGTTTGTTGATGTCTGTGGACGAGAACGAGGAGCACGACGAGGAAGAAGAAGACGCTTGCGATGATTCCATTGACAGGCGGCTGTTCTCAGTCATACTTCTGCTGAAGGTTTTGTCCTGCACGAGCAGTACAGTATCATGTTTCAGGCAACTGAGCTGCATACTTGGGATATATGTACGCATTCCACAGTGCAGAGGGAAATTACCAGAGCGATGTTTGAAGCAGCTGCGTTTTGAACCGAGACATTGCTGCTGCTGTTTGGCAAAGCAGGGCCTGAACAAAGTATTCAGGATACGATAAGTATTGTGAACTTCAGCTGGTCTTAAGCCGAAAGAAAGTAAAAACAAGGAGAAATAACTGGTTTGATCGACGAAAGGAGAAAAATTACATACCATCAATGTATCTGAATTATAAAAATCTGAATTTGATCATGAATATATCACTGAAATCCATTGGTTTGTTTCAGGAAAAAAATACGGAACATCTGAATAAGAAAAGCAGTTCTCTTGCTACCATTTTCTTTTAGTTGAATGATTATTCACTATGTAACTGCTCATTGCTTCGTTTGACCTTCCTATGTGCTACAGCTACATTCCTGCAGCTTCTGAACTTTGTATATGCCATTGCCCATAATTGTGTCAGTTTCTTGTTCATGTACCTACCTGGAAAAAATCCCTGTTCTTACTTGGTACTTTCTACATTAAACAGATTTTTAATCCCGTTTTAGATTAGCATCTTCTGTCAGTAATACTGTTCGTATCTCCCCTAGGACACTAGGACAGTTATTCAGTTTTGTCTCCTGACAGCATTGTTCAACCTTAGCAGGGCCTTCTTGCGGCAAGAAAAAAAAAAGAATCGGAGCCAGAAGAAGTAGACGATGCTAAAAAGAAGAAGAATTGCTGGATTAGTACCTGGTGGTAGCCTGCCTTGGGCTCCGCGGCCACCGCCACCGCCACCGGCGCGGCGTTGACGCGCGGTGAGCAGGCGGCGGCGGTCGAAGATCTGGAACACGCCGGCCATGCAGCCCATCTGCCGGTCGAAGTCCGCCGCCTCCTGGGCGAACGCCTGCATCATTCTTGTAGGCATTCTCTCGGCCAGCTCGCTGAAGAACAACACAGACGAACAGCAGCTCGGGTCTCACTCCATGGCAAACAGAATGAGCCAGGCTCGCAGCCGCAGCAAGAAAGCCAGCAACACCGCCAACCAAAGAGACGGAGATAAAGCACGTAGATGTAGGCTACACGGAGCTTTCCTTTCTCTCTGTTTGACAGGTTGAGTTCAGAGGAATGTTGCTCATGGGCTCAAGCTCAACAGCTCACGGCTATGTCAGGACGAGGAGGGAGGGAGGGAGGGAGGGAGAGATTAGACAGAGGCTGCTGGATTTAAGAAAGAGAGGCGTGACTGACGACAGGAGAGGAGAGTGGTGCTTCGCATTGAAAAAAAATGTTTGCATTAAGTAGAAAGCTATATATACCTAGTCCAAATACATGATACGGGTATATACTTTTTATGAGACAGCAATTATGATTAACTCTTAAATACATAGCTACAGTTTGTATTCCGCGTCACCGTTAGATAGAAAGTATGAATATATATTGTATATTCAGATTAGATATAGCTAGATAGTATATCTTTAGATATACGAACTTAAGTGCCACATCCTTAATTAAATTAATTAAACTAATTAAAAATTATTTTTACTTGCTTACCTCTCCTCTCCTTTCTCTTCACCCGTGGCCGCATGTCCACTCCCATCTAGCCCAGCCACCGGTCGCCCTCTCCACCCCCATCGTCATGCCCCTCCACCCATCTCATCCACCGCTGCCACCCCGGACGTGATGTGCCGCCGTCGCCGTCTCAGTGGCACCAAACCGCTTGGTCATCCTCACCCCTACTACGACGTGCCACCGTCACCACAACACCACCACCACCCGGCTACCCCACCTTGCCGATACACGCCATTGTCGCCCAGCTGCCCCCTTCGTCATCGCACGCGCAACCACCGTCGTCGTCGCGGCGCCTAGCGATCTGGCCACCCCTACCCCTATCGAGACACCTAGTCGTCCTCATCGGCGTCACGTGCATAACCGCTACCGTCACTGCAATGCCCCACCGCCCGTCCGCCCCCGATGCCGCACCTCCCCCCCCCCCCCCCGCCGCATCCGCCTCCTCTAGATAAATGAAAAAAGAAATATATTGTGAGGTAATAGATAATTTTTATGTTTAAATCTCAACCATTATATCTTTAAAAATAAATAATCCATAATTATTAGAAACACCGTAAAATTTTCCTTATATATACAAATGCCCCTAATTTTTTCCTCACCGTGGCGTAGCGATGGGTTTGGCTGGTCCTACGGCAGGCAGACAGGCACAAGGGTAATACAATACTGTGCAAGGCACATGGGGTGATCATTGTTGGGGCATGGGCATGTGATGGCTGTCAGAGGCACGCAGCGCATCATCGTCGTCGCCCGTCAGAGGCCAGAGGCCACTGCCAGTGTTAAGGAAAGAAGGAATGCAGCTTGAGATGACCTTTCCCGGGCCCGTGCCATGCATGCATGAGAGGATCATCAAATCAAACCTCTTTTCTTCGCAGTACTGGCATGATGTGGCTTTCTTCGCAGTACTGGCATGATGTGGCATGGGGTATGTGCATGACACTAAACTAAATGTTTTAAGGTTAATTACTATCTAGTCAAAATTACACATGTTGACTTCATGGGAACACAAGAACTTTTTTAAATCTTACATGGATTAGACTGATTTACGTCGATATTATGCAAATTTTATGTACGTTCCGATTTCCGAACGAGTTAGCTAACTGAGCTAGAGTGGTTGGCGCTTCCGGTGGAGATTGGTTGAGCTAGTGTACGTAGTGCGTACGATCTTATACAATCCATGGTTGGTTGCAGAGCGGCGCGCGTGCCAGCTCATGTGCGCGTCTCTCTGGAGCAGCGCCCCGTTTACGTACGTGTTCCAGATTGCTTATCAATGTGAATCACGTTGGCAGCGCGCCACCAACCAGGAACCAACTGTTGTTTTAGCCGCGGTCAGTAACGACGACTCGACGGCTCGACGCTGGCTTCACGCTTGGACGACCTCACCGGCCAAATGCAGGATATATATGCTTGCCACGCACACAGAGATGAAAGAAATGTCCACTTTTTGAGCTCGCATGGATGCAGTTTCACGGGACACTCACATGCGGATCTCGAGGTATTGGAGCGACGAAATGGATGGGGATCGTGGGTGTCAGGTGGGTCAAGACTACCACGGTGAAGGGTGGTCTGTATCTGAGACCACTTGTGTGCTGCATGCCGATGCAGGGGCATGCATGCAATGCAACGGAGGCCGCCGTACTGTTTTTCCCTGTGAGTTGTAAGCGCTGTTCAGCAATTTGATCGGTGAGCTGTTCAGGCATCTGTCGCAACAGCTATCAATTTGCCAATTTGATCAACGTGCTGTTCAGCCATCTGTCACACGGAGCAATTTGATCAATCTGCTAACCCCCCCCCCCCCCTCTCTCTCTCTCTCTCTCTCTCTCTCTCTCTCTCTCTCTCTCTCTCTCTCACACACACACACTCACTCACTCTCTCCAACTGAACTTGACTTCGGAATCTGCAGCGTTTTGTGACTTGTAACCACTGCAGGCTGCAGTAGATCATTCCCTACCACTGATTGCGTTATGCAGACCCCGTGAATTCCACCACGTTTGCCACCGATTCCTCACCTTAAATTGAGGCGCCATATGTATCCAGCCTACAAGGCTAGCTCGGTCCTTGTAAATGAGCAGAGCTCGATCGATCACTGCCAAACAATCCTATCAGCTCTGTCAGGTCCATCAGATTCCCCTTGTAGCAGCCTAGGTGGACCAAACAGCTACCCCCCCTCTTCTTCTTCACGTTCGTCCACACATGCATAATCGATCATTCTGACACTGCACGATCCCAACTCCTTCCTGGGACTCTGCAAAGTGCACATACAAGTCATAGCTCATAGATGCACATTGAGAGGGATCAGATACTCATCAGATCAACACTCTCAGGCTATCAGCATGTGACCTTGCTGTTAATTGACCTTTTTTCCACTCTGCTGGGTAAAACAGGAATACATACAAGTTCTTGGCAAGATCATGCCCATCATATAGTTTCATGAGCTTGGCTAGTAGCCGAAGAAGCAAGGGATGCAGGATTTGGAAGTAAGTTCAGACTTCAGAGCTTTCCTGCTGGTTTCTTTCCCAGAAACTGAATAGGGGACAAAGCTGATTAATCGGTAGCGTTTTGGTGTGCTTGGGCAGGGCTGGTTGCATTCCTGGGACCAGTGTAAGCGGATCTGGAGGCATGGATGTTAGGTGGTTATACTTCACTCTGATCAATTGCTAGCTGTATTTTCTTGGACCACTGTGGTCGCAAGAGGGCTTGATTAATAGTGGATGCCTTTTGTGCTTTGTCCAGCTCAATTAATTAGGGTTCATGGATTTAGCACTCCAATTAAATCGTATCACAGTGAAACTGATATATGAGCATGAGAACATCTGTTTTTTTTCTTTTGTTTTTCTCTACTCTAGGAAGATTCTTTTACTGTTTACAGTTTGGGAATTGACACGATATATGCGCGTGAGAAATGGAAAGGAATTTGTTCTTTTTAATTAGATCGGTGCATATTTGTTCTCTAATAATTTGATACAAAGTTTGGAGATCAAATGCTGAATCTGGTTGCTGGCTTCTACTAATTTTAGAGCATCTCCATCCACCTTCCTATCCTTTGAAGCAGGGAGCGTTAGCTTGCTATCCAAATTAATAACTCCACTGGCCAACTTCATCTAGCTCCCTATCTTCCATTCACATATATTTGTTTAATATCCTATAATAAATGACTTTATTTTGTGCATTAAAAATATACACATATATTTTATCAATATTATGTAATTAATGACTTTATTTTGTAAGGTGAGGCCGGAGTGAGAAGAGTGTTAGGGAGTGAGTTTTACTCCTTAGATTTGGTAAAGGGGGAGGCAAAATAAGTATCTTGACATGATATGGTGTGTGAGATGAGAGATTTAACAATTTGTCACCCCGAAGAAGGGTGCTTAATTATTTACCTGGCTCATTGTTATAGGTTCAGGTGGACCCACATATCATCCACATAGATGTCAAATAATTAAATAACACTCACTTAAAAGTGACAAATAGTTGAATTTTCCGAGATGATTTTGAGGATGTTTTTTTTCTAAAATATAAGGTAGGGATGGAGATAAGGAGGTGGATGGATATGTTCTTAGAGCATCTCTAAAAGAACCCCTAAATTTTATATATCTCTTCCTAAAAATTAATCAATTTACAACAGTTTCCCTATAACCTCGATTCCTATTTTTTAAATTCTACAAATATGGTCTATAATATGTAATAATTTTATGTAAAACTATAATGCATTTAAATATGTGTATCATCCAACTTATAACAACACATACAAGGAAAAATAATGCACATGTAAGAAAAAATATGTATAAATAGAAATAGGGATTTGTCAAACTAATCCTATATTTGAGAGAGATGAATGATGATTTAGGGAATGTATTAGGAAAGGGACTCATTTAAGGGAACTCTTGGAGCTTCATTTTCACAAAAATGCCTAAATTTAAATTTAAGTAATCATATAGGTAATCTCTTGGAGATGCTCTTAGGAGTACATAAACGTGTGCACATTCAAGGCTTGTTCGGTATTTTCTAAAAATTCTAGAGAATATTTGAGCAATAAAAGTATTTTGAGATATTTCTTATATGCGCTGCCGCTGATAGATGGGATCCCTTCTGAGGGCCATCAGCCCAAGCCCGGAACGCACTAAGAGCCTGTTTGGTTTCTTTAGTCCTCTCTTTTTTTAGCTGACTAAACTTTAGTCTATTCCTGTTTGATTTTAGTGACTAAAAACCATTATTACAGTTGAACAGAGACCCAAATACCCCTAATTAATTACTTGCATTGTTTGCTCAATCTTTTTTGCTCATGGCGCAGCTAGTATAGGCGGCCTTTTCCTTTTGCTCTTGGCCCCGGATCGGCAGAGGGGCGGTGGCGGAGGGGCGGCGGCAGCGGATCCGGCGGAGGGGCGGCAGCGGTGGATCCAGCATGTGAAGGGCATGGAGGGGCGGCAGACTCGTCAGGAGCGAGGGTGCGGCGGCGTGTGAGGGGACGACAGTCGATTCGGTAGAGGACGATGGCGGCGGATCCAGCGGAGGGGCGGCGACGACGTCTGAGGTGGCGGAGGAGTGGACACGGGACCGGCGGAGACAGCGCGTTCCAAGGGGCGACACTGGGGGCGGGAGCGGCGGTGGCGTCGGCAGTCCGGCGGCGGTGGTGTGTGAGGGCGGAGGCGGCGTCTGATGGGCGGCGACGGCGTCTGAGGCGGCGACGTGTGAGGGCTGAGGGTTCAGGAGGCTGAGGGCAGGGACAGGGAGGGTCAAATCTCAGTTTTAGTCCGGTTTAGCAAGTTTTTGGTGTCTAAAGGGCTAAAGTTTAGGGACTAAAGTTTAGTCTCTAAACTTTAGCCAGCCTAAACCAAACAGGGCCTAAAAAACCCTATAGCTAACACATGATCCCAATCAAAATGCGAAACTTTTTTATCGTAGGAATGATTGAAAACATAGTAATTAACTATGTGAGAGTATTTTTGATAATAAATTTACCAATATTTTTTTAATATATATATATATACACACACACACATAATTGAGTCGAAATTTTTAGGTTTGATTGCATGGTTTTTAAAGGGACATGTCGTGAGATGTCTCTAAATTAATTAGAACGTCGTTGCACGAGCAAACCAGAGCTAATTCCTAAAATTTTGTCACGCTGATAGAATTTTGAGTATACGAGTGCATCTATTAGGATTTAATTAAATCTTGGTGCTTACAATTACACGGTTGTGAATGCAATTTTAGGGTTTTTTAGAAAAAATGTATTGATTTATTATGTAAAAAATCTTATAAAATCCACGTGTTCCAAAAAGAAGATTTTATTTAATTTAATTTTTTTTTAGGTTTATTACGTCTTGGTCTTGGTCTTGGCTTATTACGTACGTTTTTGTTTCGGTACATGTTGAAGCACACACTCAAGGGTTAATGCAAATGGTGCACACAGCATGTGTGTATGTATGTGTGTATGCTGTATATAATTGGAAAAATAGAAAAAAATAATTTTGGTAAAGATTTAGCATTATTGTTAACAATAGAGGGTTGAAGATGATGGAAGGGGCAATGAGAATAGTGTACCCATTTTCCTCTTTGCGAGTTAAAATATAAATTTAATCTATCGCCATCCTTATCCCCTCAATTTGTCGACACGTGTGTGTGCCTGCCGACTTGAACTGCAGCTCCAAGCCTCCAAGATCATATCCATGCAATCCAAGTATGGGCTTCTTCATCTTCAAACGGCGCCGTTTTGCTCGGCGACAAGGCTTGCATTCACCCACAAATTGATCCGACGAGAGGATATATATAGAGATCGATAGGGCATGGGCGTGCATGTTCCGATACACATGCGGTGTCACCTAGCTAGCTATAGTAGCACGCGTACACACTCTCTAAATACATGTTACTATCAATCAGTCGCTGCCATATGTATATATTTACGTGCAGCGCTCATCCGTTTAATTAAGTTCATAGCTAGCTAGCTAGGGCTCCAGGACGGTTGCCGGCCGATCGACCGGCAGGCTCACGCGCGTGCGACGACGGCGATGGCCGCCGTGGCGCCATCTATATAACTAACGACGGCGACGGACGCACGCAGCCTCGCTCGTCGTTATCGACGATCTCACTGAACCGTACGTAGCCCTACGCGTACTTATAATGTATGGTATTATTATACCATTATGGCAGTATCGTTGTTGCGTAGATCGACGAGTAGTAGAGTAGCTAGTGGTATGTACTCATACGTGAGTTGGCGGGCATATATATATATATATATATGCATGTACAGCAGAATACTGGAGAAACGTGGGGTACGTACTATACGAGTATACGTACTGCATATATGCGCGTACGTACGTACGTACATGCATGCATGTGTGCACAGATATGACACGAGTGTACGTACCAGTCGCTAGCTGTACGTAGCTATATATAGATACTACTGAGCGTGCTACATACGGCCGTGTAGTACCGTGCCAATCATTGCCGTACGTATTCATGCTGTCACGCATGCATGCACGTACGTAGGGCGAATGAAGTGCTCGTACGGTCAACATGGATGCATTGCGCATGCGTCGACGATCGGGTGCGTATATATGCCGTATGCGTGTACGATGGAAGATGCATGCGTATCTGGCTACACCAAGGACAAGTGCATGAATCTTCATTATATATATAGAGAGAGAGAGAGGGAGAGAGAGAGACAAACTTTTATAAATGTGTCAGTTTTATTTCATCTTAAAGTTATGCCCAAATTAATAATGCCACAGAAGTATATTACATATATTATCAGTGCATCCACACATGTTCTTCACAGAACAAAATTTTTCCAAATTTTAATTTGTCTAGCGCGTCCCATTATAATATAATGCTGTCATGAGCAATCTAAACAATTAATCACACAATTATAATGCAAACACAGTTAATAATAGGAGAATTTTATTGTGCCTCTACTTTTGTCGTATAACTTTTCTTTAATATGTATGAGCCTACATACATTTAGCCATTTTTTTACATGCTAAAAAATTAATTATTGCATCACTAGAAAAAAGAAACAATCAATAAATTTTCTATGTGAGTGACGTGCATGCAGATTACTTTTCATAATCAAACTGATTTGTACATCTTATTTTTTAATTAATTATTTTAAACACACTTAATCAATTGTCAAATTAGTTTAAACTATTACCTTCACGTGAAGTTACGAAGTAACGGAGGTACGTGAATGGAACCCTAATAGTATTATCTTTGTCTAGATATCCTGATGAATCCATAAACAAAACAAATTGTCATTCAATCTCTGCTTATTGAACTTCACATCTCAACATGCTCCAAGGTGCAGGTATCATTTCCTAGTTGATTTTCAACGGTAAGGCATGCATGCACGTTATCTTATATATAAAATATGAAACGGTGATTTTACACTTTGATTAAATATATAGTTTAAGCGTACAAACGGACAAAATTAATAAAAAGCCAGTAAAATATTTAAAATATTTTTATATAGAAATTTAGTAAAAAAATTACAGTTGACTGATCCACACATTTATCTCTCCCCTTCAACCGCTAGCTCCACTTCGTGGCACCGTTGACGTGATGAGCCGCCATCACAAATGTGTAGGATTGGAAATTAAGGTGGTAAATTAGAAATTCTAAGCTGACGTAAACATTTTTTTCAATCTGAAACTGAAACACACTACGTGATTGCGTTGATTAGAATCGCACGTGATAAATATGATACGGATTTGAATTCAAATGTGATATCGCTAAAATCTGGTACGTAGATACGAGTTTTTTTAAAAAATAATAATATTTTTTAAAAAAAAAACAAATTTCAAATCTGTTAGTCGATTTCAAAATATTACAAAAAATAGACTCCCGTTGGCACTTGATCGGCTGAACGTGGTCATGTCAGTCCACGTTTGGCACTTGATCGGCCGAACGTGCTCACATCAGCCTCGTTTGGTACTTCAACTGCTGAATGAGACCATGTCAGCACGACCGTGGTCACGTCAGCCACATTCGATACTTCAAGTGCCGAACGAGACTGACGCAGCCAAATTCGCTGATGTAGTGTCGAACGTGGTTGTGCACTATATCAGCGAATTTGACCACGTCAACCTCGTTTTGTACTTGAAGTGTCGAACGTAGCTGACATGGCCATGTTTGGCCAAAGTAGTCATTGCGGTGCTGAGGTGGCTCCACGCGTTAGCCACGTTCGATACTTCAACTGCCGAACGAGGCTGACGTAGCCACATTTGGCCAATCAAGTGCCGAACGTGGCCACGTGCGGCCGATTAAAATTTGATTTTTTTTAAAAAAATATTATTATTTAAAAAAATGATACGAATTGTCCGAATATATATTTTAGGCCGAAACAGCAGCATTTCATGTCAAGTCAGCCGGGCCCAATAGCAGATCTACACACTGCACGCAGCCTTATCCATTGTTCCATCTACATTTTTTTCAGGTTTGCACATGCATAATTGTCTGCCTGTCTGGTTTGCGTCCTTTCTTCTGTAATTGACGTCCAAAAAGAATCCACATGCAAAAGTTTCCACGCTACTCCTTTCACCTATCACAATTTACACATATATAGTTGCAAAGTAAAAATGTTATGTTGAATTTAAACCTCACTAATTAGTTAGCTGTGTTATCAAAATCATTGGTTACTTCTTTCCCGACTTAATGATGTTCTATCCCACGGTACAAAATTAATCATATATTTATCTATACTACTTTAAAAGAAATTAGTGAGATAAGTCTGCTACTACCATCACTCCTAACATCAAACCAAAACTCTCTAGCTTTAGATTCATATATTTCTATTTGCATGGTGTTCTTTTAATGTTATAATTTTTTCCGTTGCGATGCACGACACTCACGGTTGTTCATTAATTAATTTGCATAGCAGTAGACATTGGTTAGTGGTAACATGCGTGATATGGATGTGAAACACTTGCATCATGTTCTATTATTATTGTGTATATATGTCAATATGCCATCTATTCGACATGGTGATTATTTTATTGTGAAACACTTTGCACCATGTTCTACTTAATTTTGTTCCCCCTTTTCCGGTTTATGTGTATAGCGAAAAATAATTATTAAGGAGTTGGATGCCACTATATACTGGACTAGCTAGTTAGTTTTCATCGAATATACGCTACTAACTAGTTGCAGCATATCATACATAAAATTATAAACTCTGCTAACCATATGCATTATTTATGTTATAATCCAATAATTTTTATATGTTTTCTTTTACTCGGTTAACAATAACAAAACAAGAGATACACATGCATGACACTACAAGAAAACAGTAAGTTTTCGTCGGCTTTTTTAATTTTCGTCGGCATTTTCAAAAACCGACGAAAGTTACGTAACTTCCGTCGGCTTGTACAGGCCGACAGAAGTTAACTTAACTTTCGTCGGCTTTTACTGTAGCCGACGAAAATTACTATTGTCTTCCGTCAGCCATTGTTTTACCGACGGAAGTTATTTTTCCTTATCTCCACGGGCCCGCGCGTGTGCACATCCCTATCCCTAATTCTCCCGAGCCCCGTCGCCACTTCAGCTCCTCCCCGCCGCCACCTCCGCGCTGCCCGGTCGCCACCGCCTCCGCGCCACCTCTGTGCGCCTCCCCGACCGCCGCCACCTCCGATCTCCTCCTCCTACCACTCCGACCTAGGTCTCTTCTCTCCTCCCTCTCGGTGGCGGCGGAGGTGGAGGCGGAGAGCCGAAGATGGCGCATCGGCTGCTTCAAGGCGGATGGGTGGGAGCGCGCACGGTCGGACTTCCCCATCATCTGTGAGTCCTGCCTCGGCGACAACCCCTACGTCCGCATGGTAACAGTCCGCACCCTTGCCCCCAAACCCTAACCTTACCTGATTGATTCGTGCCTTTGGTGATTGCTATGGCGGTCGACGGCGGAGGTGTTTGACGTTGTTCGCGTCGATCTGGTCAGTAAGATGTCGTTGCCGAGCAGCACCGATGTGGCTTCACGGATGCTCGACGGCGCTGCGCGGATGCCACGGTAGCTGCTTGGTGAGGAGACGGTGTCCGCACCCCATGACGTGGTGCAGCCAGCCAAGGGCGGGAGGGACCTGCTGCGGATCTTCAAGGAGCTGAAGCAGTCACTAGGGTCTGACTGGGCCGGCGTGAAGCCTCCTGTGGTAGAGGAGGACATGGAGTTCCTGGAGAAAAAGCAGAAACTGCAAGATTGGGAACAGCAACTGACTAGCGCATTCCAGCAGGTAATCTCTAATCAAATGCTAATGGAGAGTAATATCCATCAAATTTCACTGGAGATATGCTTAGTTGAATAGTTGGATCTGATGCATAGCAGGTTTGCCGACTATGCATATGACAACTATGAAAGTAAATAAAAATCCTCCATGAGAACTATTAATATCTTCATATGCAGTTCTGGATAATAGTGAGGATTCATGTTATACAAGTATGTTAATGCATTCTCATCTGTCTCATATTATACAAGTATGTTAGTGCTCTTCAGTTGGTAACTTTTCTTTGAAGTTTTACTACTTGGAATTTGGAAGGCAGTGTCTGTACTAAGTGGAAACTTACCCAGCAGACAGGACAAATCTGGTTTTTATGTGGACCGTTTGTTATAGTTTGATGCACTTGTACTCACTTTGCACGATACGATTAAGACAAACTAAAGGTTTAGCTAAAGATAACTTGTCAATTTTCTCGATTTGTTTTATTTACCCTGCCCTGTCTCTAGAGAATCTGTTGATTCTTCCATCAAGACATAGCAAACCTGAACTACTTCGTTGTGAACTTACGATGCTTGTTATCAACTAGAGGCTTTTGATTATGAATTGTGAGGCTTGAGATGGAGCATCCTTATGCACCTAGAAGACCTTATTTTTTTTTCTGAATAGCATCTACTTTGGGATCTAGTTTCCTTCAATTCTTGATTTATATACATTGTTTACTGACTTTCTTGTTTATCTTGGCAGTTAAGAGAAGAATATGATAAAGAGGGCAAAATATGTGCACACCCTTTTACAGTCTTCCACTGGCGACCTGGACGAGATGCAAGGTACAAGAAGATAGAGATCTGCTAGATATGTTGCAAATTGAAAAATGTCTGCCAGGTCTGCATCTTCTTAGTTTCACCATTATGTTTCGTGGATGAAATGTTGGTTGCTTGGTGTATGTGTGATTGATGGAGAGTGGGATTCTAGAAAAAATAATAGCACATATATCACTTTTATCCTGTAGTTGATGGAAAAATAGATTGGGATTCTGAACAAAGGTATGCAGTTATTTGGTAGCTATGGATGTGTATATATACACGATATTACCCCTAATGGCACATCTAATCACTCAGGTTTTGCAAAATAGCTATGGATGTGTATATCTTCATTTGGTAGCTATGGATGTGTATATATATAAAGGAAATTAACAAAATAGCTATCTTCATTTGCCTTTCAGTAACAATGTATGGATCTTGCTAGCTTCCTGTTTGAATTGACAATGTTCTGGCTATAAGTGCCTTCATCATTAGACAATCTTATTTTTAATTTCTTTGTATATGAATGTGATTTATTAATGTAAATATCTTAACTGAATGGGTGAAAATCTGTTACAATGGTATGTTTGAGTGTGAATGTGCGATCCTTCTTGATATTAATAAGGATTCCAAAATCCAAATTTTTATTTGACATTAATTGATTCTATAAACTTGTTTGATGTTTGGCCTATTTTGTATCAATAGATATTGTGCTTGTTGATGTATGTTTGAACATAGAAATATCACATTGTCACCTAATTTTAGTTTTCAGTCAAAATGAACATAGAAATATATTGTTGAGGATGTTTGTTTGCTATGTGTAAAATTCTATTGAAGATGTACTATGCTGGAATGGACAGAAAATAGCAAAAAAAGAGAAAAAGAAGTAACTTCCGTCGGCCAAACATTGGCCGACGGAAGTTATTGTCCTGGAATGTGAAAAAAGTGAACTTCCGTCGGTCAAACATTAGCCGACGGAAGTTATTGGCTAGTAACTTTCGTCGGCTAATGTTTGGCCGACGAAAGTTACCGATTTCTTGGTAACTTTCGTCGGCCGGGTTTAGCCGACGAAAATTAACTAATTTTCGTCGGTGGCCGACGGAAGTTAGCTAACTTCCGTCGATGCGCTTCCGTCGGCCAAATGCCGACGAAAGTTAAGGTTTTGCCGACGGAAGTTAGCTTCTTCCGTCGGTATTAGCCTAACATCCGTCGGCTTTGGCCGACGGAAGTTCACTGTTTTCTTGTAGTGTGAACCGTATAAACTGCCAACTAACATGCACACAATTGACTCATGCATAATTAATAACGACGTACGTACATGTGCGCGCCCTTAATTGTTCGTTTAGCTCAAAGATTCATTATTAATCAAAGCATCGATCGATACTAGCTAAGATAGGTACATACGAGTTCAATCATGTGAGTATCTTGCTTGCTGTATGCATTAATTGTTAGCTAAACTATGCTAGCTGCTAGCCAATTACTACAACAAAACAGGCAACTTCCGTCGGCCAAAGCCGACGGAAGTTAGCCCTTTCCCGACGGAAGAAGCCAACTTCCGTCGGCAAAACGCTATCTTCCGTCAGCCTTTGGCCGACGGAAGCGCGGCGACGGAAGTTAGCTAACTTCCGTCGGCCGCCGACGGAAGTTAGCTAACTTCCGTCGGCTTCACGTGGCCGACGGAAGTTAGCCCCGAACTCTGCCACGTCAGCAGAGGGGACGCTAACTTCCGTCGGCCATGGCCATAGCCGACGGAAGTTATCCTTTCTGCCCACGTGGCCGAAACCAGCTAACTTTCGTCGGCTATGGTCAAAGCCGACGGAAGTTACCTGGTATTTTTTTTTTTTTTTCCTGGTTCCCCTACTCACACTCACATCCAACCACAATTTCACATACATTCACAATACACATCCAAAATCACAATACACATCCAAAATCACATTCAAACTTCACATCTCACATCCAAAATCACATCTCACATCCAAAACTTCACACATCACATCCAAAATCTCATAACACAACTTAATTCACAATCAAAGTCACAATACACATCCGCATTCACATATACCATCCAAATTCACATACAAAGTCACATAACATATCGAGATTCAATCTAGGTTCATTATACACATACATACTCACTGATCGCCCACATTTGGGTCGTGGGCGCCGCCGCTGCCTCCCGCTTCGTCCACATTTGCCCCGGAGGCTCCATCTTGACCAGGCGTACGGAAACACTGAAGAAATAGACAAAATTAGAAACGAACTCAACTACCCTTCTAAACGCTAACTTAAGTGTTTAGGAGGTACCTCAGGTGATGTAGGAGATAGTGGTGGTGGCGGGGGAGGTAGTGGTTGGAAAATGGACATGTCAAATCCACTGTTTTGCTGGGCTAGTTGCTACACATGTTGTAATGTAATCAGTTAGTTCTAAACCTATTTCTGAATACTTTTGAACTGCAACACTCTAAAGTAAGCTTACTTGGATCATCGCCTGCTGTTGTGCTAAGCAGGCGGTATAGTACTCTTGTTGTTTCTTGTAGTGCTCGTCGCGCCGCCTCATGTCCTCCCTCATCCGAACCATCTCCGGGGTTTCTTCTGAGCGACGACGGCTGGAGCCAACTCCGACGGAGCTCTGCGACGACTGAGCTGACTTCTGAGCTCTCACCGCTCTCGAGTCAATAACTCCATTGAACATGGAGTACCTGCAACATTAACAGGGGTTAGTTACCATCACAATACCATACACAAAACATTAATAAAAACATTGTCTCACCGTCCATGGCTTTTGCCACCTCCGCTGGAGTACACGGCCATTTGGTCCACAGGTTCTCTCCGCCAATCATAGTTCTCTCCATGGAGTCGAACCATGTGTTCACCATACTGCGCCTGCAAAAAACATGTCCGATTAGCTAGACGCAGAAAAATGAAATTACGTCAACTCTTAATAACATCTCACCAAATGGTCCGTGGCTGTCTGGCTACACAAGGCATCTGGCTGTGCCGGATCGCTTCCTTTGTGACCAGAGGTATACACCTCTATGTCACTTGGCACGTTGCCAGATTTAGCTTCCTGTGCATTAGAAATGAGTTAGTCGCATTACAATGTATCTATAGCTAGAGAGTGACAGATCGGTCTTACCAAGCGTTTAGCGTGGCGAATATGTCCGTCGGCACCATATCTGTGCTTCGGATCCGTCCCGCGGCATTGTCTTTTCTGCTCGGAAGTCTTCTTAAATGCGGCTGAAGACCAAATCTTGCAGAATTCAAAATAGGCGTCCTCGCGGTTTGCCAACCACGGAATCCTCACCTGAACAGAGATGCTATTTGTATTATATGACAACAAATCTCAACAATCGAAGAGGTAAAAAGTTAGAATTGTTTACCGAACGGTATTCTTCTTCAGTCAAATAGACTGACGATGAGCCCGTCGCCTTGCTCATTCGTTGCCCTAGCTTCTCCTTGTAGTAAGCATTGTTCGCTTGAATGCGGGCATACGAAATGGCGTCCTTCACCACCTTATGCGCATTGTTGTTGAAGACTACAAGCGCATGGTTATGGTGATTGCCGACTTCTGGCAAGCAAAAGCGTAACTGCAAAAATAATGATTAGTACAGTGTTGTAACTCGAAAATTCTAAAAGAAAATTGAAAAAACACTTGCATACCCAGAAGTCATGAGACACCGCCCCCTGAGCAGTTCCGTGGCGCCCGTCAGGAGCGAACCGGTACTGGTCCCATGTCTGGCATAGAACCCGCTCACCGGTCGGCATTGTCAGCATCCCTGGGTAGTGCAGACGGCACAGGTTACCCAATATCTGGTTAACCTGTCTGACCCTCGAAGTGTCGTCGAACCGAGAGTCAATCCAAGATCTAGAAATACATAATAAATAAAGTTAATTAGTTTAGTGAAAGAAATTTTTTGAAAACAAAAGCAAAACAACAGAAGAGTATTACACTTACCCGTCACCAACAGGCATAATCTCGATCTTGGCTCCACCGGAAGAGACTACTGGTGGAGCGACCAAGTGACTCGTCCTGAAAGTTACCGAGGACCCGCCGGCAGCCTCAGCACCTTCCTCCTGACCCGCACCCTCCGGGAGATCCCCCTGCCCCGCACCCTCTGGGTCATCCCCCTGCCCCACACCCTCTGGGTCATCCCTCTGTGCCGCACACTCTGGGACATCCCCCTCTTGCCCGCCACCCACCGGCCGATCATCCTCATGACCCGCACTCTCCAAGTGTTCTTCCTCCTACAAAACAGTATTGAAACAATTAGTAATAGTTTATAACTGGCATAAAAAACAATCTGAAAGTTACCTCCTCATCTAGTTGAAATGCAATAGGCCGACCAATTAATGTCGGATCTATGCATCTCAGAAGCTGCTCTTGACGACGTCTGTTTGAAGAAGAGGAACTACCCTGGAATAGGGTGTCCTCCTGACTCGTCGGTGTACTCGCCGGAGTACTCGCCGATGAACTCCCCAAGCGGAAGAGCTTCCTCGTGACACTCTTCTTATTTTTCGACATCCTGTTCAAAATCAGCACAAACAAGCATTTATTAGTAAAGAAGGTTTGTACATATGAAAAAACATGTAATATGAAGTATATTGCATATCCATGTATCAAAACAATTACTTGTCAATTATCATCAAAATCAGGATCAATTTGTCCTTTTCTCCCCAAAGCACGCCATGTTACTTTTTTCTTCTTATGTTGGTGTTTCCTTTTCTCGGGAACTGCCACATCATTAGAATCGCCGAGAAAAGAATCTGTCGACGATTCTGACTCTACATTAAACGAAGTCGGCAATTCATCATCTTGATAAACCTCATCGACCTCTTCAACCTCCAATTGATAAGCATCATCACTAGGGGTTTGTAGACGTTCCCGAGGATTCACTTTGTAGACTACCCACCAAGCACTTAGTTTTTCACATGGGTAGGGCATATAATACACCTGCTCGACTTGATGAGCAAGGACAAAATTGTCGCAACTAGATAATCGTTCCGCGTGTTTGACTTCAACCATCCCAAATTGGTTTTCACGAGTACCATGTTTAGGGTCGAACCAATCACAATCGAAGAAGACTACTTTAATCTCTTTATTCCCGGCAAATTTGTACTCGGTTATATTTTTGATGATTCCATAATACATAGTTTCGTGTCCTTGTCCATCAACGACCCTTGTAACAACACCAGTATTAGTTGTTGCCGCTAGAGGTCGATATGCTTCAAATATAGTTGAACGGAAGCGGAAACCATTAACATCGTAGCGACCGTAACTTTTGGCACTAATACTCCCGTAAGAGAGCTGTCGCAAGTCTATATGTACATTGTCAGCGAGCACGCACTGCAAATCATAAGAGATTATAAGATAATTAACCCAGTAGAGTAAAATAATACGTGTCAGAAAAGGTAAGGATTTACATGTTCTCTGAACCAAGTGAGAAAACTAGGCCCGCCATTTACTCCTTCTCGACGCAATTTATCTAATTGCTTCTCCGTTGGTTGACGACCAGATGGCAAGTATTTTGAATCAAACATACTGTCAATGTAACGAATAGGTAAACAAACGGGTATAAAATTTGGAGGTAAAATATAAAACTAAAACGAATCACTTACGCGAAATATTGTTCCATCTCTTCCATATTTGAGTACATGTAGAGCAAGGCATTTGTTCGTTCTTCCTGAGTTACATAATATGTCGTGGAAACACCAACAGTTATGCCCTTCCACCCAAATATTTGGAGATCACTACAAGGATGGTCTTCATCCATATGGTACCGTGTAGCAGGTGTGTTGACATTGTGATGCTCAGCGAAGTATACACTAGTGAAGTATGCTATCTCTTTCAATTTAAATTCTTCTGCGATGCAACCTTCAACTCTGGCCTTATTACCAACCATCGCTCTAAGCTTCTTTAGGGACCTTTCAATATGATACATCCACCTATATTGCACAGGGCCACCTACCTTAGCTTCATATGGCAGATGAACCAGTAAATGTTGCATTGGATTGAAGAACCCTGGAGGGAATATTTTTTCCAGTTTACATAAAAGCACTGGGATCTCTTTCTCTAGCATCTCCATCATATCTTTCTTAATTTCTTTCGCACAAAGTTGTCTATAAAAATGGCTCAGCTCAGCTAACGCCTTCCACACATCATCATTCAGGTACCCACGAAACATTACAGGAAGGAGTCTTTCCATTATTATGTGGTAATCGTGACTTTTCAATCCATTTAATTTCCCTGTCTTCAAGTTCACAGCTCTTCTAAATCCTGCGGCGTAACCATCTGGGAATTTCAAATTTTTCAACCACCTCATTACTTGTTTTTTTTCTTTAGGTTTTAAACAAAATGGGGCACGTGGCTTGCCACCACTATTCGTCAACTCAAGGGTTGGTCGATTACAAATCTCAGCTAAATCTCTTCTCGCCTTTACATTATCTTTTGTCCTGTCAGTAAAATCCATACATGTACTTATAATGCTTTCACCAACATTACGTTCCTGATGCATAACGTCAATGTTGTGCATCAGAATTAGTGATTTGACGTACGGCAGTTCCCATAAACCACATATATGGGTCCAATTATGTTCGGTTCCGAATCCTACAAATCCATCCTCATTTTCATTAAGGACCAACTCATTCAGCATATCAGCGATTTCTCTACCATTTAAACGCCTTGGTGGTCCCTTTACAACAATGTTGTCCTTCTTGAAATTGTTCCTCTGTAACCTAAATGGGTGATTCATGGGTAAAAAGCATCTATGGCAATCAAAGTAACAAATCTTTCCCCCGAAGTTCAGACGGAAACAATCTGTGTCCTTCGCACATATCGGGCATGTCAACCTTCCATGACAACTCCAACCAGAAAAAATACCGTATGCCGGAAAATCGTGGACCGACCACAGATACGCAACTCGAAGATTGAATTTTTGTTTCTGGTCATAGTCATATGCTTCAACTCCTTTCCACAATTGTTTTAACTCTTCAATTAAGGGCTTCAACATCACGTTTAGTCGTGTTCCAGGATGATCTGGACCGGGTATAATGAGACACAGGAACATAAATTCATATTTCATACAAAATGAAGGTGGAAGGTTGTATGGAATAGCAAACACGGGCCAACAAGAGTACGACGATGCCGTTACATTGAAAGGCGTGAATCCATCAGTTGCCAACCCGATGCGAACATTCCTTGCATCACTAGCAAAGTCTGCATCAAAATCATCTAGAGCCTTCCATGCCGCACCATCAGATGGGTGCACCATTACTTGATTATTCTCACGTACACCTTCTTTATGCCATCGCATATGTCTAGCGGTTTTCTTTGATAGAAACAATCGTTTCACCCGAGGTGTAAGAGGCATGTAACGAAGTTGCTTATGAGCAACTTCTGTCGTCACCTTCTCTCCGTCTTCATTTATGACCTCTACGAATCTCAGTTTACCACATTTTAAGCATTTCACCTCATTACTATGTTCTTTCCAGAACAACATACAATTATCTCGGCACACATCAATCTTCTCATACTCCATACCGAGAGCAGAAAGCATTTTCTTTGACTGATACATGTCTTTCGGCACCTTATGGTTCTTAGGAAGGATATCGCTGATCAGATTCAAGAGCTCCTTATAACAATTGTTTGAAAATGCAAACTTTGACTTAATAGCCATAATACGAGTCACGAAAGCGAGAACGCTTACGGTGGTGTGCTCATGCAATGGCTCTTCTGAAGCTCGAAGGATGTCGAAAAACTTTTGAACCTCCGGTGTTGGAGGATCCTCGGGGTTTGATTCAAACTCCGGTCGTATAGCATCAACCATCTCATCCATCCTATCGTCAGCAACGCTATCATCTTCTTCTTCCAATACTAATACCGTTTTTTCAAGGCCTGTCTCGCCGTGAAAAGACCAAACTTCATAACCTGGCACGAATCCATATTTGCAAATATGCAATGACAACGTCCTCTTGTCTTGCCAACGAGAATTTCTGCACTTCATGCATGGGCACCTCGCGCCAGTGTTTGTTGTCAAAGCGAATGCACGATCAACAAATTTCTCAGCGTTGATTACCCACTCCCTCGTGTGAGCTCCACTTTTCATCCAACCACTATACATCCACCGTCGATCGTCCTCAGCCATTCTATATGCAAAACATTCATTCAATCAAGAAGATTCACGCACTGGCCGCTATAAAAGGGCTCGCAACATACACACACCCTGGCCACCCCCCGCCTCCGCCTCCGGACAACGGAGGGGAAGCAGAGGCGGCCGGGCGGCCGGTGACGCAAGGGGAAGCAGAGCCCGCGGCGCAAGGGAACAGGGTTAACCGAAAGGCCTGTGCCACACCTTAGACACTACCACGGACCCTAGGCGCCCGCCCAGACACGCCTGATGGCGATCGCGATTCACCATGGCATCCGGCGGTGACCGCCTGGACGTCTAGTCGGCGCAGGCGACGCCATGGCAACCATGGTCTATAGGAAAAGATAGGTCCTAAACCCACCCAAGAGTGACCGACAAAACGTGGTATTTATGACGAGCCATGAGTCCGAACGAAATTTCAGCAGCATAACCCCGCTGTTCTCCAATTGCACGCCTGATAGTGGTGCAATGGAGAACAACAAGGTTATGTTACTGAAATCCCATTCGGACTCATGACTCATCATAAAACCACGCTCTGTCGCCCACTCCGAGGCTGTCCAAAAAGGGACAATTCCGGACCTACACATCTCACACGCATGACACGTGTGAGACATGTTGGTCCGAAACGGGTGACGCATAGGTTTCGTTACACTATCTACGTTGTTGTCAAATAAAAAATTGCATACGAAAAGAAAAATATATAAGAAAGTATATATAGATATAATACTAATCACCCAATGAAATCATAAAAAAACTATAAATTAATAGAATAATATAATTAGAATCATATATACATAATATCACAACATATATTGCATATTAAAACAAAACATCACATATGAAACATATTTAAAAGCGTGAAACATACATAAAATCTCAATATTAATACATGACAAAATTCATATATGTAGCAAAAAATACCAAGAAGCAAGTCATACTAAAAAACATCTAAGAAACCTTTATAAAGCAAGATGCATACTACTATCATTCCACATTTCAATATATTGCAATCCAGTACAACGACAAAATTCAGAAATAAGTTAACTTTCAACTATACTAACATTATCATATCATGCACAAATAAAAAGCGAAAAAAATTAAAGCCGAAAAAAATTACTTAATCGTCGGGCGGCGACGAGTGGTGGGTGATGGTGTCCGGAGGCCGGCGGTGATCACAGTGGCACCACGCGACGGATGGCGATGGCCGAATTGGGGGCGGCGGTGGATCCTGAAAATTCACACATCTGATTATGCAAATTCAGAGTTCCTAAAAATTATTCTAAATGACAACACTGGTTTTGATGTGTCAAGGCACAAAACTCTTGACATGAAGTCACTAGTGCAAAAACCTAAACAGATGATCAGGTAGGACTGTAATGTTAATTTAGTTCAACTATTTATAAGGAACAAGAGCATCAACACATTTAATTCCACAGCATCAGAACCAGAAATCTGCCTTTTAGCTTAAACAGACAACTCACATACAAGACAACATGACAACATGACAGACAACTCACATACAAGACAACATGACAACAAGAATTTCCCCCCATGTCTATGACAGCACGAGCTTTAGATGGTGGTGATAAACTGATACCTCGTAGGATGGCAGGAATGGCGATGAATTGGGTGTCAAAAAAACCAGGCAGGCAGGGCCGGGCGGGCGGCCGAGCTAGGCGGCGGCCGGGCGGCCGGGCGGCGGGCGGGCGGCGGCCGGGCGGGCGGGCGGGCGGCCGAGGCGGCGGCCGGGCGGGCGGCGGCCGGGCGGGCGAGGGCGGCCGGGCGGCGGGCGGGCGGCGAAGCGGCGGCGGCGGGCGGGCGGCGGCCGAGGCGGCGAAGCGGCGGCGGCGGGGAACGTACGGGCGGGAGTGCGCGCGCGCGTGTACAGGGAGTTAGGGCTCCCTGTACGCGCGCGCGGTTGGGTGAAAAGCCCCCTAACTTCCGTCGGCCAGCATTAAAGCCGACGGAAGTTAGCTAACTTCCGTCGGCTTTAATGCTGGCCGACGGAAGTTAGGGGGATCCGGGCGGCCGCGGAAAAACCCCCACTAACTTCCGTCGGCCACTGTCAGAAGCCGACGGAAGTTAAGTTAACTTCCGTCGGCTTGTGGAGGCCGACGGAAGTTATTTAACTTCCGTCGGCTTGCCCAAAAGCCGACGGAAGTTAACTTGGCCGACGAAAATGTTCTGTTTTGTTGTAGTATCATATTCTTTTCTTTTTCGGGGTCATCAAGTTGCACGATTTTGCATTGCTATGCATGTGAGCATATCACTTACTCTATAGAAATCAAATTTGCTATTTTATAATATAATAAATATAAATGATGTTAACGTTTAAATTTATTGGGTTATAAAATATCAAATCAAGTACTAGATTATTATTGGGTCACTTTTTTTGAAATAGGTCACATGGTTTCAACCTTATTTGAAGTTCACGGGTGTGTCGGAGACACCCATGTATTTTGGTACCGTCTCACCTTAGTACGTTTAACAATAGATTTCTAATGAGATTTTGTGTTAACTAACTCACATTTCTTTGATGTATATATGGGTAACTTTGCAAAAAGACTAAAATTTACGATTTTTTTGACAGTTTTGATTGAGATTTTTTTATTAAAAAGCTACCACTACTTATGGATCTTTCTAATATTGCTGGACGTACGCCTGCTGCTATCTACCACTGGTGACTGGTAAAGTATAGATAGCTAGGAACTAACGTACAAAAAATCTTGTGGCAGTTGTCGTTTTATTCTTCGGTTAATTAACGACAAATACCAGCTGCTGTGTCCATATATATATACATCGATCGATCGATCTATCTCGACGCACGTATATATTATCATAACTAACCCAACTGTTAAATATTCCTTCGTGTTATCGTGTAGTAGTCATCGACCGTGTGCGTGCATGCATGCACGCATAAGAAAAAGAGAGCTAATACGGATGGATAATTTCATCACATGACATAATTAAGCGTGTGAATGCATGGACTAGACGTGCCTAGCTTAATTAGCTCTCGTGTCATGCTTACAGCCATGCATATATGTCTCATGGTCTAAAAAAAGATGGGAATTAAGAAATTGATTGGACAATAATAGTATTCTACTAAAAATCTACTACTGAGAAAAAAAATACTACTCAATTGTTATTCTACTGAGAAAATCTACTACTGAAATTGTTGATCGGTGTAGAATAGCTATTCTACACACATGGTGTAGAATAGCGCTCTCATATATATATATATATATATGCTATCCTACCCCACGGGTGTATAATAAATATTCTACCGAGAAATTTACTACTGAGAAAAAAATAGTATTCAATTGCTATTCTACTGAGAAAATTTACTACTGAAAGTAGTCGGTGTAGAATAGTTATTCCGTATATCACTACGGGACTGTGGGGGTTTGCCGAGTGTCTAGGGCACTCGGCGAAGCCTCTTTTGCACTCGGCAAAGGCTTCGCCGAGTGCCACACTCGGCGAACCTCACTCGGCACCGGCCTTATCGGCGACGTGGGGGTTCGCCGAGTGCTTTTTATCGGGCACTCGACGAAGTCTTTGCCGAGTGCAATATAGACTTCGCCGAGTGCCACGCGTAGCACTCGGCAAACATGGCCGGCTAACGGTCGGGGGGTCGTTAACGGGGGTTTGCCGAGTGCCCCACGTGGCACTCGGCGAAGGGGGGTTGGGGGGGCACGTGGCACTGGCAGGCTTTGCCGAGTGCCCCACGTGGCACTCGGCGAAGGGGTTTTGCCGAGTGCCCGATGGAATGCACTCGGCAAAGACCGTGGCACTCGGCAAATATCTGTTTTCCGGTAGTGTGTGTATATATATATATATATATATATAATAGTCCTATATATTTTATGCATGCGTTTAATTCCCCTTGCCATTTAATATTTTTTATAATCTGTATTTACCGAATAGTAATCAAATACATGCATACAAAAGGAAACCCATCTCTATATACTTCTGTTGATTTTGCTTTGCCTTCGTAATGAAGCCCAATCTATTATACTTGTCATGACTTTTGACAATAAGCTCTAAATTACATGAGTTTGGTATGTTGAAAAGTATATTTGATAAGCTTTTCGAATATCTAAGTCATATATGCACACGTACACGCACATAAATACTTAGAGTTGATGTAGATTTCACCGCGAACCTCACAAGCAAAACCGGCACCAATATTTTAAAGACTCTATCATATATATAGGAATACGATCATATGTTACATACATCTTCTAACGACCCGAACATTCATCTCCGTATTCATTTCTCACCGAAACAACGAATCGTAACTCTAAACTTTTGTGCATGTTTATTTCAGCTGGAATTTCTTAAGAGCTTAGTCTGAGTAGCTTATTTAAGTATTATAAGAATCTGAAAAAAAATTAGTATTTCTTAGCTTATGGATTTTATAGCTAAGTTTCAGATAGGCAAGTTTAAGATTTTAGATATTATTTTGGAGCATTAAATGTAGACTATTTATAAACCCTATCCATAATTGGTGGATTATTCGTGAGACAAATCTAATTAGTCTAATTACGCCATGATTTGACAATGTGGTGTTACGGTAAATATTTGCTAATTATGAATTAATTAGGCTTAATAAATTCGTCTTACGAATTATCCTCCGATTCTGCAATTATTTTATAATTAATTTATATTTAGTACTTCAAAATAATATTCAAACATACGATATACACATTCACACAGACTAAATTGGAACCAAACACACTCCGCCTAAACGATTACCGGCCTCACCAATGGGCTAAAAAAATAGAAGCAACGAAATTGAGAGCATGGAATTATCGGTCCACCAGCCCAGCCCAGCCCAGCCCAGACCAGCCCAGACCAGCCCAATAACTAACCGTCTTCTCTATCCAACCCACCTCTGTGTGTGTGTGTCTCCTCTCCCATCCGAGCCACGCCGCGTGCGATCCGATCCCGACACCACCGCCACAGGTGGCAGATCTGGATCGGAGCCGTCCGCCGCGGCGATCCCCGGCCGCACAAACCAGTCTCTCCGCCTCCGCAGAGGACGCTATGGAGGTTGTCCCCGCCGCCGAGACGCACGACGGGCAGAGGGAGAGGTTCGACCTCGGGCTATTGGTCGGCGACCTCGTCCTCGACGAGGACGTCAATAGGTACGCACCGCGGTGCCGCACGCCAGATCCCGGTCGTGGATGTGTGTTATTCCAAGCAAGCTTACCCCCTGTTGCGTGACTTGCGTTTCGTTGGTTTGGTTTCTCCAGTGACGACGAGTCGCTGGAGGGGTTGCGGCAGGAGCTTGAGGACTGCAAGAACGACGAGGTGATGCCTGTTGGACCAACATTTTTTTCTGTAAACTAGTAACGAGCTTCGCATGCCCCTGGGTATTGCATTGTTGTCTTTCTCAGCTCGCTGCCCAATTCCGAGCAATAAACAGTGTACCCTTCTATCTTTCTTTCTTGCGGATCACTGATTTTTCTGTTTCTGGATGGATGTAGGAAGTGGCAAACATCCTCGCTAACGGCGTCAAACTGCGTGATTACACAAAAGGCGTCGAGAACAACATACGCCAAATTGAGCTGGATTCTATACAGGTAATTGTTTGTCTGGTAGTTATTTCTGTCTGTCCATGAGAATATTAGATGGTCACTCTCCTCAACCATCCAAGTTAATGTGCTTCTAACAATCTAGAGCCGTTCTTTTATATATATGTGACTTGCAATTTGCATATGATGTTGACTAGTAATACAGTTAAAGTGTAGTTTTATTTTATTTTGAAATAAGAACTATTTAGCTCATTTTCCCACATGGTTATAAGGCTATTTAATCCATCAAATGCCTAACTTATTCTTACCTTCAAAAGTTTATGTTGTTCAAATAATTGCACAAGCTTTGATATTTTATGCAAAAAATTAGATTGATGATGTCTTCAGCTTTTGAATGTTGCATAAGTACAAATTAGCAGTGGTTAAATGTTGTGTTCCCTCTTTGTAGGATTACATTGGAGAAAGTGAAAACCTAGTATCACTGCATGATCAGATTCGTGACTGTGATAACATTTTGTCACAAATGGAAACTCTTCTGACTGGATTCCAGGTAATTGCATATTCCCATCTTTTCTGACAGTACTATCACGTCATTCGGTCATTCCTGATTCCCTTGTTTGCTGACCAGCTCAATGAATGTACAAAAGCATATTAGCATCAATTTTGGGTCATGCAAACTTTTAGTAGTACAGTTATCATTAGCAATTCAGGTGTTGTTTCTGAACTTTTCCTGTTATAGAAGTCTGCCTACTGTCAGCTACCTGAAAATTTACCACGAGCACATCCCTGCATTTTAAAGCTGTCCTTTTGTAAACTATATAACATGATGGCAACCCCTGATCCTTGGAAGTTCAACACTTTGTTTACCTGTACCACAATTCTATCCTCAATGTAATGTTCGAGTTTCAATTTATGTGATCCATGTGATTACTTCAGTGACCATACTTGAATGGAATAACTTTTAGCTTATTAATCACTCTATCTAGCTGGCCAATGTTGTCTATATTTTGTCTTCTGTTTTCCTCTATACTTATAGTCTTATTCTTTCACTTATAGACATAAGCACACCACTCTTTTACCATTACTAAGTCATTTTGCAATTCTTTTGACTTCTGTGTTAGACAGAAATTGGTTCTATAAGTTCGGAGATAAAGATCCTTCAAGAAAAATCTTTGGACATGGGATTGAAGTTGAAAAATCGTAAGGTTCGGTTCACTTCATACTGTACATTCTATCCATATGTTCAATTGTTCCTTCACTAATATCTTAATTTTTATACTCTTTTCCTATCTCAATGCATGCTAGGGGCTTTGTTTGAAATATCTAGGGGAACTCTGGTTCTATAACATAGATTCAACTGGCATAGTGTCCAACAGATCTCAATTTAATATAATGAAGTAATAAACTTAAAATTCAGAAGAAATTATCCTCAAGTCTAGAAAATTGCATTGATTCACATCAGTCAACCGGAGTACCGGACACATTCATATGCATGTGCATAGAATGCAATACTTTCCAAGAAAAAAGGTCCAACAAACATCCGTACATAGATGTGTTAACAAAACATCTTTTGAAGTGAGGAGAGAAGATGGGAATGACCGAAGGATGGTAGAACCTATCAAACAACCATCAACTCTATTTCTTCTAGTAAAAGATAAATCTTATACCCCCTCTTTGGCACAGTTTCTATTGGAGCTGTTAGCCTGTTAAACTGTTAAACATAAAAAAGCTGTAGTAGCCTATGAGTAGCGAGAAGCTGATATTATACCAAGAAGCAGAAGCTGTCTTTCACCAGCTTCTCCCATGTACTGGCTTCTGTTACAAAGGGGACTGATGATTACCATCCTAGAAAAAGGAATTCACTTGTTTGTGCTCTATACTTGTAGCAGGAATAGGAGAGATCAAGCATCAGTAGTGACACCATGCAATTATGTATAGGGAGTGGTGGAGCACGCACCTGAATACCTGCACATGTACAATCTTATTTTCAAAATACTGGATGAAATGACCCCATGGATCATTGGATATAGATTTGAACCACGCTTTTCTTTTTTATACATCAGTTTGTTTTATCTAGTATCACCAATTTCCTTTCTTTTCTGGTAACAGTGGTTTGTGGCACATGTTTACTTATTTTACTTTATGAACAAATTATTCTTAAACCTAAGCTACATAAGTAGGATCCACAGATATATTCCTAATGACACTGCATATATTGGATTTTTGGTTGACCTTGGCTGTGTTATCAACCTATACAAATTCATACCCTACAATATCTTAAAAGTATATGCCAGAGCAATAGAGCATACATAATACCTGTGTTTTATCATAGTTCTTCAATATCTAAACATGGAAATGATCTCCCTATCACTTAACATACAATAATGCTTCAGAACCATATCTTGTATGTATGTAAGGATATAAGTGGGGCGATCCACAAACCCACTTACAGGCCATTTAAGTGGGCCAACCCTTTAGTTACCCACTTAAATGGCCTATAAGTAGGTTCTTGGGTTAACCCACTTACATCCCTAGTTGTATGTGATTAAGGTTCGTCCTACATCATAAATGTTACCGAAGGAACAACCATGTGTTATATCTACCGGAGGAATTGATTTTAGAATTTAGATCACATAGTGAAACAATAGTGAAAGACATGGCATAACAACTTATGTAATGAGTCCCATCTGAAACATTTTAACTGCAGGTACTGCCATCTCAATCATCGAAAACTACTCTATCTTGGAATTAGTTTGCAGTATCTAAGCTTTTTGCATGTTATATTATATGTTTCTTCATTTTCATGCTTAGTTATCTCTATGGATTGTAATTTTGGTTCTTACTCCCTTTGGAAATACTGCAGGCTGCGGAGTCCAAATTGTCGAAATTTGTTGAGGATATAATAGTGCCTCCTAGAATGATTGATATAATTGTTGACGGAGAGGTCTTCACTATATTCTCTCTTCATTCCAACTTTTGATATTATCTTTGGGTGTTTATTTTGTAGATCAAATCTCAATTTGCTTTGCAATCACTCCTTTCTGGGTTTGCATCTTTTAGTTCATGTTCAATTGAAACTAACCATTCAACTTTCTATTATTTGGGTACCATGTATAGTTAAGTGGGGTATGTTTGATTCTTGCTCCCACTCTTGCTTAGCCTTCTTGTTAGGGTCCATTCTAAAGTGCTGATTGAATGAGATGACTCTTTGACCAAATAGTTGGAGGGTTCAAACGAGAGTGTATTTAATGGAAAAGTTGATAAATGGCTTATTTTTTTTTCAATTTTCATATAGAAAGTTTTGGAGAAATTACACCATTTAGGAGTTCGAAATGTGTGTCACGTTATAATCCAGTCCAATAATCTGTTGAGAAGCAGAATCGAACAGGGTCTGGTGAGGATGCATCACCTGGTTTCCTTGCCTAACCTTCTCTTGACTGATTTTGGAGAGGAAATCCTTGTTTTTGTGCCCTGGTCTATTAGTGATGGCCCAAGTGTAATTGTTTGGTGGAATTAATCCTATATGGAGAGTTGGGTAGGTAGGGATCAAAATATACATCCATGAATTCCATACATATCCTCCATATGTGGGTCTTACTCCCATGGAAGAGATGAGCGCAGGACAGATTTTAGAAGCTATGGTATTACACAAGGCAGAGATGGGTGTAAAGCCAATTTTAGAAGCTATGGCATTACTCGTTAGAGTTGTTAGGCAAGGCTTGGCAAGGGAATCAAACATGTAAATGGTTTCTTCTCTTCTGGCTTATTGCTTCCTTGAGAATCCTATCCTACAAATACAATCAGTTTAACTGGCCTTACAATCCTTTCTTAGGTCCCATTTTGATGATTATGTTTTTGTTGGTGCATGCATTGGTTTGTTTGACCTTTAGTTTCTATTCTTTAGCTATAGAAGATTTAAAATTGTTAGTAGTTGTATGTATCATTTGCCCCAAGCATAGTTTGATGTAAGATTTACTTTGTTGACCCACCAGCTTGCAAATTGCTTCTCTTGCAGTTAAAACAGTGTTCAGCAGTCCTGATTTATTTTATGGATCACTGATAATGACTTATGCTTTGAATCTGCAGGTTAATGAAGAATACATGAGAACACTTGAGACTCTAAGCAGAAAAATCAAATTTGTTGAGGTTGACACCATGGTTAAATTGTCCAAGGCTCTAAAAGATGTTCATCCTGAGGTTGAGAGACTTCGGCAGAAAGCAGTCTCAAAGGTTCGAAAAACAATTGCTAATTTTATTTCTAATTTTCTATTCATGTATGTTCCATCACATGTGAGCAGATTTAATATTATATGTTGCTGAATGTGTAACATGCATTTCATCTTTGTATAATCGTACATGCTTATTTTTGTCAGGTGAACGAAGGGGGTATTTGATTGTCTGTTAGTTTAATTCGTTGAATTTAATGAAGCAGTGAGATATACAGGTGTTACTAAATTAATGTGATGTGGTGGTGTCAAGCATTGAGTTATCCATGGCTTCTGATGTCTATGTTTTATATGGGGTGGGTGGATAATGTGTCATGCCCTTGTGCCTGTAGAGTTCACTGGTTCGCCGGTTTGGTTAGTTGGCTCTACACATGTATGTAATGAATTCTCAGGTCATATCTCTACTACTCTAAAAGCACTGTTTTGATCATGCCAACCTCTCCCCTTGCACCCCACTCTCGTTCACACGCCATGTTTTCTTTGCCCAACATGTACCGCCTCTCCCACCAGAAGCAAAACGGAATCACTGCAGAACCACCAGCCTGTTTTTGGAGTTACCAACAAAATAACAAATCCACCCATATGCTCTAAATGGATAAGAGAGGTGTTTTTTCTCAACTCAAATTCTCCCCTTTTTCTTTCTGAAGAGATATGAAATATTTAACTAAGAATGGATTTCATTCTACTTTCCTATTTATCTCTCATCAACTGTTTCACGTTTTCAAAGTCATTATTTGTTCCTGAGTTTAGAGTAGTAGAGATATGACCTTAGAATTCATTACATGCATGTGTCCCTGGGGTGAGTTTCCCAAAAGTGTCACGGCGATATATCATTGTTATGGCGACACCATAACAACCATGGTTGGTGTACACCCACACCACCTGAGTTCGATTCATCAGGCTCAAATTGGGTGCTTAATTCTTCTCTTGTAAAATATACATGTTTCATTTTTTGTCAGGAGAGTGTATGGCAGTTGTAATGGAAGTGATGACTAAATCTACTTGTTGCCAAGAAATGCTCCCTATATGTATTTCGCCGATTAAATTTTTATGTATAGCTAATCCAAAGCAGAAAGCTACTAAAGAGATTCTATAACTGATGACTGATGCGTTCATAATTGTTATTGCAGATTTTTGAGTTTGTCATCCAAAAGTTTTATGCCTTGAGAAAACCGAAAACAAATATTCAGATTCTACAGCAGAGTGTTCTTCTTAAATACAAGTATGCCAAACTATCTTTTCTTGCCCTGTCATTTTTTCTACTTAGGGCAATCTTGCATGTGCAATGTTCAATGGATAATCACTGGGGTCACTGGTGATGGCACTTTCCATGCCTCCAGATTGTTATCTGAAGCCAGGAAACTACTTGTCATGAATCTAATGGGAGACTGCGAGAGGGAAGAGAGGGGTGAAAATGGCTGGAAAACTGCCTGAACTTTTTCTGGAATCATATTTTTTCTCGAAAATGGAATCAAAAACGGTAGAGACGGAAATGAAAATGATATCAGAACTATTGGAATATTGGAAACGGAACTAATGGAGCGGAAATATGCTGGTATGGGTGAAAATCAATAGTTCACATCAGAAATACCGAATGATAAAATTATAAACTCACACATAATTGCACCATGGAACTCAGTTTATTTAACACAAGTATACAAAACAACAAAGTACGTTCCTGTGTGGATGTGTGAAGCAGATGAAGTTTATTTTTCTTATTCCCTTTGCAATCTCTTTTTTTAATGAGCAGTCCAAGTGTATTCTCAAAACATATATGTTTGATTCTTAAACCAAACATTACCTCAAGTCAGCAACGATTAGTTTTAATCTACTCACAATGATAACTACAAGGACAGTTGGTTTGGTTGGTTCGTTCCTCCATAGTGCAACAATAGGTGGTGGGTTTGATACTTTCTCCCAGCACCATTTTTGTTGATTTTACTGTTAAACATGGCAATGTGCTGGGCCATTGCACTGCAAGGGGCATAAATGGGGTAGGCTAGACCCTGTTAGGGGAGCAAAATGGTATACCAGTTGATGGGCTAATGATCTGGTTTGGGCTTACGGTAACAATCTGTAATTTTCTCAGAAATTCCAGTTGAAAACGGTTTTATAAAATGGTTGGAAAAATCTATCCTGTTTCTGATACTGTTTCCAGGACACATTACCATTTCTGCACAATTCTGATACTGGAAGAACCGAATAAGTGGTTGGTACAAAACAGAAATGTTATCATGTCGGTTGGGAACAATGTTTACAAATTGCCTAGTCAATCCTAGTCATCATGGGACCGATCAGGAAACTAATCGCGATTAGCCGATTAGTCACGATTAGTCGATCCTGGTCAACTTGAGAATTTCCATTCCCTTTTCATCCCTAGTAAAGAGCGGATCCTTTTTTACATGTTTCTGAGGCACATACTATTTTTGTAACTTGCGCTGTAGGTGATTTGCAGACCTAGTGGATCAAGTGTATATTGTTCCTTTAAAGCTCCATTTGGCTTTGCATTGTATTATAATACTCTTGTTTGGTGCAACTGCTTTTAGACATTTTGGCATTAGTCAAACTGCTGTTCTTTTAATTAAGTTGCAAACTACAATGTTTCAAACATATGGAACAAGTTGGAGAGACATGACAGCTGAATAATATATGTATATCATCTAATCTTAATTTCATACGTAAAACATAATATAATTATTATAAGTTTATGTTTCTACAGTAACTACAATAAGCCACACCAGAACAGTGCAACCACAAACTGTGCCTAAGTGCCTTGACATGGCCATATGATTAAATCTTCACTCCTTTTTTCTAGTGCTCAATTTATTTATTGTTCTCCATTGCAGGTACACAATAGTTTTCCTGAAGGAACATGCAAAGGAGATATATGTGGAAGTTCGTGCAGCATATATCGATACCATGAATAAGGTGAATGTTACAGTAAATGTCATAACTATGATGTCAATAGGTACCATACTATCAATGTATGACCTGGACCCCTGGTCCAATTGTTTGTCCAAAGTGTGTAGAGTTTGTGGCTTAGTACTGAACTGTTGTACAAAGTGTAGACTGTAGAATAGTAGCATACTAGCATGCGTGCTCAGGGTTCCAAAGTTAGTAACTATTTGTAAATCCTAGGCAAAGGGGTCTCAAAGTCCCAAGCTAGTTGCTTCATGTTTGTGCTGCCTTCCAAAGTGTGGTTTGGCCATTGGTGACTTTGCACTCATTTCTGGACAAATATATAAAGCTAATAAATCTTAAAACCTATTAATAAAAAAGGATAAACACTATAGTTAGGGAATAAAAGAAGGTTTGGGGATAGAGGGACTTGAACCGTCGTGACTTAGAACTTGAGAGATTTTCCTTTTGCTAGAAATTTCATTGCTGCCAGTATTGACATGAGAATGTAACTCTCTTTTTATCCTTGTATGATTTATCCACTTTTTAAAAGATTTTGAAACTATGAATTGATGGATTTGATTATTCAATATTCAATTGGAATGGATTTACAATAATTCTAAAAAAACATGGATGTTGCAGTGCATTTCTGTATTTCTTCATTCTGTTCCTTTTGTAATTCACTGTGTAATATCTTTGGTATCAACCTTCGTCCTTCGCATATACAGACTTAGTTGGACTCTCAGGTAGGAGCCTCTCCTACTGATTTGCCTAAAAAAATACTTAGTTGGACTTCCGGCATAGATTATGTAATGCTACTAGTCTGTATGACAGCTTATAACTTATTCAATGTAGTACTGCATAAGAGCAACAACAGAACCTCTAAACATCTACATTATGTATTTTCTTGGATATTTTGGAGTAAATGCTTTCATGACATTTTTACTATTACTATCAACTTTCAGGTGTTGAGTGCACATTTTCGTGCGTATATTCAAGCATTAGAGAAATTACAGCTGGACATAGCAACCTCTACTGATTTACTTGGAGTTGAAACTAGAAGTACAGGTTTCCTTTTCTCCATTGGAATAGAGCCTCTGAAGTCCCGTTCTTCTGTGTTTTCTTTGGGTGAAAGAATAAATATCTTAAAGGTATTTTACTTCCTGAAACAATAATAAATTAATAATATAAGGTTATTCATGAAACAATTCACTATTTAAGTTTATCAATGATCAAGCATGGCTTGAATGTCTGATAGCTAAACTGGGTCATGTGACAGTATAAGGTTTACAACAACTAATGAGAACATGCCACAAGATGTCATGCACTGCACATCAGCAAATTAATTATTGATTGGTACATGAGGAACAAGTATGGTTGCCATAATCTCTGAATAAATGTGGCTAATTGTGAGACATATCTTGTTCATATAATCATATTTTAGTTTACCCTCTAAACTTTCATGAATACATGGCATATGGACTCGTCCATACCATTAATGACAATTATACAAGTTCAGCAACATAATGGCGCAATTCCCAAGTTTAGGGACACAGATGACGTTAAGGATCAAGGACACGCCTTTCTCAAGTTTGAGAATACAGTTCTCTAGTCTACTGCAATAGGTCTAGTCAAAGTCGGTCAACCAAGTTTTCTTGTTATAGTTGATTGGACAAGCAAATCTCGATGCATAAAAAATATTTAAACATACTCGAATTCTTCTCGCTGTATCTAGACTACTGTCTTAATTTTTTACCTCTGTAAGTATGTTCATTGCAGTTTCCTACTGAAAATGATTACCATATTTTATTAAGAATATGAGCTGGCAATGTTGAATTTTGAAAACCATATTGTTGCATAAGGATAGTATAGTAGTGTCATTTCTTTCTGTCATATGTGCTTTTGTTGGTATATCAGGAAATTGATCAGCCTGCCTTGATACCTCACATAGCTGAAGCCAAGTCACAAAAATATCCATATGAAGTTCTTTTCAGAAGCTTGCAAAAACTGCTGATTGATACTGCTACTTCAGAGTAAACTTGGCTTTCCTTGTATTTTATTCATATTGAATGAGTGGCACGGTGGCAGTCTGATAGATATGCACTAACTGTAGGTACCTTTTCTCTGATGATTTCTTTGGCGAAGAATCATTATTCAATGACATATTTGCAGGTTTGTTTTGTCCGATGATTTCTTTTTTGCATCTATTTTTGTATGATATGTAGTAATCTTCTTGGATAAGTATACAGTGTAATTCCATCATTCAATTCTAGCATGTAAACACTCTCACATGGACCATTGATGAGATTTGGATGGATCATATTTTCATGGATGTGATAGAACCTTCATATGCTGATATGCATGTTTTTGTATGCAGAGACAGCTCGACAGTTGACATACTTCCTTTTGGTTGATCATAGTATCATACTATTGAGGATATACTTGATTAATATTGTGCTTGTTAGAGATAACAGATTATATACCATCCAGATTGTATCTCTATCTGTGCTGTTAGACTAAGTGACTACTATGTATTTAGTATGCCCCCAATATTGAGTTTGTGGTTACCCTGATGTAATTTTGTTGAAAAATAAAAACAGCCTTTGTTATGAACTTTGATGGCTGAGCATAAATCATCTCAGCTGTTTAGAAAATGTGCATGGTAAATTGGTGATTGAGTCAATTGAGGTTAAGAAACTTCTTTAGTTACACTAGCAACCACAGTAATATTATATTTGCTCATTTGATTTTACATCAGGAAATAATTTTCGTTATTTTTTGTCATGTCTCATATTTCTTGGTGTTATTTTTGTCAAATCAGGCCTACTATTATCACTACTATCTACCTGAAAAAAGTTAATGAATACTATACGTTAAAAATTCACATAAACATCAGACAGGTGATCTTGGTTACTTTTTCCTTCAGGACCAATTCAAGTTGTAGATGAACATTTCAATGCTGTGCTCCTCAACTGTTATGACGCGATTGGCATAATGCTTATGATCCGAATAATTCATCAGCATCAGGTACCCTTTCATGCATGGTGTACAGTGTACTTAACCTATGCAACAACTTCTGGCTAACTATGCCTTCGCCTATGTTAGTAGACTATTTATTTCTTGTGATTACTGCTCATGCTCATATTGTGAAAGGATGACCATGCTAGGTTTTCATACCTTTGTCACCAATATTCTAATTAGTTGTCAAGCAGCCATCAGTTTTGAACTAGTTCTAGGAAGCAATTGACCAGTTTTTAAGTTTTGTTAGATCTGTCGTCAACCCAAAACTTAGTGGGGTACTGGCTGCTGGTTTTCTCCATAAACTGGCCAAAATCATCCACTCTTGTACCATTTTACTGAAGAGGTTAAATGATATATTTAATTGCATCAGTAACTCCAACCTGTGGTAGATTCTTTCAAGTAATTCATAAACTGTTTTGTGCAGCTCATCATGTTACATGTGAGAAATCTCTAAGTGGAATTGATGTTTTGTGCAGCTCATCATGTTTAAGCGGCGAATCCCATGTTTGGACTCTTACTTAGACAAGGTTTGTCTTTTGTTGCTCATGTATTAAACTCTATATTCATACCAACTTTATTAATTTAAAAGTCACCCTTTTCCAAAATTCCAAACCCAATGCTATAGTTGTCATGAATCTTTCTTCTGTTTCAAATTCATCAAGTTCATTTATGCACAATGTACAGGTTAACTTGTCACTCTGGCCTCGCTTCAAGATGGTGTTTGACCTGCACTTGAACAGCTTACGAAATGCAAATGTTAAGACTCTTTGGGAGGATGATGTCCATCCTCACTATGTCATGAGGAGATATGCTGAATTTACAGCTTCTCTCGTTCATCTCAATGTTGAATATGGAGATGGTCAGGTTGGTTGATCACATTCAAGTCAACCTGAGAGTTCATCTTTCAGAATTCCTTGATCCACATGCATTGTGATAAGCAACCCCTTTATGTGGCCTATGGGTGGTTTCTATCTGCAGCTTGATCTTAATCTCGAGCGACTGCGGATGGCTGTTGAGGACTTGCTTGTTAAATTGGCCAAGATGTTTGTTAAACCAAAGTTGCAAACTGTTTTCCTAATAAACAATTATGATTTGACTATTTCCATATTGAAGGTAGGTGTTGATAGTACAAGCTCCATTAAGTTGCACTGTAGCTGCAATCTACTAGCATCACCTTTAAATTTGTTATGATTTTTGTCATACAGGAAGCTGGTACTGAGGGTGGAAAAGCACAACTTCACTTTGAGGAGGTTCTTAAGAGCAACATTGCAATATATGTGGTATGCAGTTTGCACTTAGAGGAAATGTAGATTTATGTATGGTCATAACATAACACATCACAGTTTGGTGGTGTCAATGGCTTCGTTCACCCCACAATTCAGTATCGTTTTCATCAGCGATCCTTTCTCAATGTTTGTTCTTTCTGGAAATTGCACTGTACAACTTATTCACTGCTGAGTACTGATTGATCATCAAATAATTTCCATGATCTATGGATGATTTTTCATTTTCAAACTACTAAAGAACTTTTACAACATTGAGATGATGAAACATACTTGCAGCTAACATCATTCACACGAATGTCTCAATTGCACCTGTTTAATGACATATCTGCCAGTTTTTGGATTCTATTTGCTGTGCATTTGAATCTGTTTAATGACCTATCTGCCACTTTATTTCATTCCATTTGCTGTGCATTTTCCATTTGATTCTAGAATTTTGACCTATCCAGAAAAGTAGGAGAGTTTATTGGTCAAATTGCCAGTTCAGTAATAGGTGTTGGTTTCTTAGGACTACCAAGTCCATCTTCATGAAATGCCATGTTCCACTCTGTGATCTGTTTGACTTTTATTACTGACTTTCTTCGCCCTTTTGAAATCTTTAGACCTTACTAACAATATTCACAGAGAGGGAGCTGTAGTTTGTCTTGGTGCTGATTTAACATTTACATGCTATGAAAAGATATTGTGATGAAATTCTTGGAGTAATAGTTTTTAAAGTTTTCTAGGAGTAAGCTCATGTAATGAACAAATATTTCTTCAGGAAGAACTGCTTCTGGAGCATTTCAGTGATTTGATCAAGTTTGTCAAAACTCGCCCATGTAAGTTGATACATATTACAGCATCATGATGTTCCTTCTTTTATTTATTTGTTTAGAATTATATCTTGTCTTCGTGTGAACTTTACCAGCGGAAGACACAGCTACAAGATCGGACAAGGCTAGTGTTAGTGACGTTGAACCATTAGTCAAGGATTTTGCCAGTCGGTGGAAAGCTGCAATTGAGCTTATGCACAAGGATGTCATTACATCTTTCAGCAACTTCCTGTGCGGAATGGAGATCTTGAAAGCAGCACTCACACAGCTGCTGCTGTACTATACCAGGCTCACTGAGTGTGTCAAGAGGATTAATGGTGGTTCTGCCCTCAACAAAGACCTGGTCTCCATATCCTCTATTCTGTATGAGATCAAGAAATACTCCAGGACCTTTTAATTACGTCCTGCCCATGTATACTAGTTGAGGGCCCGTGGTGTATTCTTATTTTGTAATGAAAAGTTGATATATGGTATGCAGCGTGGTGCTGCAGAAACATCACGTTTTGATGTGCTATAACGACAGATCCGTTGGGTTTGACCCCTTCCTAGGACGGAGCCGGTTGATTCTGCTGTGGCATATGGTTAATGTTGAGAAATTACACTGTTGTATGTATCAAAGTTTCAGTTGTGATGTTTATTCGTGGCCTTCTTGCTCTGAAAGCCTGTATGTTCTGTCCTATATGTTTTCCATGAGAATTTTTTATTGGCTCCGAGTATATCAAAACGGTCCGTACAGTGGGTGGCCATTCACAAATCACAATTGATGCCTCAGACAAAGGCATGCTTTATTTTGGTAACATTGCCTCGTGCTCCGTCGGCTGGCCAGTCGCCTCCACCCGACTCCCCCGCGTTGGCCACAACATATATGGAGCCCAGCTTCAGTCTTAAATACGAATTTCTGGACATCTTTCGTGTTCAGATAGCTGTATTATAATAGATGATCTGTACTTTTCAATGATTTGGTCCCATACCAAAATTCAGTATGAGTAGTCCAGAATCATCAAAATAATTTGCGTTACCTTTTTAGTCCAAGTTAAAGTAGCCAATATGACTCTTGGTTACTCGATTTAGACTTTTGTCTACAAACCTAGAACTACTAAGGTTTGCTCCCTATCTCCATAATAAGTTTGTTCTAAATGAAACTCATTTTAGGAACATTTCCATTGTACTTATTATTTTTGACTTCTTATTTATAGCAATAGCAAACCTTTTTATTTAAATTAACTTGCTATTTTGCTATTAACTCTAATGTACTTGTTAAATACGACTTTCTATTTGAATGTAGCTATATTTTATCAATTTATATACATGTAAAGAAAATGAAAATAACTAAACAAACTCAACACTCAATAGAATAACAGGTTTGGTTGGCGTGCTAGATGTAGCAAGTGTAGAGAGAAGAATAACAAACCTTCTAAAATAACAAGTCAAGTAGCAAGTACAATGAAAATGTTTTTAGACCATATTTATTATTTTAAAAGATAACAAGTGTGATAACAAGTACAATGGAGTTGCTCTAACATGCTTACGTACAATTATACGACATAACCCGTTCAATAAAACTGTCCATATCAAATGGTAGTGGATGCTTAATAACTGTCTGTTCACCTAATATTCGGTCATTTAAAACTTATACTTACGTTATTCGTTAGTGGGTCATCAATCCAAATTCATTCACCTATTGCCTACATTATTCATCTAATCATCTCACTAAAACTATAATAAATTACTAAACAAACATGCTACCTACGTTATACTGCACTACAGATATAAAATAAGTAAAATAACAATGCCCAACAAAAACTAGACTATAATACAACTAAACTAGGTAATCTATATTTATATTTACTCATCGATCAGTACAATAGACAACATAACTAACTACAATTTAACTAACTTAAACTACAAATCTATAGTAACTAAGTTTTGCTAACAAAAACTATCTGACTAAGCTAACCAACTAAACTACTCCATACTAACTAAGCTGGAAAGAAAGACTAACCCGAATCTAAAGATGTACGCCTCCTTATATAAATCCTCATATCGACCGTTGGTTGTTTAATAGAGGATGCATGATCTCGAAAATCGACCATTGGTTGATCGAAAGAGCAGCAAAATGTTTCATATCGACCAACCAATATTCAACAAGAGCCTAATGGTATGATTTTGTTCTTATCGATAGTTTTTTTAAATAAGTCAAATTGACAGATCAAAAGTTGGCAGTGGTCTATATCTATATTTTTTAAAATTGACCTAAAATCATAATTTCAAATAAAACATAATTATTAAAAAAATTCATTTGTCACCCATCATCGTTGACACACGTAGCACCGCTAGCACAAGATAAGCTAAGCATGTAGGCCACGAGTTGTTGCACCTATCGTCTACTCATGTGTGGGTCATCCATTGTGACGATCAGATGACCACAACCTCACCTAAGGGTGGCAATATATCCGACAGGTCAAAATTTGAGTATGGTTTTTACCCTACGGGTCTTGGAACAACTTTTCCACATTTCAACTCCCTCTTCCCATAGTCCACTCCCAGTGTCCCACCCGCATCGCGTGACAGCCTCAGTCAGAGTACCAAACACATGAGGGCCGGGCAATGGCTGTCCATCCCATTGCACCGCCACCATCGATGGGGTCGTCAGGTCACCATACCCTACGGTTTCAGTCGCCTCCTCTTACTGCTCCAGCTTCCTTCCCTATTGCTTTGGCCGTCATGGGCCACGCTGAGTGCCTCTAGCCGCATCTTGTCACTGGCTTTATTCAGTTTATCAGTTATATCTTATCAAATTTAGTCGCTTCCGATCGTTTTAGAACGCCTACAACCTTCCTTGGATGTTTCGACCACTTTCAGCCTCCTCTCGCCATCCTAGCCTCCTTTGGCCACCCTAGCCGCTTCTCATCGGATTCACTTTATCGTCATTGGATCCACTCTACCGCTACTAGATCTGCTCTGCCATTGATTGGATCTACTCAGCGGTCACCTAGATCTACAGTTGCAGGCTTTGACCATCGCTGACTGCTCTATAGGCACCTCCAGCCGCCATCAGCTACCCCTAAGCTGGCCTCGCCCGTCCCAATCTGTCAGGTTTGTGTAGCCTCAATAAGTCTAAGTTTAACTTAGGATTTGAACTCATAAATATATACAGATCAAATCGAAAAAAACATGTTTAGATTTAGATTCGATATTAGCTAACCTCTTGACCCAAACCTAGAGTCTCATGACACCTGACCCAACGTTGCCACCGCTAGCCCAACCTGGCCGACCCGCGTCGCCTATAGAAGAGGTCGCATGCTCTCCATTTCGAACGGATCGGACGCAGCAGAGTGAAAAAAAAAAGGCGAATCCGCCCTCCCAATCCGCCGCCGCCGCCGCTTTTCGTCGGTAAGACTACTGATCAGTCTCCCCTTCCTGCCCTCCTCCGATCTATCTATGCGCGGTGGCGGCAGCCGGATCTTCCTGCGAGATCCCGTCCTTTTTCTTTTCATTTTCTCGCGTGCTCGCGGACAATGCTGGATCGATGGCGGAATTCGTTCGCCGTCCCGAGCGTGCGGTGTGAATGTGTGATCCGTCCGTTTGTAGGGTCCATTTGCACACACCCCGGGTGTTTGGTTGTTGTGGTGTCTATGGCTTCCATTGGGTTTCTTGATAGAAATTGCATGGCGAACATAAGCCAAGAAGGGAACTGTCCGAGATTCACTTGTAAGTCAAATTGTGCGTGCCTATTCCAAATTGGGCCTTTTATCGCTGGTGGCTGTGTGGTGGGTCGAATTATGGATTCTGTTTTGTGCTTTTGGAAGAAGATTGCAAGATCTGTTGGTTTAGTTTTTTTTGTCTTGGTTGGACTGGATTTCCTAGAAAACATGGCACCGATCTTATCCGCGTGATGATTATGTTCACCTCTTCTTAGGTATTGACATGACGATGGCAGTATGTGCATCATTGTCCTTGTCAAGATGAGCTTGATCTTGCCATTGAATTTCAGATTTAGTATTAAAAGATGTCACCTACCACTTCATAGCGATATAGAAATCTAGTGGGGACCTGATAAGTGGACGGGAGACGGGGAGAGTTGCGTTTTTTAGTTTTCTTGTTAATTTCACAAATACATAGAACGATGTTGCTATCTGTGTGCTACTGTGCTACAGAAGATTAGAATGTTGCTTTAAAAGATCATGCTTCTCACAATGCTGAGTGATGAACACACCAGAACAACAACAGTTCTTGTTCTGTCCATCTCACAATGTTGATTGTTGAACATACCAGAAAAACAAAAGTTCTTGTTCTGCCCCTTATCTGTGCATCTCTTTCAACTTCCCTTCAATTCACTGGTACTTGTTTACACTTTTTACACTGAACGTGTAAATTGGAAGCATGATTTATGGTTCATACAACATTTTTTCTTCACAAGAAAATTTAGGGTGCGAGACGAGTTAAAGCGTTGCCTTTTTCTGTGTTATATGTATTGGTATTGATTAATTACCAATGTGCATGCCAAATTGCCAACACAACTTATGCCAGTTCACATGCCATTTCTGATTAGAATGTTGTACACATGCTTGATTTTTTTTTTTTGAAAATGGGAAGTATCTGTTAATCATGTTAGTGTCGATACTTTTCGACTAAGCATTAGGGATTCAGATTCTTTGTAGCTGTTTTATATAATTTGTCCACAAAGTTAAACCAAATATAACCAAGAAAAGAAAAGGAGCTTGGTGATTTTTTGAATTGTTCTATTAATCTAGACAATTGTACAGTAATACACTTGTATTTGTTGGAGATCTGCTCTGCGCTATCTTGCAGGATACAGATTCCACTGCACTGTGCACAGTATATCTTCCATTGATTTGAGAACTACATGTTATTACACATTTTTTGGAGTTAAAAAAAATGGCTGAAAACTAGAAATTAAAACGAGGGAGATTGAGAAGCAAAAAAATAATTAGTTTGTTAGTTACCAGAAGCTTTGGCCAGTAAAAATCTGATGGAAATCTCTCCATTTTCTCTGAATATAAGGTCTTCAAATTGTTATCTTTGATCAGATCATGTTTATATGTTTGTCTTAAATTTTTGCACAGTTTCTCTTGTCAACATCAATATGAGTCGTGGGGGGAGTGCTGGTGGTGGCCAAAGTTCTCTGGGTTACCTTTTTGGAGGCAATGAGGCCCCTAAACCAGCAGTTGCACCAGCACCTGTAGCTACACCAGTTCCAGCTGTGGCTGCTCCTACTGAGAAAGTATCATCTGCAAAAGGTGATGTGGCCAAGCAGATTCCAGCTGGGATTCAGGGCAGCCAGACCAACAACAACTACCACCGAGCTGATGGCCAGAACACTGGAAATTTCCTTACAGTATGGCTTTTTCTTTTTACGTTAACCTTTTATTTGTTATAATTTCCATGATGTTTGAGCGCCTCTCAGCAAAGTGTGCTTCCCTTGTATGGCCACCGGGAGCACCATTAGAGTGTGGGATACTAGGATGGACATTGGTTCCATTGGGCCTCCAAGCATGCAAGGGCAACATGGTGGGTGTGCTGTTGGTTGTTGATATCATTCAGCTTCTTCAGGATGATAGCTAAGACGGACGCCAGGGGCATCTTCAGTGACTGATTGGGGCATGGTGGAAGGCTGGAAGCCGCAAGAATGTCGGAATCTGATACCAATATACTATGTCTCTAGGATAGTGACCTTAATGGTAGCTATAGAAGGTAGCTGGCCTCTCCTTAGCCAGTTTTCTGCCCATGGTCGATAAGATGTCAGAGCAGAAAACTGGCCAAGGAGAGGCTGGATGTCAGGGCCAACGGTAGCAACAGCAGGGGATGCGACAACAGAGAATAATAGATGAGAATAATATTCCTTTATTGGTTGTCTCCAAGAAAGGCCTACTGCTCTTTACATATAGAGCTGTAGCCAATTACAAATCAAAGTCTAAATTGACTCCAAAACCTAATAGAAGTAGAATTCTTAGTCCTAGTAGAATCAAGCCCTCTAAACTTAATTTTTCTAGACAAAATACAAAATAGACTTTATCTAGTACTTCCTAATATATATAAATTTTAAAATAAGGATTTTAACCACTTTGATTCACTGCCACCTTAGGCTTTCTCCAACTGTACGCCTTGCCGAATATAACACGCGACTAAATGAAATATTTAGTTTGTGTTTCCAGGACTGAACTCTTCCTTTTTTATTTGAACCTTTAGTTATGGCTATTGCTAATTTCATATGCTCTTCGGTGTGCTGCACAATGAAATTATCCAAGAGCCATGGATACTGATTGTCCGTGTGGACCATCTTAGCATCTCTATCTTATATTACATATATTTCTGTTGAGTTGTGATTGTGAATGTTTATCACCATCTTAGCATATCTGTTTTATGATTTATTTGGACTCACCAATCCCCATAGACCGCAAAACATATTTTGCTCACCCACTGGTTGCAGTATGAGACTGATATTTCTTATCCATGGGTCTGAAACTGCTGTTTGGCAATCTGAATGGCATTTGCAGGACCGCCCTTCGACCAAGGTCCATGCTGCTCCGGGTGGTGGCTCTTCCCTGGGCTACCTGTTTGGTGGCAACTGATGCTGGTCCTGGTGTGCTGTTGCACCTGATGAAGAAGAAGAAAGTTACTGTTATCCGTTCTATCTGAATTGAGGACTCCCATTGTTATCCTTCAATTCATGTCGTTACCAGGGTTGTCGAAATCGCATGGCAACCACGTGGTAGCTGGCGATTCGTCCTGCGTCGGTTTAAATCGAACCGGCTGGTTTGATTTAAATTCAAAATTGAAAAAAAATCTTATAATAGTAATGAATTAAGATTATTTATGTTGAAATTAATTTTAAAAAATATCAAACTATCATAAAGTTATGAACCGAACAATATAAATAAAAATACAAAATACAAAAATAATTCACTTTTCAATCTTCTTGATACATTATCGTTTGATTCTTTGTATATAGCTAGGGAGTGCTATTGGATTAATGTTATATGTTTCATGTAAGATTATTTGCATGTATGTTGGGCTCTTTGAATGCAATATGTAATTGTTAATAGTTTATTTAATTGTCTGCAGCAAATATAGTATATACTTGTCAGTATTTTATGTAATTGTCAGAGCAAACAGAGCATATATTTGTTAATATTTTATGTAATTGTCTAAAGCAAGCAAACAGAGCTTATATTTGTCAATATTTTATGTAATTGTAATCTGAATTTTTATGTGAAGTTACGAACTTATTGTATTGTGAGTCTTTAATTTATCTTAGAAAACAAGATTCTGCGGTTTTAATTTTTGGTGGTTGTGCATTAGCAGACTGTATATATTGGTTCACGATTCATAAACTGCCTTTCGGTCACAACCAATATATATTACAACCTTGTTTACTTATCGAGCACACGTTGGATCCGTTAATTATGTTATTGGTGAGTTTACTCATGACGATTTGGGGAAGATCTAGGTATTGGAAAAAATAGAGTTGGGACTCAATTAACATTAAAAATCTTTTACAGTGGTTGAGCATGTACGATGGTAACTAATCATCAAACCGTGGTTACTGAGTTGGTACTGTTTTAGTGATTACAGAGCCTTATATCATGTTAAGCGACTATCAAAAGCTGTGATTATTGACCATCAATCCGTGCATACCGATCACTAAACGTTTTGCAAATTGATTTAAGTGTAAATTTAAAATGCAATTTTTGACCGAATTGAGCCATTAACCATTTGATAACCATGGTTACCACCCCACCCATCCGAGTGCAAGAAGGGAATTAGGGAAGGAACACTGGTCGTTACGTATGACTCTGGAAAACACCCTGCCTGCCTGGGATCATAATCTGTCGCTTAGGCAAATCGTATGGCTGAATCTTCCAAAAAGTTATCAAGTTGTCCCTGTGCCTGGTTCCGTTTACATTTGTTGCTCTGTGCTCAGGGTTGACATATGTGTGACAGATTACCAGTCCGCCCGCTATACATTCTTTCTTACTCGATCCGTATAATCCTAACACTTGAAAATTGATAAAAATTACATCGAATTAGATAGTTTTTTTGAATAATTTTGAATATGGTTACGACCATCGACTAGCACGCAGCTCCGAGGCTATCTATATCTAGTACTTACACCTGACACCTGACTCCTGAGTCAGTCCTGCCTAGCTAGCTACTCCATGCGTAGTACTCTCTCCGGTACACAAAAAGAAGTCGTTTTGGACATGATTTCATATACCAAGGAGCAATTAATTAGTGTGTATTTTTCATGTTTGCTCCTATTAAATATAGTACAAGAGTAAACATAGCACGAAAAACAAGAAAAAAGTAGTACTACTTGAGAGGTATAGTTGTCCAAAATGCACAATAAAATGCAAAACGACTTGTTTTAGCAATCTCTTGATAGAAGCCTAAAACAATTTATTTTTGTGTACCGGAGGGAGTACGCGGCGACAAAAGTAGTATCTAGTACTATGTCTTCTCTTGGATCGACATTAGGGTAGGGAGAGGCAGGCAGGCACAAAGATCATCAATTCGGTAATTGCTGCCGGAGCAAGTGCAACGCTACTACTCCCAGTGATTACGCATTTAAATGTCCACTTAATGATTCCAGCGGGCAGTTACACGCTGTCCACCGTTTCTACTTTCTGGAGTACTTATCAAGACGAAGGGGGGCATGCACCAAACAGTCGTATATGCATAGCATTTTTATAATGCATAGCATTTTTAGTTTTAGTTGTATATGATAAAAAAATACTTAGACGAAATAAAATCTAAAGATAGTAGGGGTATTATATACGTAAAAAATTATATTTTATATAAATTTTCAATATAAAAATATTATATTTTAGAATAAAAGAGTAATTAAAATGAGCGCACTAAAATATCCATTTCATTTGGCCTCCAGCCTCCAGGTGTGTTTTACGTACTCCTCAGCGCCTCACCACTTTCCCGGTAGCTCAATCAAAACCAAACCGTCCGTCTCCAATAAACGGTTACCAATCCACCTTAAAACCCAATTATTATGGTAATAATAGGTCTAAAAACCATTTTTATTATGGTAATAATAGGTCTAAAAACCATTTTTCCAACTAGCGGTCATACCTACAAATTTTACATTAACATTAGAAACGTGTGTAGTTTATAGTGCAACTTACCAATTTTGCATTGTTTATGTTGTTAAAAAATTAGGGAAAATGTGCATACAAAAATATAAACAGTTCATTTTTCTCTTTTATATTGCAGGTTGCTCCTATTAAAATTTCCAAGGAAAACCAACGTATCCATGCATAACATTTCAGCTTGTTAATTACTTAAATAAAAGTGAAATATCCTATCTCATAAAAACATTAAAATGATAGAAAAAGTTGGTTTTCACATAGTTACATTATGTTTTCACTAGTGACATAAAATTCATAAAAATTGTTATGGGTGAAGCTTTTTATCTTCAAAAAGGGGCAAATTTAGTAACAAAAGAAAACATTGAAAATGTAGGGGGTTCCTTGCAAAACCTCCCTCTCTATTTAAACCCTCCTCCCATGATCCCAAAGTACACCACGATCTCGATCGCCATGGATGCCACTCCCAGCTCCACTGACCATGAATACCTCCTGCTGCTGCTCCCAACCTCCGCCTCCTTCCTCTCTCCATACCTCGCCGTCCTCCTCGTCGCCTGCTCGCTGCTGTGGCTCTTCCCTGGCGGCCCCGCGTGGGCGCTCTCCGGCTGCCGCCGCCGGCCCCTGCCCGGTGCGCCGGGCGCGTTCGCCGCGCTGGCAGGCCCCGCTGCGCACCGCGTGCTCGCCGCCCTGTCGCTGTCCGTGCCGGGTGGTGCCGAGCTGCTGTCCTTCTCCGTCGGGCTCACGCGATTCGTGGTGGCCAGCCGGCCGGACACGGCACGGGAGGTCCTGGCAAGCGCGGCCTTCGCCGACCGCCCCGTGAAGGATGCGGCGCGCGGCCTGCTCTTCCACCGCGCCATGGGCTTCGCCCCCTCCGGCGACTACTGGCGCGCGCTCCGCCGCGTCAGCAGCAACCACCTCTTCACCCCGCGGCGCGTCGCCGCTTCGGCCCCGCGCCGCCTCGCCATCGGCGAGCGCATGCTGGAGCACTTGTCTTTCGTCGCCGCCAACGACGGCGACGTTGCCGTGAGGCAAGTGCTCCACGCGGCGTCCCTGGACCACGTCATGGACACCGTCTTCGGCACGCGCTACGAAGCCGCCAGCCAGAAGGGCGCCGAGCTCGAGGCTATGGTGAAGGAAGGGTACGACCTCCTCGGGATGTTCAACTGGGGCGACCACCTGCCGCTGCTCAAGTGGCTCGACCTGCAAGGCGTGAGGAGGAGGTGCCGGAGTCTGGTGAGAAGAGTCAACGTGTTCGTTGGAAGCATTATCGACGAGCACAAAAGGAGGATGCATGACGGCGGCGGCGGCGGCAATGGCGGAGGCGAAGAGCTCCCTGGGGATTTTGTAGACGTCCTTCTTGGATTACAAGGGCAGGAGAAGCTGTCAGACTCAGACATGGTCGCCGTTCTTTGGGTACGAAAGGATCGATCTGACATGACATGCATGCAGCATGCATCTGTATGTTCTTGTGCGTTGCGATTATTGATGGATTGATCTTGCGTGCATGCATACAGGAGATGATCTTTCGAGGGACGGACACGGTGGCGATACTGCTGGAATGGATCATGGCGAGGATGGTGCTGCACCCGGACATCCAGGCGAAGGCGCAGGCGGAGCTCGACGCCGTCGTCGGCCGCGGGCGCGCCGTGTCAGACGCCGACGTCGCGGGCCTGCGCTACCTCCAGTGCGTCGTCAAGGAGACGCTCCGCGTGCACCCGCCGGGCCCGCTGCTCTCGTGGGCGCGCCTCGCCGTGCACGACGCGCACGTCGGCGGCCACCTGGTCCCCGCCGGCACAACGGCCATGGTCAACATGTGGGCCATCGCGCAGGACCCCGAGCTCTGGCCAGAGCCGGAAGCTTTCCGGCCGGAGCGGTTCGCGGAGGAGGACGTTACCGTGCTCGGCGGCGACCTCCGGCTCGCGCCGTTCGGCGCGGGCCGGCGCGTCTGCCCCGGGAAGACGCTCGCTCTCGCCACCGTCCACCTCTGGCTCGCGCAGCTGCTGCACCGCTTCGAGTGGGCCCCGGTCTCCGGCGGTGGCGTCGACTTGTCGGAGCGCCTGAACATGTCGCTGGAGATGGAGAAGCCTCTGGTCTGCAAGGCTAGGCCGAGGTGGTGATCAAATTATCAGTTTGACTAATTTTCTTTTGGAGATATTGAAAGATTTGTACATTCCCGTAGGCATGCATGGTGCCTCTGATCTACTAAGCTTTCTGTTAATTAAGTGCACGGTGGTGTCTGCACAAAGTTAAGTTCATGTGGATGTTAATTTCGGATTATAACAAAAAAAAGAATGGTGCCATCTTTCATAATAGCTCGCAATTTTCATCATCTCTCGTCAAACAGTATATGAGGCAAGCAATTATAGTAGGATACTTAAGATTAATCTAAATCATTAATTTTAGTTAGAATTAAAATTAAAATTAAAATATTTAGCACTGATATTTAATTGGAAAGTATACGCAGAAAATTAAAAAATTAGCACATAAAATTGAAAGTTTGCGCGGAAGAAATAAGGATGTTTTTATAGTGATAAAAATTATAATTTCATCCTTCCATATTACTCATTTTAGGATGTTTTTATAGTTATAGCACAACTAATTAAGATAGATATAGAAATCATTTTTATTCCTTGGATAAAAGAAGACACAATGTTATAATTAATTCTATTGGTGCTGGAATGCATAATAATTTTTTCTTAGGGGACAAAACCCACACATCGAAAGTTTCATCTTATTTCTTCCAAACCCATTCTACTGACATGCTCTACAGAAAAGTTGACCATAGGTCAAACTTATCTATACTACTTAAAATAAGAATAAATCCAAACTTAATACCCCACAGGTAATAAACGGACACTATTACATCGAATCTAGATAATGAGCTTATTTCTCATTGAATTTTTGGCGCAACATTTCAACTCTAGAAACTTTGCAAAAATTGTCTAAGTCTTATGTTTCCTATTTCATTTCCTTTCCCTGCCTTTCTCTCTTTCTTGTTTATGCAAAGAAGTTGTAATTGAATTACGATAAAAATTATTTTATCATGTTTTAAATTATTTGTATTATTTGTATGATATTTTTTAATTTCGTATTTTTTTCCTTGCAATGCACAACACTCAATTAGTAAATTTAGACGAGAGCAAGTACGGTTGGGTGAAGCGTGGATTGCAATGCTATTTCCCAACTGTTAAAATTTGCTCTTAAATTCGATACAAAAAGGATCTTGAGATATAAAACTTCTGTACAGTGGACTTTAAGTTACAGAAACCGATAATTTGCCATCCGTAACGATTAGGATTTAATTAACCATAAGTAATAAGTTAACGGTTTTTTTAATCAGGATTTGTGTTAATGACCTTACGAGCCCCACAACCAATAGACAAAGAGTCTATTTGAATTCAAGGGGCTGAAACAAAATGATTAAAATAGGGGCTAAAATTTTAGTCACTTTTGTTTCAATCCAAAAGGCTAAAAAGGGGCTAAAACATTTATGATAAGTGGAAAGGAGACATTTTAGCTCCTCCTAGCTCCTCCTTAAGGTTAATGGACTAAAAAATTTTAGCCTCTTTTTAGCCTTGCTGTTTAGATTTTTAGCCTCTAAAATGACTAAATTTTAGCCCTTGGATCCAAACGCCCCCATAATAGTTATTTTTTTGTTTTTTAAACGTTCTCAAATACAATATTAAATAAACCCATCTATATATTAGTTAAAAAAGACATAAATGGTTTTATAAAAAAAAATGATCGTTTACCTTACACCATGCTCTACATGCATTCCTTTTGGCTACGCTTTTGAACTTGAATTCAATTACACTAGGTTGGAGATTTAGTAGTAGAATATGTGCAAGTTGAAGGCCAAGCAAATAAGATGCAAGTTGCAATTTAATATTTCCTATTAATACTTGTCAAACATGTGGCATGTTTGTCTTTACGAAGTGGCGTGTAACTTTTGTAATAATTAATTGTGCTTTCCAGTACGCTAGATTTAGCGGTCGGTTTATCCATTATAAAAAAGTTATAACACCGTGTCGTGTACCTTTTATAATAATTAATTGTGGCTCTAGATATGAAAAAATTAGCGACCAATTTATCTTTTACTAAAAATATATTATTTAAAATTAAACATGATTTTAACAGTCAATCACGAGAGTGGCGACAACACAAAAATCTCAAAACGAACTCTGGAAACAGTCGACGACCCAAACGAAATAAAAGTGATGCTTAATTTTTTAAAAAAAATCGACGAATGCCCCTCTATCATAAAAAAAATTAGCAGGATCGCCCAAAGCAAGAGTGTTCAACAACGATTGCGAAACTTTCAGATTATTTTACTCTCATTTGAGTAAATAAAATATCGTGCAGAGCAGATCTTCTTGCTTTGTAAGGAAAAGGGCACAAGCTTTTAATTATCTCCACCTACAAATATCCCGAGAAAGATTTGGATCAAGAAAAGCAAAGCTGCAAGAGGAAGACACCACGAAATTCATTGTCTTCATTAGCTTTCTTAATCCTAAATCATTTGATGAGTACTGAGTTAACAAGCTTAAACAACGCGTATTTAACAGAAAAATGTACCTCCTATTTGCTAGTTTGTATGGTAAAATATAGAATCTCTCTCGTACAAAGTGTTTTACCGATTGCATTGTAATGTAGAGGGTGACATTTTATCGAAGCTAAGGTGATAGAATGGTGTGGTGTCAATTTTCTCCAAATACCTTTTTTTTGTTTTTTTGTTTTGCTGGTGACAGTTTGGTAGAAAGCGTTTTAGATGATTGAGAAAAGGGATAACATGAACCATGATAATGATTCATGTGGGGATTGAAAGCATAATTCTCTGAAGTTTGTGTTTTTGAATGTCACACTCACAGTTTTTCCCCTGACAAAAGATGAGGGCGGCAAATATAACATCTCAGAAAAACAGAAAACTTGACATGACCATGTTCCTGATAAATTATGTATGTCCCTCCAGTATGTTGCTGATTGAATTCAGGTTCTAAAAGATTTTAGCCAGATAACAGGATGTGGGAACTCATATGTTTTACTAGTTTAATTTGGTTATTAGTATGACTTTAGATATAATATTTATTCAAACTATCAAATATTTTATATTATGATTGTGTGAGACTCACATGCATTCATCCAGCCCCCAGTAAATTTGTGTCTTCAATTCATCCGCCACTGCAAATCAGCACCAACGAATTAACTTTTCAGTGACAAATCTTGGTTGGTCACAGACTCTTAAGATACTTGTCTTGCTTACCTCTAACTACTCACCAACTCCATTTTTTTTTTTGCAGGGAACTCAACTCACCACTAACTTCAGAAAGTTTAGCCGCAGGTTTAATTAACCTGTACGTGGTTTCAGGACCTGGCACTAGCCATATTGCAAATTCAGGAACTGAACGTATCAAATATGCTTCTCTGAATCTCACTACAAAAATATGGTGGTGGCCACAGAGATATGTTGCATACATGTAAAGGGATATGTGCGGTAATAATATGAAAATAAAACCAGGCCACAACTTCAACTTGCAACTGTGGATAAGCCAGAGGGGATGAAAGGGATCTCCGGTCTTTATTCGGCTAAATCGTGTGCTTCTCTGTTACAATTGGCAAGCGCACTGTGTTGTGGTCATCTACATCAGTGGTTCAGTACACATGCAATGCAAAGCCATATATAATGTTAATCTTATCACAAAGAGACTACTCTTACAGTCTTATCTGCTGGATTATGCTATTCTAATCAAATCTTGTTGAGCACAAGAAGTGAGGATCAAATCAGAGAAAGCATGCACATATATAATCTTAACTTTGGTTTGGTTTGTTAGGATATGGCCATGCTTTCCCATAAAGGTCCCAGGCATGATAATACAGATGCAAAGCCAAATTAACACCAGAGCATCACCACATGTTTTGATAATTCAAGCATATGCATGCACTCTTGCTGTACGCAATCCTGCAGAAGATTTTGCATGCCTTGCATTGTTTAGCTCCAGGAGCATTAGGTAGCAGAAAGGCAAGCATGCATCGGGCAATAAACTACTAACAGGTTGAGGTTGAGCAGTGCATGATTTGTCACCTATGATATGAGGCATTATGGGGCTCATCATTGGGGTCATTATGTCAGGTCAGGTGTAATGTGCCATATACACACATGCAGCTGGTGCTGCAGATCTCTTGGCTTTACAATGCCATGGTAGAGTAGTAGATCAGCTGGTGAGTGCGAGATTCAGAGTGCTAATGGAGATCTGCGAAGGTCGTTATCCGATTCTCGATGATGTGGTCAATCATGCAGCAGAATACAGACCAAATATATGCTTGTTATGGTGGTGATCGAGATCACAGATAGTTGCTTCAGTGATCTGATCGAAAAGGTGAGGCACAAACCTTGTAAAGCCAAGCACTAAATCACAACTATCTCACTTCTATTCGCTGATTCGAGATTTGGACAACTCAGTTATTGGGTTTCATGAAACTAAAGGCTACCTGTCTATTATTTGTTAGGTCTTGAAAAAACAATCATCTTTTATAAATAACATATTTGTTTTCCTAAGATTGACAATACTAAGTTCTGGGAGTTCAAGTTTAGTTCAGTTTGGTTTTATTTATTTTTTTCGGTTTTCAGATTTGAGAAGATTGATGATACAACTAAATGTATTGCCTTATTTAATGTTGCTTTTCTTATATTATACTTTCTCTTATCATTTTCACCGGCGTAAACCAAACGAACAGTTGTTTGTGAAAAGAATGTAAGCAAATTGGTACCGGATTGAGATGAGTAACTTTCCGAGAAGTCATCGTATCGCTTCGTCACATGGCTTTCAAAAGCCGGTGCATATGTTTTTTTTTTTGAAAAAAACGAACAGTTGTTCTCTTTTGAAATTCCTACTTTACCATTAATTACTATTTAGCCAGCTTGTAGTTCGGTTTATTTTGATCTGTTTAGGAGTTTTTTAAATAGTATATTTTACACTTTCAAACTATTTTGTCAGAGAAATTTACCTCGTCAACTATTTTTGGCTTATTTTTTTATTTTTATCCGCTAAACCATCGCTCGCTTTATTATTTCGTGACATTTATTTTATTTCTCCCTTTATACAAGTCATATTTTAATCAGAAGTTTTGTAGACCCATAGATGTTAATATAACCTAAGTTGGGAAATAATACTTTCAAAAAAATTGACGGTAGTTTGCACGCAGTTTTAAATATCCATGTTTAAATCAAATGTTAGGTGCTTTCAACATACACACAAACACTAACCCAAAATTTCAAAACAAATATATTAAGACATGAGGTGTAATGTTATATCGCAAAATTTTAGCATAAAATTGGACTTATATAAAGATAAACAAAAACAAAATGTTAGCTTGAATCTCGAAATATTATATGGTGAAATAATTCGAGACTCGAGAGCGTAAATCGGATTTTTTTTTGAAAGAGAAATAGGAGAGTTCAAAATTTTGAAAAAGTTGACCGAATACTTGACCAGAAATAGTCGTTGGGCCAATGAAATCCTGGCGACCTGGCCCATAGCCAGGATTATTAGCCCATAAATAAGGCTTCCCTTCCAAATTATTCAAGTCCATGGACGCCATGGCACATCCGCCGCCGCCGCCGCTCGCTGGCGGCGGCGGAGTTGTTGGTACGTTGGGGTGGCCATGGACCATGGTGAAGCAAGGTACTCTCTTTCTGCGCGGGTGAGCTTGTCGTTCTGCCACTAAGTTAATGGCGTAGCATGTGTGCGAGTTCAGGGAGCATGTAACTCTGAAATCTGAATGCGCCCCTCTCTCTCCCTGCTGAATGCTTGTGCCAGGACCACGAGATTCTGACAGTGAACACGAGCTGGAAATGCAACTCTGTTATCTGAGCAACAATGAAGTTCCAGCAAGCCGATCTGTCATGGAGAGTGGAGAGAAAGGGATGGAAAACGCTGTATGTTGGAATGAGATTCAGATAAGTTGGCAAGGGAACACTGTGGAACTGACAACAGTATGAAAATGAGTTGAACTGACAGAACAAGAGTTGCCTCCTTTAGTCCTTAATTAACACTGGTTGATAACCACTGCCTTTTTATGTATGTCAAAATAATTGTCTCTTGCTCAGCACAAGTTAACAGCATTAGCACAATCTATGTTATGGTTGAAATCATATACTAATTAGATTTCCCAGTTCCTATGTTTTCATGCATGGTCTTTAAACACATTATTCAGGTTTCCTTTGTCAATGCCCTCCTTTTGTCACACTTCAGTAGAGAAAAAACATGTGAGAAGAGACAGCTTCACAAGTGGTTCATTGAAATCACATGAAAGTTACAGGTTTATGCTCTGTCCTGCACTCCAGCAACAAGAAACTTGTACAGCATTTTAAAAAGATGACACCTTGCATGTTGTTTATTTTGTTTACCTCTAGATAAATGTAGGCAATACTGTGGAAATTCTGAAACTGACATAGATGTAAGATCCAGGCAACACTTCTGTAAACAATTGTCAATTGGCCAAGTCAATATCAGTTGGTTGTGACTTGATGTTGCCACAGCCAGTGCTGTTGGACAGTTTTGACAAAGCTATCGTCATTGTTAGAGCGATAAAGATTGAATTCACACCTTACCTGCCATGAATGGCAAAATTAATTTTTCATGTACACATATTTTTTAGAGAAAATTACTCACATGCCATTATAATTTTCAGAAATTGCCTACATGCCACTGTCAGTGACTGTGGCGGCCCCCATCTGGCAGTGACACAACGATGACATTTTGGCAAACCGTAAAAATCGTAATGGCACAGAAAAAATTAACCCTATTTTTTATGCATTTTTTGTACAGCTTATGTTCATTGATGCTGGTGGTTATGTGAAATACGCCCTTATACACCATCTGCACACAAAGACAAATAACAAAGTGTACATCCTTGTATAAACTAAATCTTAACTAATATAAAATGGCCAGATCATCTGCAGATTCCGTCCGCACCCTTCACGCGCTCGCGCGCCCCGCTCGTCCCGCTCCCCCAACCGCCTGCATGTTGCACCGCGTGCCCCAACCACATGCATGCAATACGGAAGAAAAGAAAAAAAAAAGAAAAAGAAAAATGTAATTTTACATTTTTAAAAAATCATATAGAAACTAAGAATTTTGCGCAAAAGCCTTTGAATTTCTGAAAAATCACGTAAAACTATGAATTTTGCGTATATGATTCACTGAATTTTTTTATCATCGTAGAAATAAAATAAGCCCTGTCACAAAGTACGGACCTCTTACTAGTCATCCTAAGAGAGGTGACCACATCAGGTCTCCAACTTCAAAGTCGAACTTGATTGACTCAACTTAATTTATAGCGGTGTCGGGCACATATTAAGGAAATAAGTCACTAATGATGTCGAGTGCTAGCGATGAATATATATCTTTTATTCGTCACTAAATCTTCGTTTTGGTACATGCTTTTATTCGTCACTAAATCTTCGTTTCGGTACCTGCTAATTTGATCGTGTTGTTTGGTTGTGAAACTCATTAATTGTGCACATATTAACTAAAATAAATAAACTAAAAATAAAATCTCGGAAACAAATTCTGAATATAAAAAACAAAGTATTTTGGAATGGAGGAAATACTCATTACATATTAAGGTTTTTTCGGAGCTTTAGAAAATTCAGGGTATTCTTTATGGAACTGAAACGTTACAAAAAAATGTATTCTAAATTTCTAGCAGTTCAAACAAGAACATGCTTAATAACACTCGAGAACGTTCAAACCATCTGCAATCAGAGTAGCGAGGAGAGGTGAGAGGAAATCATATGAGAGGGGTCGCGAGTCGCGAGGCGAGCTCGTGATAAGGATCAGCCGCACGTACGTCGTCCTGCACTGCAGCTGGACCCGCCCAAATTCTTTAATCCCACCGGCGGACGAGAGAGAGAGTGGCGACGGCTGTGTGTCAGTTTGTGCGCGCCTGTGCTGTGTGGCGAGAAGGATAGGTAGCTAGCTACACGGCAGAGGAGAAGCGGGGAAACGAAGAAATCCATGTGTTCTTCGGATTGAAACATCGTCGTCATCACAAGTAAATGTTTTTCTCCGGTTACTCCGTGATATCACCCGCTGCCCGACCTCAATTCTTCGCTCGATATGTTTATCTTCTCTAGATATGTCCCGTACTCCCGTGCGAGCGTGCGTGTGTGTGTGTTTGCTACCTGCTATCTTGATTCGCTTGGCTTATTTTTATTCTCCAGCTTTGTTCGCTTGTGGCTTCTTCCTGCAGAGGGGAGGAGGAGAGTAGAGAGCAGGCAAATGCTAAGCACAGGTGGATTCTTGGCCTCTTGGGACATGGCTGCTTCTTGGTCGGTCGATCGGTCGGTCAATCAGTCCATGTTCTTGTGATCTTGGGGGGTTAGTCTTGATCCGGGCTGCAACAGCCAAGAAACAGGATGTCCTTGTGTTCTTGCCCTGTTTTCAGTCTCTTTGGCTACCTGTTTTGACGGATCATGGCTTCTTCTTCTGTTATTACAAATTTACAGCATTGCTGCATATATTGTGTGGCTTTTTTGCTGGGAGATTGGTGGCAATGCCGGTGGATGAGTGTCTCTTTACCTGATTAGACGCTGATTTGCCGAGCAAGTTTATAATTTTGCCACTGTGTCGTCAGCCTGATTCGTGCAGCTCGTCTCGTTTCTTGAGCAATGGTTGTTGGGAGCAGCTCAGTATTTGTCTCCCATTGTTCACTTGTAATGTTATTTCCCCTCTTGTGGTTTTGATCTGAGTAGAGTGGGAGTAAAGTGGGTAGAAATAGTTCCCTTTTTTTTTCTCTGGCCACCAGCTTGCTGCCCTTTTGGATGTTTTTTTTGTGATTCTGAAAACAAAAGGCTTGGAATCTTTGATGTGCTCTCAGGTTCTCAGCCCAAATGGTGGTTGCTAGAGCTTGCCGTGGCCAGTGGCAACGTACCCTTTTCCTTTCTTTGCTTCCTCTCTCTTTCCGTTCAAGAGCTGGTTAGCTTCTCCCTTCCTTGAGTTAAACATCTAAATAACTTCTTTTATCAAGCTATAATACTCTGCTGGTCAAAAGTCAACACAACATTTCTTCGTTACATCCTTTTTATGCGAGCTCATCCAGAGAACTGTTGCTCATGTCTGACCATTAAGCAACTCAGTATTTGTAGTTCCTTGTGAGCACAGTTTGAGTTACGCAATTTGCAATGGTTTTGTATTACCCTGCTTTTAGTCTGAATTACCATTTCTGCCGAGGTGGAGTGTGATGTTTGTTCTGCTGACGATGTGTTGTAGTTCAGATTTTGAGATAAAGGAGAGTACTTGCAGTTTTCTAGCTGGCCATATTTTGGCAATTCTTTTTAACAAAATAATAAAAAGGTTATTCGTAAGGTTAGCAGACTCTATTATATTTGCAGTTACATCATAATCTTGAACAGATCTAAATGTCTACTGAGAAAATGTTTTGAACTGAGCAGAAGTGGTGCAGATACCATTTATTAAAAGATGCCAACAAGATATTGAACATGTTGTTCCAGACTCAAGAGGCACACTACTTTTTGTGTTTTCTTGACCTGAAAGAAGCACTTTGCTGTTTAGCCTTAAATGTATTTTCATTCTATGTTTCATCTTATCAAAAAAATTCATATTTAGCGTTTGTTAGATATTGACAATCTGTTGTTGTCATCAAGATGTTAGTAATGCACCAAGCAATTACAATAGCAGAGATTGCCCGCGTGCATCATGCTTGGATTACAAACATATGTACTGATGAAGAAAACTCTATGAAATGAATATATAGGATTAGCTTGAGGAAATTTGGCAGTCAAAGTTTTCAACATAGATATCATTTCTTAGCAGTAAGAAGACACCACATCATATGTGACCATACATCTTGTAAATGATTAGGAACATTGAAGCTAACATACACTAGATCGCTGTTTTCAGAGTTTTACAAGGATGTTTGCTTAATGATGTTCTGAAAATCAATGGGGCTTTGCTTATGGAGTGATTAGTTCAAATTTCATCTTCTTGTACTTCTTACATAGGGGTGTTCAGTTGGAATAATAACTGGATTTAGAGTTCAAGAGCAAATAAAACAATGGAGAGGGAAATTCTGGCCTCATATGAACCCAAGAAGAATTGCGAAATTAGGATATTTGAGAGTTCGGATGAGATGACAACAGATCTGGCTGAGTACATTTCACAAGTTTCAGAGTTTTCTGTTAAGGAAAGAGGATACTTTGCTATTGCTCTGTCTGGAGGTCCTCTTGTCAGTTTTATGCGGTAATTCTGTGACCCGTAAGCTTTATTAACTAATAGTCAGTTCTTACTTTCACAGTATCTGTACCTTGGAGATTCTGTATCTAAAATGTGTTTTCTTCAAACAGGAAACTCTGTGAAGCACCATACAACAAAACCCTGGATTGGTCTAAATGGTACATCTTCTGGGCTGATGAACGTGCGGTGGGAAAGAACCATGTGGATAGTAACTATAAATTAACAAAAGAAGGATTTCTCTCCAAGGTATATCAACTTAAGAACTATATATAAAAGTACTCTATGGTATATGTGGGCTTCATCCATTTGTTGCATCAGTTATTCTTTGTTTTGCAGATCTAAGTTAATTTCTGAATACTGATAGCTTGCAACATATTATTTAAAAACTAACCTAATAGTTCACTCAAGGTTTCTTATTGCTGGTATTAAACAAACGAATTTATCTCGCTAACAATTAGGGAACACATGTCACTATAACAATCGGTTCTTTAGCTTAAGAATCCATGGGAGGTTTACATCTGTTCATCTGTATTATGCTTGTTCCCTGGTTCAAAATTATGTTTATGGTAAAAAGTTACCTGCCTTTCATATTTCACCCGGTCATTTTAGTTGAATTAAGTACATTTTGATAACCAATAATAAAACCAATACATGTGCTTTGATCTGGTACCAAAATCTGTTTGAAAAAAGATATAAAATATTGTTTAAGCCGAAATTAAATGCTTTGTTTAGGTAAATATCTTATGGAATGTTTTGGTAAATGTTATGCCACAGATATAATTCATTGACTCGATGCTATTTTCGCTGTTCTGACTTCTGAACTATATTTTTTGTTTGACTTAGAGCATTTTCATTGTACTTGTTATCACACTTGCTATCCCCTAAAATAGCAAGTATGGTCCAAAAAATATCTTCAATGTACTTGCTACTTGATTTGTTATTTTAGGGGACTCTTTATTCTTTTCTACACACTTGCTACATCTAGCAAGTCAATCAAACTTGCTATAAATTGTTTTCATTTTCTTTCCATGTATATAAATTGATAAAATATAGTTACATTCAAATAGGAAGTCACGTTTAGCAAGTACATTAGAGTGAATAGCAAAATAACAAATCAATTTGAATAGGGAGGTTTGCTATTATTATAAATAGCAAGTCAAAAATAACAACTACATTGGAGATGATCTTAGTATATGGTTTAGTCTGTGCAGACCATGCAAAATCCTTTTCTCAATAATTAAGCCACATTAAGGCTGCCTATGGCCTACCAACTATTGTAGTGGTACTGGTTCCAACTACTCTGGAAGTGCCAGCTGTATGCCTACCACTTATCTTCTTATCTTCTCATTATGATATGCAGCAGTTGCTTTCGGATTGAAGAACTTATCCAAATGAGTGTGCCTTATTATGACAGGAAAATATCTTGTCACTGGAACCACACTGGTTACTGGTATATACCAGCTATTATGGTTCTTGGTTTGTTCATTTTGCATTGGTGTGATAGTGAAGTTTAAAGAGCTTACAACACAGTTTTAGGTTCCCTATTTATACAACATTTGCCTGCTATCATTTCATATTGTTACAGTTCAGCGACATGAACTTTTAATAGCTGCGTAAAACTGGAGGACTTTGTTCATTTTCACATCAAAGCCTTACATGATTTGGCACGTTTGTTGGTTTTTTATTATTAATGTAAATGAAGGATGTTGCATGGTCTGTGCTTCTCTGAAGTTGTCCAAACAGCTGGAAGCATTCTGTATGTGGAACTTGAATTTTTATGTTAGCTTCGCAACTTACAGCTTTGTATGAAACTTGATGTACCTGTGCCTTGTGCTATTCTAAAGGCACTCATTGGTTTCTTTTGAGTTAACCATGAGTTGCATTTGAATGGGTTGTAGGTTCCTATTCTTAATGGTCATGTCTACTCCATCAACGACAACGCGACGGTGGAGAATGCGGCAATGGACTACGAATTCGTCATCCGTCAGCTGGTCAAGATTCGAACAGTTGGAGTTTCAGAGAGCAATGACTGCCCCAAGTTCGACCTCATTCTTCTCAGTATCGGCTCCGATGGGCATGTAGCCTCATTGTTCCCTAACCATCCTGCACTGGAGCTGAAAGACGACTGGGTGACCTACATCACAGACTCTCCAGAGCCTCCACCGGAGAGGATTACCTTCACACTTCCTGTGATAAACTCTGCATCGAACATCGCTGTTGTGGCCACCGGAGAAGACAAGGCAAAGGCTGTGTCTTTTGCCATTTCTGATGTTACAGAAACTCAGGATTCTCCATCAATGCCTGCTAGAATGGTCCAGCCAACTGATGGTAAGCTGGTCTGGTTTTTGGACAAGGCAGCTGTTTCTTTTGTTGAGGCTAAGAATGGTGCTTATGGCCATCAAGAGTATTAACCAGCTGAGCTGTGAAGAGCTGATCATGTCGTCCATGGGTTTTGATGGAATAAGCTTGATACTAATCAAGGCTCTAGTTTTGAAGGGTACTTAGCTGTGAGAAGTTGAAGTTTTCCATGTCTTCCGTTTTGCAGTTGGGACATGGTCAGGACTGTTAGAGTGTGTGTGTGTGGGACTGGTGTGTGGGCCCCGGGTGGGGCCCTCCTGTAAGGCTCCTCTCTTTATCCTCCCTACCCAAGGGAGAGGAATCTATCCATCCAGAACCTTCCTACATGGTATCAGAGCATTAGCTCCTCCTCTTCTCTCCTTCCTCGCCGCCGCCGCCGTCTCCATGGCCGACGAGCTTCCTCCGGCGAGCCCCACCTTCTCCTTCTCGTCTCTGGCCGCCACAATGACCGGATCCGCTTCTCTCCCGCCCGGATCCGCCCCCGGGGCGGCCAGATCTGGCGCCGCCGCCCCTTCCCCACTCGGATCCGTCGCCGGAGCGGCCGGATCTGGGGCCGGCGGCCTCCCTCCGCCGGGTTTCGGCCTCTCCCCGCCCTGCCTCGGCGCCACCGGCTTTCCCCCGCCGGGGTTTGGCCTCTCCACGCCCTGCCTCGGCGCCGGCGGCTTCCCCCCGCCCTGCCTCGACGCCGGCGCAGCCGGTTCTGCTGCCGCCGGGCTTCCCCCGGCCGTTTTCGCCGCCGGCCCGCCCGCCCCGCCTGCCACAGCCGCCGGGCCGGCCGGATCTGGGGCCGCCGGCCCTCCTCTGGTCCCTAGGGCGCCGGACACCACCCCCTCCGCCACGCCTGTGGACTGGCCGGCCCTGGGGGGGCCTCTCTTGCTGCTGCCGGCCTCCACCAGGCCCCGGGGGCGCCGCCTCACCTTCCCCCCACCATGGCCATGTTCTGGCCGAACCTGAGTGGACCGCCCACTCTCCCTTCCGCTATGGCCTCGGGCTGGACGACCCCTACTGATGTGGTAGCCGCCGACGCTGCCCTTGCTGCCGCTCTTGCAACTGCCAAGACCGCTGCCGCTGCTGCCCGGTCGCGCGAGCGGGCAGCCGCTCTTGCTTGGGAGAACGCTCGCCAGACCGCGGATGCTCTAGCCCAGCATGTCGCTGAGGCCGAACATCACCTCGGGCGGGTTGACCCCACTGCCACCCCGACTCCAGCTGTCGCCACAGATCCGGGTACCGCACAGCTCCACGCCCAGGCGGCCGGTGTCCAGAACATCCGGGCGCTTGTGCCAGTCACCCTGGATCCCTCCTCGTCCTCCTACGCCCGCTGGCGCGACCTGGTGCTCCTCACCCTCCAGCGCTATGCCCTGGATGACCACGTCCTCATCGACACTCCGGTGGTCGCCCAGGAGTCCGTGTGGCGACGCATGGACAGCGTGGTGCTGTCTTGGATCCTTGGGTCCATCACTGTCGAGCTCCAGGACATCGTGCGAGAACTGGGTGGCACCGCTCGGCAGGCCTGGGTTGCGATCGAGGGACAGTTTCTTGGCAACCGCGAGGCTCGTGCTCTCCAGTTGGACGCTGCTTTCCGCACCTTCGTCCAGGGAGATCTCTCCATCTCGGAGTACTGCCGTCGCATGAAAGGGATGGCGGATTCTCTTCGTGACCTTGGCGAGCCTGTTGCGGACCGCACCCTTGTCCTCAACATCCTCCGTGGTCTCGGAGACAGCTACGCCCATCTCCGGACATGGATCACCAGGACAGTGCCGTTCCCCTCCTTCCGCAAGGTTCGTGATGACCTTGTCCTCGAGGAGCTGACCCGGGGACTCGCTCCCACCTCTACTACCGCGACTGCCCTAGTCACCCCCGGCTCCATCCGGCCGGTCTCCCACCCACCGCCGTCGCCGGCTCCCTCCCTTCTTGGTACTCCCACCGCCGGTTCCCCCACTGGCTGGGGGGCCGTGGTGGCGATCGCGGTGGCGATCGTCGTCGCCGGGGAGGGGGGCGCCGTGGTGGTACTGGTCGCGCTCCGGCTCCTACCTCCGCCATGCCAGCACCTGCCGCCGGGAGTGCGCCCTGGCCATCCTTCTCCAACCCATGGACGGGGCGCATTTCCATGTGGCCGGGACAGTTCACCCCTCGGCCTCCTACTCCGCCTGCGGCCATGCTCACCGGGTGGCCGGTCCCGCCTGCTCCTTCGGCGTGGGGCCCGTGGTCCGGTGGGTGGGATCAGACGGCCCTCGCGCAGTCATTCAACACCATGGCGTTGGCTCCGCCGGCCACTACGGATTGGGTGGCCGACTCGGGTGCTTCCTTCCACACCACTCCCCATGATGGTATTATCTCCACTCACAGGCCCCCCACCCATCTCACCCTTCTTCCATCATGGTTTGGAATGGCTCCTGTCTTCCGGTCACCTCCGTGGGTGATGCGACTCCTTGTGGGTCTTTTCGCCTACAAAACATTCTTGTCGCTCCTGACATTGTTCATAACCTACTTTCCATTCGTCAATTCACCACTGATAATTCTTGTTCTGTTGAATTTGACTCTTGTGGTTTGACTGTGAAGGATATGGCCACCCGGCGTCCTCTTCTCCGCTGTGATAGCACCGGACCCCTCTACACGCTTCGTCTTCCACCTTCCGCTGCTCCACCTTCGTCCGCCCTTGCCACCACAGCGTCTTCCACACTCTGGCACTGTCGGCTTGGTCATCCCGGTGTCGACATTTTGACTCAGCTTTGTCGTAGCTCCTCTATTCCTTGTACTAGGGCCACTAGTGAGCATGTTTGTCATGTGTGTCAATTAGGTCATCATGTTCGCCTACCTTTTTCTATTTCTTCCTCGCATGCTGTACATGCGTTTGACCTTATTCACTGTGACTTGTGGACCTCTCCAATCATGAGTATTTCTGGTTATAAATATTATCTGGTTGTTCTTGATGATTTTTCTCACTACTCATGGACGTTTCCCTTGCGGTCCAAGTCGGATGCCTTCCCCACGCTCACTCACTTCTTTGCTTGGGTCTCTACTCAGTTTGGGCTTACTATCAAGGCTGTCCAATGTGATAATGGTCGTGAGTTTGACAACTCTGCTTCCCGGGCTTTCTTCCTCTCGAAGGGAGTCCAGTTGCGCATGTCCTGCCCCTATACCTCCCCTCAGAATGGCAAGGCTGAGCGCATGATTCGTACCACTAATAATGTTATGCGCTCCATGCTCTTTCAGGCTTCGGTTCCCGCTCGCTTCTGGGCTGAGAGTCTCCTTACTGCCACCTATGTGCTCAACCGCCTGCCCTCTAAGGCCACGAGCGCTCCCACCCCTCACCATGCCTTGTTCGGTACCCCACCTTCCTACACTCACCTTCGTGTTTTCGGGTGTGCTTGCTATCCCAACACTTCTGCCACTGCTCCTCATAAGCTTGCGCCCCGCTCGACCCTGTGTGTGTTTCTTGGCTACTCCCCCGATCATAAGGGGTACCGTTGCTTTGACCTCTCCTCTCGTCGTGTTCTTATCTCACGACATGTCATCTTCGCTGAGTCTGTCTTTCCTTTCTCCGTTGACTCCACACCCACCACCAGCCTTGAGTTGGACTCCCTGTTTTCTACTGACCCGGTGGTTCAGCCACCTTTGTCTTCTGCAGGTACTTCACCGACTGCTCCGGTGGCTCTCCCACCTGCTGGCGAGCCATGTGTGGCAGCAGAGCTGCCCGCCGTGCCGCCCGCGGCCCCTGTGCCCCCGGTTGTGCCACGTGCGGCCACTCCTCCCCAGCCGGTGTGGCTCTCCGTGCCATGCGCGGCCCCGCCGTCCTCGTCCGTGCAGCCCGCGGCCCCATCCCTGTCGCCTCCCGTGCCCGGGGTTGGCCCGCTGTTGCCGTCGGCGTCGTGTTCCGCCCCGGACGCGGCCCCGGCCGTACCCCGTGCCCCCGCGACACCTGCTGCGCCACGCGCGGCCCCGACATCTTCTTCCCGCTACGCCGACCCTGTTCGGGTTTACCAGCGCCGTCCGACGGTGGCTGCACCGGCCTGCTCTCGCGCCGAGCCGCCGGTGTACCACCCGCCCCTCCTCCACCGCGATCCCCGCCACACTCACCCGATGGTGACTCGGCGGGCTGCGGGGGTCCTCCGTCCAGTTGACCGCCTGGTCCTCTCCGCCACTACGGAGCCGCCAGTCTCTCCCGTACCCTCCACTGTTCGTGGCGCCCTGGCGGATCCTCAGTGGCGCCACGCGATGGAGGACGAATATGCGGCCCTGTTGGCCAATTAGACCTGGGACCTGGTGCCTCGCCCCTCTGGCTGCAATGTGGTCACCGGCAAGTGGATTTGGACACATAAACGCAAGGCAGATGGCTCGCTGGATCGCTACAAGGCTCGCTGGGTCCTCCGGGGTTTCACCCAGCGCCCTGGAGTTGACTATGATGAGACCTTCAGCCCGGTGGTGAAGCCTGCTACTGTCCGGACCGTGCTCTCCCTGGCTCTTTCGAGGTCCTGGCCAATTCACCAGCTCGATGTGAAGAATGCCTTCCTCCATGGCACCCTGACGGAGACTGTCTACTGCAGCCAGCCTGCGGGTTTTGTGGATCCCGTTCACCCTGAGCGTGTTTGCCGGCTCAATAAGTCTCTGTATGGTCTGAAGCAGGCTCCTCGGGCTTGGTACAGTCGGTTCGCCTCCTTCCTGGTGTCTGTGGGGTTCAGCGAAGCCAAGAGTGACACTTCTTTGTTTGTCCTCCACCGCGGTGCTGACTCAGCCTACTTGCTGCTTTATGTGGATGACATTATTCTTACTGCGTCCGGCCAATCTCTCCTTCAGCGGATTGTCTCCTCGTTGCAGCAGGAGTTTGCCATGAAGGACCTTGGTGTCCTCCATCACTTCTTGGGAGTGGCAGTGGACCACCGCCCTGATGGCCTCCTCCTTCACCAGCGCCAGTACGCCTTGGATGTCCTTCAACGCGCAGGGATGACTGACTGCAAGCCATGTGCCACTCCCGTCGATGCTCAGTCCAAGATTTCCGGTACAAAGGGCACACCAGTGGATGATCCCACTACCTACCGAAGCATTGCTGGCGCCCTTCAGTACCTCACTTTCACTCGGCCGGATATCTCCTATGCGGTGCAGCAGGTGTGCCTTCACATGCACGACCCCAGGGAACCACACCTTACCGCTATGAAGCGGATTCTCCGCTATCTGCGCGGCTCCCTCGACTTTGGGCTTCACCTTCGGCGTTCTCCTGTTGCGGACCTCGTGGTTTACACTGACGCCGACTGGGCGGGCTGCCTAGACACGCGCCGCTCCACCTCCGGCTACGCCGTCTTCCTTGGTGGCAACCTCGTGTCTTGGTCATCCAAGCGGCAGCCGGTTGTCTCCCGCTCCAGTGCCGAGGCTGAGTACCGGGCGGTTGCCAATGGGGTGGCCGAGGCATCCTGGCTCCGGCAGCTACTCGAGGAACTCCATTGCCCCCTCGCCAGGAGTACGTTGGTCTACTGCGACAACGTCAGTGCCGTCTACCTCTCCACCAACCCCGTCCAGCACCAACGCACCAAGCATGTGGAAATTGACCTCCACTTTGTTCGTGATCGTGTCGCCGTGGGAGCTGTCCGTGTTCTACATGTGCCTACCACCTCCCAGTTCGTCGACATCTTCACCAAAGGCTTGTCTTCCTCCACCTTCTCCGAGTTCCGCTCCAGTCTCAACATCCGCTGCGCCGGAGTTTCGACTGCGGGGGGTGTTAGAGTGTGTGTGTGTGTGGGACTGATGTGTGGGCCCCGGGTGGGGCCCTCCTGTAAGGCTCCTCTCTTTATCCTCCCTACCCAAGGGAGAGGAATTTATCCATCCAGAACCTTCCTACAAGGACTATGGCGCCCGGCGATGTGTACTTTATGTTGAGAACTCAAAGACGAGAGTGTGGATGAGAGTAGCTAAGTGATATTTATATGAGTTGAAGTTGCATTCTTTTGCTCTGATTCTTCTTGTGCATGCCAAGCTAGCCATGTTCATCAGGGTATATTTGGATTGGAGCCCTCAACTCTGGACCTCTGGTTATGTCCCCTTTTTCTTAATTCCTTTCAAAGATGAGGGAAAGAAAAATATTCTGATTTATCTTATCCAGAAGAACAAATCAAATTCTCCAAAATTTAATGACTATTCTTGGTGCTGTTTTAACAAGCTTTTGGCAATTGGCATCTGTCTTCCTTCCATCGATACGTCGCTGAAAAGGAAAGAACGATTGCATCCAATATTCCAATTTTTTACAACGCTCGGAACTTGAAATCACATGTTTCAAGTTTCATCTAGCTAGGTCAAAGATCGAGCACCCTCTAGGCCTCTATGGCTTCCAAGTACAGTAATCTCTGTGCCAAAATATAAGACCAGTTCTAGTGTTTGAGATTTGCCTCAGATTATAAAAAAATTCCAAAGTACTATTTCTTTCACAAACCACTTCTTATTTAATTTGACCCCAAAATCTTCAAAGAAGGAAATAAATTACTTTTAATCACAGCAAAGAAAATAACAATATCTCTATCCGGTAAATATAAATGAAGATTGTAGAAAGAAAGAACGGAGAGACACCTACACTAAAAGGAGATGTTAATACGCAATAATTTGAACGCCTGTAAGTGGTAAGTACCCTAGCCCTACCAAAGTCCTTGGCTGGAACTGGAAGAAGATTAAGCAATCGAGTAGCCACACGTACACGTACACGTGCTGCATGGTCGGTCCCGGGCAGTTGCACACATTACCTTACCTTAAGCTTTTTTTTTGGCGAATCCTTAAGCCTAACACTAGTAGTACCACTACGTGCAATCCAGAGAGATGCTAGCAGCAATAACCTAGTACACTAATGTTTGTTTCGCCATGATCCAACCGCTAGCGACAGGATCTATACCGGGTCTCCGGCACTCGAGCTCCTAAACAAAAGGGTCAAATTCGAACGGTTGGGCGGGCGGGCGGGCCATCGCCTGCCTCCACGGCCACGAGCAGCCACCAAAGTGCAAAAGGTCTTTGCTTCTTTCTTCTTTTAGTCTTGCCTTTGACAAAGCGTTGCGTACAGCAGGCACAGCTGCAAAAAATATAAAAAAATATTTTAAATTTCAAATAATATTTTTTAAAAAAATTCAAATCTGGTATTCGAAATCAAAAAATTGCAAAACTAGCATAGCGTCGGCGGTCCATCGATCGAACCTGGCTAACGTGACCCTCCTTTGGTCGATGCAGTGCCGAACCAAAGCCACATCAGCCTGGTTCGACGACCGAACCAGGCTGTCCACGTTAGCCGGCGCGCCGCGTGCTCCCTTGGCCGCGCCGCGCACCCCCCTGCCGCGTCGAGCACGCACCCCGCCACCTCGGTCGCGCCCACCGCCCGTCGGCCCCGCGCGCTCCACGTAGCGGTGAGGCCGGTGGGAGCGGGAGGCAAGGGGGCGGGCGGCGTGGCAACGGCGGGGGGCGCGACCGGCGCGGTTGGGGCACGCCCGGTGCGGCCAAGGGAGCGTGTGGCGCGCGCGGCTGACGTGGTCAGTCTGGTTTGGTGGTTTGTTGGCCGAACCAGGGTGACATGGTCTCGTTCGGCCGTCCAATGGTCGAACCAAGCTGGTGTGGCTCTGGTTCGGCATTGTATCGGTCGAATAAGGGTCACGTCAGTCAGGTTCGGCTGATGGACCGTCGATGGTAGGCTAGATTTGTAATTTTTTGATTTCGTGTACCAGAAAAGAATTTTTTTAAAAAAAATCTTGCTTCTTTCTTCTTTGAGTCTTGCCTTTGACAAAGTGTGGCGTACAGCAGGCACAGCTGCAAAAAATAAAGATGTGAAAGTATATCAGTTAACCATTGTTATTATATATAACTTTTCGTGAATTTTTTTACGGTACAGTAATTCAGCTGTATATATGGTGAATAAAAGTTACTCATTTCATTTCAAAATACAAGGTCTCTTAAACGTAGCAACCCAGTACTATTAAAATTATATTTTTTATCTTTAAGGCACATATAATTTTCTTGAACTTTATTAGTCATTGCCTCGCCTAACTACTATCGGATTTACAGTCGCTCATGAAATATATTACAGTCATTTTATATATATATCTCTGGTCTTCATATCTTAGGATGAAGGGAGCAGTAAACATTACTATATCTATCCTAAAATATAACATTTTTTAAAGTTTAAAATTTATTCTAAATGTAACAATCTATAAACTATCCATACTCCAAACTCACATTCACCCATTTACAGTTTTTTTATATCTCTTAATACATATAATTAAACTTACTACACACCTCTAAGACCAAACATGGCTCTGCCTCTACTTGTCAGATTAGGCAATATGGTACTGGAGTAAAGCTTAACGATTCTATTTGGGTATCGGTCAATATGGTTGAAATGTATCATTCTATCACTTAAACTACTGTCAATACCAGTTTTATATTGGTCATTCATATCAATAGTATCCATACTTATCAAAAATATATTTTAAATTTCTTTATAAATATAGCATGAGTAGTATTGTCGTATTGAGGTCCTATTTGGATGACGTTGCTTATTTTTAGGGACTAAACTTATTTATTTTTGTATGGACTAAGAGTATCTCCATTGTAATTGCTATCCAACTTGCTATCCTTAAAATAGCAAGAATTGTCAAAAAGTTATCTACATTGTACTTGCTATTTGACTTGCTATTTTAGGGGGCTTACTATTTCTCTCATCAAACTTGCTACATGTAGCAAGTTTGATGAGAGAAATAGTAAGCCCCCTAAAATAGCAAGTCAAATAGCAAGTACAATGGAGTGAGTAGCAATATAGCAAGTCAATTAAAATAGGGAGACTTGCTATTGCTATGAATGACAAGTCAGAAATAGCAATTATAATGGAGATGCTATTTTAGACTTGTCATTCATAGCAATAGCAAGGCTTTCTATTTTAATTAACTTGCTATTTTATTACTTACTCCATTGTACTTGCTATTTGACTTGCTATTGTAGGGGGTTTGCTATTTCTCTCACCAAACTTGCTATTTGACTAATAGCAAGTTTGGTGAGAGAAATAGCAAGCCTCCTACAATAGCAAGTACATTGGAGACACCTTTTAGATAATTCTTGCTATTTTTAAGGATAGCAAGTTGGATAGCAATTACAATAGAGATGCTCTAAAGTTTAGTACTCTTGTTTGAATGTTGAAATTAAATATCATTTAATGAATGGTTCATAAATGAGAGTAGAGTGTGTATGATAATTTTAGTCCCTATAAGAAACATCAAAATCCTGATCCAAATATTAGAGACTAAAGTTTAGTCCGTATAAACAAGATTGTTTGGGATTTTAGGGACTAAATGGAACTAGATTTAAAATTTTAATCCCTAAAAATAAACAATGGACATCCAAACAAGCCCTGATTAGAGCTACAAGTATTCAATCCTATCCTCTTGCAATGAGGATGATATTGACCGGCACAATATAAACATGATGTTACCCAACCACTCTCTACTTATAACTGTCTATAACAATTATATACAAAGTATTATATATAGATAACATGATAAAATGCTATATAAACACCATAAAATACATGTAGGATTGGAGCCTTTAGTTGTGACACTTACTCCGGAGTAGTTTTAAGGCTTTTGAACACTGTTGAAAAAATCGGCCGATTAGCTGATTAATTGGCTGATTAACTTGTACTCAGCAACATAGCAGTTAATTTACAACAAAATCGGCACATTAATCAGTTGACCGATTAATCGGATGGTCAAACCGATTAATCACCGATTAATGGCCGAATCATTGATTAATCGCCGATTAATGGCCGATTAATGGCTGACTAATGGGTCTTCTCCCTTATCACCGGATTTGCTGCCCCATCATCGGATTTGCGCCCCTGTCACTACATCCATTGCCTTGGCAACAAATTCACTACCCCATCGACGGTGCAAAGGGCTGAACAACGCGTGGTGCTGGCGGTGCGAAGGGCTGACAGGCGTGAGGTGCTGGTAGGAATGGCAGGCGACACACGTGAGGTTGAGGAGGATAGAGCAGTCGCGTGAGGAAGAGAGAACTCAATCTTGGAGAGAGGGGGAAGACTGAAGAGCTTAGTGAAAAGGCTAGCGGTGGAGAGATTTCAGGGTTGGAAGGGAGGAGAAAGAGAGTTTATATACTCAAGGCTAGAGTTTGACTAAAATAGTATATTAAGTACTTTGTATAACTCTAATATTTAATATTTGACCGATTAATTGATTGACCGATTAATTCAGTTAATCCCCCGATTAACCGACTAATCCATACTCGGTGGTTGGCCGATCAGCTACTGATCACCGATTTTACCAACACTGCTTTTGAGGATGCCTAGTGAACATGGTTTAGAGCCACCATTCTTCAAAGAGAACTCCAAAACCGGTGAACATGGTTCGGAAACACCATGCTTCAGAGAGAGCTTTGAAGTTGGTGAAGACGTTTCCAAAGATGGTGAAAAGGGGCTCCGAAGTTGATATTGGCAAACTCCAAAACTATTGAAGCTGGGCTTCGAAACTAGTGATGAAGGCTTCGAAGCTGGTTTAGAGACACCATACTTTTAAGGGATTCTGAAACAATCTTCTAGTTAGAGTCCCAAATCCTCAAACGATGCTTTGATATTGATGCAAGTTCAGTGACAGTTATTTCCCAGACAGTTGTATTTAGTCATATTAATATTAATATATATTTTAAATTTATTTATTTACATTATTTTATTAAATCAAAACAGTACATTGGTAGTAAAACGTTTTATTTGAAGAGCAAATTACTCCACCACCGGAATAAAATTAACCAACTTGAGTGGAGCCCACTTTTATGTGAGTGGGGCCAGCTGACATGGCGGTGCCCGGATCGGCCGAGCAACTGTTTATGGCCGATGGCGTCGACTGAGCACAGTGCCACAAGTACTGGCAAAATAGTCTCTAACTCTATAGAAACAAAATGACTAAATATTTTTATATATGTCCTTCTTTTAAAAATGATGTTTTTTTAAAAAATATTCTTTAAAATAGATAGAACATACATGTGTACACATTATATTTTCTCCGTCATCCTAAAATATAGTATTTTTCAAAAATAGCTTAGGTACATGTATTAAGATATGCAAAAAGTTTATTGTCGTGTTCCTTTGTAACGAAGTATTTTTAAATAAATCTAGAGGGTTTAGTTTAATTTATGTGAAAATCATATAAAATCATATGTTTCAAAAGAGTCATAATATTTTCTTCAGTATGGATCCGGTAATGGTTCGGTGGAGTAACTAGTAATAAATCTAAAAATACAATGTGTACTTTAGAGATAATATATAAAAATACAAGATGCTCATTGAATGATAAGAAATTCATGTTCACTTATACAATACAACTCCAGATTTTATTCAAGTCAAGGAATATTTTTACGCTCTGTTCCTAGATGAAACAGAATACCTATTACATTCTAATTAATTCCTATTATACAAACAAAAGGGTTCAGATAGACTGAGCAAAAAGGGCTTCTAAAATGACCTTTTATAAGTAATACTGTAGCTTCTTATATTTGATACAAAATCTAAACTTAAAAAATGTTATGTTTTGAGACACAGACTATATGTCTATATTAACATTACTCTATTCCGGCTCTTTTGAAATAAAGTTTTTTTAAATTTTTTTGAAAGATTTAGTATAATTCCTACGAAAATCTTATAAAATTCATGCGCTTCGAAGACAACATGATCACATGAATATTTAGGGCATGTACAACCCTAAGATGGTGGAACAATTTTCAAAGTATAAGAGATAACAAAGAAACTGTATGGTACAACTCTAAACCCCTGAATCATAAATGCAGCTACGACTCTACGAGACAATGCGTATGGAGAATTGTGTAGAGACGGGTTCTTCGCGAAGAACACATCTCTTGTATTTTTTTCAGTTAACCCTCTAGAAATCTCTCAAAAAACCATCTATTAAATCGAATTGTACACGCCCTTATGCTTTTGTCTTAGAAATAAGTGCATATTAATTTCAAAACAAAAAAAACATAAAACGTTACTCTATAATGTAAATGTAACGATATAATTTCCACAGTATGTAATCTAATCATATAAATAATTTAGTTAAAATCTAGATATTCAAAGTCACAGCTAGTATTCATGAATGCATATGTCCGCGTGAAGGAGCGGGGAAGGAGAAGAAAAGAAGCGTGCAGGAGTGCAGGGGCAGGTGCAGGACATGCTCCCGGGCAATGAGGCCTAGTGCGCTAGTGCACTGCAACCCGCGCGTTCTTGAATACAATCCCCAAGATGAAAAAGCAATCAAAGAAAAGATCGATGCCAATGCATGCTACAGCACACGCAGACCCAAACCAATGGCAGCGGCAGAATGGGCAATGGCTTCTCCTCCCTCCCCTCGTCTTCCCCCACCTCTCTCTCTCCTCTCTAGTCACGGAGACTGACTGACAGAGATAAAGCAGCATGCACCGTTGCAGCCTTTTCTCTCCCCCGCGCGCTCTCTCTCTCTCTTTCTCGCTCTCTGCACTGCAGAGCCTGACACGCTCTCCTAGGCGCGCAGGCCCCTCGGCCCTCAGCCCCTCACTCTCTCTTTCTCGCACAAATACAAGGCGGGCCGCGGGGAGGACGGGATGGGGAAGAGAGAGTGAAAAAAAAGAAGGGTTCTTTGAGTTCTTCGCTGCGAGGCGAGCCATGGCGAGGTTGCTCTTGCGCCTCGGTGCCGCCATTGCGCTGCTCGCCGGCTTAGCGTCTCTGGTGGTGCCGTTAGCAGGTTAGTGCTTCTCTTCGCCAACGGATCAGTTTTAGTTACAGGAGTTATTAGCAAAGTAAAATTTTGATCTTTATTTTTTTCTTTTGAGAGAGTAAGAAATTTCACTCTCTGGGTTTGGTGTGTGCTCGTTAAGCTGCTCTCTTATGCGCGTGTTTTCCAGTGTAAGTGTCATGTTTCTTGGTGCAAAAATAACGATTTATGCTTGTGTTTGTTTGATGTGTAAGATTCCTTTAAAATGCCTTCGAAATGTCGGCAGTTTTCGTTTTGAGCTCACCAGTTTCACCCATCTTGGTGGAGTTCGCCTTGCTGTGTTCCCTTGGTTCTCCTCACAAAAAGGAACAAAAGGAGATTCTCTCGATTGATTAGAAGGAAGGATTCCTCAGTCAGGAGGAACGAGAATCCGAATAGATAATTATATTTGTTGTTGTAATCACGTGAAATCGCGGTGGCTGCGGTGAAGTTTTATGTCGTGGACACGGGTGTAAAACATAAACGGCGGCGGTGTTTACTGTTCCATTGTGCCTACTAAACGTTTGGTTTCAAAGAGACCATGTCGGTGTTAGTTCTTCGTAGTCAGAAAGATCAGGAAAAAACAATATTGTTCTAGTGGTCTATCAAATTCGTGCCTATTGATTTGTTTATGTTGTGTGAAGTTAGCATTCTGTTATCAGCAAATGTAGCGTTTCCCCTTTTCAGCCGAGGAGAAAAGGTAGAGCTTTCATGAGTACCGGGAGTGATTAGGCAAAAAGAGCTTTTTTGCTCCAGTAGGATGCAAATCACTGAATCGTTCACTGTTGTGTTAGTTTTCTTAATCTGAGAAGTAGCCTAGTTTATACATACTGCCATTCGTAACAAAACTTTTTTACATGTGCTATATGATGTACGTCTTTTAATGTGAAATTTGCCTGTCTTTCTGCAGAAGCATATGATCCTCTTGATCCAAATGGTAATATCACAATCAAGTGGGATATCACGCAGTGGACCCCAGATGGCTATGTTGTAAGTTTACTAGGTTATGTGTTTGAAACTACTACCAGTTATCAAAAGCGATAAGTATTCCATGATTACTTATAAGTGAAGGCTGAAGAATGCAATTTCCCTCTATAATCATCTTCTCTTCCCATGTTCAGTCAATGTACGCCATTACCAGTTTACGCAGTATACTTTTTTCAGAGTATAATACTTACCTTTTGAATTGACTCTTCATGCCCATTGTCTTTTCAATTAGTATACCATTATATGACAGATTGTTTGTCACAATGACAACTTGAAAAATTGATTATAATCTCAAGTGCTTTAGACTTGTCCCTGAACTTCCCTTGACACAAAACAGCCTTTCTCTTGTTTATAGTTCTACTCTGTATCCTATGAATCCCTGAATTAAACTAATGCAAGTGTCTTTTAGTTACCTTTTGACAATAGGCAAGACATATGCTCTGATGTTGTTTGATAGACATCTCTTTCTTAAATAATTGGGTAACTTACAGCTTCATTGAGATGTTTGCCTGTTTTTGATGTCTTGTATAATGCACTTTCCATAGGCTGTTGTTACCATATACAATTATCAGAAGTACCGTCACATCCAAGCACCTGGTTGGAATCTTGGATGGGTTTGGGCAAAGAAGGAGATCATTTGGGGCATGGTTGGTGGGCAGGCCACTGAACAAGGTGATTGCTCGACATTCAAAGTAAATATACCACACTGCTGCAAGAGGGATCCGAGAATTGTTGACTTAGTTCCTGGGACGCCTTACACCATGCAGTTTGCAAATTGTTGCAAAGGAGGAGTGCTTACCTCGTGGGTGCAAGATCCAATGAACGCCGTAGCATCATTTCAGATCACTGTTGGACATTCTGGGACTAGCAATAGGACAGTGAAAGCGCCGAAAAACATCACTCTAAAGACTCCAGGTCCAGGATATAGTTGTGGATTAGCTCAAGAAGTGAAACCTCCTACTAGGTTCATTTCGCTGGATGGGAGGAGAACAACTCAAGCCCATGGTAAGTTGTTTCTGCATTCTTCTTTCAGGCATAGTAATTATCATGATGATGACACCTTTTCATCCTTTTTGTTTTGCAGTGACTTGGAATGTGACATGCACATATTCGCAGTTTGTTGCTCAAAGAGCTCCAACTTGTTGCGTTTCACTCTCATCGTTTTACAATGAAACAGTAGTTAACTGCCAGAAATGTTCATGTGGCTGCCAGAATAACAAACCAGGAAGCTGTGTGGAGTAAGCACTATTTCTATAGTAAGTCCTTGGATTAGCAGAATAATTTCACACATTCTAATTTTTTCATGTATGTTCTTTGGTAGGGGTAATTCGCCTTATTTGGCGTCTGTGGTGAATGGACCTGGCAAGAGCAACTTGACTCCTCTAGTTCAGTGCACACCACACATGTGTCCAGTAAGAGTGCATTGGCATGTTAAGCTCAACTACAGGGAATACTGGAGGGTTAAGGTCACAATTACAAACTGGAACTACCGGATGAACTACTCACAGTGGAACTTAGTAGTTCAACACCCAAATTTTGAAAATATCTCTACTGCCTTCAGCTTCAACTACAGATCTTTGAACCCCTATGGAGTAATAAGTGAGTACTCGTTTCGTCTGATCAAGCTTGGCAATTTAACCATGTGGTGTTTTGGGCTAATGATTAGTATTTTGCTCCAGATGATACTGCAATGATGTGGGGAATCAAGTACTACAATGATCTACTTATGGTGGCTGGTCCAGATGGAAATGTGCAATCTGAGCTTCTATTCCGGAAGGACCCATCTACCTTCACCTTTGATAAGGGCTGGGCCTTTCCAAGGCGCATATACTTCAATGGCGAAAGCTGTGTCATGCCTTCACCAGATTTGTACCCATGGTTACCCCACTCTTCTACCCCAAGATTGAGGACTGCATTCCTCGTTGTGTCGTTTATCCTCTGTGCAACATTGGCATTCTTTTACAACAATCTAGTTTTAGACAAAAATAGTGGAAAGTGCTGATCACATTGGGCATTGGCTGATGGCTGTTGACTTGCTGAGTCTATTGAGAGTTTAGTCTGTAGTCTTGCTTGAAGGGTTAATCTGGGTTTGATTTAGGCTGTAAGCTTAGGTTCCTCACAATCATTCAAGCTTGGTTGTAAATTCTGATGGTGTCAGTGATGATTAGTTGAGAACTCCAGAGAAATGTGTGCCCTCTGAATGGAAGAACTTGCATTTTGACATAGGACGAGCACTTTGATTTTTCAGTAATTGTATTTTTCTCAATCCAAGGTCAATATCTGCATACATCTTGTACAAAAATAATTTTTTTCAGAAGAGTTTGGTATACAAGATCAATGTTTCCTCTGACTGAACATCCAGTTTGAAGAGGCCAAAACGCCCCTACCTACACTGCTCTCCAAACACGTGTGAATTATCAAGATGAAGGAAAACTGGAAAAGGGGACACTGATCAGTGATCACGCCACCAGGAGGAGCACCAGCAAGGCCGCCGAGGCGGCGGCTGCCATGGAACGCAGCGGCGGCACGACGGGAGCGGAGTTGGGCAGGTAGGGATAGGCGTCCGGCGGTGGCATCTTGCACTCGTCGCCGTTGAAGTAGATCTTGCGCGGGAACGCCCACCCTTGGCTGAAGGTGAAGGTGTTGGCGTCCTTGCGCATCAGCACCTCTGACTGCACGTTGCCGAACGGTCCGGCCTCCATGAGCAGGTCGTTGTAGAACTTGAGCCCGTAGAACATGCCGGTGTCGTCTGCAACAAAGTTCAGCGACGCGCCGTACGTGCAAATCAATCAGGACATATATTGGTGTGATCGAGATGACAATTCTTGCACAAAATGGAGAGAGGAACTTACTGATGTGGCCGTAGGGGAGGAGGGGTTTGTACTGGAAGCTGAAGACCTCGGTGACGTTGTTGAGGTTGGGGTGTTGCGCGACGAGCGTCCACTGGGTGTAGTTCATGCGGTAGTTGAAGTTGGTGATGGCGATCTTGGCGCGCCAGTAGTCCTTGTAGTTGAGCTTGACGTGCCAGTGCACGCGGATTGGGCACATGTGCGACGTGCACTGCAGCAGCGCCGCGCCGTCCTTGCGCGGGGTGTTCACGCCCGGCAACAGCGCGCGCTTTGAGTCTCCCATGATGCAGCCGCTGTCGCCGCCGTGGCTGCCGTGGCTGCTGTGGCCGCTGTGGCCGCCATGCCCGTGGCCAGCGCCGCCGCCGCCGCCGCCGCTGCAGCCGCAGGCGCACTTGGCGCAGGGCACGATGGTGCTGTTGTAGAAGGAGGAGAAGGAAACACAGCAGGTGGGGTACTGCGACGCGAGCCGCTGCGAGTAGGTGCAGGTGACTGTCCAGGTCATGAGCGCCTGCGTCTTGCGGCGGCGGTCGGGGGTGAGGTAGACTGTGGAGGGGACGATGGTGGCGGGACCGCAGGTGTAGCCGGGCCCGGGCCCGGCGAGCGTGAAGTTCGTGGGCAGCTTGACCGTCTTGTTGGTGGTGCCAGCGAGTCCGACGGAGACCTGGAAGGCGGAGAGCGCGCCAACGGGGTCCTGGCCGTAGGCTGAGACGACTCCCGCCTTGCAGCAGTTGGCGATCTGCTGGTTGTACGGCACGCCGGGGAGTAGGTCGACGATGGAGGGCGTGCGCTTGCAGCTGTGCGGGATGCCGCCCTTGAACTTGGAGCAGTCACCCTGCTCCGTTGCCTGCGCCCCCACAATGGACCAGATCACCTCCTTCTTCGCCCACGTCCACCCCACCGTCCACCCCGGCGCCAAGATCTGCCGGTACATCTGGTAGTTGTTCATCGTCACCATCGCCACGTATCCGTCCGCCGTCCACGAGATCACATCCCATTTGATCGTGATGTTGCCGTTCGGGTCCAGCGGATCATATGCCACTGTAAATTTCAATGCACCAGTTCATATTCTTATCATCAGTCATCACAGCAGCAGAAGCAAGAACAGTTAAATTAACCAATGCAACAACAAGCAGGAATTACGTGCAACTGAGCAGGTCACTGCGAGGAGCATAGCAAGCAGGGAGCATTTGTGAATAAGCTCCATCCCCGACGGCGCCGGCCAGCGAGCAAGAAGGCAAGAAGAGCAGTAACAGATCGAGCTCGATGAGTGGCTCTCTTCACTCGCTCAGGTGTCCTTGGAAATCTGGAGGAGAACGCACTGGCCACTGGCTGACCAAGACGCCGAGGAAGAGGGAGTTGTAGAAGAGGAGGAAGCGCGGCCTCCCCCGGCGCGCGGCGAGATGGCGCGTCACACCACGGACGGCACCTCGAGCTAGCGTCGGTTGGGTTCCTTGGCGAGGACTCCATTGCATGACGCGGGCGCGGTGAACTGGCGATGGCTCAGCGCCACCTCTCCGACGGGTACACATCTGCAGATGCGCTCGCTAGCTACGTCGTGCAATGGAGCCAGCCAGTCGTCTGGCCTGCAAAGACGATGATTTCTTCGGCATCGCGGCGGGGCGAAGCAACCGTGGTTGGTGTGCAGGGAGGGAAAGAGACGCCTCAGATCTCCGCCTGATCGAGCTATATGATCCCGGCAGGAGCAGGAGAACGGTTGTCTTCAATTCTTCTGACAGCGACGGCGGAACACTTAATCTGCGAATTTTTTTCTCGTTTGTGTAAGGTGCGCGGCATCTGTCCCGCCGGTTGCAATGTTTGATCAGAAACTGTGCAGCCGACGACGCATGCACCGGTACGTACGTAGACAGTTACGCGCACTCTTGATCACCCAGTGCATATATAATTTCTGCGACATACTCCTAAACTGATAAATCGTCGTGTTCTCCGCAAATTCAGATCGGTGTTAATTTTCCATATGTCCCAGAAAACCAACATTTCCATAGAGACAGACGGCGGCCTCTGGTTTTATTTCGTTAGTCGTGCAGGCAACGCACGACAGTTGCATGGATACTCTGCTGGTCACAATTGATTAATTTCACCAGATTCTGTTACTTAATTTTCCATCATATTGTTTGGTGGTACTGTCCCTAGCTTACAAAGTGGACAACGAAGCTGGTTACATTGGCACGTTTTTTCAACAAGATCGCCAATGCAGCCTCATCCTTACGTGGTGCGTGCTACATATATATATTTCGGTAAAGCACGGTTATTTCCCTCGATCTCCAGCGAAGCGGTAAGACTGAAACATCACAGCTGACAGCAACGTAACCGTATTTGTACGGAATAAAACTAATAGTTACATCTAATTATTAGTTGGCAAAAAAATAGTTATTCTGGATACTTTGGATTAATAGGTGATTAAAATTGGTTTTGTTCCTACTATAATAATTGTGCTAAAGTGGTGTAGGAGGCAAAATAGTCTAAACGTGTCCGTTAGCTCAAATTAGTTTACTTGTGTGGACTAATAGACTAACTATTAGTTAGCCAATAAAATAAATTAGTTGCACACTTGCACCATTTCGATGAACTAAGCCTATTTTTTAGTTATTAACTATTAGTTTGACGTGATCAAACAGGATCGGAATCTAAGTACGTAGCGACACATAATTTTGTGAAATATTCGTTTGTTAGGTTAAACGTGCAAATCTATCGATATAATATTTGTATATGTCTATACAATTAAAAGAACGGTAACGGTAAGCCTCGCGTTAATTTTTTACCCTATTTTACCCTTCATTTTTCCTCCACCGAATTCCCCCGTTTTTACTTTGCTTGTGCTTATTCGACGTGTGCTACACCCGTCCGTCAATGCTTATGTATATGCATCTGTTCATTATCCCGAAAAAATTGCTACTTTTTTTCCTCATGGTTGTCATTTTTACATCTTATATAAATAAAGTTGAGTTTAATCTTAAAATTGTGTATGGTATTACCTAATATCATGTTCCTTAGCTGCAGTGATATTTCTTCAAAATTTTCATAGATTTTTTATACAGTGCTTTCTAGGTTTGCCCAAAGATGTGGTCTGCACTATGCCACTCTATTGTCCCACATACATCATATTTACGGTTTGTGAATAAGCTTAATATTACAGTTTATTTGCGAATATGGAAAAATAAGACAGATGGCGCATTAAAATACTCAGTATTAATACATTGGAAAAATATTAATACCTTCGTATTAACATATATTATCTTCTAGAATTTAAAATCTATTCAAAATATAATAATCAAATACCAGTAAAATACCATTTTTACCTTTAAAATCTACTAACCTTAAACTTAAAACTTATTACTACGTCTAACTACTTCTGGACTAGTACTCACACGTTTTCTTAAATAATATATTTTTTTAAAAAAATAAATATGTATGTCTGTTTCAAAAAATTACAAAAATAGCATGCGGTCGGCACTAGGCACTTGAAGTACCGACTTGTGCCACGTTAGCTCCAGTCGACACTTCAAGTACCGACTGGATGTTGTCTCCCTATCAGATTCTGTCACGTCAGCTCCAACACTTGAAGTGCTGACTGGAGCTGATGTGGCGCAATCGGCACTTAAAGTACCGACCGGAGCTGACGTGACATTCAATCGGCACTTCAAATTCCGACCGCATGCTATTTCATTTGATTTTTTAAAAAATATTATTTTAAAAAAATCGTACTCACACACTGGAAGGTATTATAGTCCTTTTCATATTTCGTATATACGACTAAGATTGTTATATTTTAAGACGGGGAGAAAATAATTTAATATGTGAAAATCATTGGTAGATTTTTCATAACAAATATTTCCATATAATTATATGTTTAATATTTTTTATAAGTATATAGATAGAGAGAAAATGATATATGAACAAGTATATTAGAAAACGTTGCAATGTCCTAAACATCATACTGTACATGATTACTAAAAAAATGCCATTCTTTCGAAAACAGGAGTACGTAGTGGCAATTAATGATATACTATTTTTTACATGTTCTTAGAAAAAATAATAGAGATAACAATTTTTTCCTTTCGCATACCAATCTGACATGTATTTCAACGCAACATCTTAATGTGTTTTCTTCACCTACCATTTATTTAAATGAATGCTAATCCAACTTAATACCGCAATTCTAAAATAAAAAATATTTTATACTTCAAATTTTATTCTAAATATAACAAACTTTAAAATTTATTCTAATTATAACAATGCCACTTTTACATTTGCAAAAAGTATCTATACAAATTTTGAATTTTATTACAAATTACTCTACCTAAATAAGAATATTATGATTTTTTAATGCTTATAAATTACTACTACATGTAAAAAACTGAGGAGAAATTGGGTTTATAGGCTGCATTGCACCGTTATATCTCAACCCACGTTCTATTATCTGACCCATATATGTATGGGGAAATATCCTGTGCAATTATTTATATTGGTGCAATTATACAATCAAACAATCTGGTGTATCCAATTAAGTGACCAGGTGCATTCAATCAAGTGATCATGTGCATCCACCTGAAACCTAGTATTTTTTTTACTTTTAACCTCTTTCATATATAACCGTTAGATCGCTTGATTGGATGCACTAGATTGCTTGATTGTACGATTGCACCAAATGAGCGATTACATAGGATATTTCCTCTATATGTATCAAATATTAAATATTAAGATTAAATTAAAATATTTTTATTTTTTTTCATGGTACATATACTTCTAAAGCCTACTAAAAGTCCAAATACAAGCCTAGTTAGTAGTTACACAAACAATCTTACTCTCTCATCTCGTCCCCACCCGCACCCCCAGCACGCGCACAACGGCCCCGCCGCCGCTGCGAAGCCGACGTCGCGGCGAAGCAGCCGCCTTACGACGCCGGCGCTGCCAGCGGCCAGCGCCACCAGCGCTGCCTCCCCTCCGCGGCTACGCCATCGTCTCCCCTCTGCCATCGCCCATCTCATCGGCACGTTGTAAGTCATCTCAATATCTCGTATTCTCATCTGTTGCTGACTTGCTGCTTGCCGCCTCGCCGGTGAATCGGTGATTATGTATTTCTAGTTTCGTGCTGTGTAAGATTTTCTCAAATACTTTATGGAAAATTAACTAAAACTGCGATCAAACCGTTTGATTATTAAGACTATATATATAATATACTCGCAATTCTTTTCTATCATTTATGTATTTACTATGGGAAAATTGCTAATCTCCCACAAAGTTTGTTGCCAAGTTTTCAAATGCCACAACGTTAGTAAGGTTTATAATTTTGCCACAGAGTTGATTCATTTATTTGCTATTATGCTCTATTCTTATTTTTACTCATTTTTCATTTATCTTTTATATTTTTCTAATTTGAAATGACCCATTTGCCCTTCTCAATCCATACAACAGTGAATCAAACAGAAGCCAATCCGCTGGAGGTCAATCGGCTTCCTAGTGCCACCAGAAATGGTGGTGGCGCCGTGGCTTCCTCCCTCCTGGCGGCGGCGCTGCTCCCTCCCTCCCGACGACGGCGTTCCCTCCCTCCCGGTGGCCCTCCCTTGCTGTCAGGAGAAACCACATCGCCGTTGCCGCCGGAAGGAACTACATTGTCGTTGCCATCAGGAGAAATCACGCCATCGCTGGGGAAGCCAAGCCGGCAGAAGGTGCCATCGCCGGCCATGGCTAGGTTTCCACCAGAAACAAAGTGACGTTTTGGCTTCACTTTTGATTAAGTGACGTTTTGACTTCTCTTTGATTCGCTGTTGTATGGATTGAGAAGGGCATATGGGTCATTTCAATTTAGGAAAATATAAAAGATAAATAAAAAATGAGTAAAAATAAGAATAGGGTATAATAGCAAATAAATGAATCAACTCTGTGGCAAAATTATAAACCTTACTAACTTTGTGGCATTTGAAAACTTGGCAACAAACTTTGTGGCAGATTAGCAATTTTCCCATTTACTATTTAGCTTTGGCTTTATGTTTTAAATCCTGCAATGTTACGCCGCGCGCCCGCGCGCCGGCTCGCCCGTGCGTCTGCGCGCTAGCTCCAGAGCAGCTTCAACGCCCGACCACGCGCCGCGCCCTGCTCGCCGCATGCTGGCCGTCGCCTGCGCCAGCGCACGCGCCGTGCCTGCACTCCCCGCACGTCCGCACTCCCTACACCGCGCCCGCACGCCGCCCGCTCAGCCTTGCTTACGCCCCGCTGGGACCGCCGGGTATTTCCCTCCACTGCCCAGATCTTCGTCATCTTCGTCACCCGTGTCAACGTTGGCGCGCCCCAATTCGACGCGAGAGGTATAACATCCGCATAATCTCTTGTAGAATTAGCTTCCTTATGCACTACCATGCATGTTACATGGGTTGTCAACACCGCCAGAGCTCACCGGCGATACGTTGAGCTATGAAAACCTTTGGGCTTCACCGTTAGTAGCTTTTTACGGGCCAATATAAATAGATCAGAGACCAAGAATAACTTCCTGCTAGTTCTAATCTTATAAAAATGTCTTCTGTTGATCGTCGGAGTACCCATCGCAGATCACCCTCTTTTTAATTCTGGGCAAACCGTGGCTATAATTGAAAACCCGATCGTAGATTTTGTTCATAGCAGTCATTTGGGATCGATCGTCGTCTTCGACCTCCCGCCACTGCTACTGTTTTTCTTCCCTTTCGCTGCCAGGTCCGTTGCCACTGGGCCCCGCCGCCCACAGCCACGCCCACTGGCCCACGCACTGCCTGGCCGCGTGCGCGCTGTTTTCCTTCGGCCATTTCGGCCAGCCCAGTATGAACAGTGCCTTTTTCATTTCTCTGAAATTCTTTCCAGGCCAGCTCGTTCAGCCCAATAGTAAACAGTACAGTTTTCCATTTTCAGAAAGAAAATAAACCTTTAAAAATACATATAAAATTTATAAAATCATTAACTTTAATTTAGAATATAATAAAAATGTTTTCTCAACACTTTTTGTATGATTTATTTATGTGATGTTATTTATGCCGTAGTTGTCGACGTTGAAGATCTACAAGAGTACGACCCCGAAGAAAATCTATCTTTAATAATGATTGCTCTCATTATTTTTAATTTAATTTTATATAAATGCATGTTTAGTACATACACATACACTTGAAATTTATGATGATTGCCCTCGCGAGTACATCAACTAAACCTAAAATTATTGCACTTAGCCTATTCTTGAGAGTTGATAACCCTATTAAACTTGTCGCCATAATGGTTACGATGATCCCATCCTAGTATCATGATGTGGGTTGTCCGTAATGAATGAAGTGTGTGGGTTGAAAATGATATTTGAAAGATTTTTCTGAAAATCGGTACACAGGGCCCTGTCGGTACATAGAGCCGAGTTAGTTAAAAACGGTTACAAAAGAAGGATGTTTTGGGTAAAAATTTCCATTAGTTGTCTTCACCTTTCGGGGTTCAACTTCAAGTGGCACATAAGTACCGATTCATTGGAAAAAAAAGCCATGCACACCAAAGTGTAACCTTATGGGCATTATGGGGTGTCCCTAGTTGAGTACCTAGTGGGTTTAGGATCGCTTGATTGCCAGTAGATGTGAAAACTTTCGAGCTGACTCCGTAGTTTTTTTATGAGCTCAATAAGCCGTGTGAGATTTTGATGGTTATGAAGAAAGGTGGTAGGGAGAGGTGAAAGGGGATTTGAGCACCCTCGGTATTTCAGATGAGAAGGGAGTTGAGGGCCAATGGATCCTTAGTTGGACCCGTTTATGTGGCAATGAGTTATCCTAGGTTGGCTAGAGAAATGTCTTGTAGTGAACCTCATTGCCTTGCAAACAAGGAGTAAGTTCGTCATGTAAGCATAAAGTGTACACCTTATGTAGAAGTATGAACTATTCGAATAACCGTGCCCACGGTTATGGACGCATGCCATGATAGTTGCCAGTGTTATAAAAATCGGTGATCGATAGCTGATTGGTGAGTGAGGGATTAATCGATTAATTGGGGATTAACTGAATTAATCGGGCGATCAAATAATTAAAAAATATATTAGAGTGTAAATAGGATATAGTAATAGTCTCTCCACCTCTTTTTTATCTTTTTCTTAGTATGTGGCGTGTTGTCTGCCAATGCTTTTTATCATTTGTTGTGCTACCAGCTTCCTGTTGTCTGTGCTGGCGTGCATCTCGCTGCCCACTACCCGTGTTTTCTTTCTCTCTCTGAATCTTTCATTTGTTGGCTGCCCACCCACAATATCCTCTATTCTTCTCTCTAATCTTTTCTCTCGGGTCGACCTCTTTCTTCTCTATCTTTCTCCACGAAAAAGCAAGTTCCGACGGAAGCTTCTAGTAGGCGGCTCCGGCAATGCGTGGCCAGCGCGGTCGCACTGCTCGGCACAAATCAGGTGATGGCGGCGCAGATCTGGCAGTGGCATCACGGATCTGGTGGTGGCGCACGGACGACGCGCGGGCGACGTGGATGGTGCGTGCTCGGCGAGCACAGCGTCCGCTCTCGCTCGACAGCGCTGGATCTGGCTCACGCATGGCTAGGCGATGTCCAAATCTAGCTGTGTGCAGGAGAGGGAAAGGGGAAATGTGCGGGGCACAGTTGGGCGAGGAGTGTCCAAGCCTCATTTTTCCAAGCTTTTATACCGGACCGATTAATCGGTTGGCACCGATTAATTGGGTTGACAACTGATTAATCGGTTTGACCAATTGATTAATCGGTCCACCGATTTTTTCTTGATTTTGCTGAAAAATAACTGGATTGGGACCGATCACCGATTAATCGGTCGATCAACCAATTTTTTTAACACTGATAATTGCCAATGCGTAGTGTTTGGTTCTGATCAGTGTTCACAAAGGCGCCAGGCGCTAGTCGGGCAGCGACCTGGCACCTAGCGCCTAGGGGCGCCTAGTTCTGCTTGTTTCCCATGCATATTTTCACTATAGTCCTTCTTCTACCTCTGTTTCCTGTGTATTTTTATAGTGATGCATTCACTTCCCAGGCTATTTTCCAATGTGAATGCATTCCCCGAAGCATTTTCTGTTTTCCATGCATTTTCCAAAACTATTTTTCTGTTTCCTAGGCTAGTTTAATGCGTTCTGCATTCTCCCATGCATTCAAGAGTCAAGACTTTTTTTCCTAGCATGCATTCAAGACTCCATCCCATGCTTTCCCCCGGCTCCCAGGTAACAACTCCATTACTCCAATACTCCATTTCTTCACAGTGAGGGCATTTCTTCACAGTGAGGGCAACTTCTCTTCCACAATTCCTCTCCCGTCTTCGCTTCTGGCGGCACCTGCCTTTCCCCCCTCTTCTCCGGTTCTACTCAGCACAGCCACCGGCGATAAAGAGCGGGATCTGGCAGCCAGCGGTGTTTGGCGGACGGCGGCGTAGCGGTGGCAACGCCCAATGGCTCCAGTGGCGTTCGGCGAACGGCGGCGGCAGCACTCAACGGCTCGGGGCGCTATATGGGACACGCCCCTAGAAGCAGGCCACGATTTGTGTGTCACCGCCTAGGGCGCCTAGCCCCGCGGTCAACCGCCTAGGCCGCGGTTGACCCATCTAGGTGCCCTTTCCGCCCAGCTGGCCGACCAGGCCCTCCGCGTGGCGCTGGAGCGCCGCCTAACGCCTTTTCCCGCCTAGGCGCCCACCTAGATCCGATTTTTAGAACACTGGTTCTGATTTTGATCAAGAAAAATAAAATGGCTTCATAGAGAGAGGGAAAGGTTCAACCTTAGGTTGAGAGATAAAAATGTGTTTTGATGAAATGGGAAAAACCTTCGCGATGGAGGGGCAATCCAGTACCGAAGTAAAGATGTGGAGTTGATGAAATGGATGAGATCGAGCTTTGAAAAACAAACATTACTACTTATTAGTTGGTGGAGGTTGTGACCTCTACCAATGAGAATGAGACACTTAGTACTTTAGAGTTATTTTATATAAATGAACCTCAACCGCCTATTTGACCGACATCTATAACTACTTTCCGAGACTTATTGAGTATATTTGTACTCACCCCCTTGCTATCCCCATCCAGAAGATGAAGTCCAGTCAGGAGAAAACGAATGATTTTCTGAAGAAGAGGACATCTAGGGAGATGAAAGTGAAGATCACCTAGCATAGGGTCTCGAGCCTAGTTCCCAACTAGGAGATGGAGTTACTTCGGCTAAGACTTAATTATTTTGCTTCCGCTGAAATACTCTATGATGTTTGAATTACTGCGAGGAATGTCTCCTACTGCTTTTGTAATGAACTTGGGGCTTATAATATAATTATGTAATCGTAATGTGCTACTGTTGGATTATGAAATATCTTCAATGATGTTGTTGCAATTCAAAAAAATATTATTTTTTTAAAAATCGGCGCTTAAGTGGGCGGTGGGGGTGAGCGAGTGGGGCACAGCGACCAAGGCGGCACAGTGCGGGGGACTGAAAGTTGCATAGAGGGGGTGAATAGGCAATATAAAAATTTCTTGAGGAAAAATAATGTTTTGAAAATTTGCTTGATCGGAAGTTTCGATATGATATTGAAAGTTTCGATGGATCAGATTTTTCTGAAACTTCCGATGGATCGGAAAGAAAATCTCCTCAAAAGATGTGGCAGAAATTTTTTAAACCACAGTATGTTCGGTACGTTATGGTTGACTGAACTAGATCACGTGCCCTAGTCCAGCATTTCATGTGATCGGGTCTCCTTGAACCTTTATGAAATCTCACTCGGAAGCTCCTGCTATTTCTGGTCATACAACCTATGCGAGAAACCTGCACTGCTAAAGATGGAAAATAAATTTGACCAAGATAAGAACATAAACATCATCATCATCACGCAACTCAGCCATTTATGCTTCTTCTTTTGTTCCTTTATCGTGTAAAAGTTCCTTTTTTTGTAACAGTGGGCACTTGTACTGCTGCACAAGAGCGTGTGCCTTCAGTTTATGAAATGATTCAACAAAATATGACCGCAATTTGCCTTTATGACGCTCTTCATGTTCATGTGCAGAATACGGACCAAGCTTGATGTTGGCATGTTGCTACCCAGAGCTGCTCCAGCCCAACATTGCTGCAGATGCCTTACATCGAACTTTTCCTGTATGTGTGTGGTTTTCTGTAGTTGAATTAAAATCAGATGTCCCCTGCTAGCTGCACCAACTTGCAGATCTGCATCGGTTCAGGGTTTCAGAGACTCTCAGTGGCATTTGCAGCTGGCACCTCCATTATCTTTTCACTTCTTCAGCACGTTTAGCTCTGACCTCACCATCTTTTTCCGAATGTCAAATGGTTCGCGGCGACGTTGTCGCGTTCTCGCTTGATCAACTGCGTTATCGCGTTCCTCACCTGTTCTGAGTGTGGCTTATGGTTTTGCTACATAACTCAAAATATTGGTGTTCCTTCTATATTTCTTTGATTTTGTTGGTTCAGAGTTTGTAGATGTTAATTGTTGGCGTTCTAGTAACACTTTATACTTATATACCTCACTACAACAAAACAGGCAAAAGTTATAATTATATTATTAGATGTTAAAAGCCGACGGAAGTTAAAATGGCCGACGAAAAGTTTCTGTTATGTTGTAGTGCCTCTACGTGCATGTAAAAAAACTTATTAACTATATGTAGTGGTGAAGCTAGAGTAAAATTAGAAAGTGTGCTTCTCTTATACGAGTGCATAAACATGTGTCATAGGGGTGCAAATATGGTAAAAATTTGATCAAATCTTCTATTTTTTCAATTTTTTAGGGGATTCGCCCCCGACTATATGTACAACATAATCATATTTATTATAGACGTAATAGAAAAAAAATACATACTACTCAATTATTTTGTGGTACCTAAGAACTATCTAAAACATTTAAAATATAGAAGCAAATATGAGTTGGGCTCCCAGTAGGATGGGTCATTGTACACTTATTATTGCCTATTAATGCAATAAGAAAGAGATCTCCACTAAACATGATAATGCTGTACGTTGGTGGTGTAAGACGGTATGATATAAATGCTGATAAGAATTTCCATTATGATTTCAATATTTGGTAAGATTTTTTTTGCATGCAATTGGTTTTTTCTCAATCGCTTTTGTGTCCTAAATTTTGTACTATACACATCTGCATTAAGTTTTTCATCTTATGCTTACCATTCCGTTAGTTGAACATGAGTTGACTATATATTATATTTTTTCCTAAATGACCGCACAGCACTCTTCGTAAACACAACCGAGATTCCGAGAAAGTCGACCCACGAAAATCAAAACCCACTTAGCATAATTTTAATTCAGTTACATGGTATTCTTTTTAACAAGTTGAAATCACCGAAGCTAGCGAAATTCAAAAACGAAAACTGAAACTTTAGTACGAATTTTCAACAAATTCGAGGGAAGTAAATTTTGCTGAAACCCACTGAAAAAAAGAGAGAAATTTGGTGTAAAATGAGCGGTGATACCGACAGGCCACAGTATATACAACGCCGGCCACTCCAAAACATTTCTATATTTTTCTTATCAGCCAAGATTTGCACAGAATCGCCCAGCTTAATTCGATTTATAAAGATTCAAACTTTTCTCCCCAATCCTTCCTTTTTTTTCGAGGACCGGCTGCAGTTTTTGCCGTAGAACCGAAGAACAAGTCGGCGCGCTCCGAGTACCGAGTCCGAGGCGAGATTCGCCTGGACGGCCTGGGAAGGCGAGCGCCCCGGAGGCAGAACGCCCTGGCATGCCGGCGCGGCGACCGCTCGGACTCGGGCGCGTACGCGCGTCCAGGCGGCTGCGGCGGCCGCCTCTTCGCGCTGACTTATCTGCGCGCGCGTCGCTATCTCGTCGTCGTCGTGGTGCAGCGAGCATCCCCAGGCGAGGTCGAACGAGAGCTGACCACGGCGCGCCGTGCACGTGGCTGCGCGCGCGCCGCGGCGGCATGCCAGCATCTGCACGCACAAGCTGCGTGCGGCCGCATCCCACCATAGGCAACGCACGCCACCCTGCTCGTACTGCACGGGTTGTTTCTGCGACGAGGACCAACATTTGTTTGTTCTAACTTGCAAACTATCAATCGCCCACAGAAATCATTTAGTATAATGCAGCGACCACCAATTTTACACAAAAACAAATTGTTTTAGGTTTGTATCAAGAGTTGACTAAAATAAGTCGTTTTGTATTTTATTGTGTATTTTAGACAACTATATTCCTCATGTAGTACTCCCTCCTTTCCATTATCTTCATCATCTAACAACTTGACACGATGACTAAGGTGACAGATATGGAGCTTAAATTCTCTTCGTATGTTGTGTTTGTTGCTTTATTTTTCCGCACTCTCAACCTACATGTACATGTGACAATGTGGAGTACTAGTAAAATAATAAACAAAAGTGGAAGTCAAAGCCATGCATGTGGACTTTAAATCAATTCGCACATAATACGATGTGCTGCTTTAATGACTCAACTATTAGATGATCTAGATTGTGGGAAATCTGAAAAACGCTTAGATGATGAAGATAGTGGGAAAGAGGGAGTACTATTTTTTCTCGTTTTTCATAATATATTTACTCCCGCACTATATTTAGTAGGGACAAACATAAAAAAATACTAATTAATTAATTACTCTTTGGTACTCCCTCCGATATAAAAAAGTCATTTTAGGCTTATAAGACTATTCACAGTGATGAGTTTTATAACACTGTTTCCTAAAATACCACATCAGCTTTACAACTTAATGAAATACCTTCTCTCAGTGGAGAGTTTTATTTCACTATTTCCTAGGCTAACCAGTGTAATTAAATATAACTAGCTTTCATGAAATATCATCTCTCTAATGAAACAATTTGGTTCTCAATGGATGTTTCATTTATTTCATTCGTCTTGGGAATGGGTTAGCACCATGTCATGGTGATGACACTACTTCCTTCTCTTTTCTCATTAATTGAATGTCATGTCAACAAAAAATCTGATGTGGCATGGTAATTAATATCATGAAACACCCCATAAAACCCTCATTGTGAATAGTCTAACAAGAGTTTGCTAAAACGAGTCATTTTGTATTTTATTGTGCATTTTGGACAACTATACCACTCGTGTAGTACTACTTCTTTCTCGTTTTTTGTGTTATGTTTACTCACGCGCTACATTTAATAGGAGCAAATATGAAAAGTATATACTAATTAATTGTTCTTAGGTATCTGAAATTATATCCAAAACGGCTTATTTTTATGAACCAGAGGGAGTATATGAAATAATGTTTAAAATGACTTGTTTTTGTTTTCGTGGATCGAGAGTAGCTGTTACCACGATAATTACTCAATTGAGTGAGGCAAAATGGTAGTACTCATTGAATTTTAGAGACTTCATGGCATGTCGTTAGAATCTTTTCCTCCATTCCATTGGTACAAGACTGAATCGAATGGTCTCTCTCATCTCGAACTCACACGACGCAGTGATCTACTCTGACTTGACATTTGGATAGAAGAAATAAAGCAATTGGCATACGGCCATGCATACATATACTCCTACTCATAATCGCTTGTGAACTCATCTAGTAAAAAATACAGCGATCTCGAGGAGTATTTAATATTTAGCATCGGCCCGTCGTCTTCTTCACGTTGTAATTGAGCATGGTTTCGAAACATTCAGAGATACGGATACCCGTCACATACTCACATAGTCACATGCAATCAGTAATCACCTGGTCAACTATTATCCCGTCACATGTTCATTAGTCACATGCAATCACCTGGTCAACTATTACCCCGTCACATGTTCAAATAGTCACGTGCAATCACCAGGTCAACTATTATCCCGTCACATGCTCCACCTGCTCCGATGAAGCAATTATTGATTGATTAGTAGAATCCTGCAGAGAATTATATTCTTTTTTTCTCTCTTTTATGGCCGTTGCTTTCAGGTGCAAACCCACCAAGCAAGCCGCAAGCAGAAGCTCCCGCAAGCAGGTGGCAAATGCAGATGGAGGTCGCCTCTACAGCGGTGCTGCTCGTCGTGCTTGGCCTCTTGGGAGCGGTGACCGCCAATGTAAGCGGCCATCAAGAACCGAAGAAATCCGGTTGTGATCTTCCCTCGAGTTCTGACTAAGTCTGAATGTCTGAAGGTGGGTGATTCCTGCTCGACAGCGGCGAACTGCGGCGCAGGACAGTTGTGCTTTGACTGCTCGCCGGCGCTCGCCGGCGCCAAGTGCGTTCGCTCCGTCGCCACCAATCCCTTCCAAATCATCGTGAGACCTCGCTTCTAGATATCTCCTTGCTTCTTTTTTCTTACGTCAAGAAATCGTCAAGGAGTTCGTTGCCGTGGAGTATACAACTCCTTATCAATTTTTGTGTCCGTGATTATGGTTTCTTGCTTCGATTCGATAGATCTGCTCCTTTGAAGAGGAATAGATTGGGAACTGACCAGTGAAAAAATCGGTTGGACTTCTGTCAGTGTCGACTTGTTCCACCCGTGCTGACAAAACGATAATCAGTACTTACGATACCCAGGCATACACGGTGGGACACACCAGGTAGCACGGCTTCGATTTTTTTTTTAAAATCAAATCGTGTACAGTTTCAAAATTTTTTAATTAACCGAATTAAACCACGTCGACCGCGCAAATTATCGCCGACTAAAGTTGATGTGATCTGAGTTGGTCCTCGAACAGCCAACGACCAACTGATTGATGTAGATTATACAGTTGATTCATCCATAGATCTCCGTTGCAGTACACTACATAGCTAGGTGTGACACATTGATCCATTTTTTTATTACGTTTTGATGTAGCCGTCCCTCTCGGTTGCAGCAGTACAATATGTAGCTATCATAATATATGTTGTAGCTATAATGTCCATGACTAAGGAGTGTTTGGTTTCCTCGTCCAAAATTTATTTTCATCGCATTGAATGTTTAGATACCATTTTAGAATATTAAATATAGATTATTTACAAAACTCATTCATAATCGGTGTGGGTTATTCGCGAGACGAATCTAACGAGCCTAATTACAACATGATTTGACAATGTGATGCTACCGTAAACATTTGCTAATAATGTATTAATTAGGCTTAAAAAAATTGTCTCATAAATAATCCTCTAATTTTACAATTATTTTTATAATCAATTAAAATTTAATCATTTAAATTAATGTCTAAATATCTAATGTGATGTGAACTAAATTTTATTTGAGAAACACCACCTAAGAAAAGTGACAGTGAAAGAAGAATAATCTATGAGGAAATTAAACAAGAGTTGCTAGCTATCATAATATATGTTGTAGCTAACTTAGAGCATCCACAATGTTGCAATAAGAAGTAGTGCTAAGAGCATCTCCAAAAAACTCTCTATCTCATTCTCCAAGGCAAATTTTAGCCAATCATACTCAAAAAATAAACTCCTAACAGACTGGCGGGCCAAGCCATCCGGCTGGCCAAATCGGACTCCCCGCTGGCCAAATCTGGACAGTCAGCTCGGCTGGCTATCTGTGCGCGAGCTAGCGGAGGTGCCCTGCCAGACGTCTAGCCCACGCCGCCATGTTGCCGATGCTGCCCCACCGCCCCATCATTGGCCGGCGCTGCGCGGCTACGCCCAGACCGGTGCTGCCCCACGCGCAGGCAGCCGCGCCCAGGTCGGCGTTGCCCACGCTCATCCGCGCTCAGGCCGGCGTCCAAGAAAACCAGAGAACAAAGGAAAAAAGGCAATGCGTACTTGCGTCGAGCCGTCGAGGAAGAAGAAACCATAGAAAGCAAGAAGAAAGGGTCACGTCCAGGATGAAGAAGACCAGAGAAAGAAAGAAGAAAGGGAGAGATAAAGAAAAGAAAAAGAAGAAGAAAAGAAAAAGGAAATGAAGAGAAATAGAAATCAAAATAAAAGAAATCTATATTTTTTAAAAAATTATAGAATTTGATAATTTGGGGATTTCTAGGGTTAAAAATTGGTATTTCAAAAAGAAATTAGAATTTTCAAAATATTTTAGGATTGTAAAAGTGAGTAGTAATTTTTTTAGAGAGTTGGAAATAGAAAGTCTGTTGGAGTGTGCAACAGATATAGAGAGGAACCTTTTTGGAGAGTTGACTAAATGGCTAAATGGAGAGTCAAAAATAGAAAGGCTTTTGGAGATGCTCTAAGAGAATCTTTTGACTTGGTACTAGTTGTATATATTGAGAAGATAGTACTAAGCAAACTAAGATAAGACATGAGTTCTATGTATGGATACTAGTTCCATAGATTAAATAAGGGTTAATTTTTTCTGTGCCATTACAATTTTTATGGTTTGCCAATATGTCATTGGTGTGTCACTGACAGATGGGGGCCACCACAGTCACTGACAGTGGCATATAGGCAATTTCTGAAAATTATAATGGCATTCGAGTAATTTTCCCATTAAAAAATAATAATACTTTTTAGGTTTGATAGTTGCTCATTGGATAGAGCATGCCTATTTTTATAATTTTTAATGTTAGAAAGAGTCTCACATCTAGTATTATATATTGTAGCATTTTTTCAAAGAAATAAGTTTGCTTACATGTCATATAGTACTAGTTCAAGAGTACTATATATTGTAGATGCTCGTAGGCCTCGGCTTTCCGACTGTTTTTCGGACAGATTCTGAGACAGTTTTTGATGGGACTAGTTGAGTTTGACGCATCAAACTTCCAAAGATTGTTGCCGTAGTATAGTGGCAGTGACGCGGTTGGTGATTTTCTGGAGACAAGATCACTTTGGCTCAGAAGGATTGAAGATAGTGAACAGCAAGCTCTGCCGTGGATTAGACACGTGGATTTGCAAAAGTAGCATGTGGAGGACACTTAAAGTGTTGATTGGATGTTACGTCAGCTTCAGTAAGCGCTTTAAGTATCGATTGAATGTTGTTCTCTTATTAGATTCTGGCACGTCAATTTCAATCAGTATTTAAAGTACCGACTAGAGTTGACGTGGCACCAGTCGACACTCTAAGTGCCGACTGGAACTGACGTGACATCAAGTCGGCACTTTAAATGTCGACTGTGTGCTACTTTTATAAATTTTTCAAACAACCATACAAATTTGTTTTTTTTAAAAAAAAATCTCCTCCCCCAGGGCGATAGCTCCCCCTCCCCCCTCAGCATCCTAGTTAGGGGTGAAAGTGATTCGGATAGTTTCCGACCGTATCCGGAAAAACGGATTCGGATTCGGATTTTTTTGATTCGGATACAGATTTTTCGGATACGGATTCGGATTCGGATATTTTTTTTCGGATACGGAAACGGATATGATATGCCTGATATCCGTCGGATTCGGATACGGATTCGGATAATCCGGATAGTTCTTATTCGGATATCCGGCCCATTAAAATACAGGCCCACTAGCCATACTGCAGGCCCACATCACATAATAGGCCTTTATATGACACTATGGCATATTTGGCTGGCAGGCCCACTCCATGGCGCCATGGCCCAATCGCCCAAGCATTTTGAAATAAAAAATCTTCTTTATTTTTTTAAAAAAACATTTTTAAAAAACATAAAGAATATATTTTTAAAATATATATATTTTTTAAAAAATGGGATAAATTTCTATAAATTTAAACAGATAAAATTTTTTAATAAATAAAAAATATTTTTTTAGTTCTTTCAATTTAAATTTTAAAAACACAATGAATTAATGAAAAATAGCAAATTGACATATAACAATATCCAAATTTTCCATAAATTAATATATGTTGTATTTTAATTATAGAAAAAGTTTAAACAAATATTTAACTATTAATTTGTTTTTAAACCCAACACATTTCTTTTAACATTCGTACATGCAAACTTTGTCAAAATAATTTTAAATTTTTATCACAGCATCTATGTATCATATGATTATACCATGAGACGTATCGTATTTTTCAGACTTAATTTGAATGTTTTAGAATTTAAATTTCATTAAGCGCTACGTTGTTCATCGAGTGTCGTAATATTTTTTAAAAAAAACTATCTTTCAATTTAGTGGATACTGACTTAAAATAGACTCACATGCATGAATATGATTTTTCTAGAATTTCTGGTTCATTATTTCATGCACTTGTAGTTCAAATTTGATAAATTTCAATATAAATCAAAGAAACATACATAATGAATTAAAAATATCAAACTTATGTATAAAAATGTGAATTTTTTTTATAAGATTATATATGTTGTATTTTAATCATAGAAAAAAAATCAAGTTTAAACAAAGATTTAACTATTGATTTGCTTTTAAACCTATCACATTCTTCTTAACATTCTAACTCATTACTCTCAAATCTCCATCTTTCTTAACATCGTGGATGCAAACTTTGTCAAAATAATTTTAAATTTTTATCACAGCATCTTTGTATCGTATTATGATACCATGAGACGTATCGTATTTTTCTGACTTGATTTGAATTTTTTAGAATTAAAATTTCATTAAGCTCTACGTTCTCTATCGAGTGTCGTAACATTTTTTTAAAAAATATCTTTCAATTTAGTGAATACTGACTTAAAATAGACTCACATGCATGAATATGATTTTTCTAGAATTTTTAGTTCATTATTTCATGCACTTGTAGTTCAAATTTGATAAATTTCAATATAAATCAAAGAAACATACATAATGAATTAAAAATAGCAAACTTATGTATAAAAATGTGAATTTTTTTATAAGATTATATATGTTGTATTTTAATCATAGAAAAAATCAAGTTTAAACGAAGATTTAACTATTGATTTGCTTTTAAACCTAACACATTCCTTCTTAACATTCTAATTCATTACTCTCAAATCTCCATCTTTCTTAACATCGTACATGAAAACTTTGTCAAAATAATTTTAAATTTTTATCACCGCATCTATGTATCATATTATGATACCATGAGACGTCTCGTATTTTTCAGACTTTATTTGAATTTTTTAGAATTAAAATTTCATTAAGCTCTATGTTGTCCATCGAGTGTCGTAACAATTTTTTAAAACAATATCTTTCAATTTAGTGGATACTGACTTAAAATAGACTCAAATTCATGAATATGATTTTTTTAGAATTTTTGGTTCATTATTTCATGCACTTGTAGTTTAAATTTGACAAATTTCAATATAAATCAAAGAAACATACATAATGAATTAAAAATAGCAAACTTATGCATAAAAATGTGAAATTTTTTTATGATATTATATATGTTGTATTTTGATATTAGAAAAAAATTCAACTTTAAACGCATATTTATATTTCAAATTTATAATTTTAAACTTTATCTCTTTCACTCCAAAAATAAGTAAATAGTCAACTTTGACTAAAACCCTATCGACCCTAATTTTTCTTTCTCTCTCCCGGTCTCTCCTACTCCTATCACCTCTCTCTCCCCGTTCGTGATGATTTATATGATGTTAACTATTATTTGTCATTTGTGTATTGTGATCGTGAATAAATAAATACATTATTGATATTCGGTAAGTATTCGTAACCGTATTCGTATTCGATTCGTATCCACTCCGTATTCGTATTCGATGATATCCGACTCCGTATCCGTATTCGGATTATCCGAATTCGAATCCGAAAAAATATATGAAAAAGGATATGATATTAGTGATATCCGTCCGTATCCGATCCGTTTTCACCCCTAATCCTAGTACCCTCAAATCCATCCTCCCCCGTAGCCCGTCCCCAACCCACACCAGCACCAGCTCCCCGCGCCCACAGCCCACTCTCCGCCCCTCTACAGTTCCCCTCAAGCTTCTCCTCAGGCTGAGATGGCGTTCCTTGGGACAATAGCGATGCGTCCACGTGAAGATTTTTGCTCACTCTCAGCCTCTCCGCCACTGGATCGGTCGACAACAAGGTGAAAAAGTTCTCCAATGTATCCCTGATCGCTTGGCAGATGGACCTCCCCCCTCACGTGAAAAAGCTGATTTGGGTGTTTTCGCTGATGACTTTGGATTTTTCTTCAACATCCGTCATTTGGATGTTCAAGTCACCAAGTTTTTCCCTGAGGATTTTCTAGTCACATTAGCAAATCGCTCGCTTAGAGTTAGAGATGCTGCCCTTGAAGGCTTGAAGCTGGTACCATGGCGGTCAATGGGCGTGTGTATGCCTTCCGCCCCTAGGACGTAAATCTGCATGCTGAACCCACGCATTTCCCTTTCTATGTGAGACTTTGTCTAGAGGCAGCCTTGTCTAGAAGGGCTACCTATCCATGCTTGGTCAGAACATATAGGTGGTTGGTCGCAGTTGTGCTGTTCACGTCATTGAGGAATACTCCCGCAGAACAAGCCAGACTCGAGGAAGCTGCCCTCAAGCATTCCTTTTGTCCAAACCGAGGATCACGACTCTTGTGCCAAGGAGATCAAGCTAGGTCTGCTAGGACACACCTACAAGGTGTTAATTCATGTCGACAGAATTGAAGACCTCTCCTCTGTTCGACAAAATGGCCCTCCCCAAGTTCGCCCCTTTGCTTGGCGCTTAGGCTTTCCTGATGAATTGATCACGAGGTCTCCTGTCCTTGATCGGCGCTGTGATTCTGTGAAAACGCTTCTCGGAGCCAACGTGCTAGGTCGATCTGGGCTAGGATCGGCCGACATGATGAAGTTGATGCTCGTGAGACCACTCCCCAGGAATCAAGAAACGGACGTAATATTGCAGTTTTGACCCTATGCGCGAAGAAGCTGTTATTGCTCTCTTTTTTCCTAATGCATCTTCCCAAAAAAAATTCATCCTTCTACGGTAAGATGGATTGAGTTGGAATGTTCGTGCGTGGTCTAAATGCAATAGCTAAACAAGCGGCAGGCAGTTCGACAAATGATTGTTTCTGCTAGACCAACAATTATTTGTTTGCAGGAAATAAAACTGCAAGCGATTGGCATCGATGTGATTAACAACACACTTGCATTGGGCAACATTTCTCCTCCTCCTTTCTTTTCAAACCGGCAACTGCATCCCGAGGCGGCATCCTCATTGCTGTCGACAACTCCATTTTTCATCTCTCGCTGCTTAGCATGGAGAACAATTCTCTTTCAGTTACCATTCAGAACAAATGGAATAACTTTTCCTGGTGCCTAACTTGCGTTTATGGCCCTCAATTTGATCCAGACAAACTAACCTTTCTTGCTGACCTAGAAAACCTACAACAGAAAGCATCAAACAATTGGCTTTTGGTTGGAGATTTCAATCTCATCCTGAACGCACATGACAAAAACAAAGAGAATGAATGTGAGGCGTTCAAGAAACTTTATTCCTGTCATTGAGCATGAGGGAGTTCTCTACACTGATCATGCTAGCAAAGAGAAAATCATACATAGTTTTTTGTCCCCTCGCTTGGACAACCCTCATCTCGCTGGTTGGATCTGTCTTGGGACTACCTCTACCCCGAGACCATGGATTTGTCTAATTGGAACGGGACATCACTTTAGATGAACTGCAGAAGATCATCAATGCCCTGCCAAACAACAAAGCGCATGGCCCTGATGGTTTCAATGCAAATTTCTATAAGCATTGTTGGGACATAATAAAATTGGATCTGTTTGATGCAGTTGTTCACTTCCTCAACTCTGGCTCACCTTATCTCCACCTCCTTAATTCAGCACGCATCATTCTGCTCCCAGAGAAGGGGAACACAAGCCTGCTCCAAAATTATTGCCCAATCAGTCTGATTCATAGTTTTGGCAAGATTATAACAAAGCTTTTGGCCTCACGGCTCTCAACGGTTATACATCACCTCATAGACGAGAACCAATCAGCCTTCATCAAAAGAAGAGCCCTTCATGACAACTTCCTCTTGGTTCAAGGATCGCTCCGACGGCTCAAAGAAACCAAAACCCCTTCCCTCTTTATTAAATTAGACATCGGCAAGGCTTTTGACTCAGTTTGTTGGCCATACCTCTTGGATGTGCTTCGATCCCGTGGTTTCGGAGTTTGCTGGATAAATTGGATCTCGCATATCCTTTTAACCTCTTCCTCGACAGTCTTACTTAATGGCTCCCAGGGAGATTTTTTTTAACCATGGTAGGGGGGTGCATCAAGGCGATCCTCTCTCTCCCTTACTTTTCGAACCTGCTACAACCACTTGGCAGACCGCACCTTGCCTTAAGAGCCTCTTTCTACGCATACGACGTCGGTTTTTTCATCAACGCTTATCCTGCCGAGATTCAAGTGATGAAACGTCTCTTAGACATTTTTGGAAAGGCCGCTTGTTTATCTGTTAACTTTGACCAATCTGAAATTTTCCCGATTGCCATTGATGTCTCAGGGCTCCAAAGCCTGCTACAGGTTTTCCCGGCTAAACAAGCTTCTTTGCCTTGCACCTACTTAGGCTTTCCTTTAAGCTATCACAAAACTTCTAAGGCAGCTCTTCAACCTCTTCTGGACAAACTTAGCGTGAGGCTCGCGGCATGGAAATCAAAGCTTTTGAGCAAAGCTGGCCACGAGACACTGATGAAAGCCTCTCTATCGGCGATCCCAATTTTTCATTTGACAGCTCTCGAGGAAAACAAATGGCTAATCAAGCAAATTGACAGCATCCGGAGAAACTTTCTTTGGGCAGGTACTAACAGATCTCAATCATCAAGAGGGTGCTGTTTAATTAACTGGCGTACTACTTGCAGCCCCAAATCGCTTGGTGGCTTGGGAGTTCTTGACTTAACAAAGCTAAGCAGAGCTCTTCGCCTCCATTGGCTATGGTTCAAATGTGTTGGACTATGGATAAAAGCCCCCACCTCTCCCACTATAACGCCTAGGTTTTATGGTTGGGTTGGCTAGGTGGGGTGAGCCTAACATGGTATCAGAGTCAAGGTCCCGGGTTCGAATCCCCCTGGCCACGTATTTCCGCATTTCCGCTACGTGATTTCCCCTGCGCCTATCTAGTATGCTGAGACCTGCTGCGGGCTACGCCGGGCTCGCACGCCGTAGGGGGGAATGTTGGACTATGGATAAAAGCCCCCACCTCTCCCACTATAACGCTTAGGTTTTATGGTTGGGTTGGCTAGGTGGGGTGAGCCTAATAAAATGGACTGATGCTAATAGGCCCTGGTTGAACCTTCAGGCCCCTGCAATAGCCTTGATGAATCATTTTTCAGAATGTCCACCCAAATTTGTATTGGAAATGGAGCCAAAACAAATTTTTGGCTTGATCCTTGGGCATGTTCAGCTTCCTTTAAGGACATTGCACCTGTCCTTTTCAGAATCAGCAAGCGCAAATCTCCCTCAGTCCAACAGGCCTTGTCTGGCAATGCTTTGGCTCAGGTGGACTCGGCAAATAAATTCTACGTCCCAACTAGAGCAACTAATTCAAATTGCATCCCTAATCAATGAGGTACCACTACAACCTGAAATGGAGGTCTCTCTTCTTTGGCGTTGGACAAATCATGGTTTCTACACTGCTAAATCTGCCTATACAATTCAGTTCGAAGGTTCTATTCGTCTGATTGTCTCACATGAGCTTTGGAAAACCTAGGATGCACCATGCTGCAAGTTCTTTGTCTAGACATTGCTGAAAAACCGCATCCTCACTATAGGCATGGATTGCCCTGCTCTCCCACCTGTTGTCTTTGTCGCATTGCTTTTGAAACTCCAATTCACCTAGCATGCCGATGTTTCTTCTCACAGCAAGTATAGAGTTTAGTGAAACACAAGTTCTGTCCTAAAACTTCTCTGCGCATCTCTTTCCGCTGCCCCTCCCTCATCCTCTTGAAGATGAGCGACATCTCATCTACAGAGCGGAGGAAAACATAGTTTAGATGCTCTACCTCACTACTCTGCTTTCTCGTTTGATACTGCATGGGCAGATGGTAGGAGAGAGTCATACGTACTGCATGGATAGATCATAGGAGATATATATTTACTGCATAGGTAGATCATAGGCAAAAATCTTTTAACGGTTTGCTAATCCTCACCCGGTGGAACATCTGGAAAGAGCGTAATAGAAGAATAGTCTAGAATGCAATCAAGTCCATCGACGTCATTGTCCAGATGACTTCTTGTGTTTCACACATTGCTAAATTTTTTCAGTAATATTCTTTTGACTTAGGGTGTGTTTGGTTCGCTGGATATCCCTAGATGGGATATGACCATTCCATCCAGTCAGTTGTTTGGTTGGAGGGCGAAGGTGAATGTGATGGCCACCGAAAGAAATATTCCTTCAATATACTGAATGAAAAGATTCAGGAAATTTTTCTGGATGAGTTATCGTCTCCTAATGGATTATTACATATTTAATTTTTCATTTATAAATATTCAAATGATTTTTACTCTCAAATTAGTTATCTAATTTATGATCTAATTACATCATTGTATTGATTATAATTTAATCTATAAAATAAGATCTCATAACAAAAATATATTTGACAAGTGGGTCCCACTAAATTTAAGTTTATCTTATCAAAGTTATATATATCCAACCAAACAAAAAATTGACTTATTCTATCCATCCAACCAAACACCTCAAATGTATCATCCCATCTCTAAATCCATAGATACGATCACCCTATCCATCCTTGTCCTTAAACTAAACGGACCGTTAGTTGCTTATCAGGTTGATTTCTACTGTAATCTTTTTCTTTACTCTAGCTCTGTGTAATCATTTCTCTATTTTATATCAAATCTGGCTTAGGCATTTCTTCTTAATCCAAGCAAGCGATTCTCTCGCTTCTTTTCAAAAAAAAATAGTACGATTAGGTGTCAAGATTATTCTGTCTCTGGACTGATTGTGCGAGCATATTCCTGAGATGTTCTTCACAGCAATAAAGGCAGTATGGAACTAGTATAAATTAAATTCTCCCCAATTCCTCTGACTAATTAATTCCATTGTCCATTAGCTTAAATCAATGCTTATTAAAATACAGCTTCAGTATAAGACATTTGTATTTAGTGTGAAGACGTCATGTTTGAATTTGAAACTAACATATTTTTTCTACGTCCTGACTGAGTTTACTTCTGATTTTGTCTACAGAACAACTCGTTGCCATTCAACAAGTATGCCTTTCTCACGACGCACAATTCGTATGCGATTGTTAGCGAGCCATCGCACACTGGAGTTCCACGCATCACCTTTTACAACCAGGAGGATACAATTACTGATCAACTAAATGTTAGCTTCTGCACCGTGTGTTTCTTCTATTATTTTACATGTCTGACGTCTATGCATTTAGACACCGAGCATTTCTCATAGAAATAGCATTGATTTTCAGAATGGCGTTCGCGCGCTGATGCTTGATACATACGACTTCAAAGGAGATGTATGGTTATGCCACTCAACTGGTGGGATGTGCTATGATTTCAGTGCATTCGTGAGTGCAGTGAATATATCTTTCTCCCTTGTCTTGCCTGACAGAGTTTCAGAGTAAAAGTGTTTTATTGCACTCTTGGTAATTGTAGGAACCTGCATTGGACACATTTAAGGAAATCGAAGCTTTCCTTTCAGCCAATCCATCTGAAATAGTCACGTTGATTCTGGAAGACTACGTCCATGCACCAAATGGCCTGACAAACGTGTTTAATGCCTCAGGCCTGTTGAAGTACTGGTTCCCTGTGTCAGAAATGCCACAGAACGGTAAGGATTGGCCTCTTGTAAGTGACATGGTTGCTCGCAACCAGCGCCTACTTGTGTTCACCTCCATCATGTCAAAGCAGGCTTCAGAAGGAATTGCATACCAATGGAACTTCATGGTCGAGAACTACTGTGAGGCAACACTTTCTCCATATAGTTTTGTTTCTGCAGTTAAACAATCATGTTTCATGCAAGGAATTTACATATTTCACTTAATCACAGACGGATATGTTGGCATGTTTCCTGGGAAATGCTCGAACCGTGCAGAATCTGCACCTCTGAATGACAATACAAAGTCACTAGTACTGATGAACTATTTCCCATCGGTCCCAGAGATGATAACTTCATGTCTTCAGCACTCCAAGAGCCTTACTGACATGGTGAACACATGCTACAGCGCAGCTGGGAATCGATGGGCTAATTTCCTCGCAGTTGATTACTACAAGGTACATCAGCTGATTACTACATAAAAGTCATGTTATTGCGGTAGATAAAAGTGATTTTCTGTGTGTTTCAAACCAAATCAATCCAGAGGAGTGATGGAGGGGGTGCATTCCAAGCGACGGATTTGCTCAATGGCAGACTCTTGTGCGGATGCCAGGATGTCAAGGCCTGTTCGGTGAGACGAGACAAACTTGCTCCTTTCTTCCATGTGCATATGATACGATGTAGCGTGAAATGAATCATGACATGAGCTCACCGCTTTTTCTCCCACTCTCATTTGCAGCAAGGATCTGGCATAATGTGCTCTCCATGAGTCCTGGAGAAGAAGGATTTTATAGGAGTGACACCAACATACAAGATCTTGACAAGTCCTTCTATGTTTGAGCATGCGGTGATTCGTTTTATTGTTTTATTGGTGATGTGATGATTTACAGATTAATTTATCCTCAAGACAAAGCATAGTATGATGCAGAATGCCAGAAATTCTTCTGGGCAGTGAATTCGGTCGTATAATTCTCCTCTCTTGCATTGAAGAGAATATATATGAGGTTATTGTATTTGTGCCAAAATTTCTTGATTTAAACACCTTTTCTGGACCAGTTATATTTCTATGTAACAAATATTTATAGCACGGTGAGTGTTATATGAAAAAAACAAGTAACTTACAACATCGAAAATTCAGAAGAATCATACTATACACACGACTGAGAGAGTCGACTCTTGCACGACTTAACACACTAACGAACACACTGACTGAGTCTAAATCTACTCATTGTATTGGGTTTCGAGTCGTGTGTATATCATTTTTGAATTCAGAAATTGTTCAGCGTTTGGCTACTTCGTCACCGCAACAGCGATATACCGTGCAAAACTATTTATTTAATGATACGTGAGATAAAGAGAATAATTTTTTATTTTCTATCTAAATTGGAGCTCCTCTCGCAAGGCACATGCATGCAGAAATGGTCAATTACGGGTTTCTTCACCTACTATCTATTGAAATGTATGCTAATCTGACTTAATACCACCATTCTAAAATAAAAAATCTTTTACACTTCAAATTGTATTCTAAATATAACAAACTTTAAAACTTATTCTAATTATAACAATGCCAATTTTACCTTTGCAAAAAGTATCTATACTAATTTTGGATTTTATTACTAATTACTCTACCTAACTAAGAATATTGTGATTTTTTAATGCTTAGAAATTACTACTACATGTAAGGAATTGAGGAGAAATTGGGTTTATTGGCTGCATTGCAATTATCTGACCCATATATGTATCAAATATTAAACATTAAAAATAAATTAAAATAATATTAATATTTTTCATGATACAAACAATCTTACTCTCTCTCTCTCATCTCGTCCCCGCCCGCACCCCCACTCCCCCAGCACGCGCACAACGGCCACGCCGCCGCTGCGAAGCCGACGTCGCGCCCGCGGCGAAGCAGCCGCCTTACGACGCCGGCGCCACCAGCGCCGCCCCTCCGCCCCTCCACCAGCGCCGACCCACTGCCAGCGCTGCCTCCCCTCCGCGGCTCCGCCAGCCTCGCCACCAGCGCCGCCCCACCGCTCCTCCGCCTGCGCTGCCTCCCCTCCGTGGCTACGCTAGCGCCTCTCCTCTGCCATCGCCTCGCCGCGCTGTAAGTCATCTCAATATCTCGTATTCTCTCTCATCTGTTGCTGACTTGCTGCTTGCCGCCTCGCCGGTGATTATGTATTTGTGAGATTTTCTCAAATACTTTGGGAAAATGAACTGAAACTGTGATCAAACCGTTAAGACTATACAATTGTACTTGCAATTCTTTTTCTATCACTTATGTATTTAGCTTTCGCTTAATGTTTAAAGTTATATGCTTTATTTTTATTTTTATTATATATCATCATATTTATGTTTTTTAGAAAATTTTGCTATCTTCACAAACTTGAGAGAATTGATAATTTGCCATCGTTAACTTTAGGGTTCAACTATTTGTTACCCTAAATTTTGATTTCGATAAAATACTACCCTAAATTTCATCCTACTTAATTTTTTTCCATTCTATCCTATTTTAATTCATTTCTCAGTTTTCTCTCTCTAGAAAAAGACCAATCTACGCTGTCAAAAAACATTTACTCGCTATGCATAAGTGTGATGTTGTCATTTTTCTAATCAAAGAGATGAAATAAGAAAGATAGATTGGTCTTTTTCTAGAAAAAAATGAGAATTGAGTTAAAATTTGATAGGATAAAGTTTAGAGTGACATTTTATCGAACACAAAGTTTAGGGTGGTAAATAATTGAAGCCCAAACTTATCGATGGCAAATTATCAATTTTCTCCACAAACTTCTCCCTTCTATCTTTATCAAAGTCAGGTACGGCTTGAGTTGGAAAATTTTGTTTCTCCCATTATCCATATCGCGTATCCCCACAATATAGTTTACTCCTAGTTTATATGTAAATTCGTGTGAGACTCTTGCGCTGCAACTAACTGGCTCTAACTCCTATTATCCGGTCGTAACAATCTCTCTCCAATGAGGCAATGATTGATTAGTAGAATCCTGCAGGGAATTATATTCTTTTTCGCTCTTTATGGCCGTTGCTTTCAGGTGCAAACCCACCAAGCAAGCCGCAAGCAGGTGGGCAAATGCAGATGGGGGCCGCCTTTACAGCGCCGCTGCTCGTCGTGCTTGGCCTCTTGGGAGCGGCGACTGCCAATGTAAGCGGCCATCAAGAACCGATGAAATCCGTTGTAAATCTTCCTTCGAGTTCTGATTAAGTCTGAATGTCTGAAGGTGGGTGATTCCTGCTCGACTGCGGCGGACTGCGGCGCAGGACAGTTGTGCTTTGACTGCTCGCCGGAGCTCGCCGGCGCCAACTGCGTTCGCTCCGTCGCCACCAATCCCTTCCAAATCATCGTGAGAGCTCGCTTCTAGATATCTCCTTGCTTATTTTTTCTTACGTCAAGAAATTGGTAAGGAGTTGCCGTGGAGTATACAACTCCTTTTCTATTTTGGTATCCGTGATTATGGTTTCTTGGTTCGATTCGATAGATCTGCTCCTCAGAAGAGGAATAGATTGGGAACTGACCAGTGAAAAAATCTGTTGGATTTCTGTCAGTGTCGGCTTGTCCCATCCGTGCTGACAAAATGATAATCAGTACGATTGGGTGTCAAGATTATTCTGTCTCTGAACTGATTGTGCGAGCATATTCCTGAGATGTTCTTCACAACAATAAAGGCAGTATGGAACTAGTATGAATTAAATTCTCCCCAATTCCCCTGACTAATTAATTCCATTGTCCATTAGATTAAATCAATGCTTATTAAAATACAGCTTCAGTATAAGACATTTGTATTTAGTAGTCAAGACGTCATGTTTGAATTTGAAACTAACATATTTTTTCTACGTCCTGACTGAGTTTGCTTCTGATTTTGTCTTCAGAACAACTCGTTGCCATTCAACAAGTATGCCTTTCTCACGACGCACAATTCGTTTGCGATTGTTAGGGAGCCATCACACACTGGAGTTCCACGCATCACCTTTGACAACCAGGAGGATACAATTACTGATCAACTAAATGTTAGCTTCTGCACCGTGTGTTTCTTCTATTATTTTACATGTCTGACGTCTATGCATTTAGACACCCAGCATTTCTCATAGAAATAGCATTGATTTTCAGAATGGCGTTCGCGCGCTGATGCTTGATACATACGACTTCAAAGGAGATGTATGGTTATGCCACTCAACTGGTGGGATGTGCTATGATTTCAGTGCATTCGTGAGTGCAGTGAATATATCTTTCTCCCTTGTCTTGCCTGACAGAGTTTCAGAGTAAAAGTGTTTTATTGCACTCTTGGTAATTGTAGGAACCTGCATTGGACACATTTAAGGAAATCGAAGCTTTCCTTTCAGCCAATCCATCTGAAATAGTCACGTTGATTCTGGAAGACTACGTCCATGCACCAAATGGCCTGACAAACGTGTTTAAAGCCTCAGGCCTGTTGAAGTATTGGTTCCCTGTGTCAAAAATGCCACATAACGGTAAGGATTGGCCTCTTGTAAGTGACATGGTCGCGAGCAACCAGCGCCTACTTGTGTTCACCTCCATCAGGTCAAAGCAGGCTTCAGAAGGAATTGCGTACCAATGGAACTTCATGGTCGAGAACAACTGTGAGGCGCCACTTTCTCCATATAGTTTTTTTTTTCTGCAGTTAAACAATCATGTTTCATGCAAGTAATTTACATATTCACAGACGGAGATGATGGCATGGATGCTGGGAAATGCTCGAACCGTGCAGAATCTGCACCTCTGAATGACAATACAAAGTCACTAGTACTGATGAACTATTTCCCATCGGTCCCAGTGAAGATTACTTCATGTCTTCAGCACTCCAAGAGCCTCACTGACATGGTGAACACATGCTACAGTGCAGCTGGGAATCGATGGGCTAATTTCCTCGCAGTTGATTACTACAAGGTACATCAGCTTGGTGGTGTATAGAATCAGAGAACATTTTCGGTTTTTGTACTGTACAAGGTCATGTTGCTGTGGTAGATAAAAGTTATTTCTGTGTGTTTCAAACAAAATCAATCCAGAGAAGTGATGGAGGGGGCGCATTCCAAGCGACGGATTTGCTCAACGGCAGACTCTTGTGCGGATGCCAGGATGTCAAAGCTTGTTCGGTGAGACATGACAAACTTGCTCCTTTCTTCCATGTGCATGATACGATGTTGCGTGAATCATGACATGAGTTCACCGCTTTTTCTCCCCCCTCTCATTTGCATGCAGCAAGGATCTGGCTTAATGTGCTCTTCATGAGTCCTGGAGAAGTAAGATTTTATAGGAATGACAGTATGACACCAACATACAATACAATAAGGTATGATCTTGACAAGTCCTTCTATGTTTGAACATGCGGTGATTCGTTTTATTGTTTGTGGTTGACTGATTATTGGTGATGCGATGATTTACAGATTAATTTATCCTCAGGACAAAACGTAGTATGATGCAGAATACCAGAAATTCTTTTGGACGGTGAATTCGGTCATGTAATACTCCTCTCTTGAAGACAATATATATGAGGTTATTGTATTTGTGCCTAAATTTCTAGATTTAAACACTTTTTTTCTGGATCAGTTATATTTCTAGGTCACAAATATTTATAGCAGGGTGAGTGTTATCGGAAAAAAACAAGTAACTTACAACATCGAAAATTCAGAAATTGTCCAGTGTTGGGTTACGTCGTCACGACGACAGCGATATACCGTGCAAAACTATTTAAGTTCGGGCCAAGGTTAAAAAGTAAAAGGATTTGATAGCTTATAATTTAATATTAACCTTTTTATGTCCCTAAGAATCTAGTTGTTGAGAAGTTCCATCGGGGATCGATAAAAATCTTGTTGTTGTAATGTTGTATAATATTCATATGCTTTGCAGATCCAACTCGAACAAATCGTGGTCACTCTCCCAACCAGGACCTTCATCACTAATGTGCTCTGCACCACACATCATCTTGTCATGGCCACGGTGCTGGTGCTCCTCCCAAGCACCGCACCTCACCACCCACCTCTCCTCGTCGCCACCCCTCACAACTCTGACACCCTTTAGCCTCCGATCCTCCTGCATCGCCACACCAAAATCATCGTCACGGCGTCGTCCACCGCCGGCGCCACCGTGCACGGTAGAAGCCGGTGTGACAGGGTCGACGGTGCTAGTACGGCCGCTTGATGTTGACGACGACGACAAGGGTAGTAGCTTAGGTGGATCGGCGTAGGTCGACGTAGTCGCGCTGCTCACCGACGGTGGCGGCAACTTCTTGCGGAAGCTCGTCCTTCCCGGTGACACCAATGACTCGAGGAAGGCGGCGAGTTTGCTCTTGCTGGTCTTGACTCCGGCCAGCTCGTCACGATGGCTTTCCTCCGTCTTCTTGTCGCTGTTCGTCATCTTCGCTTGGATGATCATCTGGTCCAGGTCTTCAGGCTCTCTGACGACGACGGCGACCTTCCGGACCGTAGCAAGGCCGTCAAAGTAGCGCATCGCTCCGAACACATCGAGCTCGCCGGAGCTACCGTGTTGCTGGCGCCGGTGCATCGCCTGAGCGTGAGCTATTAATGCTGGATAGGATAGGATCGATACGCAGCTGTACGTGTTTGCGAGAGAGCATGAGGTTAATTGTAGACATCCATTGTTTATATGAAAGTTGTGGAGAGGAGGCCGGGGATGCATGTTGGCGCCATGGATATGATGCTGACATGCTGAGGAGGAGAAATGATGAGGCAGGAATGCCACGTAGCGAGAAAGAGACGAGTTTAAATGTACCAAAGTGTAGTCGAGATCTCATCCTGGTGATGTCCTGCTCACCCGGCTAATGAATGGAGTGCCCGTTGGCCACACCGCTACAAATAATCATGGTGATGTGACAAACCAGGGGAATAATGAAATCAACTGTATGCATTTTCTTTTTTTAGAAAATTGATGGCAAAACATCGATTGTAATAACATCTATCTATTATTCTATTATATATTATTGAGCCACCGTGAAAAAACCCGCTAGATTCGCTCTGTGGTATAGAAATTATCATATTAGTCCGAGAAAAGAAATATCCGCGCCATTAGATTGAATTGTAGCGATGCAACAGTTGTTTGAGAACATGAGTATCTTTTTTTAAAAAAAATGGTAGGATTTTTTTTAAAAAAAATGGTAGGAGTGAAGAAATGAATAAAATTATAACATCTAGCGTCAATTTTTATATGTTATTATAATTTTTACAGTTTTGCAATATGCCATCGCTATATCGGTGACAGATGAAGGCAATTGTCACTGGATACCTCAGTGGCATTTTACAAATTCTTAAAAATTGTGACGTCGTTTGAAGAATTTTTCTTTGTTTAAAATCCATTCAAACCTGATGCACTTGAGTGGCCTGGTGCGTTTCCAGATCGGTTTTTACTGCATATGTTTGTTAATGTTACGTTGGTTTTCCCCTTACCGATAGAATGTATTTTAGCTTCTATCTCCCTGTCTTGTTTGTCAAGTTCACGAGATAACGTTGGAGCCTTCTCTCAAATTATTTGAATTTAACAATAATGTGGTATATATAGCTACAAATTGTAAAAAAAATATGTATAAGAATTTATTTACCATCAAGTAATCAAGTTGATTGCACAGATGATGGTGCCTTGTACATTTTTTATCTTTATTTTCTATGTGAGGTGCAGGTGCCCTTCGTTTTATTGTTTTATACGTCAATTGAGTCGTATGGACAGCACATCCGGTGGTTGCATCGGTCTGTTGCTCTTACATAAAGATGTCGACGGGTACCCGAAACCCGATGAATTTTTACTCTATTAGGGTATGGGTAAAATTGCTCATCCATAGATCTATTAATGAGAAAAAATAGTACCCAATGGGTACGAGGGTATGTGTATGGTTTCCTAATATCAAATCTTATACTATGCATTGGCGCTAATTCTAGAGATGATACTATTCTGATGATCGCTGAACATGATCAAATCTTATACTAACTAGTAAGCGGGTATAAACCAATGAAAAAAACCTTAGCTCTACTCCATGTCTCCACCCCTCACTCCCCCACTCGGACCAACCCATGTTCTAGGGAAATAAATCTAGTGGGCGATGAGTGAACGCACCGCGTGTACCCCTACCTGGATGGACGACGCGTGGAGTATGAACGCCCTGCTCCGACGTCATCGTCGGCTGGTTTCGCTGGAGCCGACGTCGCCGTCCATCACTGGAGCTGGAGCCGAAACCCTTGCACCAACGTCGTCCGTCGCCGCCCGCTGCCGTCGCCGGAGCCGAACCCCCCACCTCGACATCGCTGCCCACCGCCCGCTGCCGTCGCCGAAGCCGAGGCCGAAGAACCCGCCCGCTACTCGCTGCCGTCACCGGCCGCTGCCGGGCCGTCATCGCCCGTTGTCGGTGTCATATAATACTTGTCATGTGTTTATGGTGTTTTCAAATAAGTCAGTTTGTCTTTCCTGCATTTCATTTGGTCAGCATTTTACCCGGTCTTGTAGGCTTTACTGCTTTGCCAATGTGAGCATGATCTGTTACATGCGCGTCATGGTGCTCGGTTGAGCCAGGTCCTGAGTCATGGACGTAGTGCCGCTGTTGTAGCTGTAATGGCGGTTTGAGTCTAGAGTCTGTACTGTTGTTTTTATATTGAGTAAAGGAAGACTGAAAACGCCGCCGCTAGTTCGCAGCACCAAAATCCTGTGTGTGTAATTCTCTGCACTAGTTGTCTTGTTGCTTAATCTACACAGTGGTCTTCGGTGTTCTTGCTGGTGGTTGAGGATCCCCGGCAAACTCTGACAAGTGGTATCAGAGCGCCAGGTTGCGAACCCGGCGGTGGAGTCGATTGTAGATCGATACCGGCGGTGGACGCGGGACCCTGCGATCAAGTACGCCATGTCGTCTGGGAAGAAGGACGTCGTCGACAGCAAGGAGGAAACGTCGAGTGGCGGCGCGATCCAGCGGGTAATTCGAGAGGTGGGAGGAGGGAGTAGCTACCCCACTCTCACGAAAACAAATTACGCCGACTGGGCCTTGTTGATGAAGGTGAAGCTTAAAGCTCGCGGACTCTGGATGACAGTGGAGAAAGGTGGTGGTGATGTCCAGGAGGACATGATGGCACTTGATATTTTATCTAGTGCTGTTCCTGCAGAGATGGTGTCCTCTGTGGCAAGCAAGGAGACCGCTACTGAAGCCTGGGAGGCAATCAAAACAATGCGAGTCGGTGATGATCGTGTTCGGGCGTCGACTGCGCAGATGCTACTCCGGCAATTTGAGATGGCGACATTCAAGGATGGCGAGAGTGTCGAAGAGTACTCACTGCGTCTGGCTGGAATGGTACAGCACCTGGCCACACTTGGCGAGAAGGTGGAGGAGGCAAAAGTCGTCGGCAAGTTTCTGAGGAGCGTGCCGGTGAAGTACAAGCAGATTGTTCTCGCAATACAAACGCTCCTCGACGTCGACACTCTGACCCTGGCAAATGTCACAGGGCGTTTGAAAGCGGCAGAGGAGGAGCTTGAGGCACCGCCGGCGATGGTGAATCACGCCGGAAAACTGTACCTATCAGAGGAGGCATGGGAGGAGAAGTGGAAGCTGCGTACTCCGGAGAAAACAGGAAGTCGCGGCAGCGGTGGCGGTGGTGACCGTGGGCGTGGAGGACGACGCGGAAGGGGCCGCGGACACGGCGGCGGGAGGAGCGGTGCAAACAGCTCTTCCTCGTCTAAACCTGGGTCGGGGAAGCTTCATCCCGATCAATGCCGCAAGTGTGGAAAAATGGGCCATTGGGGAAATGAGTGCAGGTCCAAGCCCAAGAAGGAGGCAGCTTATACAGCCCAAGAGGAGGAGACACTGGTGTACCTGCGAGCTTCTCCCAAAACTGAACTCAAGCCACTGGCAGAGCAGGAGAAGGAATCGGTGGAGTGGCGCCTTTTAGCCACTGCCCCTGCCGGCGGCGAGGTTACCGGGGGTCGAGCTCAAGCCGATGGCACTGGATCTAGAGGAGCTCGGGCGGTGGCCATCCGGGATGTGGCCACTGCGGAGGCGCACTCAGTGCTTCTGCAGGAAGGGAAGGTGTTCGCTCAGCTCGAGGAGAAGAAGGAGCGTGACTTCCGGTCATGGATCTGCGACACCGGGGCCACGAATCACATGTCGGGGTCCCGGATGGCGTTTGCAGAGTTGGACAAGGGGATTAGCGGCACTGTCCGTTTCGGCGACGACTCCGTGGCCAAGATTGAAGGGCGTGGCGTGGTGGAATTCCTGTGCAAGACAGGTGAAAGACGCAAGCTGAGCGGGGTGTATTATATACCCCAACTGACGGCAAATATAGTGAGCGCCGGCCAGCTTGATGAAGCTGGTTTCGACATTCACATCAAGAAAGGAAAAATGGAGATTCGAGAACCGGACGGCCGTCTGCTCGCAAGAGTGGAAAGGGAAAATAATCGCCTCTATGTGCTCAACGTCGACATTGCACAACAAGAAGTATGTTTGACAGCGAAACAGGAAGCAGAAGCAAGGCGATGGCATGCCAGATTTGGGCATTTCAATATGCCTGAACTACGGAGAATGGGGCTTGGAGATGTAGTGCGTGGGCTGCCTCAAATTGAGCTGGTGGATAGTGTCTGTGAGGCATGCCTCGCAGGAAAGCAGAGACGCACGTCATTTCCGGAGCAAGCTCAGTGGAGGGCGGAGCGAACGCTGGAACTGGTTCATGGCGATCTCTGTGGACCTATCTCACCGGAGACACCAAGTGGAAACTCCTATTTTCTGTTGCTTGTTGATGATTATAGCCGTTTTATGTGGCTTACAGCACTGCCGACAAAGGACCGTGCGGAGGCCGCGATCAAGGTGTTCCAGGAGTGGGCCGAAGGGGAGTCGGGAAACAAGCTCCGGGCGCTACGCACTGATCGTGGCGGTGAATTCAACTCAAGAGAATTTGCCGAGCACTGTGCATCCAGCGGTGTATATCGTCAATTGACAGCACCTTATTCACCTCAACAGAATGGCGTCGTCGAACGCCGTAATGCAATGGTGATAGGAGCTGCACGAAGCATGATGAAGGCAAAGGGATTACCCGGGTGGTTCTGGGGGGAAGCTGTGACCACTGCTGTATACCTTCTAAACCGGGTGACTTGTAAGGCTGTTGGACCGGAAACGGCGACCAGAGGGGGGGTGAATGGGAGCTTTTAAAATTTCGGGCTAAAAACTTAGCCTTCGGTTCTGTTCAGTCTTCTGCGGAACAGGCTTCGAACACAACCTTCGAAGGTCTGGTTCGGAGGTACTTCGACACCTTCGAACACAGGCTTCGGAGTGGCAAAAGTTCGAAGCCAAGAAGACTTCGCTCCACTTACAACCCTCGAAAATCTACTCTGCTAAGTCAGTGCAGGCTCCGCACACGAGGTGCTTCGAGCAGGCTTCGCACTTCACCCTTCGCAAGAGTGGACAGCCCTCTGAGGACTTCGACCAAGTACTTGGCGGCAGCAACAGGTGCTGGGCTTCGTACGCGAAGGTCTACACGCACACAAAAACGGACCACGCTAAGGGCTTCGACACAAGAAGCACAACGGGAAAAGATCAGGGCTTCGCTAGTAAGCAGCGAGGTCTTGCCTCGTGTTACACAGAGCGACAGCACACTGACAAACCACACCTCGCACGAAAAACAACCTTCGCCTCAACAGGCTTCGGTGCACTAAACTAGCGAAGTATGTAGATCGAGCTCAAGCAAAAAGCACAAGGCAAACAGGGCTTCGCCGCTTGAACAAGGAACACTGAAAATGAACTCAGGATGTATTCAATCGAAGTGTGGCTACAGGAGCTCAACAGTAAATGCTCAAAGTGTTAAATGTTACCTACCGAGCCCCCATATTTATAGCCCACGGCTTCATCCTAAGGAAGTGACTACTTTACCCCTAGGGTTTACATCCATTTTGTCTCTACAGAACTAAGGGGTACAAAAGGTAGTCCACCTTTATTTTGGAGGCTTCTCTGTCAGCTGCAGAGGGGACAGTGTCAGCCTTTTTCAGAACAGACAGTGTCAGCCTTTACAGTGTTGACTTCTGGAACCTCCCTTCGCACGCGAGGGGTGCGGAAGCTTCGGCGAGAAGCCTGCAGCCTGTTGGCCTTCGCTCCGCCGAAGAAGACCTTCGATACAGTGACGGTTTTGAGCCGAAGCCGTCAAAGCCCTTGGGCCTTCGCACCACCACCTCCGGAGTGGATCACCACGGCTTCGCAGCTACTCCGAGCTCGAACACCGTCCGTCCGTGTACCGAAGCCATGCATGGCCGAAGCACCACAAGTCATCCTCACTCCGAAGCCCACCTTCGGAGTACCACCCTTCGAAGTCTCTCCTTCGTCCAAGGCCTCCGCATGAAGCATTCCATGAGCACTTCGTCGCAGTGTCTCACTCCGAGCACACACCTCGACGAGCCTCACCCGGACCATGCCTTCGATGCACCTCGACTTCCGAGACCTTCGTCGGGTACCTTCGAGTGTCTCCCTCCGGAGCACACTTCGAACACCTTGCCTCCGCAGAGGACTTGATCCACCAACTCCGAAGTCACTCCATTCGGAGTACCTTCGAAGTGCCTCACCTCCGAGGACTTTGTCTCGGAGTACCTTCAGCCGGAGCCACGCTCCGCACTCTCTGCCTTCACCTGGCACGCCTCGACCCGAGGACCGACCCGGATCACCTTCGCAGCCACCGTGACGGAGCTCCCCGCTCCCCTGGCATCAAGCCACCCGCTTGACCCAAGTTCACCTGGCTCGAACCCTGTCCGTCGCCTCCGAAGTCCCTGCGCACCACCGACAAGCAAACAAGTGTATCCAGTACTCCGGAGACCTCTCCGGGTTAGCAACCTCCGGTACACACTCCGGTGTACCGCCCAAAGTACCGAAGCCTTCGGTACAAACCCAGTCATTGCGTACTGCCGGACCCCTCCGACAGGTACACTCCGCTGCGCAGCTGCAGCAAGCAAACACCGAACACACTCCGGTGACACACCTCCGAACACCCTTCGGAGGTACCACCTCCGAAGCCCCTCCGGAGGTACCCTTCGAACAGAGGGTAAAATCCAGTCAATCACTCATCACAAAACACCGAAACCACCCTTGGTTTCTCAATCTCCCCCTTGATGAGTGCATTGACAACCAAATCCAAATTTCAAGAAAATGTAAAAGTTTCAGCACACAAGTGACCATAAAAACTCAAAAAGAGCCAATGCATGTCACTTGATAAAAGAATTTTTCTCCCCCTTTGTGAAAGAGTAAAAGCCCCTTCGGCAAAACTCCCTTTGGATAAAAACTCCCCCTGAGTTGAGCAAATTTTTCTCCCTCTTTATGTCAAAAAATCTCTCCCCCTTTAAGAAATAATGCCTTTTTGCAGCAGAGAACATAGCAAAATCTCTCCCCCTTTGGCAATGCAAGCATCAAGGAGCATTCAAAAGATGCAAAGCTGCGTAATGAATAGAATTGCAAAGACATATAATGCAAAAATATGCCAAAATTAACACAAATGATCATGTGCTCAGCTCAATTTAACAATCTGTGAATCAAGATGATGGCATGTGATTTTGTCATTTTGAAATGAAAGCATCACCACTTAATCACAGTAGCTAGACATGAAAGGCAAGGACTGCGCAAAGCTAACAAATTCTACCCTAGACAGACAAGTCTTGTTCAAAAGGAGCTGTGAAAGCAAACTTGATGATCAATTAATTTTGTTGTTCTTTTTCTTAATGCCAGGGGTTATTTGTTTGTCCACCTTATACTTTCCAATCAAGCCAAGCCTAGGCAAGAAAGCCATCTGAAGCTTAAGGCGGTGATTTTGGCATACACTACACTATCCCAGTTCAGACCAAAGTGCAATGGTAAGCAGTCTAGAATAGAGTAGTGTGACAAACAAACCCTCCTGGATCTTTTCATTTAAACCAGGCAAATCATGGATTTTTGATTTTGATGAATTAAATATTTTGATGAGGATCCATGAATAAAGAACACATTTTTCAAGTTGCATATTTTAGCATCCAAGGAACAGTGTCTTGCTGTCAAGTAGATAAAGGATAGCTAAAAGCAGTCCTGCCTAATCAAGCTAGATACAAGATTGTGTGATGAGCAAATTTTGATTTTTAGAAAGTAAAACATCATGCACAATCAATGTTCCAGACATATTTCATAGAGCTGAGCTGACATGATTTCTTTGAATTAAAAGCAGGCATATAATAGCAAAAGATGTAAGTGCAATTCCACACATAATGAGCATATGCAAGACAATTAAAATCAGCTCCCCCTCACAAAATGCCGTAAGGATGACAAATGCCAAGTTCCCCACGCAAATAAGCAAATCGAGAAGCATCGAGGGGTTTTGTAAAAATATCGGCAAGCTGGTGTTGGGTATCAACATATTGAAGTTCAATATCACCCTTCTCATTGTGATCTCTGAGAAAATGATACCGTACATCAATGTGTTTGGTTCTGGAGTGCTGAACCGGGTTGTTTGCAATACAGATAGCACTAGTGTTATCACAGAAAAGTGGAACACTCTTATAATCTAACCCGAAATCCCGCAAAGTGGAAACCATCCACAAAATCTGAGAGCAACAGCTAGCTGCAGCAACATATTCGGCCTCGGCCGTCGATTGTGCAACACTAGACTGTTTGCGGGAAGACCAGCAAACCAGAGACGTACCCAGAAAATGACAAGTACCAGAGGTACTCTTTCTATCAATTCTACACCCAGCAAAATCCGCATCTGAATAACCTCTAAGACATAAAGATGAAGATGATGAATACCATATGCCAAATTCAAGGGTGTGTTTGAGATACCTTAGAATGCGCTTAACCGCTTGGCGGTGCGAAGCTCGTGGTGAAGCCTGAAAACGAGCGCACAGACATACTGCGAAGTGTATGTCCGGCCTCGTGGCAGTCAAGTAGAGGAGGGAGCCAATCATGCTTCGGAACTCCTTCTGATCTACGGCTTCTCCATCTTCGTCAGGGTCCAATGCTACAGATGTAGCCATTGGAGTGGCGAGGGGCTTCGCATCGGACATGTCGAATTTCTTGAGCAGGTCCTTGGTGTACTTTGTCTGGTGGACAAAAGTACCTTGTTTGCTTTGCTTGATTTGCAAACCAAGGAAAAAGGTGAGTTCACCCATCATCGACATTTCAAACTCCCTGCTCATGGTATCTGCAAACTCGGCAACTAAAGCATGAGAAGAGCCACCAAAGATGATATCATCCACATAAATCTGAACTAGGAGGAATTCTTTGCCATGCTTGAGAGTAAACAATGTTTTATCAACAGAGCCCATCAAATACCCTCGCTCAAGCAGAAAAGACTTAAGTCTATCATACCACGCCCGAGGGGCCTGCTTGAGTCCATAAAGAGCCTTATGAAGTTTAAGGACTTTATGTGGGTACTTGGGATTTTCAAAACCAGGGGGTTGTTTTACATAAACATCTTCACCTATGAAGCCATTAAGAAAAGCACTTTTGACATCCATTTGATAGAGTTTGAATCCCCGGGATGTCGCAAAGGCAAGCAAAATCCTAATGGCCTCAAGGCGAGCAACAGGTGCAAAAGTTTCAGTAAAATCAATCCCTTCTAGTTGAGAAAAGCCCTGAGCTACAAGTCTAGCCTTATTTCTAACAATTGTTCCATCCTCCCCTTGTTTATTTTTGAAAATCCATTTAGTTCCAATGAAATGAACATTTGGTGGAGGATCAACTAAAGTCCAGACTTGGTTTCTTTCAAAATTCTCAAGCTCTTCATGCATGGCATTGATCCAACTAGAATCAGAAAGTGCATGACTAACATCTAAGGGCTCGAAAGAAGCAACAAAAGCAGCATTAGTAAAATGAGCGTGAGAACGTGTTACCCTTTGATCAAGCTCACCAATGATCTGCTCGGGAGGGTGCATCCTTTGAACATGATGTGGAGCCTCGCGGCGGGATGCAGTCTCCCCCTCAACTTGTGCGTTGGAGTGGTCCAAGATGACCGATGTTGAGGTAGTCGCTTCGGGACCTCGTGCCGAAGTAGTTGAAGCGGGGTCAGCTTCGGGGGTTGATGTCGAGGGAAGTAGGGGATCATCCTCGAATTCTCCGGGATCTTCGTCTTCGAATAAGGTCTGTTCCATGTCGTGTTCATTTGCCTGTTCAAGAGCAGAACTAACAGAGGGGGTTGATTCATCAAAAGTCACATCACATGACTCGATGACAGTGTTAGTTTCCAAGTTATAAACACGATAAGAATGACCATGAGTAGTATAACCCAAAAAGATCCCGTCAGAAGATCGCGACTCAAATTTATCCAAATTACCACGTTTTAGGATGAAGCAGCGACAGCCAAAAACTCGAAGATGAGTAACCTTGGGCTGTCTCCCAAAACGCAGCTCATAAGATGTCAAATTTAAAATTGAGCGCAAGAAGATTCGGTTTGAGATGTAGCAAGCAGTGTTCATGGCCTCAGCCCAGAATTTTCTAGGAGTCCTATGCTCATCAAGCATCGTCCTAGCCATCTCAACCAAAGTGCGGTTTTTCCTCTCAACAACACCGTTCTGTTGAGGAACCCGCGGAGCAGAGAATTGATGTTCTATGCCATGCTCCATGCAAAAGTCAACAAAGAGACTATTTTTGAACTCGGTGCCATTATCGCTTCGAATGAATTTTAATGCACCAGGGAGTTCAGTGAAAAGTCTCAAAGCCAAGCTCCGAAAGTGTGAAAACACTTCATCCTTGCTGGCAAGAAAGAAGACCCAAGAGTAGCGAGAGAAATCGTCGACAATAACAAGTACATACCACTTGCCGCCTAAAGAACTGACCCGAGAAGGACCTACAGTGTCCATATGGAGAAGTTCTCCGGGCTGTTCAGTCATCACTGTGGTGACTGGCGAATGCGAAGCGGCAATCATTTTTCCATGTCGACAAGGAGCGCAAACTAAATTCTTCTCAAACTTGAGCTTGGGCAATCCTCGGATCAAACCTAGGGCGCTCAGACGAGCGAGCAACTCAAAGCTCATATGCCCCAGTCTCCTATGCCACTTCCAAAGCTCAGAAGTCGAATGTGCAACAAGACAATGAGAAGAACCAGACGACCCTGAAAAATCAGCTCCAAAAACTCTCCCAACCCTAAAGATCTTACACACAACAACGCCATCAGAATTGAGCACTTGCGAAGTATCGCGATGAAATCGCACTTCGAAGCCCTCATCAAGCAACTGAGATACAGACAGCAAATTGTATCCCAGGTTCTCAACCAAAGCAACATCTTTGAGAGTGAAATTCGAGTTAATTCTTACCACACCTTTACCTTTCACTCTACTCCTTCGATTGTTTCCGAAGGTGATATGTTCCCTTTGCTTGGTTGTGGTGAGGCTGGAGAACCAATTTGCATCTCCGGTCATGTGGCGCGAACAACCGGAGTCCATGATCCACGTGCCCTCCAAGCCTCGACCTGTCGCCTACACATGATAAGAACGCCTCGATCGCTCAGTGCTGGGGTGAGTAAAATAATGACGAGGCATCCAGCACTGAGTGACACGAGTAGTAGGCACAGTAAAAGTAGACGGTCTACGCACATAATAATCAGAATGATGCAAAGTGCGAGGTCTACCTGCATGCAAAGAACGCAAAGCATGTCGAGGTCTCCTACTCTGACGAGGTACAAAGCTACTCGCCCGAGGTCTACCACCATATGGAACATGGTGAACACCTCGAGGAGCAAAACCTCTCCGAGAAGCACGAGGAGCCTCGAAAACAGGACGAGAGTAATACTCAGACTCATGCATACCTAAAGATGGGTAATGCATGTCCTGATAGCTCATCGCCTGTGCACGTCGCTCATCCTTGATGCGACGGAAACAGAAACCAATCAAATGACCCGCCCGCTGACAATAAGAACAATGAAACACTCTCCTGGGGGCACTCTCATGGGTCATAGGAGCAACTCTCACAGGCTCCTTGGGTTTCTTCTGTGTGGTTTTCTTGGGAGGATTTTTCTTTGCAGGAGGAGTGGTTTTCTTTGGTGGATGGGTAGGCTTTTTGGCTGGAGGGGTGTCCAACAGAGCTCTCTCTTTCTCTAGGGTGGTAGGAGAGGTAAAAACAGTTTTGGTCTTACTGTCTGAAGCTATCCTCTCAAAACCCAAACCTAGAGCTACCCCGGCTCTGTCAGCACACAACTTGGTCTTGGCCAAGAGCAAATCCATCCTACCCTTCCCTTCAGTGCATTTATTCACCACAGAAAGAAGGTATTCATTTTCTGACATGAGGTTCTCAGCTCGCTCTCTAACAGTGCCTAGCTGGTCCTTAAGGGTAATGCAAATGTCACACACAGGCTGCACATCCTTAGAACTACCGGCCCTCTCCAATCTAGCCTCCAAGTCATGAACATGCTTATCACGTAAAGAAATGCTATCGCGTAATAAAGAGCAGTTCATGCAATCAATAATATCATGAGGTCTAGAATCCACCTCCAAAAGCTGCTTCTGTGCAGTCTCAAGCTCAGAGAGAGTTTGAGCATGTACAGATCGCAACTGAGCAAGCTCACTCATGACAACAGAACATGATTCACATTCAGCATCATCAAACTTAGACTTAAGCATGGCATATTCAGTAGAAACATTTTCTAGCCTAAGTCTAAGGTCTTTTCTTTCTCTAGCGGCTTGCACAAGTAATCTATCCTGACCTAGCACAACTTCATTCAGCTCATCTAATTTAATTAGAAGCTGGTCAGATGATAGGTTTACCTCAGATGAGTCAAGCTCATCGCCGCTGTGATCGCTGTCGGCCATGAAGCAAAGGCCGGTGAAGTCACGTCCCTTTTTGTCCTTCTTGTCCTCCTTCCTTGGGGACTCCTCCTCCTCAGAGCTCGACTCCTCAGTTGAGGAAGTGTCGATGTCGCTGAGAGCAGCAACAAACGCTCTGGAAGCGGCCTTGGCTACTTTCTTAGCCATCTTGCCGCGCTTGCCCTTCACAAAGGGCTTCCTCTCCTTTTTGTGGAATTTGGGGCGGTCACTCTCATCTCTCTTTTTGACCTTGGGGCAATTGGCCTTAATGTGAGAGGTGTCGCCACATTCATAACAGCCACTAAAACCACTTCTCCTCTGATCCCGTCTCTCATGATGAAAGCGGGTGAACCTCCGGGCAATGAGAGCAAGCTCGTCATCAGCTAGAGTATCCACCTGCTCCTTTGTGACGGAGACCAGGGAGGACAAAGCAAAACCATCTGCTAGAACACAAGTGCCTGATGTGCTTGGTTCTGCAGTGGTGCCACGGCTAGTGCTAGAAACCAATGCCAATGGCTGTGGCAAAGAGCTTCTGTGCACTGCAAGAGATGCCTTGGCAATCTCTGTGGACTTCAGCTTGCTAAAGAGTTCATCACAGGTTAGAGTGTCATAGCCTGTGGACTCCTCAATGCTGGATATCTTCACCTCCCATATGCTACGGTCAAGAGCATAGAGAAGCTTGATAGCCCTATCATGATCACTGTAAGCAAGCGTCCCGTTGGATCGCAAGTTACTCACTATTGCATCAAAGCGAGAAAACATGGCATCTATAGATTCACCAGGTGCCTGCACAAACAGCTGATACTGTTGGTTGTAGGTGCTTTGGCGCCTGGCCTTAATCTGAGTAGAGCCCTCATGATAAATAGTGAGCGTTGTCCAAATTTCCCTAGCAGTCCTAAGGTGCTGCACCCTATCAAACTCACTCCGACTCAAACCAATGAACAATATGTTCCTTGCCTTCGAGTTGGCAATGTACTGATCTTTTTCGGTTTGAGTGGTGCGGGTATCAGGGATGGAGTATTGTGAATCCACAATCTCCCAAATTGCATTTCCTTGGCTTAACAAGTAAGCCTCCATGCGCACCTTCCAGTATGCAAAATCTGTCCCATCGAACAGAGGAATTTTACTGCCTCTATCCATGTCGCCAACAGATCACAAAACCGGTTAAGGTCAACTGGTGATCTTAACCTGCTCTGATACCAATTGTTGGACCGGAAACGGCGACCAGAGGGGGGGTGAATGGGAGCTTTTAAAATTTCGGGCTAAAAACTTAGCCTTCGGTTCTGTTCAGTCTTCTGCGGAACAGGCTTCGAACACAACCTTCGAAGGTCTGGTTCGGAGGTACTTCGACACCTTCGAACACAGGCTTCGGAGTGGCAAAAGTTCGAAGCCAAGAAGACTTCGCTCCACTTACAACCCTCGAAAATCTACTCTGCTAAGTCAGTGCAGGCTCCGCACACGAGGTGCTTCGAGCAGGCTTCGCACTTCACCCTTCGCAAGAGTGGACAGCCCTCTGAGGACTTCGACCAAGTACTTGGCGGCAGCAACAGGTGCTGGGCTTCGTACGCGAAGGTCTACACGCACACAAAAACGGACCACGCTAAGGGCTTCGACACAAGAAGCACAACGGGAAAAGATCAGGGCTTCGCTAGTAAGCAGCGAGGTCTTGCCTCGTGTTACACAGAGCGACAGCACACTGACAAACCACACCTCGCACGAAAAACAACCTTCGCCTCAACAGGCTTCGGTGCACTAAACTAGCGAAGTATGTAGATCGAGCTCAAGCAAAAAGCACAAGGCAAACAGGGCTTCGCCGCTTGAACAAGGAACACTGAAAATGAACTCAGGATGTATTCAATCGAAGTGTGGCTACAGGAGCTCAACAGTAAATGCTCAAAGTGTTAAATGTTACCTACCGAGCCCCCATATTTATAGCCCACGGCTTCATCCTAAGGAAGTGACTACTTTACCCCTAGGGTTTACATCCATTTTGTCTCTACAGAACTAAGGGGTACAAAAGGTAGTCCACCTTTATTTTGGAGGCTTCTCTGTCAGCTGCAGAGGGGACAGTGTCAGCCTTTTTCAGAACAGACAGTGTCAGCCTTTACAGTGTTGACTTCTGGAACCTCCCTTCGCACGCGAGGGGTGCGGAAGCTTCGGCGAGAAGCCTGCAGCCTGTTGGCCTTCGCTCCGCCGAAGAAGACCTTCGATACAGTGACGGTTTTGAGCCGAAGCCGTCAAAGCCCTTGGGCCTTCGCACCACCACCTCCGGAGTGGATCACCACGGCTTCGCAGCTACTCCGAGCTCGAACACCGTCCGTCCGTGTACCGAAGCCATGCATGGCCGAAGCACCACAAGTCATCCTCACTCCGAAGCCCACCTTCGGAGTACCACCCTTCGAAGTCTCTCCTTCGTCCAAGGCCTCCGCATGAAGCATTCCATGAGCACTTCGTCGCAGTGTCTCACTCCGAGCACACACCTCGACGAGCCTCACCCGGACCATGCCTTCGATGCACCTCGACTTCCGAGACCTTCGTCGGGTACCTTCGAGTGTCTCCCTCCGGAGCACACTTCGAACACCTTGCCTCCGCAGAGGACTTGATCCACCAACTCCGAAGTCACTCCATTCGGAGTACCTTCGAAGTGCCTCACCTCCGAGGACTTTGTCTCGGAGTACCTTCAGCCGGAGCCACGCTCCGCACTCTCTGCCTTCACCTGGCACGCCTCGACCCGAGGACCGACCCGGATCACCTTCGCAGCCACCGTGACGGAGCTCCCCGCTCCCCTGGCATCAAGCCACCCGCTTGACCCAAGTTCACCTGGCTCGAACCCTGTCCGTCGCCTCCGAAGTCCCTGCGCACCACCGACAAGCAAACAAGTGTATCCAGTACTCCGGAGACCTCTCCGGGTTAGCAACCTCCGGTACACACTCCGGTGTACCGCCCAAAGTACCGAAGCCTTCGGTACAAACCCAGTCATTGCGTACTGCCGGACCCCTCCGACAGGTACACTCCGCTGCGCAGCTGCAGCAAGCAAACACCGAACACACTCCGGTGACACACCTCCGAACACCCTTCGGAGGTACCACCTCCGAAGCCCCTCCGGAGGTACCCTTCGAACAGAGGGTAAAATCCAGTCAATCACTCATCACAAAACACCGAAACCACCCTTGGTTTCTCAAAGGCGAACAATGGCAAAACACCTTTTGAGCTGTGGTATGGGAGGAAGCCGGCAGTCCATCACTTAAAGGTGTTCGGGTGTATTGTGTATGTGAAGGACACAAGACCACATTTGCGAAAGCTGGATGATCGTGGGAGAAAAATGATTTTCGTGGGGTATGAAAAAAGGAAGTAAGGCATACAGAGCTTATGATCCTACTACTAATCGGGTCACAGTGACTCGTGATGTAGTGTTTGATGAATCAGCAAGCTGGAGCTGGTGTAAAGAAGGTGAAAAAAATAACAACCAGAGTGAGAATGATGGGGGTGAATTCACAGTACAATACAGGCGAGTGGTGATTCCAGGCCAAGACGATAGCTGTGATCCAGTGATGATGGAGGAGAATGAGGATCACCATGGATCAGCTACTCCAGTCACACCAGAGATAGGAGGGAACCACTCCAACCCTCTGTTTGAACCTGAGGCAGAAGAGAATCTGGATGCAGATTGTGATGATGCCCCGCTACGTTTCCGAACAATGAGTGATCTGATTGGTCCTGCTGTGCCACCGGGGCAGGCTGAGCGCGAACTAGCAAGAGGAGATGATGATCGCGTGTATACTGTAAGCGCTGAGGAACCAACCTCGGTGACTCAGGCAACACAGGAAGCCCCGTGGCGCAAGGCAATGGAGGAGGAGCTGAAGGCCATAGAGGAAAATCATACTTGGACACTCACTGAGTTACCAGCTGGCCGGCAAGCTATAGGACTCAAGTGGGTATTCAAGGTCAAGAGGGACGAACACGGCGTGGTGATGCGATACAAAGCACGTCTTGTCGTGAAATGGTACTCGCAACGTGAAGGGATTGACTATGATGAAGTCTTCGCTCCAGTTGCACGCATGGAGGCAGTGAGGTTACTCTTGGCTATGGCAGCGCACAAGGGATGGGAAGTCCATCATATGGACGTGAAAACTGCGTTTCTAAATGGAGACCTTCAAGAAGTGGTGTATGTTCAACAGCCCCCTGGCTTCACTCGTCAAGGAGAAGAACACAAAGTACTGAAATTACATAAAGCCTTGTATGGATTGCACCAAGCTCCTAGGGCTTGGAATCAGAAGTTGGATGAGAAGTTGAATACTCTGGGTTTTGCCAAGTGTCCTTCTGATTCTGCGATGTATTGCCGAGGTGAGAAGGATGAAAGGCTCATAGTTGGAGTCTATGTGGATGACCTGATAATCACTGGTTCCAGCAGTGACAATATTAGGCAATTCAAGTCTCAGATGGCAGGGTTGTTTAAAATGAGTGACTTAGGTCTGCTCACCTACTATCTGGGAATTGAGGTAAAACAGGGAGATGATGGCTTTTTCTTATCACAAGGAAATTATGCTAGAAAAATTCTAGAGAAGGGAGGACTGAAAAATTGCAACCCATGTCTAGTTCCCATGCAGCCGAAGACTAAACTGAGCAAGGAAAGCAAAGAGAAACTGGTTGATGCCACAAAATACAGAAGCCTGGTAGGAAGTCTGAGGTATTTGGTTAACACAAGACCTGATTTGGCCTTTTCGGTGGGATATGTCAGTAGATACATGGAAGAGCCTCACAGTGATCATTTGGCAGCAGTTAAACAGGTTCTGAGGTATGTGGCTGGAACTTTGATGCTAGGATTGTTTTATCCAAGAGGAAAGGGAGAAAAAATTGAGTTGCTGGGATACAGTGATAGTGACTTGGCTGGTGATGTAGACAGTCGAAAGAGCACAACAGGAGTGCTGTTCTTATTTGGAAAAAGTGTTGTCTGCTGGCAATCAACAAAACAAAGGGTGGTGGCACTGTCAAGTTGTGAAGCTGAATATATTGCTGCTGCAAATGCTGCCTGTCAGGCAGTGTGGTTAGCACGGTTACTTTCTGAATTGAAGGGTACAAAGGTGGAAGTACCAGTGCTGAGGGTGGATAATAAATCAACAATTTCATTGATAAAGAATCCGGTGCATCATGACCGATCTAAGCATATTGATGTCAGGTTCCATTTGATCAGGGAGTATGCAAACTCAGGTCAAATTAATGTGGAATTCATCAGGACAGAGGAGCAGCTGAGTGATATTCTCACCAAGCCTTTGAGTAAGCAGAAATTCAGTGAGTTTCAAAGACGTTTTGGCCTGAAGGTTCTTACAGTAGAGCATGACAAGGATTAGGAGGAGAATTGTCATATAATACTTGTCATGTGTTTATGGTGTTTTCAAATAAGTCAGTTTGTCTTTCCTGCATTTCATTTGGTCAGCATTTTACCCGGTCTTGTAGGCTTTACTGCTTTGCCAATGTGAGCATGATCTGTTACATGCGCGTCATGGTGCTCGGTTGAGCCAGGTCCTGAGTCATGGACGTAGTGCCGCTGTTGTAGCTGTAATGGCGGTTTGAGTCTAGAGTCTGTACTGTTGTTTTTATATTGAGTAAAGGAAGACTGAAAACGCCGCCGCTAGTTCGCAGCACCAAAATCCTGTGTGTGTAATTCTCTGCACTAGTTGTCTTGTTGCTTAATCTACACAGTGGTCTTCGGTGTTCTTGCTGGTGGTTGAGGATCCCCGGCAAACTCTGACAGTCGGGCCGTCACCATTGTCAGAGCCCCCACACCAATGCCGCCCCCTGCCGTCGTCGGCTGCTGCCGGGCCGCCACCTCCTCCGGACCGTTGTCCGGGTGGAGGTACATACGGGGCTGCGTGCACCCATCGTTCACTCAATTTTATAAATCCAGTGGGCGATGGGTGCACACACCGCGTGCACCACCACTTGGATGGACGACGCATGGAGCATGGACGCACTGTTCCGACGTCGTCGTCGGTTGGCTTCGCCGGAGCCGACGTCGTCGTCCACCATCGGAGCCGGAGCCCCTGCACCGACGCCGCCCGTCGCCAGAGCCGAACCCCCTGCCTCAACATCGCTGCCCGCCGCCCTCTGTTGCCGCCGGAGCCAGAGCCCCCACACCGACGCCGCCCACTGCTCAGCCGCCGTCGCCGGTCGTTGGAGCCGAACCCCCTGCCTCGACATCACTGCCCGCCACCCTCTGCTGCCGTCGGAGCCAGAGCCCCCACACCGACGCCGCCCACTACTCAGCTGCCGTCGCCGGCCGTTGCCAGGCCACCGCCTCCTCCCGACCGTCAGATGCCTCAACACTCCACGCGTCATCCATGCGGGTGGGGATACACGGCTGCATGTACCCATGTTCATCCAATTTTATTCATGCCTAGCCGCCTCCCCAAATCCATGAGACTCTCCCAGCCGCCTCTCCCTTTTCCCCTCCCGGCCGTCGGCCGCCTATCCATTCTCCTACTCCCAGCCGCCTCTCCCTTCTCCCCTACGGCACGCCCCCGTCGAGCCGCTGGCCCCCTGCTGGCCACCACGTGCGGCGCGCCCCCGTTGAGCCCCTTGCTCCCGTCGGCCACCACATGTGGTGCGTCCCCGTTGAGCCCCTGGCTCCCGCCGGCCCCAGCACCGCCCCTCACTGGCGGCCTCCCTCGCGCCAGTACCCGGCAACACCCTTCCTCGACGTTCCGCAGCGGTGCACCGCTCTCTTGCCTCGATCCATCGACTGTCACCATTCGTGGGTAATGGGTATGGGTATTTTTCGTGGGTACGGCTATGGGTAAAAATGTAATTGCACAGGAAGGAGATAAGTTCACTTCAGAGCCTCATTTATCCGTTCGGAGTTGGGACTTGGAAACCACCAATCTCCCGGTACGTTAATCACGCCTCCCATTCTTGTTGATTTGCGTTGCAATTCGTCTCTCATGTTATCGTCAATTTCTAGCTTGCGCTTTGTTGGCTGAAGCTAATTTGCGTGGTTTCTTGGGAAATCTCACTTAGCATAATACCTGGGAGGAGGAGCCGAGAGGGTTGGAGCGAGCATGGAGGGGCTTACTGCTAGCGAGATCGCCGGCTTCGGGGTGGGAGCCCTGCTGGTCTGCGCCACCATCGCCGCCCAGAGAGTCGACGGCTTCATCGGCTCATCGCCACCTCGCAGAGAACGTAATTTCCTCTTCTAACAACCACAACCATGTGGTCACCAACGAGTTTTAGCAAGCACATCCGGACTATTAATGGCTACATTTCCTGTTGTTAACAATCATTTCCCACGTAGGATTTGGTTTTCAATCTGGATGCACTAGGAGGCAACAAAAATGAGCAGGAATTCAGACAATTTAGCTTTGCCAACAGAAGCACCATGAACGCTTTGTTTAAAAAAAATATGAGGTGGCCAGGCAAATATGACATTATTTGGATTCAAGGATTCAAGTATTTTATTTATTTTACTACAGAGAAATTTTCTTTGCTTGGGTATTCTTATGGAAAACTGTGTGCTCTGATACTGTATTGTTAAGAAGCCCTTACTGTGTGCATTCTTTTGGGCTAGTTAGCCTTCATTTGCAGAACAACAAAAGTATCTGCACAGTTTTTTTCATCATACCAAGTTATTATTAAAATGTTAACTCAGACTTCCTCATTTTGTTTAATAAATATCCATGTATATTGACAGGTCATTAGGCATGTGCAAGAGGTGCGGTGATCTTCGTATTGTCGCATGTCCATAATGCAAAGGAATAGGTTCTGTTAGGAAAGGAGGAATATTCACATTTGACATACTGGATGATGTTTATGAATCGCTTGGAGCTGAAAGAAAAGACAAGTAACTTGGTTCCTTGCGCAAAGTGCCGGGATATTCCTCCTTATCGGCCTCATGCTCTTCGTCCTGCACCACAACCAAAAGGAGCAATTCCGGCCTCCTCTAATTGTGAGTAGCGTAAACTTCGCTTATATTAATCCGTCCTTGCTGAATTGTGTGAGATCTTTCAAAAGATCACGGGTTTTCTGCAAATTTTGAAAAAACTTTGCAAAAAGTCCATGTCTTTTTGTTGATGCTGTTGACATGTTTCACTTAACTCTTTAATGGATCTCAATTAGCATAATGGTGTGAGATCTTTATCTGTACAAGGAGAATGATCATGCTCTCTTTGTAATCATGCAATATGAATTCTTTGGCTGAAATAAGTCGAAGAAGATCTATCGAAGTTGGATGCTTAATCAAATGATCAAACCGAAGGTACGCAGGACAATCGGAGTAGAAGCACTGATACGAACTAGAAGTCAACGATAAGGACTATATAAACCCAGTTGACGACTAGGGAAAAATTAATAAAACAACAACGAAGCAGGGATCTTGCACAAATTAGTGATTATCCTTTGACTAAAGCAGAATTTGATTGCCTCTGACAATGAACGACGTCTTTATTCCGATAGCACCATATATACATAGCAACTGTACCCTTAGAGCTCATCGTGGCCTCGGTCAGCTGGTGCTTGTGCTTGGTTACGGTGAGCATGATCATCAAGCCCACGATTTGTGCGGGGCAATATTCCACGGAGAGATGGCCAGTTAGGGACGATAGGCTTCACGCCGCCAATGATGTAGTCATTGTTTGAACCTGGGGCAAAGTTGATAAGTGCGTATTGGTCTCCTTTGAAAATGTAAGCTTCATTCCTCCGGTGAGAAGCGAAGGCTGCCTCAAGTCCACTTTGGAAGATGGTGTTTCTCAAACCATGAAAGCCTTGAGAGATTTGGCGGGTGGCGATGCAAGTCTTGGACTCGTAGTTTTTAAGCGCATAGCTGTCGCCTTTGAACAAGTACGCCTCGTTGCTGGTAGTTGATGGAAACGCAGCGTCGATAGACCCCGCAAACACTGTGCGGCTGAAGAAGGGGAACATGGCGGTGATTGGCATTGGACCATTGAGTATTCTGTCATCCGTCGTCCCCGGTGAATAGTCTATGCAGGCACAAAGATTCCCGGAGTATTGGCCGTTTAATCTTATTGTGCGATCTGCTCTGCTCCATCTCGGGAACCTGCAATAGCACGTATTAGATTGAGTAATTTGTAAATCTAACGTACGCTAAGATGACCAAGTTAGTAGCAACGTAACCTTGAGTTAGCTTGACCAGTGGCAGTGAATAGCTGAGCGGAGCGGACGTACTGACGCGCAATGCCAGCGACAAAGGCAACTTCGTCTTGAGCAGGGTAGCGGTACAGGTCGCCAAGCGTCTCTCTAACCCAAATACCACCAGGAGCATAGATCTCGTAACGATAGACCTCCATCTGTTCGCCAGGCAAGAGGCTAATGATGTTGGGACGCCACTGGCTACTCAGGGTGGTGCTAACGAAGGCATGCGTGGAAGGCCTGGTTGAATCAAGCGGCCTGCCTCCATGATGCACATAGTGATTCAGATCGAAGTAGGTCTCGTCGGGGGAGTGCCTTCTTGCTTGGCGCCTGGCTTGGAATCCATTCTGTAGATCTCTTGGTAGCGAGTCCTGTCCCAGCGAAACACATGCCGGGTGACGTCTCTCTCCCCGTCGCTGCTTCTGTAGATGATGTCGTCCAACGGTGGAATCGCCCTCCGATTGTAGTAGTAGATAGTTTGCTGCAGAAACTCTGCGGCTCTCTCGTCGTCTACACTCTACAGGCTGCGGATAGGCAGCGGCACAACCTCTCCATCGTGAATCTGGAGGGATGGACATTGATCTTCTTTCTTCTCTACCAATGGATGATTGCAGGGGAGAAGACCAGCCAGCCGGGCAAATTTATAGCCTCGAGCAAATTAAGCTTTCAATAGTGGCTGTATAATTTTGAACGAGCTGTCAAAAAACATGGTGATTTATACGCCGTTGAGCGTGCGTGAGTCATGACCCCACAGATAACATTTTTTTAATATTGTTTGACCCGGTAGACAAGGATATGAATTGTAGAATGATTGTGAGTCATGTGGCGCGTTCGTACGTCGTATTCGTCACGCCGGTGGAGACAAGTTGTGAGGTGTGTGTATAATTTGGAAATACGTGGTTGGTCTTAAAATCTATGCTCTAAAATTTTGAAATTTGAAACTTAGATAGGGGAGTTAAAACGAATTTTCTACGAGATTTTGAAATGTTCTGTTTTTTTTTAGAAAATTTAAAACCAGCATTGTAAACTGCTAATGGGTGGGTGGAACCTGTTCTATTTCGACCAGCCCATCAATAGGCTGGATATACACCGCGCTCTGAAAATAAGAGAAAAACTTGTTCCCACTGGGATCTCAGTTTATCCTGAGATCACTTATCCATTCTGCTAACATGAGGATCCTCTGATTTGGTGGCGTATATCCAGTGGAATTTGCAGGGCGGTGTCGGCAGCACGTCGTCGTCGTGGAGGATGGCCGCTGGTCGCTGGGCTCTAGTCGTCTCACGACGTGGAGCCGGTCCAGAAGCTGGGCGGGCGTCAGCATCCGGCGCTCGTCAACGGCGTGGCGGCCGGGCTTAATGTCTCATGTATTAAAAATATCTCATTTTTTAAGTTCAACGTTTATCACAAATAGAGTAACATATTATACCATCTTTACAATAGTTGTTATTTTTGTTTCCTTAGGGTACTTTCAACCCTCCACGTAGGATAGTTTCTTCGGTATTTATTGTGCTGAATGATGGAAAAAAATAATGTGGCAAGTCATTTAACGAGGAGAGATACTAAAATATGAAGAATTCATGTCTTAAGTAAGATAACATGTCTTCACTATATCCAACACATGAATGAAAGTGATTGGACGAGAGGAGGAGAGAGAAAAAAATAGAAGTATAAAAAATTATTATAGGTTTATAACTAAGGTTGAGAACATAATTTCTAAATATAGTGTCTGACATGATAAAATAAGACCTCACCTAAAACTATGGCCAACGTGTCCAGATCATGCGGTTTCCTCCCCGACGGCCGACGACTTCACGTGGTTGTGGTTCTGTGACTTAATCACATCATGCATCTCCTGGTGTCCCTGTGCCCTCTCCTACTGGCCGGGCTTTTTGATTTGCTTTACGACTGTTAGCTAAGTCGTATACTATACCTTGCATATATATCTTTACAACAATTTTTTTGGAAGATAGATAACTTTACAAACCTACTAGAAATTGCTTATATATCGGCTCAAATCAATAGAACCAATATTCACACAATTGAACACTTAACTTAACATGCACATCCTCAGCGACGTCTTGTACCCTAAGAGCATCTCCAAAAGAGCTTTTATATAGGCTACTAAATTTAAGATTTAAGATTTTGATAAAAAATTAGACTCCAACGACACTCCTAAACAAATCCTCATCCTAAACTATTTCCTAAATCTCTTATTATCTATCATAAATTTAGAATTAATTTCTCATTCTTTATTTAAAAGTAGGGATAGAAAAACTGTTGGAAATCAAATTAGTTTTGGGGGATTAATACGAATAGGATGATCCCTATATAAAATTTTAAGGAATAAAATTTAAGTGGAGATACTCTAAACTTGCTAAAAAATGTTTCAATCCAAAAATGATAAGTTATTGCAGGGTTGGCCCAAAACATGGGTGGATTAAATAGAAGCTTCCACGGAGATTTTTGGCCCATTAAACAACATTTTTCTCACTTCAACATCCTAATTACATACTTCTACTTATGTTTGAACTATTATCAAACATTACAAAAATTATGTATATATATCAGCACAAAATACGAATGCGTGACTTAAATCTGTTTTTTTTCACGGTGGTCAAATATAATAAAGATCCTACGAGTAGTGTAGCACGTAAGATCAAAGCCTCTGTCGTACACATACAACCACAAGGGGTGATAGATCATGGCTTGAAGGTCATTGGGCCGAAATTTGATGCTCTAGATTGAAAAACCCATCGAAACACCCGTTTGTTCAGTAAATTTACTTAAATTTACTCAAACAACTTTTCAATCTGAAAGAAATCAATATTGACAGTACAAGCTCGGAGAAAAAACTACAATTCTGTCTCAAATAACCCGAGCTACGCATCACTGGCCAAATTGCGCGCCATGTAGGAGTTGGCTGTACCGTTCATGATGGTTAGGAGGCATATTTTGATCTTAAAAGTCATTACGATTAAACGTTGAACTAATTATTGGTCAGTGTGTTTAAAGTTTGACTTTTAAGAATCAAAATATGACTTAGAAAAGAGGATATAATGGATGTAATAAAAAAATTACGGAAAAAAACTGTGGTTTTACTGAAATTGAACTTGACGTTGCACTGCCTGCATAGTTATGACACTAAAATTTGTAGTTTCCAGAAAATCTTCATATGCTTCAGTAATAGGATCCGAAACTCTCTTTAAGGTGACGTTTGGTTCAAGATTCTGATAGAACAGAATGACTATATTCTAGATTTTGAGAATGGAATGACTCCGTTAACGGATGGTGTGGGAGGCATTGGAGACGATCTGTTCGGTTTAGTAGATTTTTTGAAAGCGGATGGTTCCAGATCTACGAGGAATATTACTTTTTGAGAGCCGCTCCATTCTATATAATTTAAGCCAAACACACGTAAAGTAGAACGGAGCCGCTTGCTTTCACCTAATTAACCAAACGCTACCTAACTGTACGGATTCTAGATCTAGACCGTGAACTCAATATTAATAAAATTCATAAATAAGTTAGAATCTATAGTTCAGAAGTCAGAGAGTAACGATTTCTCCGGGCTTTCACTAGCTTATCTGATTTTATAATCTAAAACTCTTAATTTCCAAATAGATTTGAGAGTCCACCCGATACCGACAGAATGTGGATAATGACTTTGTCCACCAGGTGAACTTTTCTCGTGGCTACAAATAAAAAAAGGGAAACTACGAAGAAAAGGAAATATAATCGGGTACCTTTGGGAGATGCAGGGCTCTCTAAATCCTCATTATATTTTTAATCAAAGTATTTTTCATGCTTTCTCCAGGGCCTTAATCTTGAAGCGAACCCCCGACCTAACAAAGCAAGATCTGCGACCCCGCCGTCATAACCATCCTTGTTTTTTCCGAAATTAATAGTCGCAACTACTAAAATTCCATAAGCCACCATGACCATGCATGCACATGCAAAAGGAGCGGCCACTGCCACCCACAAGCACGGCTCACCAAACCCGCAATCTGCCCGCCTTTTTGCATGTGCTCCGTTACTTTTCGTATTTTCAGTTATACTCCTGCGGTAAGTAAGCTATTTAGGGTCTGTTTGCTACTTAAAATTTATTCTACTCTAAAAAATTCACTTAGAATCAGATTAAGAGTAGAGTTGCTGCTTCACTATGGAGTATTTGCATTTGTTTGGCTTACACAGAGAATTCAGATTCAAGAATGATATAATTTGATAGAAATGTACTATTTTAACTCAGAGTTTATTCATAAATCTCTAATTATATTATTTTTCATGTCTATTATGTGAAATACATTAATTTTTAAGTGACGTCGTTGATTTTTATCATAACCTTTGATCATTCATCTTATCAAAAAATTATGCAAATATGCAAATATTACTACGTAACAACCAATATATAGTTTGCTACGTGATATTATTTAATATTACTACGCAACAATCAATATTTAGCACATGTATAATCAAAATAAGCATTCCTAACAAAAAAACAATATTATGAATTTTCTTTCGTTCGTAGCAAACCACGAGCAATCTCGTAATTTAAGATAAATAAAGTAACAATCACATCCTTTCCTGGTGTATTTAGGCCCGGTGATTGCGCGTCGTCAGACCTCACATTAATCGCGAAGACCAACGGCAACGCCACATCTGAACTGCATTGGATTTGGTTGGTAGCAGGTACAGCCACGAGATGGGGCCGGTTCATGTCATGTACAGGTACAGCTATAGTTTTGGATCGATCGACCATCGATGGCTAGGCCAGCCCATTGTGTTATTTGTGTATCGTTGGGACCTAGCTACCAGCTTTATTAGCTTGCGATGGAGAAAGCATTGTAGCAAATTCATCAACCGGAGGAGGAGGAGGAAGACCTGATTGGCCCAGTACAGGAATCTGACGGATACCCATCTATCGTCTATCGCTCCCGTCCTAGAAGACGATGTGATGTTGCTCCATTATTGGGTTCCCAGTCAACTCGTTCATATGCGTCCGAGTGTGCTGTACTTGTAGCATCTCGCAGGCAGGCCCCACCAGCAGCCACTGTGCACTGCGTACCTAGCTGCTGCCTGCTGGGTATAATGTATATCTCAATATCTCATCTCGTTTCTCAACAATCTTCTCATTTATATCGTCGTAAATTTCATCCGTCCAGGCGTGTGCAGTGTGCTGGTGAACACCAGATCGATGCTCTGTTTTAGGTGCAGACTTTTGATCAGGTCAGTTATTTCATGGCCACTAGTAAATTTAGATTGGGTTCTTGGATGTTAGAGCATCGGTGGTAACCATAACCAGCCATAGATTGCCACCTCTCGGGGTTAAGCTTGTATGGCTAGTTTGACATTTGTTTATTTCATTATTGAAGTGAGGCTCGCCACGTCATAAAACTCATCTCGTCACACTTTTTAGCCATAAAGTGTGACGCTCATTTTAATCGTCACATCGCCTATGACACACTGTTGCGTACTACTGAAGAAGAACCCTCATCGCCCACACTGTCCCATTTGCCCTTGGCGCCTCCTCCTCCTCCTCTACCAACGGTGCCATGACCAACTCTGTTGCCTCGTGGGCTGCCATGGCACCCTCACCCCTTCCGCCCGCCAACTCCACCCATGATGTTGTTGCCCCTCTGCTCAAGATGTTGCCGCTGGCCCTTTCGCCCATGACACCACCAATAGCTCTGCCCCTCCATCCATATCACCACCTACCACGTCACTGCTAGCTCCGTCCTCGGTGTCGCCGGGAGCTCCACCCATGACACGCGCCATGCCTCTGCCATCACCCCCTTCACCCACGATGTCGTCAACTGTTTCGCCCGTTCGCCCACATCACCGCCAGCTCCACCCTCAGCATTGCTGCCCCTCCACTTTTCGTGGTTTGTGGGAGGAATTAGGGATTAGAGATTAGAGAAAATTTGTTCATTTGTGTTTCATACTGTTTTTGTGTATCCAAACAATAATAATATATTTTGCTTCAACTTAGTTACAATCCAAACATTCTACATTTGCCGCAAAATATGGCTAGCCACAAGTGTGGCTCATGCTTAAGGTTAGGCGTGGCAATCTATGGCTATGAACCAAACAGAACCTTAATACAAGTCTAGAATCACATGAGATGATAAATGTTGCTCTCGCCTTACCACTTAGGGGTAGTAATGTATCCGAGACTGAGGACCTACGAGGTACCCATCCTATCGGGGCCAAGTTCGGGTGTGGTTTTTGACCCATGGATGGTGAGTATGAGTTCAACATTTTTTCCATAGGTCCCCAAAGCCTATTAATCTAGGGTTTCATCAACCATAGTTCCACATTTCCGTCCATGATCCATTCCCACCAACTCCGACTAACTCCCACACATATACAATAGAGGATGAACCACTTAGATCCAACGACACATAGGGCACCAGTGCCAATGACACCAACTATTGGCGCCAACCACTGCCCTCTGTCGCTCAGCCGCCTCCTACCGCTTTGGGCCACTCTTGTTTGCACCGCCGACGAGGTCGGCGCCACGCTCAACCGGTTCCCACCGCCCCTTGTGTTCATCCACCTACCACCACCTCGGGTGCCTCCAGTCGAGTCGTGGTGTGCCCCGGTCTTCCTCGACACCCTAAGAACCACAACACTGACCAGCTGACCCTAGGCACCACATTGTCGCATTATTTAAGCATCGCTAGACCGATCTGCCACCATGAGCGCCGCCAGCCAAATCCACAACTTTAGGTGACCACCATAGCTCCTCCTCCATCGCTTGACACCCCATGCTTCTCTCACCGCTCTTCGATCGCCCCTATCCACCCTTGCCACCCTAGCCACCGGTTTTTGTGGGGGGCCTACTAGATTTACAAGGACCCAATGGGTTCAAGTTCAGGTTCAGGTTTGGGTTAGGATTCCTACCCGCAAGGGCATGTAGGTCAGGGCCAATAGGGTTTAGTTTCAATATTCGACAACCTAAACCTGACTTGACCTATTGCCACTTTTATTACCACTGGACTTAAATTACTACTAGGGGACCTCTACGGTATAACATGTACCTCCTAAGGGGGTAATACTTCTAATTAATCAAAGCCCTTAATTTAGTGCTGTATAATTCTGCATACATGCACGTAAAAAATGTGAGGAGGTAATCTAAGGTCGTTAGATAAAAACAATAAACACTCCATAATTATTTAATTGCACCATAAAATCCTCCTACTATAATGCTTGTATGGGGGTTTTCTATTGAAAATAGACTACGAGTCCTTTGGATGTAAAGTAACTAGTGATATGTCATCACAATTAATATAGAAGACAAAGCATCAATATTTTGTATGTTTCGTTCTATGAATAATCCAACTTATTGTTTGAAAGCGTAAATAAGTATTCATCTTAGTGGATCAACTATTACTCTAGAATGACTAAAATTTGTAGACATTATCCGCATGGTAGGTTTCACTGCCTAAACCCTCAAGTTATCGTGTCGTATGTGTACCTTCTTTTAGATCCACCATCGGACACAACATCAAAAAAGCATGAACACCACTCAGTTCAGTGTTTACTAGAACGATATGATGTGGCTAACTCCCGTGTCGTTCAAGATGATGAAATAGCTATCGACAGATGCAATGACCAATGATTCGTGCATTGATTGTCTCGTCTAGTAGGATGAGGATAAGGATGTATTCGAGGATTTGAGATCCTCTGCAGTCGGAGGGTAGTCAGCTCTTCAGCGCCGTCCGATTTCAATCGGACGAGCGTGTGAGGGGGCTTCGCACCGGTGGGACCCACTTCGCAGGGGGCTTCGAAGAGAGAAGGGGGCTTCGCACCGTCCAATCAAGATCAGACGACTTCGAAGCCCGACTGCCCTCTGCAGTCACCCCTCCGACTGCAGAGGAACCGCTCCCATATTCGAGATGATGACGAAGGAACTTGAGGAGGGCATGGCAGTATTATATATATATATATATATATATATACAGGAACGCTATTCTACACTATGGGTGTAGAATGCTATTCTACACCGATCATCCCGTGCTCCCACACCCCACCCAATCCCAACCCCCTCCATTCCACGTCGGTGTAGAATAGCATTCTACACCCGTAGTGTAGAATAGCATTTGTATATATATATATATATATATATATTGTCATTGATTTGGTTATAACTGAGAAAGAGGAGGATGAAAAGAACAATGACTTTGACTATGATGAGAATATAAACTTCATTGACCTTATAATATTCTTTTGTTGATGTATTGTTAATAATAGGAAATATATGTGTTGTCAAAACATAAAATATATATTATTAAGAATGTGAACTACATGTATATTTAATATGTGATTGTAGGAAGACATATGTAGCATTCGGGATACAAGCTAGTAAATAAATAGTTTTTAAATATATGATAAAACCATTCATGACAGTTTGTTATTATCAATCATCGTGGATGGTAATATATGTGACAATTGGTTATCTATATTTGAGATGAACCGATACATCATAAATTTCTAAATTTTGTGCCGGTAAAATAAAAATTGTTGCAATACACTCATTACCAAACGATTTTACTGGCAACGGTAAATCCGCTACCACAATTTTTGCCGTGAGGAAAACCATTTTTTTCATTATATTGACGTGCGGCACATAACACGGGTAAGTCAAAAATGTTAGTATTTTTCTCATGTGAAAACACAATATACTACATATTTTTTAGCTCCGATGAATATTTAATTTGAAATAATAGTGGCCACATGTACTTATGTATGAGTGATAATATCAGAACATCTCTATTGTATTTGCTATCACACTTGCTATCTCCTAAAATAACAAGTATGATATAAAAATCACTTTATTGTACTTGCTACTTGATTTGTTATTTTAGGGGGTTTGTTATTCTTCTCTCCACACTTGCTACATCTAGCAAGCCAACCAAACTTGCTATTCCATTAAATGTTGAGCTTGTTTATTTTTTTTATTTTCTTTGCATGTATATAAATTGATAAAATATAGCTACATTTAAGTAGAAAATCATATTTAGCAAGTACATTGGAGTGAATAGTAAAATATCAAGTCAATTTGAATAGGAATGCTTGCTATTGCTATAAATAGCAAGTCAAAAATAACACGTACAATGAAGATGCTCTTAGGGTGCATTTGGCAGGCTCTAGCTCCAGCTTCTTTTTATTTTACTCCAGCTTCAGTGTGGATTTCAAGATTTATAGTTCTACCGAACAACCCCTGACATGTCAACAATGACAAATAAAAAGAACGAGAGCATATCTGTAAAAGTAAAACCAACGTGTGTTAATTGGTTGTTGTTAAACTCGGCATCCCAACCGGTGGTTGTTCTTCTTGTCGGTAGCGTGCTCAGGCCAGCCCTGCATATGCAGACGCTTTTCATTCCATAAATATTTTATTTTCAAAATGAAATATTTAAATTAATAGTGAAGATAAAAGATCAAAATGTTTATTGTTAATAAAAACACAAGTATTGTGAAGTAATATATAAAAAACATCTTCACTATATACTTCCTTTTATTTTCTATTTCTTTCTTGGTGTTTGCAAGATTGTTTTCTGTAAAAAAAACTCTTGTCTAGTGTGACTAGAACGGAAGGCACTCTGTTTTCTCTCTTACACATGACTTTTTTCTACCTTCTTGATTGTTTAGTATGGTTTGAAATTACTCCAAATTTAAAAATTTTAGAGATGATTAAATAAATCTAGGTCAAACAAATCTTACAAATGTTCCCATTTGAAATGAATTTTAAGCGATTTAGAAAGGGCTATTTTGGATGGTAAGCCGTTTTCATGACATACCGGGCTTATACGCCTATGCTGCCAGCGGCCCAGCGTGGTTGCTCCCCCCCACCCCAGTCGATCTCGCTCGTTCGCCGCAGCCTGCGCCCGGCAGCGGCGATCTCCACCCGGCAGCAACGGCGCCGGCCTCCTGCTGCTTCCTCCGCATATTCGCCGGTGAGAGCCTGTGCGGACAATCGTCTTTCTCATTTCTCGCTGCCGACACCTTTTCTCTCAGCCTTAGCCTTAGCTTCTCTTCTAGATCTGGAAGCTTTTTCTCTATGCCCCACGCTTGGTCCGGCCCTGCTATGGAGGGGCGCGGCGGCGGAGGGATGCGGAGGCGGGCGCCAGAGTTCCGGCGCTCTTCGCGGCGGCGGCTGCCTGGATGGATCTGGTGGCTGGTCGGGATATTCCTCCTTGTCGGCCTCATGCTCTTCGTCCTGCACCACAACCAGAAGGAGCAATTCCGGCCTCCTCTAATTGTGAGTAGCGCAAACTTCGCTCATCTTATTCCGTCCTTGCTGAATTGTGTCAGATCTTTCGGAAGATCACGGCTTTTCTGCAAATTTTGAAAAACTTTGCAAAAGGTCCATGTCTTCTTGTTTATGCTGTTGATATGTTTCGACTCTTTAATGGATCTCAATTAGCACAATGGTGTGAGATCTTTATCTGTATGAGGAGAATGATCATGCTCTCTTTGTAATTATGCGATATGAATGTTAACTAAGTTAGTAGAAGAGCGAGCATGGTTGAGTGTGTTGGCTGAGTTCAAATTACAGTTATTCCATATTTCCATATCTCTATTGCCATAATTCAGTATAAGATCTTTGAAGGTTAATATTTTTTTCTCTCAAGTCAATTGGCCATATTTATGGAAATTTTAGTTGTATCTTACTTTTTTTTTCTCGTTCATGTATAAAGTGTTTCTGATGCCTAATCATGTTTGGTTGTTAGATATGGCAAATGGGGTGCATAGTTTAAGAGTTGGTGTGGCATTATAGATAGGCTGTCTTTGGACTTCTTTGAGATCTGCTCAAGTACTTAGGTAGAGTGTCATCCTCAGAACAGAAGGTGGTTTCCCATCTTCCACGTTCATAGCAAATACTATTACTGTACTAGGAAGATATTACTTTTTTCTTTAAGTGGGAGTAACAGCCTGCAATTCTGATGATTAAATCCATACCTTTAGTCAATATTCAATACTATCTTTTTTGCCGAAGGGCCAAAACTACGTGCACAGTTGAATTATTCAGGGGCTAACTGCCATCATATTTTTTCTTCTGAACTAGGAGTAATAATATTGGGTGGTCATGATTTATTTTCTTTTGATGTTGGTTGACTTAAAATAGGTTATAGTTATTTTTCCTCTAGGTATATTCCTGTTTGTCTGCTAGTAATGGAAGCAAGCTTAGCTTTTGTTAGGATTCTTTAACATATGTATGATAGATTACATGGTGTGCTGTGTGCAGTGCAATTTTCAATTTCCCTGTGGGCACAATGCCTACCTGTGTTATCTGATTGATCATTGATGACCGATGACTGAATTAGTGAATCATTCACTGAGTGGTAATGTTTTTGTTAACTAGCATTTGTATTTTACCAAAGAGACAACTGAGGAAATCGATGATTTACAACATATGGAGATGAAAATAAAACTGGAGCAATTTTGGCAAGATTGCTGGCCGCTATACATTAGTAATCACTGGATAATAAAAGTACCCTTCCTCTAAAGTGGTGTGGTAATCATATGGACATAATATTTAATCAATATAGTATTTCAACCTGATGTACTCTTCCAGGATGTACAACCCTAGAGTCTTGAATTGCCCTAGTTTTATCTCAGTACTCAAGGTTCAAGCTATTAGAAATTCCAACCATTTGATTGTTTTCCAACTTGTGCTCAATCTGCAAATTCTAAAAGCATAGGATGTTGGCCTATATAGAAAAAGTATTTTGTCTTGAAACCAATATTTTCTATTTTTTTTGTCTACATTTTATCAATCTGTTTGTTTCCATTGGCATCCTAGTTCATTTTCTTGCCAGAATTTGGTTAAATTATGGGGACCATAACTAGAATATTGGACATCAATCAAACAGCCAAATCATTTCTTTGTTGAATCACATAAGCATATAATGATAGCAAACGATAATAGTCCCTCATAATTCTTTCAACAAAAGTATCATCCTTACATCCTATCTTAAAAAAAAACATTTTCATTGCACCAGTTGTTTCAGCTGTAACATGCACAATTAATGCCATAGAAAAAGATGTCAAGTTTGTCAACCCATTATAACAATAATTAGAACTTTACTTTGCACTTGGACAGTTGGAAAAAGATTACACCCAACCCTTGAAACTTGATGTAAGTTTACCAAATTTGCCTGTTTTGTAGTGTCATATCAAGATAGTAAACTGAAATTTTCTTTGTGAAGGGGAGATATTTCTCACTATTGGTTTTGTCCACTGAAATAAATCTGTTGGTTTTATTCAACTCGCTTCAAGCGTATGTTTTCTCATGTATTTCTTTTATTACTTGTTCCAGGATAAGGGTTCAGAAATTGAGGAAGCACATCATGAGAAAGTAAATTTCACAGAAGAGCTTTTAAGCAGCACATCATTTGCACGGCAGCTGGCAGATCAAATGACTCTAGCAAAGGCTTATGTCATACTTGCAAAAGAGCATGGCAACCTTCAGCTTGCATGGGAGCTTAGTTCCCAGATAAGGAATTGTCAAAGATTGCTGTCTGAAGGGGCTGTTAGTGGGAGGGCCATCACTCAAGAAGAAGCCCATCCAATAATAACTCGGCTTGCACGGTTAATATACAAAGCACAGGACTCCCATTATGATATCAGCACAACAATAGTAACACTGAAGAGCCATGCCCTTGCACTGGAGGAGCGTGCAAAGTCAGCAGTTGTTCAGACTGCTGAGTTTGGTCAGTTAGCTGCAGAATCCCTGCCCAAGAATTTGCACTGTTTAACTGTTAAGCTGACAGAAGAATGGCTTCAAAACCCAAAACATAGGAGTCGCTCAGAGGAACATCGTAACTCCACACGATTGGTAGACAATAATCTGTACCATTTTGCCATATTCTCTGATAATGTTCTGGCCACTTCGGTTGTTGTCAATTCTACAGTTTCAAATGCAAACCACCCTCAACAGCTTGTATTCCATGTGGTCACAGACAGGATCAATTTTGGTGCTATGTCAACTTGGTTCCTCATAAATGACTTCAAAGGGTGCACTGTTGAAGTCCGCTGCATTGATGAGTTCACATGGTTGAATGCTGCTGCTTCTCCTCTGGTCAGGCAGCTGTCTGAGTTGGAAACTCAGGGTTTCTACTATGGTGATTCTAAAAATCTCGAAAGAGAAATAAAGTTCCATAATCCCAAGTTTGTTTCTCTGTTGAACCATTTGCGGTTCTACATTCCTCAAATACTACCTAATTTGGAGAAGGTGGTCTTTCTCGATGACGATGTTGTGGTGCAGAAGGACTTGACACAGCTTTTTTCCATAGAGTTGCATGGTAATGTTATTGGAGCAGTGGAGACTTGTTTAGAGTCATTTCATCGGTATCACAAGTATCTTAATTTTTCTCACCCAGTTATCAGCTCCAAAATTGATCCACATACTTGTGGGTGGGCTTTTGGGTTGAACATCTTTGACTTAATAGCTTGGAGGAAGGCAAATGCCACAGGGCTTTATCACTATTGGCAAGAGCAAAATGCTGACCTGTTGCTTTGGAGGACAGGGACACTTCCTGCAGGTCTCTTGACATTCTATGGCCTGATGGAGCCTCTAGATCGCAGATGGCATGTCTTGGGGCTAGGATATGATGTAGACATAGACGATCGTTTGATCGAGAGTGCTGCTGTCGTGCACTACAATGGGAATATGAAACCCTGGCTGAAGTTAGCCATTCGCCGGTACAAGTATATATGGGAGCGGTACATCAATTTCTCACAGTCATATGTTAGAGAGTGTATGTTGCATTAGAAATTCTGCAACCTCTGTTCACCATGAATATTGTTTCATGCCATTGAAGCTAGGTGCTTCAGTTTCTTACATGGAGTTGCTGTTTAGCACCTTGTTTGAGAAATCTTCCAGAGAGGTAGCTTATATACTCAAGGGACAGCATCAAAGGAGTAAACTGTGATTTTCTTTTTGGGTGGGGGAGATTCATTTTTGCGATGAAAATATTTCCTTTGCAGATTTTTACATACGATTTGGACTGTAAATTTTAGCAGTCTAACCAGATCATCTGGATAAGAGACACAGTTGTTGGATCACTGGCTCAACTTTTGAGATGTTAGGAATTGCCAATTCAGCTGTCTAGAGTTGCTGGTGTTACATTCTTTCCAGAATATTGTGTTTTGTACTGGTGAAGAAGCTTCCCCTTCTCTTTGTATAAACAGCTCTGTACTCTTCATACAGTATGAACTCAGCTCATTTGATAAAGGAAATCAAAATCATTTTGCTGTGCAGAAACTGAGTTGCATACAAGTTATAATCCACAGAACTGAATCAACATAATATCTCCTTGTTTACCTTGCTCAGTTGTAGAATCTCAGGAAGTCAAATATTTATATTTCTCCTTTGCTTGGAAAATACTTAAGTTTTTGTCATGATCATCATCTGAGCTCATGGTTGTATATGCATGTAAGTATTTAATAGCAGTATGGTCGATGACTAAGGAATCAGCTAACCTGTGATCTGAACAAAAACTGTAAATTGCGCAAACAGCTTGTTTTGCTCATGGCTAATTATTCTGACAAAGACTAGTACCAGAAAGTTAGAATCATATCAGTACATCACATTGTCTGTTTCCATTACCTTGTACATTCCATGAAGACGTTAGCTGGTTACTCCAAATTGCTAGTAGCTACAAACTGATGCCGGTCATGAGGCATTCAGGTCCGTGGACAGTTTATACAGATAACTATCCAGCTTTCCAAGGTTTTCAACACCTAGCTGTCACAGTCTGACAATGTAGTAAAGAGTAATCATAAACCATCTGGTGTTGAATGTATGCTTAGGCAAAGTACTTGTTGCAGCTTAGATCCAGATCTGGTCGGCAGGTTAAAGCGAGACATGAAAAGCTCTGCACTTTTCTCCACTGCTCGCCTGTTCACAAGCATGAGCATGATGACGTGAGTGACAAGAGACCTCGTGTGTCTCTTGGAGACACGTTTCTCCAGAAAAGATGGAAATTTATTTTTTGCCGACGAAATAGTGTAGGCAAAGCAAATCATCCGGCAAGAACAGCTGAACAGTAAATGTTTTTGACGAGCAGTTTGCGTCAAGAAAAATGGCTATTCTCTGACGCAGTCGAGCAAATATAGTTGAAGCGATCTGTTTGGATCTGAAGCAACAAAATAAAATAAAAAATCTACTGCCCGGAATATGCAAGCACCAGTTATTAGTTGGATGCATTAATCAGGATCTGCTGAGATATCCAATCAACAATTATGATTTGGGGAGTGCTTTAAGCAATCAGATTAAACCTTAAAGTATACAGTCAAGTGGTGGTAAGGATCTGTGGAATATGGATATGCACAATATGACATGAATCCATATTACGATATACATGAACAATGACTACTTTTTCTGCAATGTCTACTTTCTGGTACTAGTCTTTGTAACATGTTGCAACGATTTCCTCAAAGAAAAAAGTTTGAAGTATTTCATCTCCATATCAATCTCTAGTACGACAGAATCAAGGCTATATATGTTTCTCGTGAGCAATCTGTAGACGATATCCCAATAAAGAAGCTAGCATCCAAGAGGTACAAGAAGCTGCCACAATACAAGTTGCACCGGTCATGGTCGAACGATTATTCATCCAAATCCAATCAACCACAAAAAAGAATCACGAGGCGTATGTTAGCTTGGTACCGGTACTAGGGTCTAGGTAGTTTAGGCTGCATTCCATTGTGCAGGGTACACCACCATTGATGCAATGACAAGAACAAGTAAACTATCTTGCACCCTTGAGCCTCTAGATAATGTCAACTTGCATTACCTACCAAAATGAACCTACGAGCTAGGGTCGATCTGACACCGACGACACCTTGCTCCTCAGAAAACCGTCGATGATTAATCAAAGTGTATTGCTAGCGATTTCATTCATATCAAACTAGCAATACACTTAGGCAGTGTTTGGTTCAGTTTTTCTAACCAGCTCAAGTAGACGACGATCGAAATTTTGCGCGAATTGTTCTTTGATCGTAAGCCAGATCGAGAGCCAAGAAGTCACACACAGCAATTGGAGTGCGCACAAAGGGACTGGCGGATCGAGCGGTGTTCTTGCAATGTAAATTATTTCTGTACCAATCTTGGAAGATTTGCCGTTGCATCTGTACCTCTCTTTTTTTTTCATTTCGGTTAAGGTGTCTTTGTCTCGCTAATAGTCCAAGCGAAAGGAACTTTTGGAGATCCCCCACGTGGATTGCAAGGCCGGACTCAGCAACTGGATTTAGGTTTAGTGCTGAATTGAATACACCAGCAAGCATTTCATTTCAAGATCTAGCCAGCCATTGCCCGTACCGTACGCGCTTCTGTTGAATGGGCTATGTAACAAATGTTGCCCACTAGGGATTTGTTTTTCTCTGAGAAAAAGGGATGATGAGTTCAATGCAACGGAACAATTGTTCCAAGTCCGGCCGAGAAGAGTAGCTATCTACCTGACAACTAGCTGGAGAAGGAGCAAGCAAAATTGTTCTGGCTGAGGAAGAACTTGCAGATAGAGATGAACTAGAGAAACACTCCTCTCACAGAAAGTTCAGACTTCAGAGAAATGTATTTCTTTCTGATTTCTGTGCTCAGTATAGGCACCTATTTTTCATTTGATTCCTGTGTGCCAAACAAGCTAGCACTTTAATGGGGATGATGAAGTCCAGATGCAGGGTGAATCGGCTTCCTGGAATGTTCTCAACCATATTGGCGTCGAGGTGAGCGCGCGTGCCTGCCTCTTGTTACATTTCTGATTTTGAATGAATCATTTAGGAGCGGATGAGAGTATGTTTTCTTGGTCAACATTTCAGCATCGAGACAAGAGCAAAGTTTGCTACTGTTGTAGTTCAGCATGTAGATTAGGACAGACTAATCAGTGGATTACTTCGATACTCTGATGAGACTAAGTTTGTATTGTTTAGCAAACAGGAATAAATTGTTTGTTGGTTTATGCTGCTATCCTGAGCCAAATGATAACCTTTTTCCTGCATACAAATTCTGTCTGATGTTTTTCCTTTCAAAATTTGATGTCTGGGTAAGGTGCAGCCATGCAACAAGCATAGGTATATCTATTCTGGCAAACATATAAATATGTCTTACACAGAAGAGATTGGAGAGTGTATCTTGTCCTTAACACCATACCTTTATTTTGTTTTTTTTTCATGTTGCTTTGTATATGAAAATACCTCAAATGGAAATGGTCAATGCTGAACCACTCTGTTTCTTCCCTTGTTTTGCAGCAAGCTTTCTAGTATGGGGCTGAATGGCACTCTTGGTTACCAGCTATCCAATCTACAAGCACTGAAGACAATGTATGATCTGATACTTGAGTATAAATATTTATTGTCTTGTTTGCCCCTAAATTATATTCTTCATTTCCTCACTTACAGGGACTTGAGTAGCAACAACTTGCATGATTCAATTCCTTATCAGTTGCCACCAAATCTTACCTATTTGTAAAGCTTCCTGTCTTGCACATGTTGATTCTAGTAGTAATTGATGCCTGCAACTTCATAATAGTTATGATGCAGGAATTTGGCAGGAAATACCTTCTCTGGTAACATTCCATTCTCAATATCCAACATGGTTTCACTCGACTATCTGTAAGTTGATGCCCATATCAAAGGTGTAGTTCAGTAGATGGAGATTTTTTTGTTTGTTGACATAGTCTAACTGTAAGAAACACTACATCTACATGCAGCAATCTCAGCCACAACTTACTCTTTCAGGAAATTGGTGAATTATTTGGAAATCTCAATTCACTCTCTGAACTGTAAGGCATACTGAACCTTTCTTGTTGTTTGTGAGGCTTGTTATCCTTGGGTGATAATGAACTAAATATCCAGTTTTGACATGTGAAATGTATTATGGAAATAGGCAGAACACTGTAAAATTATCAGTAGATTGTAAGCAGTTTCTCCTGGTTTCATGATAAGATCTTACACTATGGATGGAGTATGAGCAGAATGCCACTTTGGAAGCAATCGGAGCAGCAAAGTTGCAAATTTTCTTTTTTTTTCGTATTTTTAGTTAACTTCCGTCGGCCAACATTAGCCGACGAAAGTTATTAGCCAGCCGACAGAAAAAAGGAAAAAAAGTAATTTTCGTCGGCTAGATTTGGCCGACGGAAGTTACCAGATTTTCTGGTAACTTCCGTCGGCTAGGTTTGGCCGACGGAAGTTAGCTAACTTCCGTCGGCCGCCGACGGAAGTTAGCTAACTTCCGTCGACCCGCTTCCGTCGGCCAAAAGCCGACGGAAGTTAGCCTTTTGCCGACGGAAGTTAGCTTTTTCCGTCGGGAAAGGGCTAACTTCCGTCGGCTTTGGCCGACGGAAGTTCCCTATTTTGTTGTAGTGAGCCAAGGCCATCAGTATAAAGTTTTTATGCTAAGAAAGAATCTACAGAGGTAAAGTGTTAAAGAAATATCAGTATGTACTTTGAAAAGGAATCACAATGCTTAGATAAAGTGACTAGTACCGGAATAAACTGGACAAATATTTTAAATTCAGATTTAAAATTGATTTTTTATTGCTATAGCCTCGTGTGTCATCTTTAAGCCATCACATGTGCAATAGAAATAAACATCCTTAACCATGTCTTTATCTCCTACTACTTATGTTATTAACTCTAACCATATGTGCAGACACCTGATATATTGTTGTATGGACCGTAGTGATAACTAATCATCTCGTAATGTACTGCACAAACCATGCAGAAATTGCCAGATTATTTGGCAACTTCGGTTATATTGTCATTGAACCATAACCAGGTGAAAGCCGGCCACTTCGTGCTTCTTTTAACTTGTAACGTGTTGTTTCCGAGCTATGATTTACAAGCAAGCTTACAAGTACTTTGATTTTGTTTCCTTCCTAACCTGTTTGGGGCTTGGAACATTTACAAGCAAGCTTTGAATTATTGAAGACTTGGTTAACTTTGGGTCTTACCATGCAGCTGGTCACTTAGCTCACTTATCACACTTGTAAGCAAGCATAGGATTAGCTAGACTTTTGTAACTTTCTGTAACAATGGTAACTAATGGGAGAGTATAAAAAGACAGAAAGGTAACCGATGAACAATGCTTATCCAAGAGGTTGATCGATTATCAGCAGCACTACTTGGTGTTCAGAAGAAACCTTTCCATTCATTCTTTCTCTTTTAGGGTGGAACATGCTTTCATGAAAAGGGCAGCCACATTGTTGTCACTACTGATCAGTCACTCACCACTGAACTGCTTCCAGTCGTCGATGGAATCGAGTATAAAATACAGCAATTCACTGCCAGCCCAGCTGCAAACTGAATTGGGCATTCAGAAAGCTGCCGATCCTCCACTTTAGGAGACCCAAATCTGAATTCAAGTTGGAGGGAACACCATGGCTCGTCTGTCTTGACAGTGGATAAAAATTCTAGGCACCTATTTGTTTCTAATATTCTTACAGTAATTAGTCCCTCCGTCCGATAATATTGCAACCTACGACCAGACCTGATATTCCATATTACAATGGATTCTTATGTTGTTAACACGCTCCAGAGACATGTCTGATACCATACGGCACAGCTCTGCATTGTGAGACAGCACCACATGTAAGCAGTGCCCACCAAGAGAAGACTAATTAAAGAGGGGCAGAAGAAATGCTTATGTAGAGGTTGCTTAGTTACATTCCCCTTGGACGCAACATGCCTCTGAGGCACAGCATGCATATTGTCTGGTTGGATTCCATCTGGTTTCAGTAATTAATCATCCTGCAATCTGCAATCCATCATGCACCCACCTGTTGGCCTGTGCAAGTCCCCATCCTAAGAAAATACCACCTTTTTCACAATTTCATTTTCCTGGCAAGATACTAGGTGATGTAGCTTTGGTTAAACCATCTGCAAATCTTCACCACGTATGGTCAGTTAGTCCAAAGCAGTAATTTTTCTCATCAACCACACATCATTCAATTTTGTACTCCACCTCCGATCACCCCCTGGTTTAATAAAGTGTAGTCCTTTTCAATTAAAAAACATAAAAAAAACTTAATCCTGGAGTGGAGTAGACCGATCTAGCTCATAATCCTGGAGCTGCTCAGAGATGATTGGAAGTTGTGTGTGCCGTGGGAGCAGCACGATCTGAGGCCGCACTGAAAAGTTGCTGAAACCCACTGCAGATCGCCACAGCTCACACACCCTGCCACTCTGAGCGACGATTGGCGGTCATGGCAATTTGTTAGTTGGGATGTACTTTCACCGAGTTAAAAAAAATGTCCTGACATGCATGTGAGTCTGTGAGAGGATGCAAAATAAGCTCAGGGTACTGCAAAACCATAAGGGCCGTTAGGGACAGTGTAAATGTGTACCTTTTAATCGTAATGACAGACGTCTGCAGCCATTAATACCTCACATCAGCCCAGCTTGCCCCTATTATCGTGAAGAGATTCTGGTGGTACTACGGCATAATCATATTCAATTGTTGTAAATGCTACAGGACAAGCAATAATGCAGGCACACCTCAATGTGCGTCTTGTTTTATATCTGTATGAACATGGAGCTTTGTATTAAATTGATCAGTTAAAACTTTAAGGGGTCCATGCGATACAGGAGAAGAGGCAGAGATGAGCAGGTACAAGAAAGTAGGGATAAAGACCCGTACCTGACATCTTCAGTTAAGTGCAAATTTAACAATTTGGACGGTAAATAACACCTTTTCATATTAAACCGATAGAGCATGGCTTTTATCTGGTTAGTTAAATTAGAGTGGGCAGTGTCTGTCCTGCTGAACAAGTCAATCTGGATGCACGAGCGGAACAGAAAAGTAAGGCATGAAAGTTTACGAGCTGGATGGAGAGAGGGGAATTAATGGAGGAACAGACATGACAGTGCAGGTGCAGGAAACATAAGTGAGACCAAAAGTTGGCATGGCTTCCCAGAATGCGCGGCTAAGTTAGAAGATAGGGTAGCAGAGACATGCCCATACGCCTCCGCATGCCCCCCATCACCCCACCCAAGTGCAGGGTGAGAGGGGTCTCCATTTCCACACCAACTTGCTGCCTTGCCGGTAGGGGTAGGCCCCTGCCGAGCTGGTGCCCATTTTCGGCATGTGCGCCGACCCAGCACGCAACTACATGGCAGCCGCCATGTCACCGTCGTCAACAAGGACGCCATTGTCGTCGTCTCATCACAATCCATCCATCACCAGTATCTTAGTCATCAGTGACATCGGCAGCTTATGTACACAGATCAGCAGCGGCATGGTGGTGCAACAGTATGTTTCAGACCACTGGAGGAGGAAGCAGATCTGAGCTTACACCGGTGAAATCATGGTAGGTGGTTGCAATTTGTAAACGTTGTAAAGGCGACACCGCTGATATTTACAGTTCTACGATAGATGATGGAATTTATGTACAGCGGCCAGCACATTTACAGAACCTACTCTATTCATGCATCATGATCTTCATCTGATGAATGCGGTAGAACTGCATCAATGCATCAGTTTCCATTTCTGGGACTGAGACGGCAGAGAGTATACGTTTGCGACCAACTGTTGAAAGGGAGCAATGCTATGCCTGTGGATCTGTTGATTGCACGGACGGACACCTAAGAACTCAGGACCCGATCAGCCCTAGGCTATACAGCGATCTTGGTCTGAACAGACTACTGAAGAGAAACCTAGATGGTGACTCTTGAGGAGGTGATTTGAGGTGCTCAGGATGCCCTTTTACTTGGAGCACTGTCTGGCCTATCTCCTGGCGTATGGCTTCCAGCGTCTTCAGCTCGACGACTGAGCGTCCAGCAGCATCACGAACATAGAAAGTGTTCACAGCTTTGTCACCCTTTGTCGAAACTTCAGCTCTTGTTACCATCAAGCCGTTCTCACGGAAGATACGCGTGACATCTGATAACAGTCCAACTCTATCACCTGTCGACAACTCTAGCTTCAGCCCCTGCAAGTAATATATGCAATTGTTGGAATAAAGAAGCTACAAATTAACAAAAATAAGTAAATACACATGTCCACATTTATGCTGTTAATTATTCAAGTGTTCTGATACCCAACATAAACTTATTATTGTACTGGGATGAAGTACAGAAATCAAATTGTGTTTGCCACACATGAATTAGTTAGAGATGTGAATAGCACTCTCATACATTGGAGTAAAACACATGAGCTTCATCAAGAAGGAAAGTGCTCAAAACATTGACAGTGACTCATCAGGGAAGTGTGGCAGACAATACAAAAGGCCAGCTCCAACCACAATTTACCTCCTACAGTGATGCATGACACCAATGACGTCCCTATCCACACTAGGCTAAGCAAACTAAACATTTAGGTAACATCAACGCCCTTAAGAAAGTAACATGAGCAGCTATTGTCCAATTACCTCGGATACTCTCCTTTCTATAGCAGCTTCAAGACACTGGATGACTCGCTGTCGCTCGGCCTCAGAGTTGACAGGTGACCCATCAATATGCCTAATGTAATACTCCTATTCCCAACCATGGAAAGATAACAAACAATACGTTACATGTCTAAGTATAGTTTTGTTGGAATTAGAAGCTGAGTTGTTGGCGGAGAGCTACCTGATAAGCTTCAGGGCCCTCAGAGTCCACACTCCCATGGAAAACCACATACTGCATATCTGTCAGGGTGCAAACTGTGTCGAAGAGAAGCTTTGGTCGATCCTTGCACCGAATTGTCACCACAGAATAATCCTTGTCGAGCCAATTAACAACCGAAACCATTGGTCTGGGGTTAACATTTGTCCTATCCTTATCGTACCTTTCATAATCCCGATCTTCCAGCATCATCTGGTGAAGCCTCCGCTCTGTCTGGGTTTTCCCCATAGTCACAGTTGTCTTGGCATCTCGGCTCCTGTTGCTCCCCTTGAACACATAGCAAAGTCGCTCCTTTATTCTACCAAGCCGTTCTGTATCTGAGATTGCCAGCCCCATTTTCATATCCGTGACTTGCATGACTGCTGCTGCTCGTTTGTTATGGGTCCACACCTCAGCATTTACCACATTGCACTCCAGGTTTGTGAGCACAGCACTCACTTCCGAGAGCAGACCAGGCCTATCGGTTCCAGTTAGCTCTATCAAAGTATAGTCAGAGGAAGACTCCACTCCAAGAGATCTCCGCCGTGAAGGAAGAAGGCAAGAACCAAACCCAAGACACTGCACGGCAAATTGACAGATTGAACATGCTGAACACTGAACAAACCAAGAACTAAGTTAGGATAACATCAACTACCTTACGGATGTAATTTACTATCTCATCCAATACCAAATCATCCAATATCTTCTGTCCATTTTGATTAGTCACATTGAACACTGACATAATAAAATCTACAGGTCAGAATAAATCCAACATATTGAAATAAGCAATTTCAAGGAACTGTTACAAGAATCTCATCCTACCATCCATGAACCATCCACCATCTGATGATATGTAGGCTTTCTTCACTATGAGTTTCAGTTCAGTGAGGACCTGCACTACCTCCAACAGTATGCCATACTTGTTGGCACTGTCTACCTATACAATTCAAACAGAAATCCATTCAGTTATTCAGCAACCAAACAAGAACATTTATAACAAGAAAGTCCTTAATTTTTCAATGTCTTACATGCACAACTGTTGCATTCGCACACGATGAGTTGTCAATCAAGACCCTGAATTCAGTAAAGACGTATCACTTGGTTACAAACACAATGAATAATTTGCAGTATTGAGATTGATGGGTGCTGAGGAACCGGTGGTACCTTGGAGGGTTCATCTTGTGGATGAACTTCTGGTACTCATCGTCGCTATCCCACGAAGAACAACTCGTATCTCCATCTGCCAATGCTGCAACAACAGATAAGAACTCATTAGAAATTCTGAATCAAACGCGTGAAAATTGCAAAATACATAACTGAGCTAATTTCATACCAAAATGCTAGCGACAAAATTTGAACACTGAATTTACATTATCGAACACCCGGACAGATGAACACCGAAGCGACGAAAACTCAACAGAAAAACATCAAACAGAAACACCGATACCCAAAAAGCTCTAATACATAATAAAACAGCAAAACAGAAAGGGGAAAATGTTCAGAGTTAGAGCGAGAACTGCCTCCGGCAACACCGGTCGATGTTTCCAGGAAATCGATCGAGCGGAAGCCTCGACGGCCACAGCAAACCTCGGACTCGACACATCGCCAACAAAGAGCAATAACCATTAACCGCCTACCCCAAACCACCCGACGGAGCGCCAACGAAAGAGCAGCAGCAGTTCAGGGTTTCGCGCACATACCCATGGCCACGAAGCAGCCAATCTTACAGTAAAGTAAGGAGGACGACTAGCCGGAGAAGAAGCCCAGGAGAGGAGGAAGAGCCACCACCAACCCCCACCCGCGGCGGCGAGAACCGAAGCGAAGAGGCCGCAGTTTTATTTCCGTTTCTTTCTCTCTCTCTTTTTCTCTCTGTCTCATCGACCCAGTGAAACGCGGCCGCGTCCGCACCGCCCGCGAGGAGGGGAGGAGGCGGCTGTTTATATAGGGCGGTGGTGCGGCCCACCTGTCAGTGACCCGCGAATGGGCGGCCCGTGGACTGTGGTCCAACCAAACCCGGGGAAGCGCACCTGTACAGTACGGCTGTACCGCTCCCCAACCCATCCGCCGTTGGCTGTGCAACCGGCGGCTGGGATCGCGCGCCTACCATGAGGTGGACTTTTCCGGTTTTGTTTTCCTCACCTAAATATCATCCAGCTGTAGGCCGTAGGAAATATTAATACGTACTCGCTTTTCGACGGGATAAGGATGCTAGGTAAAATAATTAGTAATTGATTTCTGAGATTGTAAAAATTATCTTTTATAGTTTAAAAGATTATTATATTTGAGATAAATCGTGGAATTTAAAATTTGTTACATTTTAAACGGATGATGTAGTATATTATTAGCTCTGATGTTTTAGGTAGAGTACGTTTTTCAAGTTCTTGTTTTGAGACTGTAATACGTTATTTCATTTTTATTATACACAACCATTGTGAAACAATATATTCTAAAGGTCTATTTAGGAGCTTCATCTAGCTAATAAAAATCTAAAAAAGCAATGCATCCATTCAATTTTTAATGACGTCATTGACTTTTTACTCGTTCGTTTTATTCAAAAAATATTGAAATATTATTTAATTTTTATATTTTGTTTTATTATCGAAGGTACACAAATCATGACTTATATAATCAAAATCTAAATGAGAGATTTGAGAATTTACTACTAAAAAAATTATGTCATTTGATTATTTATGATCAGTGTATGTGGATGACCACTACACGAAAACTAGAAACTTTCATCGGTTTGGATAATTTTGCCGACGGAAGTTAACTTTTTCCATTAACCATATAACTTTCATTGGCATGTCTAGCCGACTAAAAATGATTATCTTTTGTCTGTAATCGATGAAAGGTATTAGCTTTCGTCGGCCAAAAACTGATGAAAATTATCATTTTATCGATGGAAGTTTACATTTTCGCTGTGGTGGACAAATGGAACCATATGAGAAAGTGGTAAATAATAAATTTACTTTTTAGAGTGACAAATTATTAAACGTTCCTTCAATATCTGAGTCCACTAATATTTAGTGAGATTTTCCGCTGATCTCCGTTAGCACACTCATGAGTATATATAATGTACACGTGTGATATTACGTAGTGTGCGCTTTCATTAATACGATTTTAGTTAAGTCAAAGATTTGCTGCTAACATATAACTAGGGCCACGTTTGTATCTAATTGGTAGTAACTAATTTTTAGCTTTAGTTCATCTAGACGGCCCAACTAATTACTAAACTAATTGTTACTTCATGAGCCAATTAATAAAAGCTAATAAGGGTATTTTACTTTTTTTTCAGCATTAGTCCGAAGCATTCAAACATATATAAACTAATTATTAGCCAAATAATTATTAGCTAACTAATAATTAATTCTAACAACAATTAGTTTTAGTCAATTCAAATGGATCCGGATCCTATAGGTGTACTATGTGTTCTTGGTGTTGGTGTCGTGTATATAGTACTAGACAGGGAGGCGTCCTTCGGGCGACCCATCAAATAGAGCTGACAAAAATATGAGTAATCGATCCATTAATTCCTCTTTGGAAAGCTGCAGTGAATCATATGTCAACAACAATTACAAACAAACCCATTAAGAAGAATGGAACAAATGATATCAAATCATTAGTGTAAAGCACTGTCCAAATAAGAATTCGTAAACTATAAAGGAAAAAATAAAAGAACGAATTGAATTTTACCATAACTTAACTCAGACCTAATACTACAAAATATTCAAACACAACCTAAACTCAGACCTAATACTAAAAAACATGACAGAAAAGACAGTGTCAGGTATTTTCTCACATAATGGCAAACATGAGGCATGTAACACAATTAAACGATTTGGAGTGGAAAATAAAAAATTTAGTGATCTACTTGCTTATCGTGATGTTTATAGCTGTTGTTTATTTCGCACCGTGAGGAATTGAATTTTACACATGCTCACCAAAAAGAATAGGGATAATCAAGGAGTTAACAACAGCATAAGCATTTTTTCACTTAGCACTAAATCACTGTTATGCACTAATTAACCTCATTAAAATGGATTCAGGCATATGCATGACAGGTCCAAGGGCTACACCAGGTAGATATGTCATATGTCACAACAGGCAAGACTCATTAGATGGAGCATAATAGTTATTCAACAGACAATTGCCTTTGCTACACTGAATGTGTTAGTGACTAACATACCATGGCAGTTATAGGATTGCTATTCTACATGCTAGTCAAGTTAGGATTGCCATTCTACATGCTAGTCAACTTAGGATTGCCATTCTATATGCTAGTAAAGCAATAAAAATAAAACATGTTCGCAACCTTCCTTTTATCATGAGTTGGAGCTTGATTAGTTGGAGTTCTTCTATCAGCCAAAATCTGCACGAGTATTTTCAATGTAGAAATATTAGGAAAAAAGAAGAAAATATACAGTATTTTGAAGGGAATGGCACATGTAGCATTTGTTTCTTATGTGATTGATAAAAAAGAAGGGGTAAGTCAACATTGTAAGCGGAACAAGAGGAAGTAAATTTCCATGAAGTATCAGTAATTTCTACATGCTAGATAGCTAGGCTAAGCATGCTGATACTTTTCTCATGCCGGAACCATCACAAGAACTTTTTATGGTTGGAGAATTGTTTCAACTGCTTCCTGTGCAGTGTGCGCATCATGCCACACTAACATGCTCCTAGTTGTTGAACTGGAAATTTATACATAGGTTGAGAGCATAGCATGGGTTATGCAGAAATTACCTCAATTCCAACACAAACAGGCAGATGTGTGTGCTTCTTGCCTTTTCCCGTAGAACTCTCCTTATCATCGAGGTATATGGAATAACCAAACACATTCATATTTGAAGTTAGAAAGGTCACGACCTTAGATAGCTTCATGTTCAATTTCTCCAACCATTCCGTCAGATGTCAATAATATAATAATCATCCAAACCATTAGGAAGAAAAACAATTAAATTGAACATGTAAACAGGGCATAAAATTAGGAAAACAATTAATATGTGTTTGGTGATACAATAAATACATAATAAATGAAAAAGAACATGCAAACATTTCTATAGAATTATGATGTGTGAGATTGGCACACGACCCTTTCCAGATCTGTTATCTTGCTGCAGTGGCATGATAATTAATAATTGATCACAAGTTTGAGAGAGAGCAGCCAAGGGTGAGGTGCCAAGCTTACTGATGAACTTATTAGTTTGCTAACATCAGTTGTTTTACTGATTCTATGATACTTGCTGGTATAAATATGGTATCAATAGAATGTAGATCCCAACAAATCCCAAGGATGAAAAATGATAAGAACTACATAAGTAAAAACTAATCTTGTTGTGAATTTTACATGCTCTATCTAGCACTCTCATTGTAGTCTTCTCATAGGCCCACCATACACATGCACAAATACAGAGACATACACTGAAGTACCAGCACAAACGGCATTCGTTCCCATGCAGACGTGCATTGTCCCATGCAAAATCAACTCTTCCAAATAAGCCAGTTTCATAGCCAGTGAAACGTCATGGCAGCACCACAACTTGCAAGCCATCCCCGTCCATAAACTGGATCGAAAAATATCTCCCCCACGGTGACCAACTAAAATTTTCAACTCACCATCTCACACTGATCCACCCACAATTGCATCACTTGCAAGAGTAATCACGCTAAAAATTTCTAAAAATACAAGCATATGCAGGACAACAGGGCGCTCAACTTATCCTTAGAGTTAGGCCCCGTTTGGATTGGGGTTGCTTATTTTTAGGGACCTAAGTTTAGTCTCATTTAGTCCCTAAAATCCCAAACAAGATTGTTTATTGGGACTAAACTTTAGTCCCTAAAATTTAGTCCATTAGTCCTTTGGATGTTGCTTATTAGGACTAAAATTATCATGCACACTTTATCCTCATTTATGAATCCCTCATTAAATGATGTTTAGTCCTTACATCCAAACAAGAGAACTAAATTTTAGTCCATACTAAAATAAGCAAGGTCATCCAAACGGGCCTTAGTAGTGACAACTAATACAATACCAAATAAATGCTAAGCAGTTAACATCATAATATACGAGCAAACACTGAACATCCAAAGACTGATAGGATGTTATAAAAAAAACAAATTACATCCCAACCTTCGAAGCTACAAAATCAACAAGACATATCCCAATCTACACGCAGATCTCTCGCTAGATCAAACAACAGACAATACCTACAATCAGACCACCACCGAAACCCTTCGAGAGTAAGGAGAGAGAAGGGGATGCAACAGATACTCACAATGTTGTTATTCAGCTGATCGAGATCCAGGCACTTGACAGCCACGACTTCATTCCTCAAGAGAAACTCCACGCGGTACACGACGGCGTGCACCCCATACCCTACCTCCATGAGCTCGTAATCACGAGGATTCACCGTGAATGACGGCGGCGCAACGACCGCACCAGCCGACAACAACTGTCACTTGACACTCCTATTCTTCCTCATGTCCCCCACACGCTACCAGAACGCGGCACAGCCGACTCACCCGCCTGCCTCTCACGATCACCGGGAGCACCCGCTGCCGCCGACGACCTGGGTCGTTGACCAGCCGTCTCTCGCCTGTGGACAAATAGGAGAGAGGAGAAGGCTAGAGAGAGAAGGGTGGAAGATAGAGGGGAGCATGGTGGGAGAGGCGAGCGCGGCGGGGTGAGGAGCGGCAGTGCATGAGGCGATATAATCTCCTAGGGGGATTCTATCCCGCAGGGATTGAGTGGATCCAATCCCCTCCGAGATTTATTTCCCTTAGGGCTGGTTTGGGAGTCGACAATCACGGCCTATCCCCAGGAAATGGGTCGGGATTGTGGGCTCTCAAACAGGTACTTAGAGATTAAATTCTCGGAAAATTGGTTATTTGCCACCGTCAATATTGTACTTCGCAAATTTGTCGCTTTCATCATTTACTTCATAAAAATACCACTTTCAACACTGTTTAGTTATTTTCAATGTCATTTTCTTATTTTCCACGTTACTTAAATTATTTCAATCTTTTTTATATTAGGAAAAGACTCTTATACCCTTGTATTATTTCTTTAAAAGCTGGTATCCTGGCACTACCCTGTGGTAGCTGGAGAAAATAACCGCGCAGTGATAGCTCCCCGCCGGAGCCGCCCCCGCTGGAGCGCGTAGCAGGCAGGCCGATCGCGTAGGGCGCAGCAGGCAGGAGTGCGTGACGATTGCTCCTTGCGCTGGCCGGCGGCGACGATGGCTCCTTGGCAGGGCGTTGGGACGACGGCTCGTGAAAAAAAAAACATCCGCATGCAGATTGAAAAAAATACAAGCTTTACAACTGCATGCATTTTAAAGAAACAATACAAGTGCATAAAGGTCTTTTCCCAACATAAAAAAAATAAAACAATTTCACTAATATAGAAAATAAGAAAATGACATTGAAAATAAATAAACAATGTTGAAAAAGGCATTTTTTGTGAAAGGCGTGTGAGTTAGCTGACACCACTCCATTGTTAAGCGTGCTCAGGCGGGAGTAGTATCAGGGTGACCTCCTGAGAAATTCTCGTTCACATCTCCGACACACCCATGACCTTCAAATAAGGTCGGGCCCATGTGGCCTATTTCAAAAAAAAAAAGAAAAAAGCATTTTTACGAAGTAAATGATGGAAGTGGCAAATTTGCAAAGCACAATGTTGACGGTGGCAAATAATCAATTTTCTCATTAAATCTCTCCTTTTAATTATGTGTTTTTTACTAAGATTAAATCCCTTTGGAACACAGAAACTTGACAGGATGAGAACACACAAAAAGATCAAAGCAATTATATTCAACTCCGAGATAAACGTTGGATTCATCTGCACTTAAAGAAAAGATTGGCATCACAATTACAAATAATATACTGTTCTCATCGATCAGGTTTCAGTTCTCATCACAGCTCAGTGGCTTGGTCATTACGAAGGGAGCATTAAGTCCTGGCGTCACGCTTCCCATATTTATGCGTCCCGGCTTTTCTGCTCCAGCTCGATGTCAACCCCTCTTGTTCTCCATCAGAAAATCTCTTCGCATCTATCTTCCTGAAAGGTAGAAAGTAACATGTTATTTTGTTTGCTCCAACAATTGTTGTTAGCACAAGTAGATCATTTAAGAATTAAGAGTTTCAGATGTGCAAAGGTAAATGACCAAGCAAACAAGCATGTAAGCGGAACAATGAATAAACTTAAATAAATATTGAGTAGTTATTCTAACCCCAGTTACATTATTCAGAGTGAATTTATTCGGTTCAATGGAGTAAATCTAACCAAGACTAATGGACATCAGTATTATATCGTCAAGAATGAAATCTATACGAGGATATATCATAATTGGAAAAAAGAACTTGCATAGGTTAGATTTTTCGCTCCTTTTGAATATGCACAAGTACACAAATTCATCTAGACTGGGAATTTCTCAAGCAATAAACGACTATGTTATGGTGCAAAGGTACATACCCAAACGAAATTTTGTCTTGTTAGCAATTAACAGTCATTGATGTCTCACAAAGTATAGACGAATGGTTTGTTCAGAAGAGGAGAGGAGGCATTGGAGCAGCGCCGCGGTGGAATAGCGCCCAAAGCGTGCTCCTCCCGCGCACGTCGCACGACCGCCACTGCGGCTCGTCCTGGTGGAGGCGACGAAGGGCCTGGAGAAGAGCGAGCGGATGGCGGAGGTGGACTTCCTTCCCAGCGCTACGACCGCCGCGGCAGACGCCTCGAGCCCCGCGAGGCGCTCACGTAGGCACGCAACACAGAAGCCTATGGACGTCTCCCCCGGTGCAGGTCGCATCTCGGCGACACGGATCGCCACGGCGGCGGGGTAGGCGGCGGCGTGGCGATAGGGTTTCAGACTGACGACGCGAAGCGGAAATTTTCCACTGCTGGACCGGGCTGGGTTAATTCCCGGTCCAAAGTGAGGGAAAAACTCAGGGACGAGCCGGGAATAAATTCTTAGTTGGGCTAACCGAATACAACTTTTTTATTGGACCGGGTTTCTTTCTTGACCAGGTTTTTCCATGGAGTTTGGGCCATAATCCCGATTAATCCCGGCCCAACCGAACAATGCCTGAAGAAGGGCAGCTAGGGTTAGGGTTAGGCGGGGGATGGGGGTGGCTGAATGGGGGGACTCACGGGCGGAAACGAGAGTTCTCTGCGGGCTTGCAGAACAAGCACTTTCGCGAAAAACTCCATCGGTTTCCTGATTTTAGAGCGCACTCTAATTTTTGGGTTTTTCTCTTCTTCACGTATAAATTACCAGGAAGAGAGGGATCAGAAGTAAAATGAGCAACTCATGAGAGAGTACGGATCCTGGCCCTTACGCGATTAGAGATCAAATGGAGGGTGTTTTTGCAAACTTGCCAACTCAGGAAAGGGGGACGTGGCAGCACGCGCAGGTGGCCACGCCGCTCAAAACTCCCTGTGTTAATATGAATTCTTATTGCAACATTGCACAGAGAATTTGCCCCTCGTTTTGCACAGAAACATTCATTTAGTACTGTAGTATATACAAGTGTGGACTAGGTATTACTTTTTTTCCCTAGAATTGATTAGTCAACTTGTTTTATGGAGCAAACATCCTACAACCTAACATATAGCTCTATGTTTGCTCTTTGATTATACCTGACAAGGAACTTGAACTGTTCAGTCAACCTCTTTACCTGGAAATCATGCTGCTTTATGTTGGAAGGGATAACCGTTGTGTGTTAAACAAAGCATAAGTGCTTTAATGGTGTTATTCTTTGTATATCTCTTAGCATTAACTAACCTGCTTTTCATTTCTGCAGTGATCCATGCACCAAATGGCCCACAGGATACTTCACAATATGAGCATTCATCCATCTCTGCAATAGTAAACAAGCTGTTTAATTTACATTCTAACTTCCTGACAAAGAGGGATGCATGGGCCGGTGCCTTTGAGAACTACTTCAAAATCCGAAAGACACCATGAACTGATTGTCCAGGTATATAGTTTTTGTGGATCTGTATGTGATTATTACAATGGTATGTGTGGCTATGGGGCCTCTGCCATTTTATTGACATTATGCCAGTTAGTCATGAAAAGTCTCAAAAAGTTTAGATATTGTAGCGTGTTCTGCTCTTGAAGCTTCCAATGCTTGCAGTTGCTTATCATTGTGCTGTTGTGGGCAACTTTACTTAATTATTACTGAAACTATATTGCAGTCCTAATTGTATACTTCCATGTTTCTTAACGGTTAAACTCCCTGAGGTCACAAAGTCTCTGTGACCATTTGGCCCCAAGGAAGATTCATCACTGTCAAAGTTTCAAGTGGAGTTGATTCAGCTTGCTTCTCAGCTTAATGGTGACCATGTACTCAACACTTACCCGGATATTGGTAGGACTATGACTGTAGGTGAAGCAAATCGCTATGCAGAGGATGCTGTTGCGAGATTCTTGGAAGCTGGCAGGATTGCTCTAAGAGCTGGTGCGAATGAATCTGCTTTGGTCACCATGAGGCCTGCACTCACCAGCAGAGCCCCAATGTCCTCTGATTTATCACCTGAATTCTGATGGGTTGTCATAAATTCATCCACAATTCTGCATCATGATTTGCACCACATCAGCTGTTGGTCAATGAGAACTTAGGTAATGCGCTAAGAAAAATAGGTATGGGTTTATGGACAAGATTCATGAAGTGGTTCCTACTGATCAACAACTTGAGCTTTTGTAGAAGCTGTCTAAAGGAACCTTTACTCTAAAACTCATGTATGGGCAATTCTAGAACATCCTGAAAATGGGTCTTATTGGCCAGGTTAGCTACTTTTATTATTTAAAATTTATTGAACTCTGGTCAAATGAAACATATCATAAATCATGGATTCATGGTTCATGATGTCCGTGGAATTTTAATTTAGAGACTGAGAATGTTAGCAGGGCAAAAGCATCATGTTGTATTTAGTGTAGTATTATGTTCAAGTCCAAAAATATTTGTGATCTTGATTACAATGCTTATCAATCTAATTTATATGTTTGATAAGTTGGTGTTCAATAAAATATTTTTGGTATCGAATATGACACTGTTTATAGGCGACTACATTTTTAGTGATAAACTGATAGCTTGTCTTTTTTATATACCAAACAATCCATACTTACCTCATGAACAACAATTAAAATGTGCTTTTGTTAAGGGTCCTAATGGAACAATGGAACAATCACTGGTTTTGATATATGAGAGGCTAAACAGAAAGTACATGAGTTAAATGCCACATTGTTGTATCCTCCTACATCTTTGGAAATTTTGATTGTGTGAGGACTCCATTTAGCAAAATGATATATTATTTTTCTGAGCAAAAAAGCTACTGTGAAATTTACCATACTTCCCCCGTCTTTTTTAAGTTATAATCAATCATTTGTATCAATGTATTTATTTAGGTTCTTTTGTATATTTTGGTAATCAAAAAATTGTTGTTATAATCAATCATTTGTATCAATGTTTATGTTGTTTCTGATTCATTGTTACATTGATTTATACATTTCTTTTCAGAATATGCTTAACAACAACCATTCTTGAATGTTTGGCACCGGCTTGTTAGTCTATTTTTGCCTCTTAAACAAACATATTCTTTTTACTCCTCATATCTCTGTTAGGAAAAAGGAAATGCATGCTCTGAAGAACTAATCAAATCTATCGCATGCCACTTATTTTGACAGAAGCATGTAACTGTTAGAGAACAAGCCCTTTCTGTTGGCATTAATATCAAATTGCCACAGATTTGTACATAGATTATCATAATTAAAGCTGGTTGTCCTCAATAACAATATGTAAATGCACTTGGTCGTGAGGGCACGTGGCCCTAGAACTGAAGTAAATATTAAAATTACATATGTGTTCTAAAGTTAAATACTTTATTTTGTTTTACATTATTATTTTTCTCGAATGGAGATGAGTGCTAAACTAACATCACCACAAGCGCGCTATTAGCGCTCCACTGTCACAAGGAACATTGACTTTAGCATGATTAAGGTTGTTTCATTTAGTTAGTTAAAAGTTACCACAGTAGTACCACTGCATCTAATAGTGATGTTATTAGCTAATCAACATGATTGGAAAATATGTCATGAACTATAAAATTTAAAATGGGCGCAAAAGGTCATTCTTATGTGGACCGAGTGCTTATGTGTTTATTAAGGATGTCGTATGTAGTGTTTACTTGGTTGTCTTGACATACAGAACACTGAGCTGAGCTAGATAGTTCAGAGGACAACCATAGTTTTCTCTGTCTTAAGTGAACGAAATACACCACCCTCCGGAGCCATACTATTTCAGAGTTAGTGATGTCTGTGGTGTCTCGGAACCGGTTAATGGCATTTGTTAAGAAAAAAACCAAGCACCGGGGTAATTCCCAATGGTACTGAGAGAATATTATTCAGTAAAACCATTGTTAGCTCATTCAAATTCCCAGATTTGGTGGCTTGCTTGGCTCTGTAAATTACATGCCGCAATGTAAGCTGAAATAAAATAGTTCATTTGCTAAAATAAATGTGGAAGCGCCCTTAGAAACGAAGATACCAAATATTAGGGAGTAACAGTTACAAATTAGGCTGCAAATTGTAGTCAGGTCTTTATTGGAATCAACAAAAACAATACCGAATATGATGTCATTATAAAGCAATTCAAGATCTGCCACACATAACTGACTAAGTGGAAAGAGGGATCTGTTATTCCTCCTGCAATTGCTGAGATTATCTACAAAAATAGATGCTTGAGTTTTATATATCCTCGAACCATTACAATTATAAATGATGCAGTTGATTTTTATATCAATGTTTGACCATTCATCTTATTTAAAAAATAGCTTTAGTTATGAGCTTTCTCAACCATCTTCTTCTGTAGATCCGAAAGCTACCTTCTTCAAGGAGAAGATGACGACTTCACAGTGCACACTAGCTTGAGGATATCATCCACTATCCATTTCGAACAAATTCCATCTGGTTCGCGTGTCAAAGCTTATAGATAATTTCATGTTGCGAAGCTACTACAGAATTCACTTCCGCAATTAATGTCCAGCTATCAGAAAATACCATGAGCAAATCGATTGAGGAGGAATTGATAAGACTGTGTTTTTGACATTGACCGGAACACACTTTTGTCCTATTAGAGCTCCGGATTTGACGTTTCTTACGATATTTTGTTAGCTAGCTGTAGGATGGGGTTGCTTAGGCCGTGTTTCGTTCGGGGAGCTAAAAGCTGAATCAAACAGGTTTATGGGTAAATCAGTTTTCTTAAAAACTACAACTTTTTCTTGAAAGTTGGAAACCTCAACTTTAACAACTTTTCTATTCAATTTTAAACGAAAATTACACAACATACTATTATAACATATCAGTATGAACGTCAACATAAAACAAATATCAACGCAAGCACGTCATTGGTGCGCCTCAACCGCAAGGAACATCATAGGTGGCACGCCCCAACATCTAGTTTCCCATAAGGCTAGAGGGCCTCGCATATTATCATGGTGCTTTCTCCGGTGTATGTTATATTTTCTTGCATTATTTATTCTACAACCTATGTTATTTTTTCCTTACATTGTTCCTCTGTGTTTTAACTGATTTTTTTTATACGCTTGCTCTGTAGTACGAGCCATAACTCTTTAATAGAATTTGTTATGTTTCTGTTCCTTCATAGAAATTGACCCTGAGTTTAGTTCATGGGTGTAGTGACAGTAGGAAGCAGTCTACTGCATGCTGACACGGCCTAACCTTGCTCCATAAGAGACCCGCACGCACCATGGCCGGTTCATAGTTTCATCACCGCCTTCTGAAATTTATTCGTGCAAATATAATTCAGAATTCTTCTCCTCTTTCATACAATCCTAATTACCCACTTTCTGTTTGTCATCATCTTCCTCCAACCATCCATTTGGTAATTAGCTCTACTGTCATTTAAAAATAGCTTAAAACTGTAACAGCTACGATAGTGCTATTGCCAAAGAAAGAGACTCCCCTAGACATCAAAGATTATAGACCAATAAGCTTGATACATAGTTTTTCAAAGATTGCAAGCAAAATCAAGGCGACAAGGTTAACTCCACACATAGGAGGGCGGGTACCTTGTTACCAATCTGCCTTCGTAAGAGGTCAAGTACTACATGAGAATTATCTTTATGTAAAAGGAATGATCCAGCAATTCCACAGGAACAGAAAAGAAATGGTATTGTTAAAACTTGACATCACCGAGGCATTTGACTCGGTGTCTTGGAGCTTCCTCCTTCAGATTTTACATTTTCGAGGTTTTGGTAGACGATGGCGAAGTTGGGTATGTGCTCTTTTACTTACTGCTGAAACCTCTGTGATGGTAAATGGTTTTCAGAGTGAGAATATCAAGCCGGATAGGGGATTACGCCAAGGAGACCCCTTATCACCACTGTTATTTGTTTTGGTGATGGATGTACTACAGGTGATATTGGCAAAGGCAGTATCTTGTGGTCTGTTATCCCGCATCTCGCAAATCCAAAGGGCTTCACATGTATCCTTTTATGCGGATGATGCAGTCTTTTTCTTACCGCCAAGAATTCATGATATTATGATCATTCGAACTCTCCTTAAGGTTTTTTGATCAGCAACAGGCCTTCAGATAAACTTTGGGAAAAGTGCAATAACTCCTATTCGGTGTGCAAAAGAAAATTTGGAAATGATGAAAAAGAAGATTTGGAAATGATGAAGGCCATATTAGGATGTAAAGTTGAGACTTTCCCGATCACCTACTTGGGACTCCCCTTGTCAGTGCGCAAGCCAACAAAAGTTGAACTACAACCTCTGTTGGACAGATACTCGAAGAAACTTGCAGGGTGGAAGCCCAAATTGCTTTCACCAATCTGGTGGCTCCGGGCGTCGAAAGGGGTTTCGGCGGCTTCACGGCGGATCTTCAACGGTCTCGTTATCTACCTGTGGTGGAATATCTGGAAAAAGCGGAATAGAAGGGTCTTTAATTTCTGCTTTGAGTCGGTTGCGCGAGTTAGCGAATGGGTCATCTCTGATTTCAACCTCATGCTCCTTGCCTCTTCGTCGGATCTGTAGCATTTTCTCTTTCTCTTTTGTTTTCCTCGTCTGCCTGTTCTTTGGGTAACATAGAGCTCTAGCTCTTCTGTGTTGTAACTTCTTTCGGGGTTTTTACCCCTCTTAATTCAACCGCGACGAATCTCTCGCTTGCTTTCAAAAAAAATTGCTTTCACCAAGTGGGCGGCTCTGCCTTATTAAATCAGTTTTGATGTCACTTCCTATTCATTATCTCACGGTCATGCAGCTACCCAAATGGGCAATCAAAGAAATAAATCGTAAATGCAGAGGTTTTCTTTGGAGGAAATTTTGAAACATGCCATTACAATTTTCTGTAATTTGAAAAATGAGAAACCAAGGGTGGTTTCGGTGTTTGTGATGAGTGATTGACAGGTTTTTACCCTCTGTTCGAAGGGTACCTCCGAAGGGGCTTCGGAGGTGGTTCTCCGAAGGGTGTTCGGAGGTGTTTGCTTGCTGCAGCTGTGCAGCGGAGTGTGCTCGTCGGAGGGGTCCGACAGTACGCGATGACAGGGTTCGTACCGATGGCTTCGGTACTTTGGGCGGTACACCGGAGTGTGTACCGGAGGTTGCTAACCCGGAGAGGTCTCCGGAGTACTGGATACACTTGTTTGCTTGTCGGTGGTGCGCAGGGACTTCGGAGGCGACGGACAGGGTTCGAGCCGGGTGAACCTGGGTCAAGCAGGTGGCTTGATGCCAGGGGAGCAGGGAGCTCCGTCACGGTGGCTGCGAAGGTGGTCCGGGTCGGTCCTCGGGTCGAGGCGTGCCAGGTGAAGGCAGAGAGTGCGGAGCGTGGCTCCGGCTGAAGGTACTCCGAGACAAAGTCCTCGGAGGTGAGGCACTTCGAAGGTACTCCGAATGGAGTGACTTCGGAGTTGGTGGATCAAGTCCTCTGCGGAGGCAAGGAGTTCGAAGTGTGCTCCGGAGGGAGACACTCGAAGGTGCCCGTCGAAGGTCTCAGAAGTCGAGGCGCATCGAAGACATGGTCCGGGTGAGGCTCGTCGAGGAAGTGTGCTCGGGGAGAGGCACTGCGACGGAGTGCTCATGGAATGCTTCATGCGGAGGCCTTGGACGAAGGAGGGACTTCGAAGGGTGGTACTCCGAAGGTAGGGCTTCGGAGTGAGGATGACTTGTGGTGCTTCGGCCATGCATGACTTCGGTACACGGACGGACGGTGTTCGAGCTGGGAGTAGCTGCGAAGCCGTGGTGATCCACTCCGGAGGTGGTGGTGCGAAGGCCCAAGGGCTTTGACGGCTTCGGCTTAAAACCGTCACTGTATCGAAGGACTTCTTCGGCGGAGCGAAGGCCAACAGGCTGCAGGCTTCTCGCCGAAGCTTCCGCACCCCTCGCGTGCGAAGGGAGGTTCCAGAAGTCAACACTGTAAAGGCTGACACTGTCTGTTCTGAAAAAGGCTGACACTGTCCCCTCTGCAGCTGACAGAGAAGCCTCCAAAATAAAGGTGGACTACCTTTTGTACCCCTTAGTTCTGTAGAGACAAATCTGTTGTAAACCCTAGGGGTAAAGTAGTCATTTCCTTAGGATGAAGCCGTGGGCTATAAATATGGGGGCTCGGTAGGTAACATTTAACACTTTGAGCATTTACTGTTGAGCTCCTGTAGACAGACCTCGCTGTATTCATTCTGAGTTCAATTTATTTCAGTGTTCCTTGTTCAAGCAGCGAAGCCCTGCTTCTTTGTGCTTTTGCTTGAGCTCGCGTTGCATACCTCGCTAGTTTTTAGTTCACCGGAGCCTGTCTTGGCGAAGGGTGTTTTTATCGCGAAGTGTGCTTTACAGTGTGCTGTCGCTCTGTGTAACACGAGGCAAGACCTCGCTGCTTACTAGCGAAGCCCTGTTCTTTTTCCGTAGTGCTTCTTGTGTCGAAGCCCTTAGCGTAGTCCGTTTTGTGTGCGTGTGGACCTTCGTGTACGAAGCCCAGCACCAGTTGCTGTTGCTAAGTACTTGGTCGAAGTCCTCAGAGGGCTGTCCACTCTTGCGAAGGGTGAAGTGTGAAGCCTGCTCGAAGCACCTTGTGTGCGGAGCCTGCACTGACTTAGCAGAGTATATTTTCGAGGGTGGTTAGTGGAGCGAAGTCTTCTTGGCTTCGAACTTTTGCTCCTGCGAAGCCTGTGTTCGGAGCTGTCGAAGTACCTCCGAACCAGACCTTCGAAGGTTGTGTTCGAAGCCTGTTCCGCAGAAGACAGAACAGAACCGAAGGCTAAGTTTTTAGCCCGAAATTTTAAAAGCTCCCATTTACCCCCCCCCTCTGGTCGCCGTTTCCGGTCCAACAAAAAATGTCACTGTCAGTGACTGTGGTAGGTCTCATATGTCAGTGACACACCGATGACATATTTCAAAACTGTAACAATTATAATGGTATAGAAAAATTTGGCCCTTCTTTGGAAGGGACAGGAAGAGGTGAATGGGGGGCACTGCCTTGTGGCTTGGAAAGTGGTGTGTCTACCATTGGAGAAGGGAGGGCTAGGAGTCAAGGATTTGGATTTGTTTGGGCAAGCACTCTGAATGAAATGGTTAGCCAAGAAAGGGGAACAACACACGAGATCTTGGAGGATACCAAAATTCAATCTCGGAGATGACATCCTAAAAGTATACAGATCAGCTACAAGAATCTTGGTGGGCGATGGACAAAACTCAAGTTTTTGGAAAGATTGTTGGCTGCCCCAGGGATGTATCGGCACAACTTTCCCATGTCTGTATAGTTTTGTGAAGATCTCCGATATTTTAGTGGCTACTGCACTTCAAGATCGCCGCTGGATAAGGGACATTCAAGGCACCCTCTCTAACCAGGCACTTACGAGTTCTTCACCCTTTGGGAGACAATACAAGAAATACACATTCAACCCCCAAATGAAGACCTGGTAATTTGGAAAACAGCGACAAATGGAGTTTTTAGTGTCTCTTCTGCATACAAAACGTTCTTCACCGCGAACATTGATTGGTTCTGCGGAAAACTACTATGGAAGACAAAAGCACCGTCAAAAGTGGAGTTCTTTACGTGGCTTGCTTTGAAGCATAAATGTCTCACGACTGAGAATTTGGCAAAGCGACAATGGCCACATGAAGCAACCTGCTCCTTATGCAATGAGCATCAAGAAACAAACACACACATTTTCGTCCGGTGTCCATATATCAACCTCCTTTGAAACATGGCTAGATTAACGACACATGCATCTTTTACTCTTGAAGGAGAGAGTGGTATGGATCTGGCTAGCTGGTGGTTTATGGCCAGGAAATGTTTTCAAAAAGGAACCAACAAAGTCTTCGACTCTTTCTTTATGTTGGTATGTTGGCAAATTTGGAAAGAGCGCAATGCCAGGATATTTCACAATGAGAGGAGATCACATGTCCAATTGTTCGCTTCTATAAAAGATGAATTTGCAGAATGGAAGATGGCTGGAACTATGGCGAAGTCATAAATGTTTTCTTTGGGCGGTGAGGCATTTTAGTAGTCTATGCTTCAAAGTAAATTGTATTTTCTTTTTTCGGTTTTGGCAGCCTCCTGCCAATGTATTGAACTTTCAAACCTCTCTCTTCTTAATAAGAGAAATTTTATAGTCTATGAGGAGGTACCAGGAGGTACCATATTTTTTAGTGTTAATTTTGGTACCTCCTAACATATGAGGTACCAGGAGGTACCAAAATTAACACTGAAAAATGTGATACCTTTTGGTACCTACTCATAGACTGTAAAATAGCCCTTTCTTTGGAAGGGACAGGAGGAGGTGAATGGGGGGCACTGCCTTGTGGCTTGGAAAGTGGTGTGTCAAGGATTTACTTGTACACATCAGTTTCTCTGTGTTTCATACTCCTTTAATTTGGCTTAGATATTCCCTACTCGGATTGACGAAAATGTCTGTAGGTAATTGTTTCAAGATTCCACGAGTAGTGTCATGACTACAAACTTTAATTACATTCTCCAGTAAGTTCATTTCACTGTCACTGTCACTGTCACTGTTAATGGAGACATCGTGCAACAGTGATGCTATCTAAAATTGTTGGTTAGCACAAGAACAAGTGTGAAAAACCTAAACATTTCCGTTCGTTGCTCAAGTGAAAATTGGTGAAGATGATGGTGTTATCTAATTAAGTCCACACAGTTCTTATACTCTAAATATGTGTTTACACTTTATTTAAATCCAGTTATACATCTTAACCATTTATTAGTAGATTTGCACAAAATAAAGAAAGCAACAGTAACCATTGAGTGGATCTTGTTAATATCTAATATATGTTTATTATTTCTTACGTCTCTTTGATATTAGTAGCATGTAAAATGCATATCCTAAGTGAAAGTTAATATACTATTATATCTAATATTTCATTTCACAAGTACTACTTGTGCTCAAACTCCTGTGTATGATTCTATGATTCAGCTATTCTTATTGTTGATATAAATTCTAACTCGATCCATCGAACTGAATTATAGAAAAATGACGGTTGAATCTCTATCTCCAATTTATTTCGTACAATAATATATCACATTCTTTTTATCATTATAGCATTAAATATCATGCTTTAAATAGATGTTCGACATTACAAACAATCTTCATTGCAAAACACAGACACCTTACTAGTAAAATATTCATGTATCGATCGATACTGTGATGTTGAAGAAATTACTTTCCGCCGCACTCAAGAAATTATTAGAGATTGATTAAGGGACCGAACAATCTTTCAAAGATCTTAAAGGCCTGATCCACATCATCAAAGCTAAAGCTCTTCAAAGTCAGAGCCCTCGAAGCCTTATGGAGCAAAGGGCTTCGGCGATATTACCTCAGAGGCCATAAACCGCTTCAAAGCTTAAGGTCCAAAACCAGAGATATGACGAGATATATATTTTACAATAATATATTAAATTTTTTACTATGTTATTCTTAGATGTATTTATATTGTATATTATAAACATAGTCAGTTATAAGTAGAGGATATGAATTATGCCTATAAATACCTCAACTTTACTGTTAAAGAGGGTACTATGAAATACTTTGTATTACATCGGGATGTATCCGGATGCAAGGTGTTAATTCATTTGGAGGCCTAATTAAATCGGGGCTTAACTCTTCGACTAAATCTTAAGCTATTTGAGGCTTGTTGAACATGTGTATAATAATTTATTACACAAATATTGGAAACAAGTGGTTCCATATGGCTTGTATATGTATGATATAAAGTAGGGGAAATATCCTATACACATCGGCTGGCCGTGCACATGGTGCACATGTGAGATCTCCACTTTCAATCTGTAATCCAACGGACAACAGCTTCATCAGATCATTTTGCAGAAAACACCTCCCACCTCCCCCATTCTGTTATTTTGCGATAACCCCAGCTACTGTTATCCGTTGGATTACAGATTGAAGGTAAAGATCTTACATGTACACCATGTGCACGGCCAACCGATGTGCACGGGATACTTCCTCTATAAAGTAATAGTGTTGAGAGAGGCTTCTGGAGGAAATTGCATCTACCGACTTCAAAATTTAGAATCCGAACAATTCGAATTGCTGACACTTTCTAACCAAAAAGTGGTTCAGATTAGCAACTTTGCAAGCATGAGTAATAGAGTTGAGAGAAGCTTCTGGAAGAAATTGCATCTACCGACTTCAAAATTTAGAATCCGAACAATACGAATTGCTGAAACTTTGCAAGCATGAGTCAAACTAGTAACAGAAATCAACACCTGAGGATTACCGTATGCTGCATTGCACAACAATGTCATCTCATCAAAATTCAAACACTGTCTTGCCGACCGAATATTCCCGACGACGACGATCCACCGCCGTCTCCGCCACCGCCGTGATGACTGAAGCCGCCTCTTCCTCCCATTGCCATGTGATGCTGTTGCTGCTGCTGCTGCTGTGGCGGCGGTGGCGGCGAGCCGTACATGGGTTGTCCCATCATCGTCATCATGCCGCCGGGGCCGGCTCCCGGGCCGCCATAGCCCTCGTACCCGCTGGCATTGGCGCTTCTTGGCGTACCGATCAGTTGCTGCTGCTGCTGTGGCGGCGGTGGCGGTGGTGGCGGCAGTGGCAGCAAGCCGTACATGGCTTGTTCCATCATCGCCATCATGCTGCCGGGGTCGGCTCCCGGGCCGTCGTAGCCCTCGTACCCGCTGGCATTGGCGCTTCTTGGCGTGCCGATCAGTTGCTGCTGCTGCTGTGGCGGCGGTGGCGGTGGTGGCGGCAGTGGCAGCAAGCCGTACATGGCTTGTTCCATCATCGCCATCATGCTGCCGGGGTCGGCTCCCGGGCCGTCGTAGCCCTCGTACCCGCTGGCATTGGCGCTTCTTGGCGTGCCGATCAGTTGCTTCTGCTGCTGTGGTGGCGGTGGCAGCAAGCCGTACATGGCTTGCTCCATCATCGCCATCATGCTGCCGGGGTCGGCTCCCGGCCCGTCGTAGCCCTCGTACCCGCTGGCATTGGCGCTTCTTGGCGTACCGATCTGTTGCTGCTGCTGCTGTGGCGGCGGTGGCGGCGAGCCGTACCTGGGTTGTCCCGTCATCATCATCATGCCGCCGGGGCCACCTCCCGGGCCGCCGGGGCCCGCGTCGCTGGCATTGGCGCTTCTTGGCGTCTGTTGCTGCTGCCTCTGCGTGGTGGAGGCGCCGCCGCCGGTGGACTCGTCGGCCCCATCGCCCTCGATCTCGCGGAACTTGTGGAGGTAGTGCTTGAGCGGCTCGATGTAGTCCTCGAAGCCGAGCGTGGCCATGGCCCAGAGCAGGTCGTCGCCGTTGATGGTCTTGCGCTTCTCGCGCTTGCACCTGTTGGAGGCCTCGCTGGTGATTAAGGAGATGAACTCGGATACGCACTCCTGAATCGCCTCCTTGGCGTCCTTGCTGATCTTTGCGTTGGCCGGCAGCCCCTTCTTGATGATCCGGATCACGTTCTTGATCGGCAGCAACCGGTTATTCTCCCCGCCGGCGTTGCTCGGCCCGCCGGCGTCGTTTTCCGGATCCGGCATCGCCACCCACCCCCCTCCTCTGCCTCCTCCGCCAAATCAAGAAAGAACAACAAATGAATCTTCTGATGTTTGATGTTAGATTACAATAAGAACAGCCAATGGATATTATATATAACAGCTACATTTCTAGGTATTTTAAAAATTAGACAATAAATGTGCTCATCTCTGGGTACGTATATTAATAGATAATCACATGTATGTACGGTGGTAAACGGTTAAAAGTTACATTACACGTATACATATGTGTACACGTATACATATGTATAACCTCTTAATTGACAGTGATATCGTGAGGATTTAATTAATCACTCAAGTCCCTGTGTGATATTTCTTCTGCTAGAATATAATTTCGTTTCTCCTTTGGGCCCTAGGATTTTATTTTCAACTGTTTGAATTTATAACTTCAAATCGCAATTACTCCGGCTGAATACCTCAAAATTTCTAGGAGGTTTTAGCACCATACTTAGTTACGATACCGCTCTTAAATAAAATATTCATGTATTGATCGATACTGATGTTGGAGAAATTACTTTCCGTCGTACTCAAGAAATTATTAAAGATTTGATTAAAGGACCGAACAATCTTTCAAAGATCTTAAAGGTTTGATCCGCGTCATCAAAACTAGAGCTCTTCGAAGCTTTATGGAGCCTTCTGCAATATTACCTCAGAGGCATAAACCGCTCCAAAGCGTAAGATCCAAAACCAGACGTACTCACGTACATGACGAGATATATATTTTACAATACTATATTAAATCTTTTACTATGTTATCCTTAGATGTATTTGCATTGTATATTATAAACGTAGTCATTTGCATTGTATATTATAAATGTAGTCATATAAAGCATATGAATTATGCCTATAAATATCTTAACTTTACTGTTAAGGAGGGGACTATGAAATGTTTTGTATTATATCAATAAATAAACCTCCGGGCATACCTGGATGTAAGGTGTTAATTTAATTGGAGACCTAAATCGGACCTAAACATTTTGACTAAATTTTAAGCTATTTGAGGTTTGTTGAACCTGTTGTGTAATAATTTATTGCACAAACGATTTGTATAAACAATTTAGCATTATTTTAATATACATATCATTGTTATGGCAGTCGTACGATGTTGTTTGCATTTGGGATACAATAATTTCGCAGGCATGAGTTTGTATTTCCTGCAGGAGCATGCAAAGTTTATGTATTCCGAGCAATTAAGACAAGTATTGGGAAACAAATAATTTAACAGCAATTAGTGAATAAATTTGTTGGGTTGTGCATGAGTGTAGGCCCAAGTAGGCCCATATGGCTTGTATATCTATATTACTTAAAAAGAAGCTAGTGGTGGTGATGCACCGCTACTAACTTCTCATTGATACGTAGATCTATACTAGTATATTACTTTTGAAATCAAATTATGATAAATGTTATTTTATCATGTTTTTAGTTATTTGTATCATTTGCACAATATTCTTTTAAGGTTGTGAATTTTTTCAGCTGCAACTTACGGACACTCAATTAGTGTATGATATAAAGTAATAGTGTTGAGAGAGGCTTCCGGAGGAAATTGCATCTACCGACTTCAAAATTTAGAATCTGAACAATTCGAATTGCTGACACTTTCTAACCAAAGCGTGGTTCAGATTAGCAACTTTGCAAGCATGAGTCAAACTAGTAACAGAAATCAACACCTGCGGATTACCGTATGCTGCATGCACAACAATGTCATCTCATCAAAATTCAAACACTGTCTTGCCGACCGATTCCCGACGACGATCCACCGCCGCCTCCGCCTCCGCCACCGCCGTGATGACCGAAGCCGCCTCTTCCTCCCATTGCCATGTGATGCTGTTGCTGGTGCTGGTGCTGCTGTGGCGGCGGTGGCGGCGAGCCGTACATGGGTTGTCCCATCATCATCATCATGCCGCCGGGGCCGGCTCCCGGGCCGCCGTAGCCCGCGTACCCGCTGGCATTGGCGCTTCTTGGCGTACCGATCTGCTGCTGCTGCGTGGTGGAGGCGCCGCCGCCGGTGGACGCGGCGGCCCTCTCGCCCTCGATCTCGCGGAACTTGTGGAGGTAGTGCTTGAGCGGCTCGACGTAGTCCTCGAAGCCGAGCGTGGTCATGGCCCAGAGCAGGTCGTCGCCGTTGATGGTCTTGCGCTTCTCGCGCTGGCACTTGTCGGAGGCCTCGCCGGTGATGAAGGAGATGAACTCGGATACGCACTCCTGCACCGTCTCCTTGGCGTCCTTGCTGATCTTGGCGTTGGCCGGCAGCGCCTTCTTCATGATCCGGCTCACGTTCGCGATCGGCAGGAACCGGTCCTGCTCCCGCGGAGAAGAAAGCTCCCCGCCGGCGTTGCTCGGCCCGCCGGAGTCGTTGTCCGAATCCGGCATCGCCAACCCACCCCCTCCTCTGCCTCCTCCGCCAAATCAAGAAGAAAGCAGAGCAACCCCGAGAAAGCCGAGCAAGCAGGCAGTCATAACACCAAACTGCTCAGCTAATCATCCCAAGAAGCAGAGGAGTTGGTGTTCTCGGCAGAGAGGAGGCTAGGAGCTAGGAGAGCTCGGAGCCATGGAGGAAGAAGGCATGCAAGCATGGGAGAGTGAGAGGAGGAGAGGGCGGTGGGGAATGGCGGGCGGGGTCCGTCGGATCGCGCGGATAAGAACGTATCGGAGGTGTCTACGTGGAGCCACTCGGGCCGTTCGTTTGCTGATAAGCGTCTGCCACTTGGCGCCCGCGCGACTGTCGATCACCGCCACGTAGGACGAATCCGCGCCGTCCGGGTGGGCCCCGGAACACGTGGGACGGTGCCTGGCCCTGGCCCGTGAGACGCACCAGGGTCTGGCTCGCCACGCAGGATGGTGCACCGTGACCAGCTGAGTGCAAATGTACAACACATTTAGGAGGCAGCAAGCAAGCACACTAAATTTCAAGTCAGCTGAATTTGCAAGTATTTTAGTTAAATTTGCATGATGTTGAATTGGAAACTGAAACCAAGAAAGTTTGAAGTCATCTGCTACTGCGGATAGTAAGGTTCTAAGAATGTTTCAGCTTCGATACAAATGTATACCTCCTCAAGCTAAAGATAATTTACATTACAATTTGAACATTCCTATCTTCCTCAGCAAGGTGAGACCTCCGACTTTGCATGGACCCTGCACAATCTAACCCTACTGAAGTTAGGAAATCATCAGTGCTAATTTCCTGCATGAGCTGCATGCATATCTGTGAGCTGTGCCATCTCGGATTGCTTACTCGTCGCGATTTGGTCTTCCGTCTTCCCATTCTCAGTAGCATCATCTGCAGGCAAATCTACATCAGCTTTGGTGTTCACGGTGTGCTCGGCGTATTCGGTTTTACCATCATCATTAGCACCTGTTATACTTTGTTCAGTGTTTGCATTTTCCATGGCTTCTTTTCCTTTGCCATCTTTAGCATCGTGTGATGCAGTATTCTCACTGTTCTCAACGTTGCCAGTTTCCTCAGCTTTGCCCTCTTCCAGACAGGTTGCATTTTCACCATTTTCGCCGTCCAGAGTTGGTTCAGCTCCGCAAACGTCATCTAGTGCGCTTTTACCTCCATTTCGGTTGATGCCATCTTTAGTGACATCATTTTCTCCAGTATTAGCTTCATCACTTTTGCCATCTTCAGAACCTCCCATGGCTTCACTATTATTGTTCTTCTTTAGCCTATCACAATCTCTGGAACATTCCACATGATCACCCCTGTTTATGTCCTGAGCATTGTCATCCCTGGTGAAGTCACCACCATTGTTTTCATTCCTCCTGTCATGTTCGCATTGTCCATCCTGTGAACTTTCAGCAGCATCAATTCTGTTTCTGCTCTCATCGTCTACAGAAATCCAAGCTTTCAGAACTTGTTCAACCCTGTTGCCATCTTCGATCTTCGCAGCATCTTCAGATTTAACATCCTTGTCAACTTGAAGTTCTTCTGCCTTGTCTATACCAGAATTAACTCCATCTTGTGTCATTCCCTTGGTAGCTACTTCAGCTCTCGCTTTTGCCTCTGCTGCTTCCTCCTCTTCTAGTTCTTTCTTCTCAGCTTCCTCCGCTAGCCTAAAGAGTTCCTCTTCTATCAGGGATCTTATAAGTGGTTTTTTCTCAAACAGATCCTTCCCAAAGTATTTGTCTGAAAATATGAAATCTAATGAGAGTGCACTTCCAAAGTATAGACACAATTCCAGAATGCTACTAAACACATGTTGTAAGTACAAGACAAGGTGCCAAGTAAAGACATACCAACTTCTTTTACAACCTCTCCAAAAGTCATCTGAAATGGGAACAAAATAAATAGATCAAGGGAAGGGGACGTACAGGGAGAATCTAATAGAAACAGACATGATATTTAATCATGTAAACCTTAATATATCTTACAAGTGGATGATTAACAAAAACAGTGAACATAAATGATGTATAATGCATCTCACCGTAGCAAAATCTGCAGTATCTAAGATACAGAAGACAGCTTGCCTCAGCTCATCCCTGCTTGGTCTTGCAGCCAGATTTCGAGGTTTCGCATCTCCTCTAGACATCTGTTTACCTTTAATACAAAATAAACAAGGTTTTGAAAAATGACTAAATGTGGAGCTAGAGATTATGCAGCTTGTGTTAAAAAAGCAACATGCTTGCATAATAAAATAAATTAGGGTTGGATAAAGTTAATCTATAGTCTGGCCTCATTCACAACATGTAAATAGATAGTGTTGTAGCACATGAACTCTAACCACGGTATTCATGCATTTTTTTAATAAAAATATTAGCACGACTCATCGATATCTTGGAATCAAACTATCGATCAAGTATAGTGTCCAGACATTTAATGGAGAAGTTCGAAAATCAGTTACACAAGACGAGTAAATTTGATCTATATTATTAACTGTCTCTGTCATGTGGGGGAGATCCTATCAGCGCAGGGCTAAGCTTCCAGCAGAAGCAGCCGGCGTGATAGCTTGAGAGGGAAGGAGAGAAAGTTTGTTAGAGTTTGTTAGAATTCTGTTAGGAGCGGATTAGCTGGCTGAGGGCTATAAAGGGAGTTGTAATTGGCTCCATGGAATCAACAAAGAACTAATTCCCTCGTATCTTCCCCAAACTCTCCTCTTCCTCCCTGATTTATTCTCTCTGGATACCATAGGGCTGCCGGAGGCCAAGTCCGGCGCCCCACTTCGACAGAGCTATAACCTGCGTAGCAGCGGCGACGCTGTCTTGGACCATAAGGTCCTTGACAACTTGGTATCAGACTCTAGGCATTCCTCTGCTGCGCCGAAGGTCTCTACATCGTCGTCATCCTTGCTGCCAGTCTCCAGCTCTTCCTCATCTCCAGTGATGGTAGAACCCACTACAGCTGACTTGGCAGTCCTCATCGCCAAGTTAAATGCCTCGGTGGAGACACTCCAGTCCAAAATTGATACGCTCGAGCACCACAACACAGAGTCCTCGTCGGCAGGACTCCGGGTTGCGCATGGCAGCGAGTACAGCACAGAGAGACCACCTCATTTCCAGAAAATGGATTTTCCCAAGTTTGATGGTCGATCTGATCCTTTGGTGTTCATTAACCGCTGTGAATCCTATTTTAGACAGCAACGCATTGCCGACGAAGAGAAGGTGTGGATGGCATCTTATAATCTGGAAGCGGGTGCACAACTTTGGTTTATGCAAATTCAGAATGATGAGGGAACTCCTCCATGGAAGCGCTTTGTCGAATTGCTCAATATCCGGTTCGGACCACCACTGCGTTCCAATCCTCTCAGCGAGCTGGTGGCATGCAAACGGACCAGTTCAGTTGTCGAGTTCCAGGACCGTTTTGAGGCTCTGTTGCCCAGGGCAGGAACACTCACAGAAGCCCAGAAAGTCCAGCTATTCACTGCAGGTCTTCTGCCTCCCTTGAGCCTGAGTGTTGAGATTCTCAACCCACAGTCCCTTGCCATGGCAATGAGCCTAGCCCGAAAGCTCGAACTACGCGACCAGTGTGCAGCCGCTGCCTTGACACAGCATCGTCACCAGAAGGGAATCCTGTCGACCACTCCACAGCAGCCTTTGGTTTCTCCAGCACTAGGTCAGCCTCAGGCCCTGTTGGCAGGAGATGGTAGACAGGTTAAGAGGTTGTCCCAGGCAGAAATGGAAGAACGCTGTCAGCTTAGACTGTGTTTCAACTGCAATGAGAAATTCAGCAGAGGCCATAATCGCGTTTGCCAGCGGATTTTCTTCCTGGACTTGGCTTTTGCTGATGATGATGTTGATCCTGAGTCCGGTGGTCACACAGAGGACGAGCCACAGATTTCAGTACACGCTATTACTGGAATTCATACCAGCGGGGCCATGCAAGTATGTGTTTTGTTTGAAGGCATTCTACTGCTCGCTCTGCTTGATTCCGGCTCGACGCATAATTTTGTCGCCGAGGAGGTTGTCAGCTACACGGCTCTGCAGCTGCAACCAGGAGGGAAGCTTCAGGTTATGGTGGCTAATGGTGATCGGGTCCCCTGTCCTGGAGTTTTCAGAGGTGCACCTTTTTCCATTGATGGCGAGCAGTTTACAGGCGATTTCTTCTCGCTGTCCCTTGCCGGTTATGACATGGTGCTGGGAACAAAATGGCTCGCTTCATTGGGTCCAATTTTGTGGGATTTCGGTGCACTTATGATGTTGTTTTGGCGAGACGATCATCAGGTTTGTTGGCATGGCAAGGCAGGACCAGTTAGTCCTGCAATTCGGGCATGCACGTGTGATGATCTCGTGACAGCCCTGCTCGACACATTTGTTGCAATCTTTGATGAGCCTAAGGGCATGTCGCCACCTCGCGCCTGAGACCATGGTATTACCCTTATTCCAGGATCAGTACCAATGGTCGTACGACCATATCGGTACCCAGTGGCACAGAAAGGACGAGCTGGAGCGCCAATGTGCCGCGATGCTAAACCAAGGGATCATACGTGCGAGTTCATCAGCTTTCTCTTCACCAGTGCTACTCGTGCGGAAGACCGATGGTTCTTGGCGCTTTTGCATTGACTATCGCGCCTTGAACGCAATCACCGTCAAAGATGCGTACCCGATTCCGGTGGTGGACGAGCTCCTTGACGAGCTCCATGGTGCACGCTTCTTCTCCAAGCTTGATCTGCGTTCAGGCTACCATCAGGTACGCATGTGGCCCGAGGATATTGCCAAGACCGCATTTCACACACATGATGGCCTCTACGAGTTTTTGGTGATGCCATTCGGGCTATGCAACGCCCCGGCAACATTCCAGGCACTTATGAATGATGTCCTGCAGCCATTTCTTCAGCGGTTTGTCCTTGTCTTCTTCGATGACACATTGATATACAACCTGACATGGATTGATCACCTTCGTCACGTTCGGGCCGTCCTCGACACTCTACTCCTGCATCACCTCTTCGTCAAGCGGTCGAAGTGTGATTTTGGCACATCCATATCTTATTTGGGCCATGTCATTTCCGGCTCAGGCGTCGCCATGGATCTGGCCAAGGTTCAGGCGTCACGGATTGGCCGGTTCCACGTTCAGTACGGGCTATTCACGGGTTCCTCGGTTTGGCTGGCTACTACTGCAAATTTGTCAAGGAATTTGGTACAATTGCGGCTCCCTTGACTGCTCTTCTTCGTCGGGAGTGATTTTCTTGGACTATCGAGGCTGAGGCAGCTTTTACAACACTCAAAGTGGTCGTGACTACAGCACCCATGCTCGCATTGCCCGATTTTGGTCAGCCTTTTATTGTTGAGTGTGACGCCTCAACACATGGGTTCGGTGCTGTTTTGACATAGGATCAGTACCCGCTGGCTTTCTTCAGTCGGGCCGCGGCAACTCGGCATCAGTCTTTGCCAGCTTACGAGCATGAGCTCATTGGTTTGGTCATGGCCATTCGGCATTGACGTCCGCATCTCTAGGGACGATGTTTCTTGGTCCGCACAAATCATTTCAGCCTTAAGTACTTGCTCAATCAATGACTCGTCACCATACCTCAGCATCATTGGGTCGGCAAGATACTTGGGTTTGACTTTTCGGTGGAGTACATGACAGGAAGCTCCAATACAGTGGCTAACGCCTTATCTAGACATGACACGGATGATCCTGTGTTACATGCTATATCCAGTCCAGGTTTCATTTTTGTCGACCATCTGAGGCAAGCACATGCCACAGATCCCAATCTAGTGGCACTTAAAGATGAGGTTGTATCAGGCCAACGTCCGTCATCTTGGGCTCTTGTGGATGGATTGGTGACGTTCAATGTCCATCTTTATATTCCTCCGACCTCACCCCTGCTGCAAGAGATCATCTCAGTGGTGCATGACAATGGGCATGAAGGTGTTCAAAGGACATTACATCGTGTATGCCGTGATTGCCATTCTCCCAATCTTCAGCGTGTCGTCCAGGACTTTATTTGTGTTTGTGTCACTTGCCAACGCTACAAGATTGATCATCTACACCCGGTAGGTCTGCTTTTACCACTACCGGTACCTACGACTGTTTGGGCAGATGTCGGTCTTGACTTTATCAAGGCACTGTCTCACGTTGGCGGCAAATCAGTGATCCTCACCGTGGTGGACCGCTTCAGCAAGTAATGTCATTTCATTCTGCTTGCACACTCGTACACAGCGAAGTCCATGGCGCAGGTGTTCTTTGCGGAGATCATGCATCTTCACGACGTTCCCCAGTCCATGGTATCAGATCACGATCCTGTTTTCACCTCTATCTTCTGGCGGGAATTGATGTGTCTCATTGGTGCCAAGTTGCACATGTCCTCAGCATTTCATCCGCGATCCGATGGACAAACTGAGGCAGCAAACAAAGTGATTGTCATGTATCTCATGCTTCACGGGTGATCGTCCGCGCCAGTGGTTGCGTTGGCTTCCCTAGGCAAAATATATCTACAATACCACTTATCAGTCTGCCCTCCATGACACACAGTTCCGAGTGCTCTATGGCAGAGAACCACCTTCCATCCGTTCTTATGAGCCAGACGAAACACGTGTGGCAGCGATCGCCAAGAGTATGGCAGAATGAGATGAACTTCTTGTTGATGTGCGGTTTCGCCTAGAACAAGCCCAGTCCATTTACAAGAAACACTATGACAAGCTGCACCGAGATGTTTGCTTCAAGGTGGGAGACTGGGTGTGGCTCCGTTTGCACCATCGAGCTGCTACCTCACTTCATGCAGCACCATCCGGGAAGCTACAACCTCGTTTATATGGACCATTTCGCATTGTGGCTGTCATCAATCCTGTGGCTTACCAGCTCGAGCTGCCTCCACACACTCGCCTACATGATGTGTTCCATGTGGGTCTCCTGAAGCAATTTGTCGGTGCACCACCATTCGCACCACCGACTCTTCCTCAAATCCATCATGGCGCCGTGATTCCAAAACCGGAGCAGGTGACGCGATCTCATTTGGCTCGAGGCGTTCATCAACTGCTTGTCCACTGGAAAGGTGAGCCTGCGGCATCAGCCACATGGGAAGATGCTGACAGCTTCATGGATCGCTATCCCAACTTCCAGTTCGAGGACGAGCTGCTCGTCGAGGGAGGGAGTGATGTCATGTGGGGGAGATCCTATCAGCGTAGGGCTAAGCTTCCAGCAGAAGCAGCCGGCGTGATAGCTTGAGAGGGAAGGAGATACCCCACTTCGCCGGAGCTACAACCTGCATAGCAGCAGCGACGCTGTCTTGGACCATAAGGTCCTTGACAACCCTCTGGCAGCCCTATGGTATCCAGAGAGAATAGATCAGGGAGGAAGAGGAGAGTTTGGGGAAGATATGAGGGAATTAGTTCTTTGTTGATTCCATAGAGCCAATTACAACTCCCTTTATAGCCCTCAGCCAGCTAATCAGCTCCTAACAGAATTCTAACAAACTCTAACAAACTTTCTCTCCTTCCCTCTCAAGCTATCATGCCGGCTGCTCCTGTCGAAAGCTTAGCCCTGCACTGATAGGATCTCCCCCACATGACAGCCTCAAAGTTATAAACTACCACCACCAGCTGTCTTTATCAATTTATTTTGCACATAAGCACTTCAGGCAATGAACATAACAGTACATTACTGTATGCTTCAATTATTTCTAGGTAAAGATTTTTTGTTTTTTTCCTTTTTGTGCACAACTGCGCCCTCTTGTTGTCCATCTCACCGACAAAACCTGGGTTATCTGATCAGTTGATACATCTGAATCTGTGCTGTTGTTCATCTACAAGCCAAATTTATGCCCATATTATTTCTACATTACTATAGAAAGAATATTTTTTTCTCCAAATCATCATCATTTTCCCCATTAATAACAAAACGAATTATTCCCATATATAGAATATAAATTTCAATGACTTCCTAAAGCAAATGAACTGGATGGAAGAGACTGACATGGTTAATAATTCAGTATCATCATTTTTTTCCGAAATCATATTATACCATATATTCTCTTTGCAGCTACAATGTTGAGAGTTCTTATTAAACATTGTTTCCGCTTTATCACCCACAACAATGTGTTGGACATGTAACATGTTTTTGTTATTTTAATACAGTTTGATTTATAACATGTTGAAAGGAAGGATATTTAGTCCCTTCCAACTAAAAGATCATCTTTAACAGACAAAACAGCAATAAATAAATAATTAACACCCTGTTCTAGAAAATAGGAGTAATACACTAATGTCTAATATACATGATGACATGAAGCATTCATTATACTTTTTTTCTAAGTGCTTTCAACATGTAGATATGCAAACAGTGCAACACAAGCCCATCCACAGGTAAATAAGTGAAAGTACAAACTCAGAAACATACAAGACTTTTCCTTGCGATTTGTCTTAGGGATTGTATTTTTCTTGGCGATAGCGTCATTTTTCTTTCTTGAAGCCTTCATGTCAATTCTCTCTCTTTCAACAGTGCTAACCACCCTTCCATATGGTGTCCTAGATAGTGCTTGTTCATCTGTAAGAATTTGAACTTCAGTGAGAGCTACTCCATCAAAATTCTCTGACATATGGCCATTTGTTCTTTCAGAAGGCTCAGGGCAGGCTTCTTCATTTGAAACTTGTCCTTTCTCATCATTAGCACATTCATTTTCACTGCCCTCAAAGTTGCACTCAGAATATTTTGTTCTATCATCCTCACACTTAGCCTCATCGCCTTCATCTTCACCATGAGTTTCTGGTGCAGTTCCATCAGATTTCTTTTTCTGCAGTAGTTTGGTAATAAACACAAATAATATGGAAGTAGCTTATGAAAATGGTGGAAGAACTGGCAAAACAGAACACACATGAAACTCTAAGAGTTTAGGTATTTTTAGGAAAACAGAGCACACCAAACAGAAGCTGCAAGCCTATAAACATAATTGTAGAAGGAAACATAATGCAACTATGATATACCTTCAAAGGTCTACCACCAGATAAATTTGATCCTTCACTCTTACGCCTCCTTTTTTTAGTTTTCTGCAATTGATAGGAACATGATCTCATGAAAAAGAATCAGCACGCCCATGACAATAACATCAAAGTAGTTCAATATAACATGTACCGTTGTACATAGACTACCAGTTATGATGGAGAAAGGAAATCAAATACTAGCATTACATAAAACATCCGATATGACCAAATTAATTTGTACTTAAGAACTTGAACCTTATCAATGTTTGTGGCATCAGTGTCAGAACAGTATTCCTTCAAGAACTCCATCACAACTGTTACTAATTCCTCCTGCAAAAGAAAAGGTGATATTTCTGCATGTGCATTGTTGCAGAAAATGAAAGAAACTTCAAATATTTAGCCTGGAGCTACCTTCTTGTTAGCTTTTGAACCAGGGATATCAAATGAGCGACAAAGTTCAACTAGAGTATCTTTGTTACATTTGCTGAGCTTCTCCAGTAGCTCTCTCCATGATTTTTCCTGCTATCCAGCAACATAAAGACCACAAATAGCATACAAATTACAAAGAAGATGGAATAGGGCAGAAAAAGCAATGGCGGTATGGCACACTAAATTTCTGATACCAAAGCTTTTCCCAGAATGACAGATTGGCAGTACCTCTTCTTCATGAAAAGCAAGCCTGGCGAGTTGGAGCATCTGTTCTTTGAAGTCATTTATCTGATAATAAGGGATGCCAAAATGTACATTATTTAATTTATAATGATTTAAGGCACGATCATTAACCACCAACATAACTCAAACTTGATTTACATGCTGCAAACAGTAATGCAAACTCAAAAGCTATATTTGAATTTAGAAGGAAAAGACAAACAATCAATAGTCCATAAGTACCCAACATAACTCAGTACTAGATTCCAAAAAAGGCAAATCTCACCAGTCACCACTTGATTTACATGGTACGATGCTAATCCCCCTAGATATGACTTTGTACTAAATGAAAATGAAGCCTATGTCAGTCATACTCTGCATGCAATCTTTTGACACATGGCACTGACAAAGTTGATCTGGTTCAGGCCCTGTTTGGTTTGGGGCTGCTAAAGTTTAGTCCCTAAACTGCCAAGTGCCAAACATGGTGACTAAAAGGGGCTAAACTTTAGCCCTTTAGTCCCCAAGAGGTTGCTAAAAGGGACTAAAGGAGACAATTGACAGGGTCTGCCCCTCATTAATGCTCCATCCCCCCCCCCCCCCCCCAAACTCTCATTAGGGGTAGTTTGATCCTTGTTCAATTGCTTTAATGGTCTTTAGTCACTAGAACCAAACAGGTGGGGACTAAAGTTTAGTCAAGTGAATAGGGAAGGACTAAACTCAATAAAGTTTAGTTTAGTCACTAAATGAACCAAACAGGGCCTCAATCTAACATGTACAGGTGCACATATGCTATCAGTAATCACAGAGATGCAGGAGACTACAAGAGTATTAGCCCTAGAAAAGGTGTCTAACAAATCGGGTGACTAAATTAACTTGCAGTTCAGAAATAACCTTATCAGGGTTTGTGCCATCAGTGCCAGAACAGTGTAATTTCAAGAACTCCATCAATTTTTTCACAAGTTCCTCCTGGGAAAAAACAGAGTTTTTTCATGTCGACAGGATTGCAGATGGTAGAAGAAATTTCAAATATTAGCCCAGCCTACCTTCCTATTAGCTTTTGAACCAGTCATATCAAATGAACGCAACAGTTCGACCAGTGTATCTTTGGTACATTTGTTGAACTTATCCAGTAAGTCTGTCCGTGTTTCTTCCTGTGATCCAGTTATATAAACAGCACAACTATATAATATCACACAAGCTGAAACAGAACAGCTAGGATGTACTGAATTTGCATCACCAAATTGTTTCCAGGTAACTATGACATTGCATACCTGTCCTTCATGACATGCAAGCGCAGCAAGTTGAACGATTTCTTCTTTGAATTCACTGAACTGATAGTAAGAACCAAGAACCATAATCACCAAATTATAAGTTATTTATGAAGAATGAGGACATATTCAACAACCATCCAATATAACTCAATACTTGGTTTACATGTTGCAAGCATACCGCATGCCGAATCCCTGATTTGATTTGTAGGATTGAACAAAGTATACCTCCCTCTCCGCACACTTCAGCATCAATTTGATCATGCTTGTTATGACATTCTGTGAAGTTTAGGGGCCCATGGGATACTACCGTACTAGGGCAGTAAGCACCATAGTTGTTATGGCGTCGCCATATCGTCGCCATATCGTCGCCATATCGCCGTGGCGGTTTTTTGCAATTCGCCACGCCACGCCATATCGCCGAAGGCTTATGGCGAGCGCCACAGTCGTGTGGCGTCGCTATGGCGCTGTGTAGCGTCCGCCACGGCCGTGGCGCCCGCCATATACAGCCGCCGCCGCCGCCACTGTCTGGGGCTCTGGGCGCGACGCGGCGCGGGTGCGGCGCGGCGAGGGCCGAGGGCGATGCGTGGCGAGGGCCGAGGGCGCTGCGCGGCGAGGGCGCGGCGAGGGCCGAGGGCGCTGCGCGGCGAGGGCCGAGGGCGCTGCGCGGCGAGGGCGCGGCGAGGGCGAGGGCGCGGCGAGGGGGCTCCACAGCGAGGGCGCGGCGAGGGGGGAGGGGATTGTGTGGCGGCGGCTAGAGGGAATGGGAGGCGGCTGGAGGGAATGGGAGGTGAGAGAGAGAAAGGGAGGGGTTGAGAAAATTAGGGTTAGGAAATGGGCTTTAGTTTAGACTGGGCTTTAAATGGGCTATTGGATCAAATTTATAAAACAGATTATTAAATGAACATTTATATATAATATTAGACATAATTTTATATATTTTATTGCAATTTTAATTATATATTTTTATTTTATAAGATATATAAATTAACATTATTGCAACTTGATATGAAATTGCTATTTTTATAATACTATATTACTATTCTTATTTGCAATTTAGTACTTATATATTGATATATTTTTTAAAATCCTTAAATTCTATAAGCTATTTTTCTATATTGGTCGCCACGCCGATGTGTCTATGGCGACGCCACGCCGTGCGCCATAAGCGCTGTAAAGTTGTGAAGGTGCTAGGTCGCCGCGCATCGCCGCGTCACCATAACAACTATGGTAAGCACAAGCGCAGTCATAGACTAATGGCCAAAGGCTCACAGCATAGCCAACCCATCAGTGCTACCAAATGCGGAAGGCATCATTGATCTGGCGATCTTCTTGTAACACTAGCACTACACTTCTAGCTCACTGTTCAATAAATGGGTAAAAACATTGCTAACCAACACACAAAAAAGTGATTTCCCCCAAAAACAAGATACAGGACATGGACGAATGGCGTCCCAAGACTGGGAAAAAGGGAATGGGAGTGGGGATTTCGCTAACCTTGGACCGATCCTCGCCGCCGGCGCCGTTTTCGCAGTCCATCGGCGGCGGCGCACTTTTACCGGTCTCTTGGTTTCTTGGTTCGGAAACGAGGGAGAGCGGGCTCACCTGTAGAAGCAGCCAAGCATAACGCCACCAGAGTAGGTCCGTCCAGTGCTAAGCAAGGAAGGAAGGAAGCGGGGCAGGAGGGAATCACGCGACGAGGGAGCTGACCATCAAGAGGACCGCGTCGACGGGGTCACGGCGATGGCAACCTCAACAGGCCGGAATGCATTCACCGGTTATCACTTGACCGGAGGTGGCGGGGCTAGGGTTAGCTGGCCGCGGCGGCGGCGGCGGCGGCGGTGTCACAACTCACAAGGAAGTGGCACGTTGCAGGCTTACCGCTTTGGGCAGCTTATGTTAAGGAAAAATATGTTGTAGAAATATAAATATAAACAGTTTGAATTATTATGTTTAAATAATAAAATACTTTAATACTATCAAAATAAAGCGTTCTAATAGAGATATTAAGATTTAGGTATAAAATAGCAGTGAATGCTTTTTAACGAAGTGTAATAAATTAAAGAAGCAAGATTCGGCTTGGTAGTAAGTAGGGATGGCAATCCTATCCGATTATTTGTTTATCCGCGGGTAAAAACCCTATTAGAGTCGGAAATGTGCTTAATATTGTACCCGATGGGTAAATGGGTACCCATTTACCCGTTTATCTTTAATATAAAAATAAATCCTAAACCCTAACTTTCTCTTCTCTTCCTTATTCTCTTTTCTCTTTCCCTTCCCAACTCAGCCGCACTTTCCCAATCTCTCATTTTGTCGTTTTGTAGAGTCCAACAACTCTAGATCTGGCATGATGGCATCCAAGCGGCTAGGCGCGGACCGACGCCGGCATCTAGCGCCACAACAGGCGCCTCCCTACCGTCGTTCCACATGCCGGCGTCCCACGCGTTGGCTTGAGCACCGCCCTTCTTCGGTGTTCTGAGCTTCTCTCCGCATCAGAGTCCTGCACGCAATGGGGCGCCGCCCCCAAGCGCCCCCAACCTCAGCCGCTAGCTTCTGCGTGCAGCGCGTTCGGCTCCTCCCTTCCTTCTTGTTTGGCTAGTTCATGGGTAAACGGATATACCCGCGGGTATACGGCGCCCGCGGGTAACAGGTATGGGCATGAATCTTTACCCGTCGGGTAAACGGGTACAGGTATGGCTATGCACTACACGTACCCGCCAGACCCGATTGTCATCCCTAGTGGTAAGCTTAGCAAACCAAATATACTATAAGTCTCGTGCTACATTAAATTGAATTTAAATACTATAGGTATAGTACTGAAGGTAGTATTGGGATTATTTTTAAATAATTTATTTTTTGTAGATTAAACTTTATGCCTTCCTAAAGAAATTAAACTGTCAAATTTCTAAAAAAACAAGTGAAATTTGTATGTTTCAAATAAACCATACATACTAGGGGACCTTTATGGTGAAACATAATCCTTGTTAAGAGGTAAGAGGTAAATTAAATCTTAGCCTTGATTTTGTTGAATTAACAAAAATAAATTTAATTAATAAAATTATGACCGGCTATAGCCGGTGCCCGGTCTCTCTCTACAATAGTGTGCACGAAAGGAAGATGCATGACATTAGGGAATAAACGGAAACAAATCTCTTTACTAATGTGTGCAGGATTTTTAATGGAAACTGAGCTGAACAATGGAAACCATAATTTTTTTCATACGTCACTGCAAGAAAACAGAAAGTTTTCGTCGGCTAAAATACCGACGGAAGTTGTCTGGATTGTTGTAGTGCGTATGGTTTTAAAATGAATGAGATATGACCTATTACCTCCTACAAAGTAATAGATCACCCTAATCAAATCTCAACCATACAATTAATGGACAATCAATGGTCATAGTTATTTGGGTATACATTAAAAATAGGAAAAAGGAATAACAGGATGATGCTAGGCCATCCCGGTATGCTACTGTCTCCACCTCAAATGCATTGCAGATTTGCAGGCTTGCAGGCTTGTAATGGCGCCCGGTCTTGCACGCTGTGATTCTGTGAAGATTTCATTCCATCGTGTTCTTGAACCAAACAAACATTTATCATAGCGATGTCAACGCTGGATAAAACAGTGTTTAAAATTCGGAATGTTGTTGTGGTCACTGAGCTAGTGGGAGCTAGTGAAGCTACGGAGCAGAGCTAGGTGTCACTGCTGATGTCCCCCCACCTGACGTTGTAGTTTGCGGCGAGGTAGTGCGCGCCAACGGGGCCGCGGCTGCCGTACGGGTACAGCTCCGGCGCCACCCTCCTCTCCTCCAGCTCCCTGAGCACCGGCGTGAAGATGGCCCACGCTGCGTCGAGCTCGTCGCTCCGGATGAAGAGCCGGCGCTCGCCCTCCATGGCGTCCAGCAGCAGCCGCTCGTACGCGTCGGGGATCTCCCGCCGGTACCTCTCCGAGTAGAGAAGGTTGAGCTCGCTGCTGTCCAGCCTCATCCCCAGCCCCGGCACCTTGTTGTTGATCTTGAGGTAGATCGCCTCGTCGGGCTGCACGCGGAGGACCAGCTCGTTCGTCGCCTTGTCCAGGTCCGTCCCGATGTTCCGCCGGTACAGGTTGCCGGGCACTCGCCGGAACTGCACCCTGATCTCCGCTCTGCCATGCACGAGTACGTAGCACGTTCGTTGCAGTAATTCAGTCAGTTCAGTCGCCATTGCCGGCCGCTGCTACATGCTGAAGCTAGTGTTGGTTACCGACCGTCGCGTGTGCAGCGCCTTGCCAGCTTTCATGAGGAACGGCACGCCGTCCCACCGCGCGTTGTCGATGAAGACGGCGGCGGCGGCGAAAGTCGGCGTGATGCTCCCGCTCGGCACCGTCGGGTCGTCCACGTACGCCGGGTACGACTTGCCGCCCTTGGAGTGTCCCTTGTACTGCCCCACCACCACGTCGTCCAGCCTCAGCTTCCTCATCGACCTCAGCACTTTCACCTGAAATCAGAGCATCAGACCAAGCTCCGCTTCAGTTTTTCACGGCTAATCAGAAAGTTTCTGAAACAAAAGTTGCCAACCTTCTCGTTGCGGATGTCCTCGGCGGCGAGACTGACCGGAGTTTCCATGGCAAACAGGGCCAGTATCTGCAGCAAGTGGTTCTGCATTATGTCCCTGATGATCCCGTAGTTGTCGAAGTAGCTGCAACCCAGCCAAGTACCCAACACGGAAGAAGAATCATCAATTCATCATCGTTTGACTGATCTGTCGCGAGCTCAATGGAGCATTGGGTGCAAGCATAAAGGCAAAGACGACAAGACAGACCCGCCTCGACCTTCCGTGCCGAAATCTTCAGAAAATATGAGCTGCACATTCCGAATGTAGTTCCTCGACCACAATGGCTCAAAGACAAGATTGGAGAAACGGAGGACCGAAAGGTTTTCAACCAGCTCCTTGCCCAAATAATGGTCAATCCTACAGAACACATTCACAAGACAGTGTCCATTTTGCAAGGTTAGTGGCAAATTGCCTGAACTTTGTGAAGTTACTGATGGCATCTGGCAAAAACCTGAAGATCTGCTCCTCGTCCAAGTACTGCTTCAAGGATCGAGTGAGCTCCCCTGAGGACTCGGAATCGCGGCCGAATGGCTTCTCAACTATGAACCTTGTCCACCCGCTCGACGACGACGCCGTGCGACTAGCAGACCTTACCACATCGACAAATATGTTTGGTGGAATCGACAGGTAGAAGAGCCTGTTTGGTAGCTTGCCAGCCTGATGACAAGTATTTTAGAATTTAGATGAACTCTCAAACATAACCATTTTGCATTGCACATGTAAGTTTGTGTAGCCAACAGCAACTGTATGCACTATATTTTGTTTCAAACAATTAATATTCAGTGTCCTGACTGATAAACGGGACAACTTGTATTTTCAGTGTCTGACTAAAAAAGAGTAGTACTGCATACTAGCATACCTGCTTGACAAGTCATGTTGCCCACATATATTTTTAACTGAATTTGGAAGAATCACTGAGAATACATTTTATGTCATAATTGTCATTGAAGTTCAAAGACAAGGGTCAAGAAAATTTAGGATTACCTCCTTTTCTTTAAGCTTTCTGTCCAATTCAGAAAACCCTTCCTCTAAATTGTACTGTCCAGATTGATAAAAGCATCTCTTCAGAAACTGTTCCATCTTGTCACTGCAGTTCTCCCTAACAAAATATTTTCGGACAGAAATGGGTTGTCCAATATAAACATCTGTTAGCTGAGATTGATAGTATATATGGATACTGTTTGGAACAGAGACTGAATGGATTACTGTAGTCCACGCAAGGCAATGTAATATATAACCATGCAAACTGCAAAGAGTACCTCTGATCAATCCGGCATGTCAGAGTCAAACTGATCATGTTCCTCAGCTCTTCATCGCTCATCTTGCTACGTGCATAACCAAAAACTGTAAAATGCTGCATCAACACTTCAACAGAGGTTAACGAAAACAAGATGCTCCTAGATAGGCTTTGAAGCCCAAACTGAAGAGCTACACGCGGCGCGTACTAACCTCCGGGAGGCAGTCCTCGTAGAACAAGGCGAAAAGCGCTGGAAAGATCTTCTTTTTGGCGAGGTCGCCGGAGGCGCCGACGACGGTGATGCTGACGGTGGCCCCTCCCTGCTCCGGCGCCCCGTCTTCGGACGGCCCCCCATCTATCACCACTGCAGCAGCCACATCAGAGCAATGAAAGGCTCAGACGACCGTGCCAAATCCTCAAGGCTGCTGGTCACATTACCATCTCTGAAGGATGATGATGATGATGACGCGCTGATCTGCGGGCGTCCATTGGAGGACTTAGCCTTGAGACGGCATCTTCCCTTTGCGGCATGCATCCTCTGAGGTGAGCAGTGGTGGTAAGGCTGTGTGCTTGGACTGGTGGCACGAGACGGGAAGACGGTGCCCGGCCGGAAGCGTAAGCCGGTGGCGGCCATTGGAGCAGCTGGGAGGGTTGTGGTTCAGAGTTCAGACGTCCAGTGACGCCTCGGAGATATTTCTGCCCCCTCCCTTTCTTCCTAATCGGGTTTGGAATATGTCCTGCTCAAGTAGTTGCCATCTTGCGTGTCACAGAAGAATGCATCCAGTACACAGACCGAATTTCCAACATTTACCATGGATCACACAAGGTTAGATTTTTGGTTTGATAGATAAAATGACAAATTTTATCGATTACATAGTGGTTATAACTTAAATATGATAAATCTGAATTTAGTAGGTTTTTTCATATATATATATATATATAATTGAAAATAATTATGTAATATCTTGTTTGGTAGGTTTAATTATAATAAATATAACGGTATATAATGGATAAATGGTTTACAAGAAAAAAATTCAAACTTTATAAAAGAAAAATTAAGTCCACATCAACCAACTATCAGATTGAGATGTTGTCTCATCTAAATTTAGATGGTCTTGTGTAATAAATTTTTCTAGATCTCCATGTAGCATACGAAAACAAATATTTTTTTCGGGTGATCGTTCTATTCCATATTACTCATGTTGAACTCTTAGATATATATTTTGATGATTTTTTAATTCTAAAAAATAATTACTAAAGATTGGATTTTATTCGGTTTAGATTTTGAATGGCAGCCTTTTCATGATTTAATAATTTTTAAAATTAGTAATTAATTAATATCCATTTGTAATGGTGTTTGAGTCTTATATATTTTTTATTATTTCATAATTATGATTTTTTTTTAATTGATGCAATTATGTTATACTTGGTTTAGAATCTTAATTTTAGTTTTTTCATAATTTAATATTTATTAAATTTATAATAAACAAATATTAAGTTATATTTGGTTATAGATATAATACAATATATAAGTTTTAGAAGGAAGAAGCACACCAAGTTACCCTTGGCTACTACAAAAGCAAGCAATTGGACATACATAAGAGCTTCAATGAATTGTTATATCTTGAGGGACATTCTGTCAAAGAAAAACGCACTTGTAGAAAAAAAATATTACACTAGGTTTATTTATGTAATCTATATCTGCCGAGTTTTTTTAATTACACTAGGTTTATTTATGTAATCTATATATGCCGAGTTTTTTCTTTCGGCTTCTATTCTAGTAACTGTAACTATTTCTAGAATCTAACCTAAATCAAATTATCTAGATTTAAATTTATATTGTGAGAATCAGTAGCAACAGAATTTAAAAATAAATTAGAATTTAAAAACTAAAAAACATCAATTATTCAGAATATCTAGCTATTGAAAATCTTTTAACTACTAAAACACGAAACAAAAAGTTCCTAAAACAAGGACGAAGCTAGAGTGAGTGGACATAGTAGAAAACTATAGGTAGCTCGATGGATCGTGAAGTAGCGCGCGCATGCGTTCCCACCCCGGCCTTGTCAAACAATTCAACGGAAGGAACAAGAGTTTTCCGCGTCGCAGAGAGACAGTGATTGTTACCTGGTAATATTCCGTACGCTCGAAAGATTTCATGGGAGAAAACCGCTATCTCGTCATGCGTTCATTTGCACGGTCTTTTTCGTTAATTGGTATATACCCGAACCGCAATTTTAAAATTTAAATTTTGGAACCTAATATTGGAATTGGTTTATGGGTTTTAATTTTCGTCGTTTTCTTTTTTTTTATCCACGGCTTTTAGTTTTTGGGTGTGAATAGTCGTTGTATATATATTTTTGCATGAAAAATATATATTGTGTGTCTCGTGTGATTTGAACCCATAATCTCTCTCGTCAATTCGTCATCTCACAATTATGTTATACTTGGTTTGGAATCTTAATTTTAGTTTTTTTCATAATTTAATATTTATTAAATTTATAATAAACAAATATTAAGTTATATTTGGTTACAGATATAATACAATATATAAGTTTTAGAAGGAAGAAGCACACCAAGTTACCCCTTGGCTACTACAAAAGCAAGCAATTGGACATACATAAGAGCTTCAATGAGAAAAAACGTACTTGTAGGAAAATTATTGCACCAGGTTTATTTATGTAATCTATATCTGCCAAGTTTTTTACTAATCTAATAGGGCGTTGTTTGATAGAGCTCCAGATTCTAAAATTAATAAAGCTAGAATGAAGCACTTGAAGTTGGTTATACTTTGCTCCACCATTCCAATTCATTTTTATAAAGTGCTCCCAGTAGAATCTATTTCTTAGAAAAAAATATTTGGCTTGCCTCTAGCTTCATAGGACAAAGAAGTTGGAACTAGAGTTATGTCAAACACACCATGTACATATTGAATTGTTTAAGGGGTTGTATAACTGTTTTTAGAATTTAAAGCCGAAACAAACGATCTATATTATTGTAAGAATCAGTAGTTACCTGATTTGAAAATAAATTAGAATCTAAAAGTGTATACTTACTACAAATTTCTAACAACTAAAAGCTGAGTTACTAAGGGGGCGTTTGGATCCAGGGGCTAAATTTTAGCCCATGTCACATCGGATGTTTCGACATTAATTTAAAGGACTAAATGTGAACTAATTATAAAAATAATTACAGAATCGGAAACTAAATTGCGAGACAAATTTTTAAAGCCTAATTAATCCATAATTAGAAAATGTTTATTGTAGCATCACATTGTCAAATCATGGTGTAATTAGGCTCATTAGATTCGTCTCGTGAATAATCCTCCGACTATGAATGAGTTTTGTAAATAGTCTACATTTAATACTCTAAAATAATATTTAAACATTGGATGTGACATAACCCTTGATCTAAACACCCCCTAAAACAAGACGAAGCTGGAGTGAGTCGACGTAGTAGAAAGCTAGGTAGCTTTATGGATCATGAAGTAGCGCGCGCGTGCGTTCCCACCTCGGCCTTGTCAAACAATTCAACGGAAGGAACAAGAGTTTTCGTAATGACTCGTGCGTCCATAGGAGAAAACCGCTATCTCGTCGTGCATTCATTTGCACGGTCGTTTTCGTTAATTGGTATCTACCCGAACTGCAATTTTAAATTTTAAATTTTGGAACCTAACCATCGGAATTGGTTTATGGGTTTCAACTTTCGTCGTTTTCTTTTTTTTTTATCCATGGCTTTTAGTTTTTGTTGCTAGTTTAGATAATCTTTGTTGTCCGGTGTGAATAGCAAGGTCGTTGTATACATCACTAGTCACAATTATATCTATTTTTGCATGAAAAATATATATCGTGCGACTCGTGTGATTTGAACCCATAACCTCTCTCGTCACTTATTAATCGTCTCACCTATATACAAGCAAGTTTTGATTGAGTCAGTACAAATTTATTCTCTTAACCCTTTATGTCCGAAGGTGATTTCAAACAAAAAACATGGTAAACCATATATTTTAAAATTTTAAATTCAAAAATTGTACCTTATATTTCTACATCAAGATGTCTTCAAATCAAAATCCTTTCAATTATAAAATTATATATTTCACCTGGGCCAGCTCTAGGGTGGGGCCAACGGTGCCACCATCCCAGACCCCCACTTTCTGACGGCCCCCTTATATATATAGTGTATATGTCTATGTATGTATAAATATGTATGTGTATATGATTTAGATTATGGAATATCAAATATGGAGACAATTGATTTTGAAAATTGAATCACCATAAAAAATGTTTTTTCTTCCTTCCAAACCTCCCAGACCGTTTTTCGTCGTCACCTATCACTCGCGGGCCTACCACCAGTGGCGGACCCAGAATTTTTATAATGGGGGTGCAAAAAAATAATACAAAGCACATATATAATTTAACAAAAATTAGACAATTACAATTACAGAAATAATATAGCTGAAACATACTCAATCTACATAGGCAATCATAATTACAAAAATATAAGAAGATAAAAATAGAAATCAAACTTCCATGGCCATCATAAACATTAAAGAATAATGTTAAATTGGTATTAAGATTTATGATAGTTGCAAACTAGATAATAAGAAGGTACATGTTACTTATAAATTAGTCATACATTTTATTGAAACTATTCTTTTGTCTTAAATAATAATGCAAGAGTACTCACAACATTTTCCATTTTCTCATTTCATCACTGACAAGTTTACCCAACATACTTAATTTTGTCGCTCTTTTTCATAAGTGAACTTTAATCTTATAGGAAGGGTGTTATCCATTGCCCAGTTTGCTTTCATAAAAATTTGTAACACCAATACAATCATCTTATCGATAAAGTTTGACAAAATATGAAATACACCTAAAAACATATATATGTGTATATATATAAAAAAATTTCTGAAAATTTTGGGGGTACAACTGTACCCCCTTGCTCCATGGTAGGTCCGCCCATGCCTACCACCCACGGTAGTATAGCTTGCCTGATCCTGCCATTCCTACAATCCCGCGTCAGCATGGCTAAGGTCTGAGTGGCTCTATGCGACACGCTTGACCTATTAGCTATCGTCTATCGTCGACCATTGTACTAACAGTAGGGCGACATTGTGTCATCGCTTGCTTGTGATCCTGTCTTCAGTCTTCATGTTGATTTCAAAAGCATCTCACGTAAAAATGAGTAGATTATTTTGTGATTACTACATTTTTATTGCAAAAAATGAGTAGATTATTTGTTATTACTGCATTTTTGATTTTGCAATTTTCCCGATTGAATTAAGAACTAAGTAGATTAGATATTTAGATTTTAGAATTCAGTTTAAATTTTGTTGTAGACATGTAATATGATTTAGTTTAAATGTTGTGGTGCATATTTTTTATATTTTAACATAATCATATTATTTTAAAATATGTTTCGAGCAGTAAAAAAATAAAAGAATAAGAGAAATGAATAAATGAATTGATACAATTACAAAGAGGATCTGTTGATAATTTTTTTAAGAACAATATAAGCACTTCAGAAAATCCATATAGGTTAGATAGGTTGGCGATAGTTTTATGGAAGAATATTTTTGAGGTAATTTAATATGCACAAACTATTCTATTGTTGGATATACATGGGTTTGTCCCATTTTGATTTATTCAATAATACGTTAAATGCAAAGGCCAACAATAATGCTACGGTGCACTAAAACTTTTAGTCCCATATTGAATGTTCACATGTCTTTGCTCAACTTAAATAGATGGACTGATTGTGTGTCTATTGAGAAGTTGAGACAGGCTAAGGGCGTACGCGGCGACGGTAATGGAACCGTGTTTTTCCACTGTGTCGCGCCACCCTAAAATACTGCGATGACTGTTGGCCTTCCGTCTCCCCATTCATGAGAGAGCTTAATTGCGGAGACCGTTGGCCTTCCGTCTCCCCATTCATGAGGTGACCGTTGGCCTTTCATCTCCCCATTCATGAACAAGCTTAATTGTGGAGACCGTTGGTCTTCCGTCTTCCTCTGTATGAGAGCTATATAAAGGGGGCAGTAGCTGGACAGAACGTTTCATCCTTCCTTCTTCTTCCTTGCGTCGTTGCCTCAAACCAGCCCCGTCCCAACCTTTTGCGCGCACAGAGAGTTGGGAGAGCAGGCCTCCGAAGCCACGCCCGTGATCGAGACACCTGCCGGGTGTGCGGGCGATCAGGTTTTTGGGGAGCGTCTTCGCGACTGCTCGCTCCATCCTGGTGGTCGTGGTTGCTGCACACGCCATCGTCTTCCTCCCGGTGCCCGTTCGTGGGACTGCACTGCGAACAACGTCCTGCATCAAGCCCTGATCGACTACATCAAGCAACACGTTATGACGACTAACGTGAATGGAGAAACCGGTGCTTTGAGCATGGGTCCCTCCGCTGGGTACATCCTAGCAACCTTTGTGTTCTATTTCTTTAACTATATCATCTTGTGTTTGATGATAAATATGTTTCAAGCTACTGCTATTTATGTCGTCATAATAATCGCATGCTATTTATGGATTAAATTTAACATGAAAATGCCTAAATTCTTAACAATCCAAAAACCTGATATTAGGCATTTTTCTGTTAGTGGTTTTGCTGCTGCATTGAAGCCGAATGCTTTTGACGGTACATGCTATAAGAGATGGCACAGTAAGATGGTCTTATGGTTGACGGCTATGAACTGTTTTCACGTGGCACAAGGCAAGCCTGGGGATTTGGCCCCAGGAAGTTCTGAGGAAGAGACATTTGATGCGTCTCCTCAAGGACAGGCCTTTAAGGTTGCTGATAACCTTTTCAGAGGTGCCGTGATCAGTGCAATTGCTGAAAAATACCAGGACTCTTACCTAACCTTCAAAACTGGCAAAGAGTTATGGGATGCGCTTGAGGCAAAGTTCGGTGTTTCTGATGCTGGTAGTGAGCTGTATGTGATGGAGCAGTTCTACGACTACAAGATGGCTGAAAACCGTCCTGTAGTCGAACAAGCTCATGAGATACAGGCTCTAGCAAAAGAACTCGAACAGTTTCCCTGTGTGCTACCTGACAAGTTTGTGGCCGGCGGTATTATCGCCAAGTTGCCACCTTCTTGGAGGGATTTTGCTACCTCTCTAAAGCACAAGAGACAAGAGTTCACCGTGGCTGAACTCATTGGTACTCTTGATGTTGAGGAGAGGGCGAGGGCAAAGGACACACGCGGGAAAGGAATTGAGTCTTCTAGTGCCAATATGGTGTAGAAGAAAAATTCCAATAATGCATCTCGTAACAAGAAGAAGAAGAACAAGCAAGAGAACGTAAAGCCTAAACAAACATCCACATTTAAGAAGAAAAAGGGCAACAAAGAAGGTGGATGCTTTGTTTGCGGGAGCACTGAGCATTGGGCGAGTGCGTGCCCAGACCGCAAATTTAAGCATGAGAAGAAATCAGCTAACATGGTGATATGTGAGACCGGTGAAGGAACACCAGGGTATGGTAATTATTTACCTACTGTTCTTTCAGTTTGTCATTCGCCTGAATGGTGGATTGACACCGGTGCTAATATTCATGTGTGTGCTGATATTTCTTTGTTTTCTTCTTATCAGGTCGGCGGGACTAGATCCTTGCTGATGGGAAACAGATCATCTGCGCGTGTTCTTGGTGTTGGTACGGTCATTCTGAAGTTTACTTCGGGAAAGACGATGTCATTGAAGAACGTGCAGCATGTCCCCTCCATCAAAAAGAATCTAGTTAGCGGATCTCAAGTGTGTCGAGATGGTTATAAACTCATGTTTGAATCCAATAAGTGTGTACTTTCGAAGTATGGTACATTTGTTGGTAAAGGTTATGACTGCGGAGGCTTGTTCCGTTTATCGTTGCATGATGTGTGTAATAATAATGTGAACAATGTTATTTCGAATGAGTCGAATATTTGGCATTCACGACTATGTCATGTTAACTTTGGTGTTCTATCGCGGTTAGCAAAGTTAAATTTAATCCCAAAATTTGATTTAGTCAAAACTTCTAAGTGTCATGTGTGTGTGCAATCTAAGCAACCTCGCAAGCCTCACAAGGCCGCGGAGGCGAGGAACTTGGCACCGCTGGATTTAATTCATTCTGATTTATGTGAGATGAACGGAATATTGACTAAAGGTGGCAAACGTTATTTTATCACATTTATAGATGACTCCACTAGATTTTGTTATGTGTATTTGTTAAAATCAAAAGATGAAGCGTTGTATTATTTTAAAACTTATAAAGCTAAAGTTGAGAACCAACTTGAGAGGAAAATTAAACGGTTACGGTCTGATCGCGGTGGAGAGTATTTTTCAAGAGAATTTTCTGATTTTTGTGCAGAACACGGGATTATTCATGAGAGGACACCGCCATATTCCCCACAATCCAATGGGATTGCCGAAAGAAAGAACCGTACTCTAACTGATTTGGTTAATGCCATGTTAGAGACTTCGGGTCTATCTAAGGAATGGTGGGGTGAGGCGATTTTGACTGCATGTCATGTCCTGAATAAAGTTCCCACAAAAGACAAAGAAATTACACCATTCGAGGAATGGGAAAAGAAAAAGTTAAATCTCTCATATTTGCGTACTTGGGGTTGTTTGGCCAAAGTGAATGTGCCAATTAACAAAAAGCGCAAATTAGGATCTAAAACTGTTGATTGTATTTTCCTTGGTTATGCTTTCCACAGCGTTGGATATAGGTTTTTAATCATAAATTCTGGGGTACCAGACATGCTAGTTGGCACAATCATGGAATCCAGAGACGCTACATTTTTTGAGAGTGATTTTCCTATGAAAATTACACATGACACATCTAGCACTGAACCTGAAATACCCCATGAGCATTTTATTCCGATAGAACATATTGAGGAACCTCATATGAATAATTATGACGAGGATGACAGTATAACAACTCGAAAGAGTAAGAGACAAAGGATTGCAAAATCTTTTGGTGATGATTATATTGTGTACCTTGTGGATGACACACCAAGAACTATTGAAGAGGCATATTCTTCTCCTGATGCTGACTTGTGGAAGGAAGCAATAAGGAGTGAGATGGATTCTATTATGTCTAATAGTACTTGGAAGTCGTTAAACGTCCCTATGGGTGCAAACCCATTGGAAGTAAATGGGTGTTCAAGAAAAAGCTTAGGCCTGATGGTACGATTGAGAGGTACAAGGCAAGGCTTGTGATTAAAGGCTATTCACAGAGGGAAGGTGAAGATTTCTTTGATACATATTCACCGGTGGCTAGATTGACCACGATTCGGGTGTTACTTTCCTTGGCTGCCTCTCATGGTCTTCTCGTCCATCAGATGGACGTTAAAACAGCTTTCCTGAATGGAGAGTTAGATGAGGAGATCTACATGGAGCAGCCTGCGGGGTTTGTAGCAAATGGTCAAGAAGGCATGGTGTGTAAATTATTGAAATCATTATACGGTCTTAAACAAGCACCCAAGCAATGGCATGAAAAGTTTGATAAAACTTTGACATCTGTCGGTTTTGTTGTGAACGAAGCAGATAAATGTGTTTATTATCGGTATGGTAGGGGCGAGGGAGTTATCTTGTGTCTTTATATTGACGACATACTGATTTTTGGCACTAGCTTTGACATGATCAAGGAAGTGAAGGACTTTTTGTCCAATAATTTTGAGATGAAAGATTTGGGAGAAGCTGATGTTATTCTTAACATTAAGCTATTGAGAGAAGGCAATGGTGGGATCACACTTGTGCAGTCCCATTATGTGGAAAAGGTTTTGAGTCGCTTTGGGTTTAGCGAATGTGAACCTGCTCCTACGCCTTATGATCCTAGCAAGAAATTGAGGAAAAATCGGAGAATAGCTAAGGATCAATTAAAATATTCCCAAATAATTGGTTCGCTCATGTATTTGGCTAGCGCTACGAGGCCTGACATCTCGTTTGCTGTGAGCAAACTCAGCCGGTTTGTGTCAAATCCGGGAGATGATCATTGGCGTGCTCTTGAGAGAGTATTGTGCTATCTAAAAGGGACAATGAGCTTTGGCATTCACTATACCGGGTACCCGAGGGTACTGGAGGGTTATTGTGATGCAAACTGGATATCTGATGCTGATGAGATATATGCCACAAGTGGATATGTGTTCTCACTAGGTGGTGGTGCTGTTTCCTGGAAGTCTTGCAAGCAGACCATTTTAACGAGGTCAACTATGGAAGCAGAACTCACAGCGTTGGACACCGCCTCGGTTGAGGCTGAGTGGCTTCGTGAACTCCTTATGGATTTACCGGTGGTTGAAAAACCCGTGCCGGCTATTTCTATGAACTGTGATAATCAGACCGTGATTATTAAGGTGAACAGTTCTAAGGATAACATGAAGTCGACTAGGCACATAAAGAGGCGTTTGAAATCTGTCAGAAAAATGAGAAACTCCGGAGTGATAGCGTTGGACTATATCCATACGTCTAAAAATCTGGCAGATCAATTTACTAAGGGACTATCACGCAATGTGATAGATATTGCATCGAGTGAGATGGGCTTGAGACCCACTTGAAGTCTATCATGGTGGTAACCTATTCTTTGTGATCGGAGATCCCGTGAATTAGAATGGTGAAACAAGCTAGTGGTAGACTGAGAGGAAAGACCCTTAACAAGGTCCATTTCAGATGTATTTCTTTCCTAGCTGTATGGCAGGTTGGTGTTTTCACCTTAATGTGTTCCAAGTGGCTTGTTGAAGCAAAGATGTTGTCCTACAGAACATTTTTTGAGGAACACACCTATATGAGTTCAACTGCTAGTCACAGTTTACGAGATTTGGACAATCTCTAGATACTCATAAAAGGCCCTGGAGTGTGACTTATATGCTCCAACCAGAGGGGATGCGTTTGGCAACCTAGTATCAGTAAATGACTTGGATAAAACTTATTACACATAAAACTGTCAATTCAAGGCATAGTCCATTGTACAGTTGTGAATAAGTGTAGTCTTTGCTCTAGGTGGATGTTCAACTTAACAGTCTCCACCGAAACACTGGTATATTAAACGCTTGAAAGACGAGAGCATTTCTGTGGCTTCGCATTGGTGGGGATTGTTGGATATACATGGGTTTGTCCCATTTTGATTTATTCAATAATACGTTAAATGCAAAGGCCAACAATAATGCTACGGTGCACTAAAACTTTTAGTCCCATATTGAATGTTCACATGTCTTTGCTCAACTTAAATAGATGGACTGATTGTGTGTCTATTGAGAAGTTGAGACAGGCTAAGGGCGTACGCGGCGACGGTAATGGAACCGTGTTTTTCCACTGTGTCGCGCCACCCTAAAATACTGCGATGACTGTTGGCCTTCCGTCTCCCCATTCATGAGAGAGCTTAATTGCGGAGACCGTTGGCCTTCCGTCTCCCCATTCATGAGGTGACCGTTGGCCTTTCATCTCCCCATTTATGAGCAAGCTTAATTGTGGAGACCGTTGGTCTTCCGTCTTCCTCTGTATGAGAGCTATATAAAGGGGGCAGTAGCTGGACAGAACGTTTCATCCTTCCTTCTTCTTCCTTGCGTCGTTGCCTCAAACCAGCCCCGTCCCAACCTTTTGCGCGCACAGAGAGTTGGGAGAGCAGGCCTCCGAAGCCACGCCCGTGATCGAGACACCTGCCGGGTGTGCGGGCGATCAGGTTTTTGGGGAGCGTCTTCGCGACTGCTCGCTCCATCCTGGTGGTCGTGGTTGCTGCACACGCCATCGTCTTCCTCCCGGTGCCCGTTCGTGGGACTGCACTGCGAACAACGTCCTGCATCAAGCCCTGATCGACTACATCAAGCAACACGTTATGACGACTAACGTGAATGGAGAAACCGGTGCTTTGAGCATGGGTCCCTCCGCTGGGTACATCCTAGCAACCTTTGTGTTCTATTTCTTTAACTATATCATCTTGTGTTTGATGATAAATATGTTTCAAGCTACTGCTATTTATGTCGTCATAATAATCGCATGCTATTTATGGATTAAATTTAACATGAAAATGCCTAAATTCTTAACATCTATAGCAATACTATTTTAAAATATATTTTAATTATGTATATAGAAAAGACCCCTAAATCTTAGCTCGCCCCGACCTCCTAAATCTCCGAACCCTCTGCCCTGATTTCACCGAGATCTACATGTTTTACATAAAACTTGTCTCCATTCGACTGTATAAAAAATAATATTTCGAATATATGAGATACAATGGGCCAGTTCGGAAGATCGATCACTTGTGTCACCCAGGTCTCAAATATTTGTACTCCCTCCGGTGTACAAATATTAGTCGTTTAGACAAAATTACATATACCAAGGTGATATTAAATAAAGTTACAAGGGTTGTCTCAATTGGTTATGGAGCCTAAATTTTAGTGGTGCTACCCAAGTTCAACTCCCAATGGCCACATCTTATTTGGCAGCAATGCTTCGATTAACGGGATGACTAATATTTGTACACTCTCAATAAGAACCAAAACGACAATTATTTGTACACCGGAGGGAGTAAGCTTTAAAATTTGTACTCTCACAAGGTCGGGAAGGCAGTGGGCCAACAGACGAAGACGAAGAGGATGGTGAAGACAGTGGAAAGCAGGAGCAAAGTCTCGATCGGTGACATCTGTAGGTATAAATAAATACATTAATAAAAAAATCAGGTACCGTGGATTGACTATTGACTTGGCCATTGCCAGTCTCAACAGTGTCGACGTGCCCATCGCGCACGCGTGGACTTGGTCCGCGGTCTGCCGCCCAGAGCTCCAGCTCCCCCCGCCGACTCACCAAGTCTCGTAGACTTTGTCGTGGAGTAGACCAGGTGACCCAACTGAGCCCCGCTGGCGGCTGGCCTACATGTGGACAGTGGACCTAAGTCACTCAGTCGTCTCTTCGCTTCCGCCACCATTAGGATATAACAAGTGAGACGCTAGCTCAGCTCAGCTCAGCTCAGCCGTCGCCGTCGTCGAGCATCGTTCGAGATGGAAGGGAAGGCCGTCCCCGCCCTGTTGCTCCTGCTGCTCCCCGTGGTGCTCCTCCTACAGCCGCCGCGGGCGCTCGCCGAGAATCTCTCCGTCGGCGTCCTCGACATCGACATCGCCGCCTCCTGGTCCCGACTCCTCGACCTCCTCACACGGGGGAACATCATCCTGCTCTGCAACGCCATCCTCCTCATCGTGCTCTGGGACGCCGGTATCCTCGCCTCCCCAGCTCACTACCACGGCGGCAGAAGCAGCGTCGCCGCCGCCGACTCACCTGTCGCCGCGAGTGCTTCTGCTTCCTCTCGGACGCGCCGCCGGCTGCCCAAGGAACCGAATGCCATTGTCGTTTGGCGCCGGATCGAGGACTCCGCAGGCGCAGGCGCAGGCGCGGCGGACAATGTCGACAGAAGCGACGTAGCACTCAACAGTCGCCTCAGGCATCGGCTGCACCGCCCCGAGCAGGCGACACGCGCCCTGCGGCGAACGGAGGAGGAGAAGCAGAGATCTGAAGTAGAGATCGCCATGGCGGAGAGCAAGAGCTCCTCCTTTTCCAATTCCGTGACGACATCGGACACGATGTCGCCACGCGCACTGCCGCCGACAGGAGCGCCAAAGCAGAGCTCTGCATGCCTAGACTACCCCGACGACCAGCATGCCGCTGCCGCTGCTGCTGCAGGAGAGGTTGCCATGGCGGATGATCACGAGAGCTCCCTCTGTTCCGAACCTGATCACTCCGCCGGCCCGGACACAGACGGAATATGTGAGGACGAAGCCCCCGATCAATTCGCCGACGACGTGGACGACATGAACAGGAGGTTCGAGGAGTTCATCGCCAACACCAGGAGGAAGATGCTGCTGGAGAGCATGCAGCTAGTGCTCGAGGTGTAACGAATATTAACTCTTTTTTTCGAACGAAAAAGGTCTGACGACGCACGTACTCGCTACCTGGTCCTACTAGTTGATTAGATGGATCATGTATGATCAATGTACAAACTTATAAAAGTATTCACAATGAGGTTTTATGGGATGTTTCATAGTATTAATTATCATGTCACATCATATTTTTGCTTACATAACATTTAATTAATAAAAAAAGAGAAAGAAAAGTAGTGTCATCACCATGACATGGTGTTAACCCGTTTTCAAGACGGATAAAACAAAATGAAACAACCATTAAAAACTAAATCATTTCATCAGAGAGAGGGTATTTCATGAGAGCTAGTTGCATTTAATTACATTGATTAACCTAGGAAATAGTGAAATGAAACTCTCCACTAAAAAAAGATATTTCATTTAGTTGTAAAGCTAATGTGACATTTTAGAAAACAGTTCTATGAAACTCACTATTATGAACAGCCTAATCCCTCCATTTTCCGTCTTCTTTTCTTCACTTTTTTCAGTTCCAGATTTGTTCAGTGGAAGCTCAACGAAAGAAACCGCCTATTAATTTCGCCTTTCAAAAGTCTCGTCACTCAGATGCTTCAAATTAAATCAAAACCTAGAGAAAACAAGATTAGTCGGGCGAGAACGAATAGAATCGTCCCAATAAAACTACCTTCCTTTCAAAATATAAAATATTGATGTTAGTTGTTTTTACTATATATATCATCCATAATGATAACAAAAAAAATTATTTTAACTATATGATATGTGTAACACTAAGCCTTAATGATTTAACTTAATTATTAATTGAAATTTAAATAGTATTTTTTCTTAAATTTATAGACTTATTTTTTTGGAAATGTGGTAGTATAGAGAGTTGTCCGAGGGTTCCTACAAATAAATTAAAATAAAGTAAACAAACCAATTCTCTCATCTCAATAAAACAAAATATTGCACCATTAATTACAATGTTTACTTGTGCATTTGTAGTGGATTACTCGGTTGATGACATATAGTTAGTCGGCAGGTCGTAATCGTTGTAGACCTTAGAATTAATGACAATAGCAGCACAGTCGCCGTCGCGAATTGGATAGAGCCCGGGAGACAACGAGACATGCATGAATCCAACTTAAATAAGTTTGTTTGATTAAGTCGCGGCTTTTTAAAATCAGATATGAATTGTGAACTATCTAAATGTAAAAGCTAATGCAAGTGGAGAGTGAAAACAAATAAACTAATAAAGGGGGTGTTTGGTTAATTTTGGGGGCCCGGGCAAAATAAATTTATGTACCCTTGTATATAACGATAATATAATATTTTAATATAAAAATATAAGATTTTTTAGACGATTACGTAATAGATTGGTTGAGTTGTAGTTATATTGCATATATACGCCATAGCTAATATGTTGGTTCATGGAAATCATGCCCAGTAATCATAAAAGGATTGATGTATATATGTAGGAAACTAACAACCAAGATTACACGGATATTGCTAACCATATATATGAATATTGCTAACATAATATGTATATATAGGAAATTTAACTAATACACAATTAAAATATATTAGAAATAATATTCATATAAAATAATATGTATATATTAGATTACCTTAAAATAAAAGATCACCAAGACGTTGACCTATGCGAGTCTATGAAAAGAGGGATGTATCGTACACGTATATGTACATATACATGGGTAGACCTAAGATTTTACCAATAGATATATCAGCATCAAAATCTATATACGTAATTCGGTAAAAATATTTTTCCAATTTAGTAAATAATTATTAAATTTCTACCATACTTTTATTGTTTATAATTGGATAAATAATTATTATTTTTTACTAGAATAGTTTTGTTCCTCAAACGGACGAAAAAAGGAAAGGAAAAAATCCTTGAACTATTTACCTATACATTGGTAGACCTAAGATTTTACTAATGGATTTATCATATTAAAATCTCTATATGCAATTCGGTAAAAATATTTTTTTCTAATTGAGTAAATAATTATTAAATTTATGTCATAAATTATTTTTGTAATAACACAAATAATTATTAATTTTTATTAGAATAGTTTTTGTTCCTCAAACAGATGAATAACAAAAAATAAAAGGAAAAATCATTGAATTATTCAAAACCACTAGGGATTGAACCCAAAACCTTATATTTAAATGGCATTAACTTAAACATTGCACCACTAAATATTTTTATAGTCTAAATACTATTTTATTTTTTTACTATATCCTTGACATGTATATATGTATAGGGGCCCTTCGGGCTCGGGGGCCCGGGGCGGCCGCACTGCCGGCCCCCTCAGGGTCAGCCCTGGTTTGGTTCTTTAGTCCTAAATTTTAGTTCCGTCACATCAGATATTTAGATGTTATTTTAGAGTATTAAATGTAGACTATTTATAAAACCTATTTCATAATCGGTGGATTATTCGTGAGACAAATCTAATTAGTCTAATTACGCCATGATTTGACAATGTGATGCTACAGTAAACATTTGCTAATCATGGATTAATTAGGCTTCAAAAAAATGTCTCGTGAATAATCCTCCGATTCTGTAATTATTTTTATAATCAGTTTAAATTTAATCCTTTAAATTGATGTCCAAACATCTGATATGACACGTACTAAACTTTAGTTTAGGAACCAAACACCACCTAATATCACTTATATACATCACGATCGAGAAATTATTAACAAGTAACTTTAAGGTCATTTTTTATTGTAGTGGGTTAAGAATCTATCAAATCAGAGTCTAGTCATTTTTTATTTTTTATTTTATCAAGCTTGGAAGAACATGATGTTTGATTGCTTGTTATGAATCTGTATTGTTAGGTTATATTATTTGGTATTTTCAGATGAGAAGCTAATGAAAAATCTCAATCAAACACGCACGTACTAACTGATGTGCTAAATACGGAAAGCTGGAGACGCATCATTAGAAAATGATTAATTAGGAATCAACTATTCAAAATTTAAAATGGATCACTCTTCATTTTAAAAAAAATTATATATATATATATTTATATATTTAAAAAATAATATTATCTAGATTCGAAGAGCCCCGGACTGTTTTTCTTTTATATTGAACAGGGCTCCTGCATTTTCATTCCAAATTAAAATTAAAACAGTTAAAGCTACTGAGAGAGACTTATACTGGAGGTAGACATGTTTTAGCATTATGTTTTTTTGTTTGAGAGAAAAAAACCTGCCGGTGTAATTAGAAAGAGATTTTATAGATCTACGGAGTATTTAACTTTTTTCATAACATTTGATATTTCTTTTTATTTAAAAAATTTATGCAAATATGTAAAAATATAAATTATGCTCGAAGGATATTCAATAATAAAATAAATTATAATAAAATAAATGATATTTAAAAAATTGAATAAAATCAAATAGTTAGAAATCAACAACTCAATTAAAAGTTAACAGAGATAGTATTACGGCCTTGACAATTTAGCAAGGCAACTGCACTGCAGATACAAATTCTCTTCTTTGCTATGAAGCAAGGATAATAAAAGATTATTTAACTTTAGATATATTATCAAAAACTATTCAACTTTGAGACATATAGTCAATTTCCCCAACAATTTTATGGTAACACCCTCAATACTTAGGGGTTGTTTGGATGATAGGAGTTAAAATTTAGCCCCTATCACATTAGATATTCGGATGCTAATTAGAAAGAGTAAACATGAGTTGATTAAAAAAATAATTGCAGAACTCCTAGGCTAATTTGTGAGACGAATTTACTAAGCCTAATTAATCCATCATTAACACATTGGTACCGTAGCACCACATTGTCAAATCATGGATTAATTAAGTTTAATAGATTCGTCTCGCAAATTAGCTTAGAGGTTGTGCAGGGGCTAAAGTTTTAAAGTTTAGCACTTGATTGTCAAACATGGCTTAATTGCTGAGCGTAGAAACATTGTACAAAGTCAAAATCTTAGACAAATTGAAACCAAACAAATAAAACCGTAGGCGTAGCTGCTTCCATCATCATACATACGTACATACGACAAGATGAAAACCTTAAAGTACGTGACACACATGGACCTACCATATCTTTCTTCAGCTTTACACATGACACTAACCACTCTAGCTCCAGCAAACGGACCCTTTTTTTTTGTTGTTTTTGTTTTGTCACACAAGGAGATTGGAGAAGGAGAAGGAAGCCCAGCCCATGATCGATCATGGCTTCACCGGTGGATTCTTCACATGACGCTACAGCCGGCGGCCGGCTCCTCGTCGTAGTACTGTGGCTGGTACGGGCTCCTGCCGTATCCGTACGACAACGGCGGCGGGCCGTACCCGCCGCCGTAGTAGCCGCCTGCCGGCTGGGCCCACCCACTTCCGTAGGCCGGGACGCTGTGCCCCCACTCCGGCGCCGGCGCCGGCCAGATGGACGGTGTGGCCGCTGCCTGAACGGCCGTCATCGGCATGGGTACGGGCGCCATCGTCGCCATGGGCATGGACAGCCCGACGCGGGGGGCCTCCAGCCGCGAGACGTCGGCGGCGGCGGCGGGTTTGGGGGTGACCACCTTAGGCTTCCTGTCCTGGTGGTTGTGGTGGTGGTTGTCGTCGTCGTCCGCCAGGTCGAACTTGACGTGCTTCTTGATTATCTCCGGCTTTCCGCCGCCGCCGCCGCTGTCCTTCCCGGCGGGCTTGTTTGCGGGCGCCTTGGCGGCGGGCTTGGCGTTGTTCCCTCTGACGACGCGTATGTCGGTGATGACCTTGCCGGCGCTGGAGGAGAGCCTGTCGGAGACCTCCTCGGCGTCGAACGGCCCGGACACCGTCACCGTGTTGCTCTTCTCGTCGTAGGAGATAGTCTTGATGCTTGCTTTATCTGTCCCCACAGCCATATATACATATTACATAGGCAGAGATCAGTACGTTCATGGATCAAGATTAACTTTTTCTTACAACAATCTTCACATTAATTAAATCTACATGCTATGTACCATTACTAGTTGCTAATGAGAAAGCAGTGATTTGTAATCAAGTAACCTTGGAGCTTGCAGAGGACCCTTCTGATCTTCTTGTAGCACCTGTCACACTCAAGGTCCACCGTCATCACAATTGTAGCCATCTAAGGTGAGGTGAGGTCACCAAGCAGACAAAACTTGTAAGAGATGCAGCACTAGCTGATGCAAAAATAAATCTTGTGTGTAATCACTTCAAAAAAACCACATAACATTACTAACAAGAAACATGTTAAGCCTTAATTGTAAATGACTTAAAACAACAGTGTGGCCTTGGAGATGTTTGCAAGTAGAGATTTATTCAAGAGTACACATCAGAATCCCCAGTACTTGCAGTGTCCCCTGATGTACACCAGTTAGGTCATGTGTCAATTTATCTTTGAAAGCACAGAAAAAGTGTTGGTTTGCTTGGCCTCTACTTCACGCCCCCACGCTCCATTACTGGAGAGGGAGCACGGAGCTGTCCCAACAAAAAAGGCACGCACCATACTTGCTAACTTGCACCTGAAGCTTCAAATTTTGCACTGGAATTGGAACTCGAGTAGTCGAAATGCAAACACAGTAGAATTCGACGAGATATCGTACCAAATCACTACACACGTATGATCCATACATCGAAGAACAGCTAGTAGAACAAGAAGATATGATCGAGCTAGGAATTATATACTATACCTAGCTAGCTCAATTTGGAGATTTGGAGCTAGCAGATTACGCGCGGCCGGTGTAAATTTGCAGGAAATGAACCAAGAGATGGATCGGAGAAGCCAAAGAAGAAAGGCAATTAAGCAATATATATATGCAGAGCTAGCTCAGATGGAATTGAAGGAACGTTACGTTACCTTGTCTGCCATGGAAGCTGCAGGCTCCAAGCTTTTGCTGCCGTTGTTGGGGAGAGGAGGAAATGGGGGGCTCGCTTTTAAACCTGCAGAGAGATAGCAGTTAACACTGCAGCACAGCACGCGGCCGCGCACCATTACACTAGCTATCAACTATTCACAAATAGGAGTTATATAAGGAGTTTTGCAATATTAATTACCATAACATATTAGATTTTTTGCTAACATGACATTCAATTAATGAGGGAAAGAAAAAGAAGTAGTGTTATCACCATGACATTATGTTAACCCGTTTCCAAGACGGATGAAACGAAATAAAACGTCCATTGAGAGCCAAATCGTTTCATCAGAGAGAAAATATTTCATGAGAGCTAGTTGCATTTAATTACACTGGTTAGCCTAGGAAATAGTGAAATGAAACTCTCCACTGAGAGAGGGTATTTCATTTAGTTGCAAAGCTGACGTAAACTTCTAGAAAACAGTGTTATGAAACCCACCATTGCGAATAGACTAGTATCATCTTATCTTTTCACGGACATTCATACCCTATAATTAATATATTCTGGTAACTAGTCCTCGTACCGTTTCTTAAAAAAGATTAGTTTACTCTAATTAAGCACTCCATAAAGTTTAGAACTGCCCTTGCATTGAAATGGAAGATGTCTAAAAATATTGTTTTATAGTGAAGCAGGCTTATATCAACGCGCTAAGCCATAGATACGCAAGCAAGATCGCCTGTGTCACTGCTACAATCAAATTAAACCCATGTTTAATTATTAACCGAAAGAATTACTCGATCATTTGTAACAATTAAACCCATGTTTAATTATTTAATACAGTCAAATTAAATACAATGGTGCACAGAGACAAGCACGCCGAGAAACTGGAAAAGTCCGTATGCTTAAATCACCGGGTACTACACACTCTGAATAATTAAACTCCTCGCAAAAAGAAAAAAAGAAAAAGAACAATAAAAAAAACGGAAGAAAGAGCAGTGGACGCAATATTACGCAGGCAGCTTTCACGGGTTGGGTGGTGTGGTTGTTGGGCTGTACATACTGTACTAATTTATTATTAGTGCACCGATCTGTCCAGCTTTATCGGTAAGATTAATTAACTTGTTAGCTATCTGCCCCTTAATACAGCACTTAAAAAGATTCGATTTTTATCTCAATGTGTTGGATTTAGAGTTTCCATCGACCTCCGTTTATTAAGTTTTATTCTCGTTCTACCTCACCAACCTGGTTGAATCGCCTCCCACATCTCTCGGTAAACGAGAAACACCGTGATTTTTCTTCGTGTTTTTCTTAGATTTTATTACGAAACGAAGAGAATAATACACGTGTAATGAATTCTAGCGCTAGCTTGTGTCGAAGCCTGACGCAGCATCATACCGATTTGATGTGCTGGTGGCCTTTCGTTGTCGATCGACCCAAAATCAAGCACGAGTTTTTGGGCGGCCGTCGGAGGAATTCGATCGGTTTTAAGCTGTTTCCATCGTTTGAGTTGGAATTTTATGTCTAAACCAATACCACTAGCTAGCTGCATGCATCTCGAACGGAACGGGTCTTGATTAGATGTCACCGACGCTTCATGATAGTCAAGCTATCCAACGCATCAATCTCTTGTGCTGATCGAATAAAGACCGTTACTTGGTATGGTGTGCGCGTGGCTGATCCTTCAATCTCTGATACTACCACGCCTAATGCATGTAAGCTTACTGCTGATGCTTTGGGCTAATTAATAAAATCACCCGGTACGATGCAAATTAAGATGGCTTATTGGTGACGAGACCGTGGAGTGTGTGAAAACTCAGAGGCGCACTAGGAGGAACGACGGAGCCCAATCTTGGGTCTCTCTATCGGTTGCGTGTTCATTGAAATTGTTAGAGGAAAAGCCCCTCTCATGGCTTACATATATAGCATGAGGACCAACAGGAGAGCCGGCCAAGGATTGCATTACAAGAAAGATTAATTCTGTCTATAGCAAGTTCTATCTATAGCAATCCTTGGCTGATACATTCCTTGTTGATTCACGCTACAAACATGGAATCTTTACAATTTTCCTAACAGCCTCCCTCAATCATAACCTTCTTAGGTTAAGATTGGTCTTGAAATTCTCCAGTAGTCTTACTGATAAAGCTTTCGTAAAGCCATCTGCAATTTGATCTCTAGAAGGAATAAATTCAATTTCCAAGAGTCTTTGTGATACTCTTTCCCTGACAAAATGAAAATCAACTTCTATATGTTTAGTTCGAGCATGAAACACTGGATTGGCTGACAAATATTTTGCGCCAAGATTATCACACCACAGTTTTGCAGCCTGTGGACTTTTAACTCCCAATTCTTTCAGCAAAGTCTGTACCCACATCAATTCTGCAGTTGCATTAGCCATAGCTTTGTATTCTGATTCAGTACTAGATCTCGACACCGTAGCTTGTTTGCGTGCACTCCATGATACTAAGTTTGACCCAATAAAGACGGCAAAACCTCCTGTAGATTTTCTATCATCTACATTGCCAGCCCAATCAGCATCTGAGAAAGCACTTACTAGAGTCGACATTGACCGATGTATATTTAATCCCAACTGAGTACATTGTTTTATATACCTCAATATTCTCTTAACAGCAGCCCAATGAACTGTAGTAGGTGCATGAAGAAATTGGCAAACTTTGTTAACCGGAAAAGCTATGTCAGGCCTTGTAAGTGTCAAATACTGTAATGCACCAACTATGCTTCTATACTGAGTAGCATCATCTGGACCCAGAAGAGACCCCTCATGCAAAGATAATTTTTCACTAGTAGACAGTGGTGTACTCATTGATTTGCAATCGACCATACCAGTTTTCTTCAACAAATCATTAGCATACTTATGCTGAGTTAAAACAATTCCATTCCGTACCTTTTTTACTTCAATGCCGAGAAAGTAGTGAAGATCACCTAGATCTTTTAAAGCAAAGTCTTTCTGTAAATCCTTGAGTAGTGCTGATGTGGCTTGATCTGTTGAGCTAGCCACAATGATATCATCCACATAAACAAGAACATACATAGTTGTACCTCCTCTGTTGAAGATAAAAAGGGATGTGTCTGCCCTTGAAGGTTTGAACCCGAGGTCCGCAAGTTTAGTGCTTAATCTCGAATACCAAGCCCTTGGTGCCTGTTTCAATCCATACAAAGCTTTATCCAATTTACAAATGTAATTCTCTTTACCTCGTTCAACAAAGCCGGGAGGTTGTTGCATATATACTTCTTCCTCCAATATGCCATGTAAAAACGCATTATGAACATCAAGCTGTCGTAGACTCCATCCTCTGGAAACAGCAAACGATAGAACAGTACGAATGGTAGCTGCTTTTACCACTGGACTAAAGGTATCCTCGTAATCAAGCCCATACCTTTGTTTAAAACCTTTAGCTACTAGACGAGCTTTATATCTGTCTAGGCTTCCGTCTGCTTTGCGCTTAATTTTGTATACCCATTTGCTGCCTATCACGTTTCTGCCTTTTTGTGGAGGAATTAAGTGCCAAGTTTTATTTTTTATCAAAGCATCATATTCAGTCTGCATAGCCTCTTTCCATTGTGGATCATTTATAGCTTCCTCGACAGTATGTGGTTCAGCAGTAGAAGAAAATAAACTGTACCTAATAGTGCCATCAGTATATACCTTTTCTTTGCGAATTCCACTTTGCAACCTTGTTCGTGGTCTTGTAATTTCCTGAGGAGAATCAACATCTGTAGTCTCTGTAGACTCTACAGGCTCTACACATGATCCTGGGATATCCACATGCGCTAATGGCAAGTGCTCCCCCGCTCGCCAGCCGCTGGTTGGAGAAGCCGCGCGGGCGCTGGTCGCGGTGCCAGACGCGGATTGGCCTGATGTTGAAGACGAATTCGGCACGACAGCAGGCTCGGAGCGGCCTGCAGACGCCTGGGTTGATTCAGATCCCGGAGTGGATTGAGAAGCACTAACAGGACCAGAATTAACCTCAGAACTGTCAATATTTGGTATGTCTCCTGCACTTGCTTCCTGAATTTGGTCCTGATTTTGTTCCTGCGGTACCTCAAGAAGATCATTAGCAATATCAGGTGGATAATTAGTAAATTGGCCTACTAAACGTTCTCCTCCATGAGTCGGATTTGATAGAGTAGGATGAAGGCAATGAATTTCAGAGCGAAGTTTTGCTCCTGCGTTGGGGTGAAGCTTTGAGAAAGGAAACACTGTTTCATCAAAAATCACATCTCGTGAAATATATATACGCCCTGTAGAGACATCTAAACATTTGTATCCTTTGTGAAGAGTGTTGTAGCCAAGAAAAACACATTGTTTAGATCTAAATTGTAACTTGTGGGTATTATATGGGCGAAGATTTGGCCAGCAAGCACAGCCAAAGACTCTCAAGGATGTATAATCTGGCTTCTGTTGAAAGAGAAGTTCCAAAGGTGTTTGATTTCCAATAATTCTACTAGGCGTGCGATTAATTAAGTAGGCTGCAGAGAGAAAAGCTTCATCCCAAAACTTAAGGGGCATGGATGCATGAGCAAGAAGAGAGAGGCCAACTTCTACTATGTGACGATGTTTTCTTTCGGCGGAGCCGTTCTGTTGGTGAGCATGAGGACATGAAACATGATGGGTTATGCCAGCTTTGCTAAAGAATGAATTAAGCTTATGATATTCACCTCCCCAATCAGTTTGCATGGCTAAGATCTTTCTGTTGAAGAGGCGTTCAACTAAAGCTTGGAACTCATGGAATTTTTGAAATACTTCTGACTTAAATTTTAGAAGATAAACCCAAGTAAATTTGCTAAAGTCATCAATAAAGCTCACATAGTATTTCTTTCTACCAACAGATTCCGGCGCATGACCCCAAACATCAGAGAAAACAAGTTCCAATGGATATTTAGAAATACTAGATGAAGTAGGGTAAGGAAGTTGATGACTTTTTCCTTGTTGACAAGCATCACACACTAACTTATTTGAGTTTTCTCCGGAACAAGGGAGATTATTGCTACTAATAACTTGCTTAACAATAAACGAGGACGGATGTCCAAGACGATTGTGCCATCTCGACTCAGATGGCTTGATGACGCTCAAGGCTTGTTTGACTGAAGATGCAGGAAGGGGGTAGAGGCCTTTGTGACACCTTCCTTTAAGAAGAGTGTTCTTCGTTACCTGATCCTTGATTAAAAAGAAATTAGGGTGAAATTCAAGAAAGGCGGAGTTATCAGCAGCAAGACGGTGAACGGAAACAAGATTTTTCTTGGCTTGAGGAACATAGAGAATATTTTTTAGATGAATATCACGACCAGGAGTATGAACGGTAGTGTGACCAATATGACTAATATCCATACCTGTACCATTCGCTGTGTGAATCTGATCTGATCCGTGGTACTTGTTCTTCACCGTCAGCTTCTCCAATTCACTTGTTATGTTGTCGGTGGCACCGGTATCCATGTACCAATTAGTGTCCACCCCGTACGAGTTTGTTGCTGCTGCAGCCAACCTTTGATCTGGAACATAATCTTCGTCGAACCTGTGCCAGCATTCTGCAGCAGTATGTCTTTTCTTGAAGCATACCTGACAGAGCAGTTCTCCATCAGATGACGCCCTTGGGTTGTTGTAGTTGCGGTTGGGGCTGTTGTAACCTCCACCACGTCCTGCACCTTGGCGCTGAAAATTCCCTCCAGGGCTGCCGCGACCACCTGAGTTGCCGCGCCCTCCAAAGGTGTAGCCTCCTCCACGCGATTGGCCTCTGCCACGCATGTTCCTGCCGCGACCACGGCCACGACTAGCAGAATTGGCGGAGCCTCCCTGGTTTCCTCCATACACAAGATCCATACGAGTCTCGAAGCTGAGAAGCTGAGAATAAAACTCACCAAGAGAGATCGGCTCCACACGAGTGCAGAGAGATGTGACAAGGGGATTAAAATCCTCGCCCAATCCAGTGATGATATACTCGATTAATTCTTCATCTTCAAGCGGTCTCCCTGCCGCCCTCATATCGTCGCCTAGAGTCTTCATTTTCCCGAAGTACTCCGCAACGGACGAGCTCCCTTTATGGGTAGTCGCCAAAGCAATCCGTGTATTCACGGTTCGTGCTCGCGTCTGTGACGCAAACATGTCTTCTATGATCTTCCACGCTTCTGCAGCCGTCGCACATGTAGCAACCTGCGAGAGGATGTCTTTTGACAAAGAATTCAGTAGGTAGCTAAGGACCTGTTGATCCGTTGCTTCCCAATCATCTAGTGCCGGGTTCGGCACTGTCACCTCCTTGCCGTCCGCTCCATTGACGACGACTTCCGCCGATGGTGCCTTGGAAGCACCGGTGAGGTAGCCTTGCAAACGAGCACCGCGCACCGCGGCACGGATCTGGGCCTTCCATAGTGCATGGTTGGATTTCGTCAGCTTCTCAGTGACGGGTTGACCAAGGAGTGGATTGGCGGCAGAGGAGGATGAACTAGCCATGACAGATGATCAAGGGGATTCGATCTGTTTAGGCTTTGAACGCTCTGATACCATGTGAAAACTCAGAGGCGCACTAGGAGGAACGACGGAGCCCAATCTTGGGTCTCTCTATCGGTTGCGTGTTCATTGAAATTGTTAGAGGAAAAGCCCCTCTCATGGCTTACATATATAGCATGAGGACCAACAGGAGAGCCGGCCAAGGATTGCATTACAAGAAAGATTAATTCTGTCTATAGCAAGTTCTATCTATAGCAATCCTTGGCTGATACATTCCTTGTTGATTCACGCTACAAACATGGAATCTTTACAATTTTCCTAACAGAGTGGTTTGTATTTAGATATGTGTCCAAAAATATTGTTGGCCGCGACCAACCGATGTGTTTTCAGCTTCATCTACTTCTTAAAATTTAAACAAAAAGTTAGATTTTAGACTAAGAATCATTAATTAGCAGTAAAATCTAAAAAGAATAGAATTCAAAAGCTAAAAAACATTAGATTATGTAGATTTTTACCAGCTAAATATTCAGACTAACCATCTACTCGTATTAGCTAACGAGTAAGAGTCTCAATCTAAAACAAACATGCATGTTGTCTATGTTTGGTTCAGCTTTTCGAATTGAAAATATATTATCGGTATATACGGGAGTCGCCGTAGGCATAATCAATGGAAAAAGTAAAGTTAAAATAAATCATTATAATTAAATTACGGTTTAAAAATATATTATATTACTACGGAGCGAAACCCACCACACTAGTCCCTAACAATGATAGAAATTTCCGGACGAAAAAAACATGGAGCGTTATCTTGAAGCAGCTTTGGTTCATCAATCGTGCAGTCCTTTCATTGCGGTTCATAGTACCAAAATCATCGCGAAAACTAAAGGTCCCGAATATAACAAGTGTGACGTGATGATGACGATAATGACGGGCCAGGCACTGATAGGCACACTAATCACGGTAATGACAAAAGGAATGGGCATTGATATGACTAATAACGCTCCAGCTTCCAGAAAACAAAAATATTCCATTTGAAAGCAGCAAATCCATTGTTCCACCCAAGATGCAAACAGACGGTTCAGGTACACATGCAGCTGCATGATAAGTTGGCTATATAGGTACCAATAAGTTGTTCTACAACGATAAATCGCACAGATTTTGCTTCGACAAGCAGTTGATTGGAGATGGGTATCACAGAATCACAGGGAACAAGCCTCATTCGAGTGAAGGTCAAGTAGATCTTTTGTAGCGGTCCTTGACATGGTGGCCAGCATTGCTGTTGCGGTGGAAATTGCCTCCTTTGTTATCCCGGCCAGTTCCAAACACCTTTTGATCAGCTTCCTTCGCCTTGCTCTTGTCACGGTACCCAGTGGCAGGTGCAGTGTCCTCTTGCTTCTTTGCTCGAGATGGTGGTGCGCCGTGAGGTCCAAGATATATCTTCTCTGTATCCTTGGTAAGCTGTTGGGAAAAGAGATCATCATATACGAAATTAAGGAAAGAAAAGACAGATGCATTCATGGACGATGATTATGTATGTACCAAGTGATGGACATAGTTTTTGCAGCTCTGCTCCATACAAGTTAGTGGTCTTATTGAATTCAGCTCTACTTTATGTTGGGGCAGGTATGTTTCTTAAAGCATGGCACAGTCTGTTATGTCCCTTTACAGTGTAGCTGATCCACGTTCATGGCACACGGAAATAAAGATATGCTGGTATTGCTACTTTGCTTTGGGAAGGGATGCTAAAAAGAATCGTTTGATTGGAAAAAAAACCTTTGGAGGTGGCTGAGGATGAGAAACTCGTGCAACTTCCCAATCACCCAGATCAGAATCTTCAACGCTCAAGCTTGGGATCACAAAGCCATCATTATCTGTGGCATAACAAATTACAGCTGAGAATATTTTTCCTAGAAATTAAAATGGTGATTGATCCTCTAAAAGAAATTTTAATTAACTGTAAGGACTAAGGCATAATTCACAAACAAGCTGTAAAAGAAGCCTGGAAACATGAAGAAACAAAGATAAATCTAAAAAACATATGAACTTAAGCAACCAAACATGCACAAAATCTAACTGATAAGTGAACTTAATAAACCAAAAAAGCATAAAATGCACAAAATCTGACTAGTAACCAAATATCTAGCCAGCAGAATCTGGGAAGTGGAAACAACAGCTTCAGGATAGGAGGCATAGAAATTAGCACATGTAGCAAATTTAGTTAAGTGTGAAATGTCACACGGCTTCATCATCTTATCTATAAATTATCATTGCAACCTTGTAGACAGCACCATACTTATGAACAGAGAGCAAACTTCAGATTTATAAGACCTGGATGTCTAAAAAGGCATCTTAGATACAGCTGAAATACCACAAGAAGAATTACAAAAACAATTTATGTTGGTGACTTAAAAATGTACCATTGGCTATATCATAGTCATAGGATGATTAGTTGGATTAAGTATGTCCGTCCACATCCAGGAGTAATTGGATGAGTCGGCATTCAGTGCCACGTGCCATGCCATTCAAGTAATGTGTAGTTCCCTATCTACTGTGCCTCATTCTTATGGCTTCTATATGCAACATTGTAGTTCAACAACTGGGCACACAACCATCATTGATAAAATTACTGTTACCCTATCCTAGACAAGAAATTGCAATAGTAGTCTTATCTATTGCACCATTCATTGTTTCTGGGCAATTCATCTAGTCATCATTGCTCTTGTCATTCTATAGTCTATACTTATTAATCATCACTGACTGGCTGTTGTGTTTTCTATTGCATCAAATATATAAAACAACTGTAGCATTTTAATAATATAACCCCAAAATGTATGTTTCAGATGTGCAGCTCAACCATTTCAAGGCAAAACCTGCAAAGTTTGTCAAATGAAACCAATCAAGACACATGAAACCATCTTTCAGTTCATTACACAAATCTTCGACCAGTGTTCCCAGCAACATGACTCGATAGAGTACAGATCACTCTTCAGTCTGGAATTGCTAACTAATTGTGTGACTACTGACTATCAATGACTTGGTTTGGAATGATAGACAAACACAAAGTCTGGCATTATGGGAAGAGCATGCTTGCAGCTTGCTTGTTTCTGTTCATGGAGCTATGGTTTGATTGGTTTCAATAAAGAACTCCAATTAGCAATTTCAGTGATAATTAATACTCCAACTTTGAATGAATAGTAACTAGAGATGTAATACTTTTTTCTTTTGACTTGGAACATCACTGGTTATTATGTTTCTTTCTTTCAGAGTTTCAATCTTACTCATATTCTCTACTATATAAAAAGAACCTGGTGGTGGTGGTGAGTCAGCCACCCCACCACAACCACTTGAGTTAGCAGGACTATGTCTATATGTATGATTTTTTGTTGTCTGTGATGGCTATGAAAAACCAGCGATCAGAACACTTAACAAAGAGTTAACTGGAACATAACTTCTATTTTTACCAAGAAGTCTAAACTATCCTAATGGGCTGTTAGGATGAGGGGAATTTCTTTGGGAATGTTTAGTATTTAGTTCAAATTTGAATTAAATCCCTCAATCCAAACAGGACTTAAGAACAAATAGGTCATAAAGCCACTTTTTCATTCTTTAATGCTGCCTCTGTTTTATTTAAGTCATCAAAATGTGAATTTAATCATTACTTTTGATGAGCTTACATTGAGATATAATCATGAAAAGTATTTCTATTACAAATATAATGATAAAGTTTTCAACTTTTCATACAACAAATCTAAATAACTTTAAATAAATAATAAATTGGTGTTTAAACTTGAGAAAGATGACAGTCATATTCTAGAACGTCAAGAAAAAAAGAAATGAGGCATAGGAGTTGACTAACAAAGCTCAAACCTCACCCATTCATCGACTTCCCTAACAAGCTCAGTCCAGTAATTCCAACTTCACTCATATGGTGTGTGATTTGTCGCTTCGATCACTGTAGTCCACAATTTAGTTTAGATTCTATCAACCAGCTAATCGTAGCTCAACAAAGACACTGCATGACCTACAAATAAGTTCAAATTTTTCCTAAGTGGCAACATAAATTTTGAACTACCGGCATTTGCATGCCCAACCGTAGGAGCTAAAATTGCTAACCAAATCTCACCATCTCTAGTTCTTCATATGTTTCCCTGATTTGCTTTGGTACCATGGGCCATAAAAGCAGAAAAGATTAAATCGCACCCGTAATTCTTATTCACCCGAGACATCCGCACATCAACAATCCAAGCCCTAGATAAAGATTCAACCAACAGATGAAACAATCCAATAAAAAAAGACAGACGCCACGACGCCGCGAAGTCGGAGTGCAGGTTTTGGAGGTTACCCCAGTCATCGGCGTCGGCGGCGTCGTAGGCGGCGGGGCGGATCATGTGCGGATCCATTGGACGCAAACAAACATCGAACTCCGGACCCGGCAGGGCGCGAGAGCCCGAGCGACGAAGCTGCTTCTTTCTCTTCTTCTTTACTGACCAGCCTGTTTCCGGCGGGGGAGGGGAGGGGCACTGCCCGGCTGGATAGTCGGAATCCGAGAGGGGGCGGCTGGCGCAGCGGATGAGATGGGCGAGGCGAGGCGAGGCGAGGCGAGCGCGTGTGCGGCGGATGGGCGGCGGTAGGGGTGAAACTGAAAAAAAACGGAGCTACTGGAATTTATTTGGAAAGCGTGGGGTCATTTCCCACATGTACCCCTGGCCTTTGCCCTAATATGATCGACACCCGTTTGACCTGCCTCGAGATCCGTTAATTTGCTAGGTTACCTTGTTTTCAATTTTGAATTTTTGATGGCGTAGTACGAAATTCAAAAATATATTTTGATATATATATTAGTTGTATATTAATTAAAAATATAATATTTTTCTATTTTGAATATAATTTATATGTGCGTTATATATTTTTACTATAATAGACATGAGATGCTGTCCCTCTCGTCATGTCTGAGGATCAGGTTTGTATATAGAATCTGTATTTATATAAATTTTGTACATAACATTTTGTACTAAGGGTCTGAGGAGTGTAGCGGCTATATACATATATAGTGGAGAGTAACAAAGTGATCGAGAAAGACCAGATAGCTCGCGTCATCATTGTTCAAGCTACAATGAAAACTATGGTGATAGTCAAATTTGAGAAGGAGATGAGAAAAAAAGTTGGGACACTATTAAGAAGATACACATGGGTGAAATGAAGGGTCTACTTGGTTCAGATTTTTGAACGAGTTCTCAGAAATTGGAATTAAACCAAACAATTCTTTTGGTCACTCACTTTTTCTAGAATATGCAGATTCTTATAGTATAAATTTGAATGCTGGTATAACCCAGATTTCACAGATTCATTACCTATCATGCTATTAAAACATATCAATTCTTGTAAAATTTGAAAAAGAAAATTTTTTAGCAAAATATATAGTTTTAGTGTAATTTAAAAATAATTAATTTTAATATAAATATTACAAAATTTCATGATTAAAATGATTTACATGTAAAATTATACATTAATAATATAACTAAACATCACGAACTACCAAAATATAAATCCGCAATTATTCCAACCAAACAGTTTCTTAGTTTTCTACAGCTCACAGCTCACAGCGATTTTTTCAAAATCTACTACTCAACCAAACACACCCTAACTATTTTCAGGGGATTTTGAAAATCTGGGCTATAACTAGAAGTTGCCCGGGGCCGAAGTATTGTTAGCTAAAGCCTAAAGTCGATGAAAATGAAGTGTTTTTAAAAGCCAAGTCAAAGACAAAGTCGTCGGAGACGTGGACAATCCGTAACGGACTTGCCGTGGTCGCTGTCAGTACTACCTCCTTCCCGCTCCTCACGCCGTTCGCGCCCGACCTTAACGTTCCCACTGGCTCCCGTGAGTGCTCGTACTACGGGTGGTACTACACCCTAACCTCGCCACCCCCATCTACTACACTCACTGCAACCATGCCCCACCATATTCTGTACCCACCTGTCAGTGAGATTTGACGGAATGGCACGGGTAAGGGATAATCCGGCGAACCCACCCCGCAGTACAAAGTACAAAAACGCTATCATTTACTGAGGTCACACTGGGCTCCACTTGTCAGCCTCAGCAGAACATCCCGCCCCCGTATAAATTCGCCTCACCCGCTCGTCGTGACTGCGTCCCCCACAGGCGCACCGGTCGAACGCACCACCACGCACCACGTCCACGCTCGCCGGCCGCACGCATGGCGCGAGGTAGCGGAGCCGGCGCCCACCTCCGCCTCCTCTTACTCCTCTGGCTCTGCGCCGCCGCAACCACCGCGTGGGCGCATGGAGGCGGTGGGGGCGACGCCGACGCCGACGCGGGCGCGGACGGCGACGGGAAGCCGGACCTGCGGGCGAAGGGGCTAGTGGCGGCGAAGCTGTGGTGCCTGGCGGTGGTGTTCGTAGGAACGCTGGCCGGTGGAGTGTCGCCGTACTTCATGCGGTGGAACGAGGTGTTCCTGGTGCTGGGCACGCAGTTCGCCGGGGGCGTCTTCCTAGGCACCGCCATGATGCACTTCCTCAGCGACGCCAACGAGACGTTCGGAGACCTCGTCCCCGACAGCGGCTACCCGTACGCGTTCATGCTCGCCTGCGCCGGATACGTCCTCACCATGCTCGCGGACTGCGTCATCTCCTTCGTCGTCGCGCGCGGCCGGACAGGCCCCGCCGCCGCCGCCACCGGTGCAGGTGAGCAGGGTTTCACGTGTTCTACTCTGCATCCGCGCGCAGTACAGGGGGCTCTGCTTTTTTTGACCGTGGATAGCGTGACCTCGCGGTGGGAAGGTGGCGGATAGCCGTTGGATTCGTTGCAACTTTTTCTCTATTGCGGCGTTGGTGCACGGATTGGTCGTTGGCTGGTCGCTGATTGGTCGCCTGATCGGTGAAATGGGATAGTAAAATTAGTAATTTATGACTTATTTGATAGAACTCTAGATTCTAAAATTCATGTTGAAGCTTTAGCTGGATCACTCAAGTTCATTTTTTTAGAGTGCTTTATCTATTCCTTAGAAAAAAAGGTTTGATTTAGCTCCAGCACAAACGCACCCTTACTCAGGTCTGTTTTACAATTTACCACCTTCACCTACCTTATGCTGTTAGGATAGCAGGTTGGTTTGTTCTGGTGTGTGGCTTGTACTCTACTGCATTTCAAAGCAGCTGGGAGACCAATTTGGGTGCTTTATTACTTTTTTTTTTCTGTCTGAATCGATCGATAGCAACACATTGGTTGGGCTATCCATTTCTTACGGTCTTGTCTGGATGAAAGCATAGATGATATTGCATGTACAGATGTACTGCATAATTCTCAACACTCTTTTTGTTGGAGCTTAACATTTTCAGATCAAGCACGGATGATGATCTGTGTTGAATTCTTCACTCAGTACTTGCTGTTTTCAGGAGGGCTGGAGGAGGGCAAGCTGAGCAGCACAAATGGCAACACCTCTGAGACAGCAGCAGCAGCAGCTGTAAGTAGAGTGCAACTGCAGCTAGCTTCGCCTATGATTATTGAATTATGATGTGTGTCCTTGATACATCGCTAGCTCCTATATATTTGTTTGCTCTGAACGTATGCCAAATGGAAGCCTCTGATCATCCTAGCTGCACAGGATGTGACGGCGCATCATATTCATGGGTCGTCGTCGTCGTCGGATCACTCCGTGGCGTCCATGCTGCGGAACGCGAGCACCCTCGGCGACAGCGTGCTGCTCATCGCCGCCCTCTGCTTCCACTCCGTCTTCGAGGGCATTGCCATCGGAGTCGCCGGTGAGATTTAGTTTGATATGATATGAATATATACCTTGTCCATTGACCATTATTTTGTCACTGCCTGCTTGACTTGACAATTGACATCGCCTCCTGATTGCAAAAATGACTTGTGAATATTTTCACACTTCCGTACAGCCGATAAGATCAGTGCAGTGCAGGTAGTAATGGCATGCTTGCAAGGATCAATTACTTGTGTCCGTTAGGTTCTTAGCTAGCGTCTAGTGATAGCCGTCCAGTGGAATCTTTCCGTGCTTTTTCGTCAAAGATGAATCAGTGCTTGGCTATTTTGTCACGGCGAAAGCTGCCTGCCTGTTGATCACAGCAAGAATAGTCGCCCGCCAAATCAAAACCACTCTTTTGTTTTGGTTCCCGTCCTATCTTGGTTATTCTGGGATCAATGTTTCTGTGCAGTCATTTTCACGCATACTTTTACTTGTTCCAGCCTTGGGAATTAGGGTATATGCTCTGACCTGAATTTCCATTATATTGCTGATGACGCGCAAGTTCTTGAACAACATTTTTGATTCGACCATTAGAAGGCATTTTTCAGTTAACCAATTCTTGGGGAATCGAATCGCGGTTTCTATTTGAAATCGTAGGATTAATTGAATAAATCTTGGCTCGAATTGGAACCTGCAGAGACGAAGGCGGACGCATGGAAGGCGCTGTGGACGATCAGCCTGCATAAGATCTTCGCGGCGATCGCCATGGGCATCGCGCTGCTCCGGATGCTCCCAAACCGGCCCTTCCTCTCGTGCTTCGGCTACGCGTTCGCGTTCGCCATCTCCAGCCCCGTCGGCGTCGGCATCGGCATCGTCATCGACGCCACCACGCAGGGCCGGGTGGCGGACTGGATCTTCGCCATCTCGATGGGCCTCGCCACCGGCATCTTCATCTACGTCTCCATCAACCACCTCCTGTCCAAGGGGTACAGGCCACAGAGGCCCGTCGCCGCCGACACGCCGGTGGTGAGGTGGCTCGCCGTGGTGCTCGGCGTCGGTGTCATCGCCGTTGTCATGATATGGGACACCTGATGGTTTCGGACCTACGAATCTTGCAGGAATCTGGAATGTACATCATCAGCTTGTGCTCCAGTAGTTCTTGCACTCCAATGAAAGTTGTACAATTATAGATTCAATATTAAGGAAGATTTGATGATTTGCCACTAAAAATTTTTGGTAGTTTGATTATTTGTCACTTGTGTAAATAACAAATAACACTATCTGAATATGATAATAGAAAAAAAGTATCAAATAATTGAAATCATTTTTTAAAAGCAACAAATCATCGAATATTCCCAATATTTAACGCCGGACACGACTGTTTCCACAAATTTTGTCATTTTGGGTGAAAAAACCGACCACAATTAGTAAGCATACAGGCAAATACAAACATACCATACTTGAGAGACATTGCCATCGCTGACCTAACCATCAAGATCACTGCTCCTACAAACAATCAAAGAAAGAAATTCACAGGAACAACAAAAGAACACAATCTGAATTAAAGCCATATCTTGTTACCTTTAAAAAGTAAAAAAAAATGATTTCGCTTTGTAACCGGAGGGAATACGATCTTATGCTATGAGAAAACAACAAGTGGAGTATATATTGCAAAAGCTTGTCACAGTGAGACGACAGTCCATACCCTTTTATTCTTTTACACGTAGTAATGGCATAATACAATGCTTCACTGGGAGTTGTTTGGGATCATAAGCTAGTTTTACCACGGCAAGCCTTTGCTTACACTTTCGTACAGATGTAGAACAGCATTACATGAGGGCCAGAAAAAGCAAATTTTTTGCACTAGCTGGCACAAATTGATCGAATAATCATAAGACTACATCGGAGCTCCAATTGCACCTGATGACGCTACATGTCTGCAATGGATAGTCAGATTTTGAACTAGAAAATAGTTACTTCTTCACCTTTGGACTATCATGTTCATTACTTCTGATGTTCACCGTGTTCCTTTCCTGCATAAAGTTTCTCAAGAATAAGGGAATCGCTCCAAAACATGCAATAATCTAGAATTATTGAGGACTACTGAAAATGGCACGTGCTTTTTTTAATAAAAGAAACGAACGTTGATATATTTAATTTATATTAGCACATCCTTGATCACTTAGGATGGTTACAAAGCTAGCTAGAAAACTATTTCCATTTTTGAAACTTTGATAAACTGGTAGAAAGAAGGAAAATTAAGACAAAGGGCATAGCAGTCAAACTGACAGGACAATAACGTCACAAACAGGAACAACCAAAGTAATAGCAAATAGGACTGACATGGTTTACTGTAGCTTTTTATGGTAGCTTGGTTTAGACAAGGAGAACAATTAAGATAACAGTTTTACACTTGTTTTGAACAGTGAGCATGTAATCTTCATATTTGTGCAGCATGGGTCGTCAGGCAGAGGCAGGGTTTTCTAGATAAGATTTGGCTCCAAAATTGGTCAGGTTGGTGCAAATAGGCAAAGATTGACCAGAGCAGAATAGTCATTTTACATTGATGATGGACATGATTTAAATGATATTGAAGATAACACTACTATTTTTTATTTTCGATGTTTGTGTTGTGTTACTTTTCAGTAAAGTATGCTTGTAGATTCATTGTTTAAATCTTCTTATTGGAGTGCTATAGACTAATTATTTGTTTACAGTGTAAACACATGGTGTATGCACAATGCACTGAAAGTGTGTGATCTCCATTACACAAACAAAAATTGGGTGATATATTGATGGAATTTACTATGTGATTTGCACACATGCACAGGGAATATGCACTACCTTTAAAGCATCATAATCTGTAGTTTTGCTGCTCTTGCATCATGACTTTCAGAAGACAATGTTTAGAAAAGTAATATATTGAATGTTTTAAGTCACCAAATTCATTAATGACAGTAATTTGCACATTCAAGATAAAAAAATTATTAGAACCTTTTGCTAACTATGACATAACTGAACTCACAATCATATAGAATTCCACCACATTGAGTTACACCTATTTCTGTGCAAATGAAAGCAGCTTGATACTTACTCCCTCCGCCTGGTTTTGATACATGTGTAAGGGTCCGACATAGAGACCAAGAAATATCTCAGTAACACACCATCCAAAAATCTAATAAAAAAGTAGTACTAGTTCTTTGGGCATGCATAGAGTGTTGTGATGGCTACTAGTAGTCGTACATGTGCATGGAACCCGAATAGTCATTACATGTATTTATAAGTTAATGAAGTAATACACATATCAAAGTTGAATTATTTCTTTTCAGTTATGCACAGATCATAATAGGACGGAGTATTTAATAATCCCTTACAGATGAAAACACCTTGCATTAAAATTAGCATGTGTTGTTTAAGTTGGATAAATTTACAAATAACAAACTATGTGCGGCTCGAGTGCAAACAAAGGTATAATGATCATATTGTTAGGAAAATAAACCTGACCGAGTTGTGTTCTGATCTAATTAGAGTCAAAGTCGGGTTTCAGTTTATAACAGCTAGAGAAGGCTTAGGATAAGCCTAAGGCTGAGAGTCCTAATGAGCCAAATTAAGAATAGTATTTCTATAATGAGTCCTAGAGAAATTATAGAAGGTCTCTAACTGTTAGTGTCCTAGTAGGTTTACGAATCTGGTAAACAGGGATGGTTTCTCCCCTATATATGTACCAATACTTCAATAGAAAAATATGAGAGCTGACACATACCTCATTGACTGGCTGCTCAAGTTCAAGCCTGTGGGCTGACATTCGAGCAATCTCAGAGATGGCTGCATCACGTACTTGCAAATCATCACCAGAAAGCTCCTCATAGGCAGCTTCAAAGGCTTCCTGCCAAAATCGTGGAAGTCGTACCTCATCACTTGTGCGTGTGTACATGTCCCACATTCGACCCACTAATTTCTCCCTCTCCTCCATCTCCTGCTCAAATTACTATGCATTTTCAGCTGCTTATTTACAAAACGAACTTGACACAAAAAACTAGCCCATTATACTTTCTGCTGCTAATACTAATATACTAGACAGAAGTAGAACAGTCTACTGATTAAGAATTTCGTTTTGCAGGAAATTTCATCAGACGTCCAACATAAGAAATGGAGTTTCATCAAAAGATATATAGATAAAATAATCATCAGCATGCCTTACACACATAAGAAAAGATTGTCCCACTCCAGCCTTCAGGGTTCAAACATACTAGAGCTAAATAATGAGCGTCAGAGTGTATTTCGATCCTAGGATAGAGGATTCCTTGCCTAGCCTATAGTAGGACACAAAACTAGCTTCACCAAGAGAGAGTAGAGATGGTGATAATTTACAACAAAAGAGAGGCAAATAGTCAGTTGGGGCAAGAAAAACTTGCCAATTGTGGCCCAATTGAAATCTGTGATTTGCACGAAGAGCAACCGCTGTCAAGTAGCACTCATTCCCACCAAGACACATCATCAACCGCATTCCTAGAAGTCTAGGACAAACTTTCCAACACATTCATGTCCTCTGCGAGGCCCAAGCTGTCACCTGTGCCCCTGGTAAACCCTTGATGCAAACTTCACTTTGATTACCAATTAATCATAGTACAAGGCCCTGTCACTCCACATGTCATAGTTCTCACACAAATAGCACAAGTTGGATCACAGTCACAAGAATCGTTGCCTTTTGTCTTGCAGATTATGCAAGTCCAATTAGTTACAGCCTTTGGGACTAATCAGTACAATATATATGCATGATCTCCTGAGTTTGTTCTAGATCACATCCATGGCCATGGGAACTGTTAGACATTGCTGTGTTTTGTAGTGTTCATGTACTGTGCCAGTTGTACTATGCCAGTTGGCATGTCCTGTACTGTGCCAGTTGGCATGTCCACCGGCTGGCTTGTCTTGCAAGCCTAGGATTCTGTTAGAATCCTGTTGAGTCTCAGGGCTATATATTTGTATCCTGATTCTCATTTCTAATACAAGAAACATATTCTCTAACATGGTATCAGTAGTTTAGATCCTCTTCCCTCTCTTCCGCTCCTTCAGCGTCTTCTCCGACGCTTGATTCATGGCTCTCTCGCCACCTCCTGGTGATCCTTCCACCACCACTGATCCTGATGATGGCTCCCTTCTCCAGCGCGCTGAGGAAGCTCGCGCAGCCCAAGTGGAGACCGAGCGCATCTTCAGGACCAATCGAGACGCTGCTCTCGCCCGTGCGGCCGAGGCAGAACGCGAGGCTGCTCTTGCTCAAACTGAGCGTGACGCAGCCGACGCACGTCTCCATGATGCTCTTCTTCGTGCTGCTCGAGAGCGCGCGACTGCAGAACCAGTCTGCCATGAGGATGATGCTCCTTCTGTCATCGGCAATCCTCCTGCCTTTGATGCTGCTCTCCTTCAACATGAGGCTGCGGCACTTCTGAACTTGCACTCCCAAGCTGTTGCTGTTCAGAACATCCGCTCCCTTGTACCACTGGTTCTCGACGTCTCTTCGACATTCTACGCTCGATGGCGGGAATCGTTTCTTCTGGTCGTCGGTAAATACTCCCTGGACAACCATGTTCTCTCCGATGCTGTTGCACCCCTTTCCCCTGATTGGGTGCGCATGAACTGCGTTGTCCGCACATGGCTTCTCGGCGCCATCACCGACGACCTCGCCGACGCCATCTCTCAGCGTGGTGCTACTGCTCGAGTTACTTGGCTGGCCATTGAGTCCCAGTTTCTCGGCAACCGTACCACTCGTGCCCTCTACGCCGATCAGGAGTTCCGGGCCTTTCATCAGGGTGATCTCTCCATCACTGATTATTGTCGCCGCTACAAACGCATGGCTGAGGACCTTCGCGATCTTGGAGAACCCATCTCTGATCGTACTCTCGTCCTCAATGTCATTCGCGGCCTCAACGAACGCTTCACCGCCATTGGACTTCATCTTCGCCGCAGCAACCCATTCCCCTCCTTCCTGCAAGTTCGTGATGATTTGCGGTTGGAGGAACTCACCATGGCCAAGGCTGCTCCTGCCACAGCCCTTACTGTTGCAGGCAGCAGTACCACTACACCATCAGCCCCTTCCCCGGCAACAGAAGCTTCTCGACCCCCGCCATCTCAACCCCAGCACCACTCTGCCACTTCTGGAAATTCCAGTAGTGGCTCTGGTGGTCATCAACAGCAGCGCAACAAGAGGGGCAAACGCGGTGGTCGCAATGGCAACGGGGGTCGCAGTGGTCCCAACAGTGCTGCTGGTGGTACTGGTTCTGGTGGAGTTACAGGACCAACTTCTCCTGCTGTTTGGCCTAGTTTTTACAATCCATGGTCTGGATCAATTCATCTTTGGCCTGGCACACAGTCTCCACCACCACCTCGTCCTCTCTCTGGATCAACCAGGCCACCCCATGCTCTTCTTGCTGCTGGACCGCATGGGCAATGGCCTGGTCCGTGGGGATTTCTTCCCCCTGCCACTCCATACACTTCTCCTGCTGCTGGATGGGATCAACAGGCTCTTGCAGCACAGTTTCAGACCATGTCTCTTCAGCAGCCGCCTCAACAGGAGTGGTATTTTGACTCCGGTGCAACAAATCATATGACCTCCGATTCTGGTATCCTTTCACATTCCTTTCCTTCACCTTGTCATTCACCTTCTACAATTGTTGTCGGTAACGGGAATCTACTTCCAGTTACCTCTACTGGCTATACCTCTCTTCCACATAATCTTCGCCTTAATAATGTTCTTGTTTCTCCAAACATTATTAAGGATCTTATTTCTGTTCGCCAGTTTACTACTGACAACAATTGTTCTGTGGAGTTTGATCCTTTTGGCTGTTCTGTGAAGGATCTACCTACTCGGAAGGAACTCATCAGATGTGACAGCGCCGGACCACTCTACCCCTTGCGGTTTCCGGCTTCTGCCTTTCATGCTTCTTCCTCATCTTCGCTTTGGCATCAGCGTCTTGGACACCCTGGACATGATATTATGACTTCCCTAGCTAACTCGTCCGCTATCTCTTACAATAAAAGTATAAAAGATAGTCTCTATCATGCTTGTCAGCTAGGTCGTCATACTTGTTTACCTTTTCATGTATCTACTTCACGTGCTACACACCCTTTTCAGCTAATACATTGTGATCTTTGGACATCCCCTGTTGTTAGTGTCTCTGGTCACAAGTATTATCTTGTTGTTCTTGACGATTATTCTCACTACCTTTGGACTTTTCCATTACGTTTGAAATCAGACACTTTTCAAACCATCTCTCATTTTCTTGCTTATGTTCATACACAATTTGGGGTATCCATTCAGGGAGTACAATGCGATAACGGTCGCGAATTTGACAATTCCACCACTCGCACATTTTTTTTGTCCCATGGCATTCACCTTCGTATGTCATGTCCCTACACCTCGGCCCAAAACGGTAAAGCTGAGCGCATTATTCGCACGATCAATAATGTCATTCGCTCACTTTTGTTTCAGGCCAGCATTCCTCCCACTTTTTGGGCAGCAGCACTCACTACAGCCACATATCTCCTAAACATTCTACCCACCAAAACACTTGGTCTTTCCACTCCTCACTTCACTCTCCTTGGTTCTCACCCTTCATATGACCATCTTCGTGTTTTTGGTTGCAAATGCTATCCCAATATTTCAGCCACAGCTATTCACAAACTAGCTCCCCGATCCTCCCTGTGCGTCTTTCTTGGCTATTCTCCTCATCACAAAGGATATATTTGCCTTGATCGTCACACAAATCGGGTCATTATATCTCGTAATGTGGTCTTTGACGAATCCTCTTTTCCATTTTCTGCGGACAACTCTCCACCCTCTGCCACGGCATTTGATTTTTTGGAGGATTACACTAACTCGGTAACAGCTCCTCAGATGCTGTTGCCATCTTTGCCTCTTACAGGACCTCCCGCTCCTGCTCCAAGGACTCAGGATTCCTCTGCTAAACTCAGTTTTACCCCTGGCATCCTGCCTTCCAGGCCTTCTGAAGCCACGCCGGCTTCAGAATCAACTTCTACTGCTCTGCCAACCGCCCCGACCACAGGCCGGTATCGCGGTTTCGTTTACTCCAGACGCCCGGCTCCACCAGCACCGGCTTCTTCACCACCTGCTCCGACACTGTCCTCCTCTTCGGCAGCAGACTCTTCTATGCATTTTCCACAAGGTGCTATCCCTGTCCCACCTGTGATCAATCAGCATGGCATGATCACCCGTGGCAAGCGCGGTTTTCGTCAACCTGCACTATTTGAGGCAGCCCAATTATCCCCTGTTCCTCGGAGTTATCGTGCTGCATTGGCTGATCCCAATTGGCGTGCTGCCATGGAGGTTGAATATTCAGCACTTCTTTCCAACCACACTTGGGATCTTCTTCCTCGACCACCTCAATCTAATGTGGTAACAGGAAAATGGGTGTTTAAACACAAATTCAATGCAGATGGTTCTTTTGAACGCTACAAAGCTCGTTGGGTACTCCGTGGTTTCACTCAACGACCTGGTGTTGATTTTGCCGAGACCTTCAGTCCTGTTGTCAAGCCTGCTACTGTTCGGACTGTTCTCTCCTTGGCTGTCTCCCGATCTTGGCCAATTCATCAACTGGATGTCAACAATGCCTTCCTCCATGGCACCTTAACAGAGACAGTTTATTCTGTTCAGCCCTCAGGATTTGAGGATTCTACTCATCCTGACTATGTGTGTCGGCTCAACCGCTCTCTCTATGGCTTGAAGCAAGCACCCCGTGCTTGGTATGATCGATTTGCCTCTCATCTTCTGCGTCTTGGGTTCAAGGAGGCCAAATCTGACACATCACTATTTGTCTATCACAATGGAGCCGACACTGCCTATCTTCTTCTTTACGTGGATGACATTGTTCTGACAGCCTCCTCCATGGTTTTCCTGCGTCGCATTATTGATGCTCTTCAACAGGAATTTTCCATGAAGGACTTGGGACGCCTTCATCATTTTTTAGGCATGCATGTTCAGCACACTGGGTCAGGTCTTTTTATCTCACAACGGCAGTATATGCTTGAGATTCTTGAGCGTGCTGGTATGGCTGATTGCAAACCATGCTCCACACCTGTTGATGTGAATCCAAAACTTTCTGCCGATGGTGCTCCCATTTCCGACCCAACTGATTTTCGCAGCCTTGCTGGGGCTCTTCAGTATTTGACTTTCACCAGGCCAGATATCTCTTATGCAGTTCAGCAAGTCTGTCTCCATATGCATGACCCACGGGAGCCTCATCTTGCTGCTCTTAAACGCATTCTGCGTTATGTTCGAGGCACCTTGCATATGGGTTTGTTTGTGCGTCCCTCTGCTTTATCTGACCTGGTTGTCTATTCTGATGCCGATTGGGCTGGCTGTCCCGACACTCGCCGCTCTACCTCTGGTTATGCGGTCTTTCTTGGGGATAACCTGGTCTCATGGTCCTCCAAGCGTCAGAATACAGTCTCTCGTTCCAGTGCTGAGGCCGAGTATCGAGCAGTAGCCAATGCCGTTGCTGAAGCTACTTGGCTTCGTCAACTTCTGTCTGAGCTATACACTCCTCTGCGCAAGACAACCTTGGTATATTGTGACAATATCAGCACTGTCTACATGTCCTCCAATCCTGTTCAGCATCAACGCACCAAACATGTGGAGATTGATCTACATTTTGTTCGGGAGCGTGTTGCTCTTGGTGATGTCCGAGTACTTCATGTTCCCTCGACATCTCAGTTTGCTGATATCTTCACCAAGGGTCTTCCTTCATCTGTCTTCACTGAGTTTAGGTCCAGTCTGAACATCGGTTTTACCGATGATTCGACTGCGGGGGCGTGTTAGACATTGCTGTGTTTTGTAGTGTTCATGTACTGTGCCAGTTGTACTATGCCAGTTGGCATGTCCTGTACTGTGCCAGTTGGCATGTCCACCGGCTGGCTTGTCTTGCAAGCCTAGGATTCTGTTAGAATCCTGTTGAGTCTCAGGGCTATATATTTGTATCCTGATTCTCATTTCTAATACAAGAAACATATTCTCTAACAGGAACAACATTTGTTTGCCCTATTTTATTTCTTTTTACATATGATCCCTAAGATCTGAGAATAAATGACAATTCACTTCTTGAATCTCTATATGTACTGAACATGTATTCTGAATTTGATAGTATGAATGACCAAACAGATTGGCTTTACTCTCACGCTATAGTCTGAAAAAGTTTTTTCCCTACACTAGCTAATTGTGTTAGTCAAAAGAACCACATGAACCCTTAGAGCAATCCCAAACCTCCACGTACTCACGTAGGATGGTATCTTAGGCATTTATTAGGATGCCACATATGAGAAAATCTGATGTGTCAAGGAAATTAAATAAGAGAGATAATAGAAAATAAAGAAACCATGTCTAAAGTAAGACACCATACTGTCACAACATCGAAGATGGGGATGGAAAGGGATTGGATGGGAGGTGGAGAGAGAAATTAGATGTGAGAGATAATGTCTTGTTGACATAGCAAGATAGGACATCATCTAAGAAACTAGAGGTTGGGACTACCCTAGCAATTAATTTGGACTTTAGTCCCTGCCACATACAAAGGTTAACTTGTCAATTGTCAAGACACATTCAGATTGGCTAGTAAGGGGGTGTTTGGTAGGGCTCCAAGTCTCCAATTCCCACATCCTAATCTGGAGGAGCTAGAGCCATATCAAACGTTGAGGAAAGCTAGAGCTAATATGGATGGATCTACTCCAAAAATTGTATACCAAAGGTGGAGCTGCCTCTTGGTCGTTCCACTGCTCTATATCAAGAAAGTTGAAGGAAATTACCTGCAGGCGGGGTATGTGGAAGCCGACGGCAGGCAAGGTGTGGCGGCTTGCTGCAGCAGACACATGCAGCGGCAAGCTTTTCCTGGGACCAAGTGATCCCTGCTGTCGTGGCTGGACAGGCCATTCGCGTCAAGCGGTGGCACAACAAGGACTCAAAGAGCAATGGCTAAAGGCGGTGCATGGGTGGGAGAAGAGCTCAGATGAGGTCTTCATTTGTGAGCATGTCTGCATCTCGAAGCTCGAAGTGGATACTCAAGATAATCAAGAAGGCTGACACCTTCTACAAGGAGCCCATCTCTGAGACCTGTGTCACTACCTGCAGCGTCTCCAAGCTTGAAGTCTACATCAATGCCTATGCATGGAACGTCTATGTCAACCAACACTAGGTGCCCAAATGGAACGATGTCTGCCTCAAGAGGTGCCAGAGAAACTGCCTCAAACTCTCCACCCACATGCAACTCCCATGTAAGAACCATCAACCTCTTATTCCTAATGCAATGCTTCCTGCTTAGGAAATCGGAACTTAACACAACCATAGCTGTTGTTTATAAATCATGAGGAATGGAATATGCCAATGACTGATCCTGATTGTTTTGTGATCCACATTTGATCTTTGACAAATGTGTTTTCTACAGTCTAGACCAACTGTAACTGCTAGGCGCCATGTCTTTTGTGAGAGCTATATTGTGTGGTGAAGAATGCTGGCCAAATTTATCAAGTATCAGAGGTTGAGTTATCACCTCCGGGTGAAATGCTTATTGTGTTTGATTTAATATGTGCTTGCTTGAGGGTGCTGATTCAAATACGAGACAAATCTTTTGTGATGTTTGTTTGAGCAGGCTGCGGCAGGCAAGGCAAGGGGATCTAGAGCTAACAGTTACCAAACACGTTTTCATACAGCTTTAGATCCTTTTGGATCCAAATCCATGATCTAGAGCCCTACCAAACAAAGCCTAAGATGATGCTGTTTAGACGAAAATTGTAGCATTCTTACTTATGATGACGCACATTTGCGCATACGAACGAACAGAACCAAACAGCAAGCAGTTCAGTTGGCAAGGAGGACGCGGGGGGTTGGAATCAGCGTACGAGGGAGTCGAGGTCGTCGCGGAGGGGCACGTCGAGGTCCTCGGAGGCGGCGGCGGCGGAGAGGAGGCGTCCGGAGGACCAGCGGAGGGAAACGGAGGCGGCGGACATGGACCAGAGCGCGAGGAGCGCGATGGCGGCGAAGGCCCACACCTTGTAGCGGCCCTTTCCCCCGGCGAGCAGCGCCGCCTCCGCGCCCGTGCCGGAGGAGGGGATGATGATCTTGGTCGCCTGCACCGGCAACGGGGAGGCCGCGCTGTCGGCGAGGGTCTTCATGCCGGCGGCGGAATGTGGCGCCTACTTTGGTTGCTCCGGTTGGTTCGGTTCTTGTAGTGTGGTAGTGAGGTTGGCCGTGTTCCGATACCACTCCACTAGTAGACGGATTACTGAATACTGAACTGAAGCACTAGCGGCGGCAGTTTGGGGGATGATCACTCACAATTTTAAACAAAGAGCATACTTTTCTGGTAGGGGTTGACTAATGTCAACCATAAATTAAAGACTTATTGAAAATATATGATTGCATTTGTACAGTTTAAAAATACATCATCAATATGACACTAACAATCAGATGCTAGCGCAACTGTGGTATTTTTTAAATTTTTAAAAATTATAACGATACAAATTTTTAAAAATTATAATTCTAAGATTCTGAACTACACTTGTAAAATTACTACGTTTTTTTGGAGGCACGGTTGATTGAGCTTTTGTGTGATGCAACTTATAAACCGAGATACGTGACTAAACGACAAAAAATAAGACTTTTATACTTTATTTTTACAAGTCTAAAAGTTAATAAAAATGCAAAAAAGGATAAATCAATTCCAAAATCAAGTCGTAAAATTATAATTTGTTTGCGGATTAGCTTAACCAAGCGCACCCAAACAGGGCAGTTTTCTTTCGTTTTTTTTGCAAATGTTCTTGGCTACATCGAAAATATGACAAAGTATTAGGTAGATGCTGCACGACACCCTTGCAATTTTGGTACAGATTTTGCCAAGAAACAATTCAGAAGCCCATTGCACAACGCTGGTGTCCTGTGTTGCAACTGCAAACAAAAGGTTGCACAAGTCTAGAATCGAAGCTAGGAAAAATCTAGCTGATAATTTGCCGTCGTCTACAAGGATCATCTAGGTCTACACACTACACTACAGCAATGTTCATTGCTAAACATTATCACGACCAATGTAGTAGCACCATTAGCCGGTGAGGCGAAATCGCACTGAACACAGGGATCAAAATGCTGCCGCTCGTATACTTGAATCTTGCTGGTCCAACCTCTTTTTCTTCGCAGGATTTGAACTCCAAATCTCAACTTCAGCTCCAGTTTGGCACTCATTGTATCAGCCTCCGCTAATAAAATCCAGTCGAGGTGTATGTTTCTTAGTATCTTGTTTCCAGCAGGGCATCAAGTAGTCCAAAGTCCATGGCCTAGGATAAAACCAAAAAAAAATTGGAAAAGCATGTTATAATTCAACATGGGAAATGGTGTTTAACTTTATTCTGACGCATTTAGGAGATAAAAGTTACTTCAGAAGAAGACATGAAACGATCCCTCTCTGTCCACTGTTGTACCATATCCACGGATTGCCCCGTGAAAGCAGCAAACATCTTATCGACTTTCTGCATCCAGATTTTTTCAGAAGCTTTAATCGCAGCTCAGAGAACAGAATTTAAGAGTCTAATTACCTCAGCCTCATCAACTATCTAATAAAAATGTATACTGAAGAAAATACAGAACTTTGTTTATCGCAACACTCACATCGCGAGCATAAATGGTTTCCCCAACCTGTCTCCTCACCTCCTCCACATTACCCTACAAATCATCCAATCACTAGCATCAAAAACAAACTTCAAGTGCAATTAACACAAACACAAGCAAGCATTTCCTATCTAGATATTTTCTTGCAAGTTTTATGCAGCCAGCCAAATATTCATCGTATTACTCTTGTTACTTGTCATATAAAAAAAACCCCACAGTTGTACCTCTGATCCACCTTGAGGTTGATGAATCATGACTCTAGCATTTGGCATTGCATAGCGCATTCCCTTCTCACCACCAGCAAGAATAATTGCTGCTTGACTAGCAACAACACCAAAGCACACTGTCCCAACTTTGGGCTTGATCTGCAATAAATGGTTCATGTGTTTGCACAGATCATCAAATCAAGACTACTACATTGGGATTTGTTCATTAGTATATGTCTTTGCAGATACAAGTATTTGGTTTACAGCAAATGAAAAGATATCATAAGTCATAACATGAAACAACATATCAAATCTATCACCTAAAGTGAACCTTCCAAATAAACAAATCAAATGCATTTGAATGATGCAGCTATATCGGCATTTAAGTTTGAGACCTCTTGATAGAATTACATAAAAGAACAGCAACAGCACAACACAGGTGTTTCTCAAAATAATGGACACTTAAGCAATTATATGAAGCTCTTCTGGCAATATAAATACACCCCCACCCCCCTCACAATGTAAGTCATTTGACTTTTTTTCAAAGTCAAACTTCTTCAACTTTGATCAATTTTATGAAAATATATACTAGCACTAGAAGTTGCAACATCAAATTAGTTTCATTAAATCAACCGTTAACTATGTTTTAACAATGTATTTATTTGTTATTGTCAATCAATGCAGAAGAAAAGAAATAATTCCTAGTGTTCCATGTGTAATGTATATAAAAAAAACATTGGCATTTTTGGTCCAGTTTGAGCCCAACTGGACTGGCCCAACCCAAAGCTGATTTCAGGGACAAGCTTGATTTCAGAAAATCAGGTTTGTTGCCCACAGGACCAGACCAAACCTGCCTAACACATTCCCAGCAAGGTAAATGCTTAGGCCTAGGATGTATTAAAATACCAATATATTGCATACACTACATTAAGCTTTCCTGTTAATACTTAAAACTGTGGTACAGTTTAAATGTAAGCTCACAAGCTAAGGTGTGTGCATAATACGAAATATACAACATGTCGAGCTGCATCTACAACGGTTCTGGTCCTAACAGTGTAAATATAAAATTAGATGGAAGAACTCATACAAAGCATGAATAAGAATAAACATATATGAAGACAACATCCAAATGCTTGAAGGAGATAGAAAAGTGGATCAACATTGATGGCATAGTGGCATACCCAGGACATGCAATCATAAATTGCTAAGATGGAATAGAGACTTCCGCCAGGGCAATTAAGGTAAATCTGGCAAAGCAAAAAAATATATAATTTTGAATTGTACAAAAGGAGGTAAAAGATGTAAGCAATCAAGAGCCTGCTGCAACACACACTAGGGTAAAATGTTATCATCTGAACTGTGAAGGTATATCTAGGACTGCAACAGAAGAAAAATGAGCACTAACCAGAATATCAGCATCTTCATCAACAGCAGCAAGTGTGACAAGCTGTGATATTACACGCTGTGCCACTTGTGAGTTAATATATTGACCAATGAAGATAATACGATTCCCCAGTAATACAGTTGCCAAATCAAGAGCACCAGCAGGAGTCATGATGGCAGGCATTAAAGGTGGATTTTCATTCTCTGATGCTACAATTGTATTTTGCCTGTGGAAAGATAACAGCTTTATGGATGAACCTCAGTACACATATCATTGACTGGAAAAACAAAACAGGCTTCTATAATTCACAGAATAGATAAAACATAGATGAGTCGTTAGCCTAACTAAAAATCAATTGTAGTTTGAAATATATCACCTCAGAGAAGAATGACTAAGTATCCTCTCATCCAACCTGGAAGAAACACCAGGTTTTACAAATTGCAGCCCTAGGTGTAGGAAATTTTGAGTGAGATTCAGCACATTTGCAAAAATATAATATGAAAAAAAGAAAAGTGAACTAAATAGAAAATGAATCCATCAATCATGTCCAAAGAAAAGTTTGTGTTCACCATACTCTCATCATGCTAAGCCACATGTTGTGTGCTCATCAAAACATATTGTGTTGTGCTAATACACCATACTGCTGACTAACACAGTTAGCGCAAATAAATATGGCAAACTGATTCAACAGTTTGCTCGTATTTCTATTTTGCAATCAGCAAAAAATGCAAAAAGGCCCTCATCCAAATTCAGGATAAGACCAAACTAAGGTGATATGGAAACCATATATGAAGGCTATCCTTTTGATATATTTCCATACTTTGTACCATTGAGCCATTGATGATGCACACCATACTTTGGTCCAAGAAGTACTTGACATACATACCAAATTGTCACTGGTTCAGAACTTCAGATAACCCCATGACTCTATTTTTATATGCTCTAAGATAATACTGTCATTCAAATACTCTATACTCTTCGTGAAACCTGCCAATGTTGACACATCCTAATAGCGTCGACTACCTAAATGGTGAAAACTAGAATATCCCATTGGTTATACAGCTGAATCTGGAAATTCCATTGGCTATCTGTGCAGTATGCTATGCGTTGGGCGTGGCACATGACAATGGAAGTAAATAAAGCCCTAACACAGTGACCTTATCAATGACAATAATCCTGCTGCCTCTACATTCGTGCAGTGGATCATCGCTTAAACGGGAATCCTGCCATGTTCTCACGTTACCATAAGTCCACCACTAACTACAACATCTTCCTAAAGCTGGTCTGCTGGTATCAAATCGACGATTAAAATTCCAAAAGAGACATTGCCCACAGAACTAACCTTATCTGTTCCAATCCGGATCATAAAATTCAAATGATACTAGTCTCATGTTCTGCTAAACCGAAGGCAATGAAAGCTCACCTCGGACAGTCGCGCATGAATTGGCTCCGGTCCGCCTATAGAAAAGAACCAGACCGAAGATGAGGGCAAGAACGGGGGGAATCCATGAACGGAGAAGCGCGGGGACCGTAGGGGAGGTGGAGTGCGGCGCTCACCTGCGAGAGTGTAGGCGGGAGGGAGTGGCGCGGACGGCGAGGGGGGTGGAGATGGCCATGGGCGCCATGGGAGGCGGAGCTGGAGGTGGCAGAGCGTGGAAGCGAGGAGCCGCGGAGGGGATGAGGTTGGATTGGACTATAGCATGGCTTGGGCTGGACTGGGCTGAGATGGGCTGGCTTGGGCTGGGCTTTCTTATTACTTGTCTCTTTGGTTTAGAGACAAGATGGGACGGGGCAGTTCTATCCCAATTTTTTTGGATGAGATCGTCTTTATCTTGTGTTTGGTTGTGAGAGATAAGATGTCTTAGTTTTATGTTTGTTTTGTGGGTTGAGAGAAATGAGACTCTGCTTCGAAACCTCTATTCCATATTGAAACACCTTCGGTCCGTTTCAAAACCTCCGGCCCATCCCTAAAACCTTCGTCTCTGAACCTTCGGTCCTCCACAGAACCTTTAGCCCTGTTCCGGAACCTCTGCGCACGAGGTGGTTTTGGAGGACAAGTTCGTTACAAATATTAGAGGAATATTCCTTGGTGGGACGACTTCGTCCCACCTGACTCCAAACCAAATTGTAAAAAAATAGGACCATTCCGTCTCGTCTATCTCGTCCTTTGAACCAAACGCCACCTAATAAAAACTATGGAATGCCTTGTTTCAAAAAACTGCGCAAGACTGAAATGTGAATGAAAAATAAACTACCGGTCAAACAAAAAAATCACAATCACAATATACAACGGGCTCAGATAAAATTATGTCAGCAACCCGGCACTGCTGCCGTTGCCGGACGAGCTACATAACAAGGTGGTGGGCGGGAAGCGAGTGGCGCGCGAGAAGAAGGCTAACGTCCGATACTGTGGGCCAGAATGGGCCGTGTAACTGGGTCTCTGGCGTGAGTACGTGCGTATGTATATAATGTGCTACAGTACCTCCTATTCGGGTGGCGAAGAACTTGGCGGCGGCTGGCTGGCTGGAGGCGCACCAGAATAAAATTGCGTCAATCTATCCCCCAAATTTGAGTGCTAACAATCTGGTATCAGAGCAGAATCGATCCTCCATCTCTTGGCTAGGCTGTAAAATCCTCGTTGGGGCTAGCACTTGTGGGCAACCACAGGAGCTGTAAGGAAATCCCTCAATCGGGTCTGCCGAGTTCGGAGTGGATCGACGAGTTCTGGAAAGCTGGAGAAGCCAAGGTACCTCACAAAACAGGCCGCGCGGATCATGGAGAATGAGAGCAAGATGGATCTCATGCTTAGGCGGTTGGAGGAATCAGAGATGAGGAGGGCGGAATCAGAACAGAAGATGTACACGGAGCTGCATTCCATCAAGAATACCATGGCATCCTGGAATTCGGAGGTGGAAAGGAAGATTGAAAGTCTACAAGTTACGGTGGCTAAGTTGCAGATCAAGGTGGAAAGGACGGGAGAACCCAGAGATCCGGACGAGGATAAGGCATTTGGTTCGGAGTTTAGCAGGAGGAACATCGAGGAAGGGGAGAAAACTGAGGTAACATTTTACCCGAGTCCTGCTAGTAATCATCAGTTTCGCTCTACATTTGTGCCTGGCCAGTTGGGAATAGAGACTCCATTGTATTCAGGCCAGAGTTATTACGGAGTGGGGGGATTACCTGCCATGTACTGCCCCCAGTTCGATGGAGACAGCCCACAGATGTGGAAGAGTAATTGTGAAACCTATTTTGAGACCTATGGAGTTCATCCGGGAAATTGGGTTAAGTTGGCTACATTGAGTTTTGTGGGGAATGCTGCTTTCTGGCTGCAGTCGATCAGGACACAATTGGTGGGAATTTCATGGGAGTCCCTATGTGAGCGAGTGTGTGCAAGGTTCAGTAGAGATAAGCACCAGACTCTGATTCGGAAATGGATTCATATCTCCCAGGAAGGTTCGATATCTGAGTATGTGGAAAAGTTTGATGGCTTAATGCATCACATGTTGGTCTATGACAGTACATTGAGTGAAGTTTATTTTGTCACCAAGTTTATAGAAGGGCTCAAGGATGAAATCCGTTCAGCTGTAATGATGCAAATACCTCCTGATTTGGATGCTGCTTGTACCTTAGCATTTCTACAAGAAGAGGCGGTCGAAGGGTCTAGGAAGTTTGAAACTCCAAGAAACAGTGCAGCTAAGAGTTATACCAGAAACATACCTACGCACTTGCAATCACAACACAAGGGGCAGAGCAGCGTGAGGTTTGATAACAGACATGCATCGGAACCAACCAAGTCCTCTCCTCGAACTGAATTTGCTGGCCGAAGTGATAGGGTTTCTGCCTTAAGGGAGTATCGGAAATCTAAGGGCTTATGTTTTGTCTGTGGAGAACGATGGTCCAAGGATCATGTATGTGCTAACTCTATACAGTTACATGTGGTGGAAGAATTACTGAAGGCAGTACAGTGTGACTCTATTGAAGGAGAGAATTCTGACACTAAATCTGAACATCTGGAAGAAGCACTCATGGCAATATCTCAACAGGCATGGCAAGGAGTGGAATCTGTTCAAACTATATGAGTCAGAGGGTGGATACAAGGAGTGGAGGCCTTAATGCTTGTTGATTCGGGTAGCACCCATTCTTTCGTTGCTGACCAGATGGGGGCAAAATTGGAAGGGGTATGTAATCTGTTACAAGAAATTCCTGTTAGGATTGCTGATGGTGGTTACCTGCACTGTTCCAAGGTGTTGAGGAGTTGCAAGTGGTGGCTGCAGGGAAAACCTTTCGTGACTGATTTCCGCCTAATTTCACTCGGTAGCTATGATGCTATATTGGGCATGGATTGACTACAGCAGTTTAGCCCCATGAAAATTGATTGGAACAGTAAATGGCTCGAAATATTGTACCAAGGACAACTATTCAAAATACAGGGAATCCTTCCAAAGTTGGGTTCCTGCAGCTGCATCACCCAGAACCAAGTGTTACAACTGCAACAACAGGAATCCCTATGGTGTGCTGTCAGTCTTTGTGTTAGCAAGGAGGATGGCGAAGGAACAGTTCCATCAGAACTTCAGAGGGTAATCACTGAATTTGAAGAACTCTTTGAAGAACCTACGGAATTGCCTCCGAGAAGGTATTGTGATCACCGTATTCCATTGATTGAGGGAGCTCAGCCCGTCAATATTCGACCATATCGATATAACCCAGCACAGAAGGACGAAATCGAAAGGCAAGTCAAGGAAATGCTTCAGTCAGGTGTAATCCAGCATAGCAACAGTGCCTTCTCTTCTCCGGCACTGCTTGTCAAAAAGAAGGATGGAACCTGGAGGATGGTTATTGATTACAGATGGCTGAATTCTATAACTGTAAAGGGCAAGTACCCATTACCAGTTATTGATGAGTTGTTGGATGAATTACATGGCTCCAAGTTCTTTTCTAAACTAGACTTACGTTCGGGATATCATCAAATCAGATTGGTTGAAGGAGAGGAACCAAAAACGGCCTTTCAAACACACACTGGTCATTATGAATATCGAGTGATGTCCTTTGGGTTAACAGGAGCACCGGGTACATTCCAGGGAGCCATGAACCATACTCTAGCTCCAGTTCTGAGGAAGTTTTCATTGGTGTTCTTTGATGATATATTAGTCTATAGCCCGGACCTTCCTTCCCATGTACAACGTCTTAGAAGAGTTCTGGAACTGTTACATGGAGGTCAATGGAAGATAAAACTGAGCAAGTGTTCTTTTGGCCAGACAAGTCTGACCTATCTGGGATATGTAATCAGCTCTGAAGGGGTAACAACTGACCCGTCCAAGGTGCAAGATGTTGTTAATTGGTCACGACCCAAAAATGTGAAGAATCTACGGGGATTCCTTGGTTTGGCCGGATACTATAGAAAATTTGTTCGGAACTTTGGAGTAATCAGCAAACCCCTGACCAACATGTTGAGGAAGGGAATGGAATTCAAATGGAACCCCGCAGCTGAAGCAGCTTTCTTATCCTTAAAACAGGCCCTAGTGTCGGCTCCAGTACTGTCCTTACCAAACTTTGCTAAGCAATTTGTATTAGAGACTGATGCCAGTGATGTGGGTATTGGGGCAGTATTATCTCAGGACGGTCATCCAATTGCTTATGTTAGCCGGGCTTTAAACCAACGGACCAAGGGACTTTCAACATATGAAAAGGAGTGTTTAGCAATACTACTTGCCATTGATCATTGGAGATCTTACCTGCAGCATGGAGAATTCCTAATATATACAGACCACCGCAGCCTGATTCACCTGTCCGATCAGAAGTTGACTACTCCACTGCAACTGAAGGCTTTTACCAAACTGGTAGGCCTGCAATACAAACTATGTTATAAAAAGGGAAGTTGCAATAGAGCAGCTGATGCATTATCACGCAAGGAAGTCCGATTGGAAGCTGAATTTGCTATGACAACCAGTTGCCAACCGATGTGGCTGGAAGAAGTAATACAAGGATACTTAATGGACCCCTACACCAAACAGATCCTCTCTGAAGTTGCCATTAATCCAAATGAGAAGCCTGAATTTACTTTGAAAAATGGGCTATTGCGATACAAGGGGCGTATATGGATTGGCCATAACCCATTGCTGCAGCAGAAACTTGTTGATAGTCTTCATAGTAGTCCCATTGGAGGACACTCCGGGTTCCCAGCTACTTATCATAAAATCAGAAGGTTGTTCGCTTGGAAGGGAATGAAGGGGACAATCCAGGAACAACTTAAGAGATGCACCATCTGTTTGCAAGCCAAGCCAGAGCGAGTCAAGTACCCTGGATTATTGCAGCCGCTGGAAATTCCTGAAGGGGCATGGCAACTAGTGACTTTGGACTTTATTGAAGGGTTGCCTATATCGGAAGGATACAATTGCATCTTGGTGGTGGTTGACAAGTTCTCCAAGTATGGCCATTTTATTCCCTTGCGACATCCTTTCACTGTTCGCGAAGTCGTCAAGGCATATATGCGGGAGGTGTATAAGTTACATGGTCTTCCAAGGGCTATCATTTCGGATAGGGACCGAATCTTCACCAGCCAGTTTTGGCAGCAACTATTTGAACAATCAGGTACGAAACTCCATCTCAGCACTGCTTATCACCCTCAAACTGATGGCCAAACTGAGCGAGTAAACCAGAGCCTAGAGATTTACCTGCGGTGTTTTACTCATGCTTGTCCTGTGAAGTGGATGAAGTGGCTATACCTGGCTGAATTCTGGTACAACACCAGCCCACATTCTTCATTACAAATGACACCATTTGAAGCCCTGTATGGCCACCCACCCCGGCATTTTGGTATTGATTCCAAATCGTGCACAGTTACTGATCTGATTACATGGATAGAAGAACGCCGAGTTGTCAACCAAGTGTTGAAGCAGCACCTCCACCGCGCCCAGCAACAAATGAAAGATCAAGCTGATAAGAAGAGAAGTTTCCGGCAATTTAAGGAAGGAGATTGGGTCTATGTCAAGCTGCAGCCCTATGTCCAATCTTCTGTACAACGCAGAACAAACCATAAGCTGGCATTCAAATATTTTGGTCCATTCTTGATTCTAGCAAGGTTTGGATCGGTGGCATACAAGTTGAAGTTACCGGATAACAGTACAATCCATCCTGTTTTCCATGTGTCACAGTTGAGGGAAGCTCCGGTGGACGCAGCGCCTAATCATGTCAAGAACAATTGGCTGCCTGATGGATCCGTTCCAAGCAAGATCCTGGACTATCGTACCATAGAAGTTCAAGATGAACCAAAGTTACAAGTCCTGGTACAATGGCAGGACAAGGGGCCTGCTGAAGCAACCTGGGAGAATTTGGAGGAATTACAACAACATCATCCGCAAGTCTTGGCTTGGGGGCAAGCCAATTCTCAAGAAGGGGCGATTGTCAGCAACCCGACACTGTTGCCGTTGCCGGACGAGCTACAGAACAAGGTGGTGGGCGGGAAGCGAGTGGCGCGCGAGAAGAAGGCTAACGTCCGATACTGTGGGCCAGAATGGGCCGTGTAACTGGGTCTCTGGCGTGAGTACGTGCGTATGTATATAATGTGCTACAGTACCTCCTATTCGGGTGGCGAAGAACTTGGCGGCGGCTGGCTGGAGGCGCACCAGAATAAAATTGCGTCAATCTATCCCCCAAATTTGAGTGCTAACAAATTAGTATGGAACTCAAAGTTAACATTGGCTATCTAAGGGTTGGTTTTATTCTTGGTATTGGCAAATTGATTTTTTTTTATCGGAGCAACTCCAACTCCAACTCCAACGACATCTCTATCGGGCTTCCTATTCTTTTCTTTTCCGTTGTCAAATGAAGGCAGAACCACTTGATGTCTTTATCATCTCTCACATTCCCATGGCAAAATAACAAGTTAGGCATCTCCCTTTTTGTTTTGAGCAGGTGCACAAGCATTCGCCATTGATGTGACACTCCAAAACGAAAAACCGTAATAGCCTCATAAATTCGAATCGGCAGTCAATTTGCACATAGTTTGTCACCGTATTCTCTTCGCCCGTGTTTTCACCTCCATCATTTATAGAGTTCCCACGTTATTTATTGAAGATAGGGTAAAAATTTAAAATTAGTTAGATTCCGTTCCACCATTTTAATTTATTTTTTTGAGGTATTTCAGTAAAATTCAAAAAAATATGATAAAAAACAAATAATATAGAATAAGAAGGAGTATTTTATTTCTTAACCGGATCTAGTATTTTTTTCCGAAGAAATAGATCTCACTCAAGTTAAATATTTTTTGAAAAAATACTCCTTCTTATTCTATATTATTTGTTTTTTATCATATTTTATACGTACGACACATAATATATTGCTTTAGATCTAATTATCATATATATATATATAAAATAAAAGAATAAAGACATGTGATTATATTATACGCTCACCGACACCGACAGGGGAAAAAAACGTCGAGTGCGTGTGTGCGTAGGCGTAGTCTCGCATAAAAATATCTCAAGAGGCCAGAGCACTGAGAGCAGTAGATAAGCATCGCACCCAGCTCCCAATCGAGTCAATCGACAGCATCAGCTCGCCAACCAAAACGGAAGTAGCCATGAGCGTGGTGATCCTTGACGGCTCGACGGTGCGGGGCTTCGTGGCGGACGAGGACGCCTTCGCGCGCAGCGTGGACGCGCGCTTCGACGCGCTGGACGCCAACGGCGACGGGGTGCTGTCCCGCGCCGAGCTCCGCCGCGCGCTCGAGTCGTTCCGCCTCCTCGACGGCGCGGGCTTCGGCTCCGCGGAGCCGGCGCCGCTCCCCGCCGAGGTCGCCGCGCTCTACGACGCCGTCTTCGAGCAGTTCGACGCCGACCACAGCGGCGCCGTCGACCGCGCCGAGTTCCGCGACGAGATGCGCCGCATCATGCTCGCCGTCGCCGAAGGCCTCGGGTCCCAGCCGCTCCAGGTCGCCGTCGACGACGAGGGCGGGAGCTTCCTGCTCGAGGCCGCCGAGCACGAGGCCGCCACCATCGCCGCCAAGATCGAGGCCCAGCGCGCCGCCGAGGCCACCGCCAAGTGACGACGTGGCCGCCTGCGCTCGCTCCGTGGACTTTACCTGTTTGTTTTTGTGTGTCGCGGTGTACGCGTACGTGTACGTGTCACACGGTGCTGTCAAAGTAGTATTCCACACTACTTGCATGGGAATAAAATGATTTTCTATGTACTCTCCAAGTAAGCTATTAAATCATCTCGAGCAGAGCAGAGCAGGTATTCTTAAATTTGCCTCCCCGTGAAACTGATAGCCTCCATATCCACATTCATTAACTTCTTGATCAACTCCATCAATTCATATTTTTTTAGCCTCTCCTTTAACTTAATATTCAGTAAAGTTCTACAGACTGTTTGTGTAGTAATGATGCCTACCACAAGAAGTGATGGTTTACGTCTTAATTCTCATCCGTAATAGAGGTAGTTGCCACTAAAAGCAGTGAAAATCTTGTGACATTAGCCAAATTATGAAAGATTCTAAAAAAACTGGGCAACCCAAAGAATTGTTTGCTTTAGATTTTAGTTTAAGTTGTTTAAAAAAACACTCGGTGGACTCAAATTTCATTTAATTTAACAGCACTATAATACAGTAGTAGATCATGTTGAACAGAGAATCGATTCTTCCATCCTTTACTACACATGTCTTCTGTCTTGGATCCATAGTTTAATTCCCTCATGCTTAAATTGATTCTTGCATTATTGGCAGGTAACGGCATTGACGGTGAATCTGTGATATGCTGTTGGTGTGGATGGATCATTGATGCAGATGTTTCAGCAAGGGGGATTTTTAATATCTTCGGAGCTGGAGCTGGAGCTGATCCAGATTCCTGTTTTCCCTTTCAGTTTCTTAGTCATTACTACCTTATCAATTATCATAGGTAGAAAAATCTTCTTACTATTTTCAGATCATCTCTGCTTGCTATCTACACTTTTCTATGGTCTACTACAGTCAACCATTACACTGGCACCAGGGTTTGGAAATATTTTGCATGGTCATAATTTCCTGAATTTTTATGGTAATGGTACAATATTGTGAGCCGTCTTATCGTCATAAGCCCACCGGTGAGTTGTTTTAATGAAATCATTGTCAAAAGTACAAAAGAAACAGGTTTAGAATACTATTTACAATATATAATCAAGTGCTTCGGTTGAAACCATACATATATTGCCTTTTCTTTTCTTCTAATGTTTATTATCTATGTAGATCAGGTTGCATTCCAAATTAAAGGTCATGTTGCATGTAGTAGTAGCATAAGTAATTACATCACTTGTGCTTCTCTGGTCCACTAGCTGCAAGCTTGTGTGCGCGTGACCATCTCGACTAAGTCCATCTCCTTCTTCACATGCACAGTCTTGATTTGTGCGAGAACTACTGGTGTCTCCAATGATGATGATTCAGGTTCATGGTCTTCGAGGACGTCGTCGTCCCAAGCCATCTCAATATCTATCTCATGGCTAATCTTATTGGTATAATCAATATGGTTAAAGATATAGTTCATGTCAACATAATCATCTATGTTGTAAACCTGGTACGATGCCTCCTCCTTTGCTTCGAATAAACCATCACACATATCAATGGAGAAATCATCGTAGGTAGGAACCACGAGTTCTTCACAAGAGTTAGCCTGGATGTAATTGTTCACGTCCATGCTGAGCACTCCTTGGGTAACCACTATGTTGGATGGGTTGGAATCCGGCCTCACCTGTGCTAACTTTTGTGTGGAAGATGTCGGTGAAGATGATGAGAACGTGGGTTCTAGCATAGATAGACGAACACTGGACTTGATCGGACCAATTCCGAGGCTTTTGATGTAGTTTTGTAGAAGGGTTCCAGATTTCGAGTTCTTGGAGATAGCACGGCTCCTCCTCCGTGCAAATTGCCTTCTCTTGGTTGCATTCCAATGGTTCTTGATAGAGTTTTCTGTTCTGCCAGGTAGGTGCTTTGCTATCTCTGCCCATTTGTTGCCCACTTCTTTGTGGGTTTGGATTAGAACTATGTCTTCCTCCTCACTCCAAGTATCTTTCTGCATTTGTTGTCACATAAAAGATTATATTCTATACAAACTGTCATTATCATGAAAATTAACATGCCATGAACATTTTTGTTGTTTATGAAAATCTGAATATACATTTTTAGGTTTCTCGGTTTCTCCTTACTACATATCCCATTAAACCCATTGTAAAAAATTCACAGGAATAAAAGATATTTAAATTCTGATTCTCGTCTACTATGATGTTTCCTAAGCTTGTTTTTCTTAATTTCTATAGTGTCCTTTCTAATCTTAGAAGTTAGAACACCCCCTCTTATTTTTCTCGGTATCCGTGCATCAGGCAAGAACTGTTTCCTTATGAATGTTGGGCTAACTAAAATAATTGAATGCTCCAAATATAGCTAATGTTTGTACTATAGGGGGAACATAAACTAAGTGAAAGTTTATAAGGTCAATTTGGGGAGTTTATTAGCATTTATATTATTATATAAATGTATTTGTATCATTCATTGCCCTCTCACTCTCATAGACCAAAATTTTATTTGATTTTTGACCGACTTCCATCATTTAGTATTTTAGTGTACACATAATACATTGCGTGTGTGCAGTCTCCATGACCTTCAAATCTAAGGTCACGGAGAGAGAGAGAGAGAGAGAGAGAGAGAGAGAGAGAGAGAGAGAGAGAGAGAGAGAGAGAGTAAATGAATTGGGGAGTTTATTAGCATTGAGCCATTGATATAAATGTATCCGGATTAGTTTTTCTTGATGAGTTTCAGTGCATAGCAAATAATAAAAAGAAGGAAATATCAAGAAATATTGAAGAGTAAGGCATCATTGATAAGATTTTTTTCTGTACACTGAAACCATAAAAATAAACAGTACTCCATTACCTAGGAATTAAGAATCCAGTGTAATCATGAAAAAATAAGGTATGAGAAAGCACCTTGATGTTAGGCCTCAAATGGTTGTGCCATCTTTCTCTGCACTGCTTGCCTACTCTTTCAGGAAGAATTTGTGCTATTTGAGACCACTTCCTTAGTCCAACTGTTCCACTAATTTCACAAGCTTCCTGTCAACATTTTGCAAGAATCAGTCATTTGTCAATAATAGCTAGAGAGAACATGAACACTTACCATGAACATCTTTAAGTGGACATACAGAAAATAAACAACAAAACATGCATGGACAAATTTAGTTTACCTGTCTTCATCCAATGTCCACTGCCCTTTGACAACATTTGCCTTCTTGAGAAGCTTACTCGAGGCCTTTTTATGAGGGATAAGCCTACCATTCATTTTATATGCCTTGTATGATTCAACTCCAACACCACCTCTCATGAGATGAGAAACCTCAGATTTATGTGTGAAGAGAGGCAGTTGAGTCACAGCTTTATGAATGGCAGTTGAAGCCTGGTCGACAATGACATCCTTATTTCCTCCTTGAGGACAATACTCATAGCCAAGATCGTGTAAGGTTGCAAAGGGAGCAATAGATCCAACAGCAGATGAACAATAGTACTGATCATGATCCTGAACGATGCCTTCGAATGGATGATCGACAAGATGGAGCTCTTGCTGGGCATTTTTCTGCACATAGGAATCAAATAGCATGCCATCACAGCCTCCTGAACGAGGCTGGAAGCAACTAAAATCCATGGGGAATTTCAGAAGCTAGTTAGGAGGGTGAAGGGAGGCAGAAGGGGTTGAATAATATGGTTGGTTCCTCTCTGCTTGCATCTCTCAGGGGAGGAAACATTGATGCAGCATGCCATAATATATGTAGACAAGAACATATTGGTCTTAAACTTAAAGGCCACGACTTAAGGGAGTTTAATGTTTCTATTAATTGACAAGTTAAGGGACCTCATTTATTCTCATTAATAGATTACTTCATGTAAGAGAGAATTAAGCATGCATTACATATAAACGTGGCGCACCTAGTTACTCACCCATTGCAACAGGGTAGTCATGCAGGTGAGACTGGATTGCATGTCATGTGATGTAGTCAATAAACTTTTCAATTAAGGTGTGCAAAACCATGTTAAGTAGGACCAAAAAACATATTGAACCGATTAGTAACCAAGCCTAAAAAAACAACTATAGCTTATGTTAATGGCACCAAATGTTATAATGTTAATGGCAGGATGGCCTTTACCTATCTAGTTACACTTTACCATTTTGTTGTTACAAAAGAAGTGTGTTTGTTGTCACTTGTCTGAACACGGAGCTGTAGCAGTATCATCATCTACCAGCGCCAAAAAACACAATGTTATATATCTTACTAATACCTCTGTTATACATTGTAAGTTGTTTGTCTTTTTTCAAAATCAAACTTCTTCAACTTTATTAAGTTTAAATAAAAATATATTAAATTTAAAATATCAAATAAGTGCAATATTAAAACATATTTAATGGTCAATTTAATGGAAGATATATTTTAGTTTCCACTATTCCTAGAAAATATCTAATCTTTAGATTTTTCTCAAGTTAACATGACACAAAACATTATACACAATTCTAACTAAATATCTATACTCATGAATATATGAGAAACTTCTAAAAGGTTGCCTTGCTCTTCTCAACAACTGTTCATGGAATTTCTGAAGTTAACTGTTACACTGCAATACAAGTTTATCCTTTCACAGCATGCTCATGTATGCACAATCGTCCAAGAAAGCTAGTTTTGGCTTTACACTAAGAACAATAATGCTCATGTATGCACAATCTCTTTGTCTGTTTGTCGACCTCCAAATTCTGATAACTAGCTGATAAGAATATAGAGAAATTAGTGTTCCTAGCTTATGAACTGTAGTTCATTTCTAGAATCCGTGGCTATTGAGTTTCACAATCTAAAGCTAGAATATAAATTGTTTGGAAGAACCTTGGATTATAAAAATAGTTATAGGTACTATAAGCTCACTTCTAGGCCTGGTAATGGGTTGGCCAAATGCCAACATCATTCAGACCTGTCTGAACATGACAATAGATCTTCAACTCAAAACTCACTGGCAGATCGAAACTTGTCCTATTCAAATACTAGTTCTGCTTCAGTTTCTTGTGTAGATGTAAATATAACCAGTGGCAAAGCCCGACTCAAAACTTAGGGGGGCTGAGTTTAAATGGTTCCATACGCTTCAGAGCCAAAATAGTAGAAATTTGTAGTATACCAATGTTTGCCATTTTTTCACGTATTCGAATCGTCTTATAATTTGTTTATTTCTAACCCTTCGAAATATTTATTCCTCATTGTTTAACCTAAGAAGCAATAAGCGAATAAGCAAATTTGTAGTATACCAATACAACATTACAGCAATACTACTTACATGTTATAAAGTTGCAGCACTATATCAAATTATTAATTAAACAATAACCCATTAATAAGCATAGTGTGAGAGGCATTGGCAATATACTGAGGCTCGGCCGTTCGGGTTCCTGTTCGCTGGATGACTTGGATGTCTGGATCCGGGCGGGAGCGGCGCCTGGCCCGGATGGTCGGGCTGGGGCTGGCCGTGCGCTGGCCACAGGGGGGCGCAGGGCGGCGCGGGGGCCGGGGCGCCACCCCTGGGCGCAACCCGAATGTGTGTGTGTGTGTGTGGGGGGGGGGGGGGGGGGGGGGGGGTGGCGGCGCCGGCGCGGGGCGAGTGGGGGCGGAGGCAAGGAGCAATATACCGGGGTTCGCTGTTCGCCTGTTGCGTTCGCCGGATCGGGGCGAGTGGGCGACGGCCGCCGGGGCGTCGGGGCCGTAGAGGCCAGAGGGCGCCGGGGCTGGGCTGGCGCGGGGCGCGCGGGGGCGGGGTGGGGCAGCGCGCCGCGCCGCGAGCGGGGGCGGAGACGGGTCGGTGCGCCGGCGGCGGGCGAGGACGGGACGAGTGCGGTATGTCTGGGTCTGGAGGATATGTACGTGTTGGATGAATTTTGCTTGAATTTGGCGTAAGCATTTTAATGTATTATCTAATAAAATTTTCGATATATTTGTTTCGAATGTATTTGGGGGAATTTATGAATGAAATCGTTAGTCTATTTTGCTTTAATGGGATCCTCTATGTATCAATAGTATATCGGAAAAGCATTTATATGTGTGTGCATAGATAAAACAATATTAAGCACAGGCGCATTTAACCTATGGCTAAATTTACAGGCTGGGCAGGAAGATAGTATATATACTGAAAAATTCTTACCTGATTTTCACCAACAGCTAATCTCATCTAAACTCTCATCTGTGACACCACATGAGACTATTGTTAGAACGTAGAGTTGTTTAAGAAACAGTGTGCATGCATACCCTAATTGGTGATTTTAACTTCGAAACCATTGCAAAGAAAAGTATCACCCAGCTAAAAGCTATGACAAATCAATGCAGATCCAATGAAAATGATTTCGGACAAACTATACTCATAGCAACCAAGTCATAAATAAATATACATCTTAACTATATTAAAGCAGGGACTTACTCATCCGTCCGCACCGCGCGCAGCGCCTCCCTCCGCGCCTCCTCCGTTTTCATTGCCTGAACGCACGCATAAGCCGTTTCACTCCATGCACTTGTACACGCAGCAACCGCCGCATGCATGCAGTTGGGCCAAAGCCCAATCAAGCAATAAATTACGAGAAGTAAATAAAAAAGAAAAAGACTAAAATAAAAAAAATAAATTTGCATTTCAGTTTTTTAATTTCTATATTTTACATAGAAATACGAATTTTACGTAGATACCATTAGATTTCTGAAAAATCACGTAGAAACAAGAATTTTGCGCAGACATTCCTGATTTACGAAAAATCATACAAAAAATATGAATTTTACATATCGGTCATTAGATTCACTGAATTTTGCATTCGTTTTTCCATTTCAGCAATATTATTTTAGCAAGATTCATAATGATGCAATATATTAAATATTGATATTATCATTAAAAATAAAATTTCATTGCAAAGCACGTGCATCTAACTAGTGAAAACATGAAGCGATTAATCCATACGGTAGTTGCATATCCATTGCTACCGCAAAATTCCCCCTGAATACCCTACCAAAGCTGCTACAAACCAACTGGAACATATGCAAATAGTTAGGAAAAAGTTATAGAACAGTAAAAGCCAGCCCAGCATGTAACCTGTCAATAATTTTGGGTAGTAAAACGAAGGTGTAGCTGAGATTTATGTGCCTTGCAACTATTTGGAAGCCAAAAGTGGAATTAAATATTTTGTTGTCCTTTTGCAATGGCAGAAATGGGTGAGGTTAGGCTGGAGATTAAAGGATTTATTATTTATAGTGGATCAAAAAGTGACAAATAAGCAAAATCACATTTTAACAATGACAAATTATCAAATATTATTATCTATCACAAGTAGTTAAAGAGTAAAGACCAAACTGATATACCATACATACCGTTAAACCAAAATTTAAAAGGAGATAACAAACGGGCAGTCAAAATTTGTATTTTCAATGCAAGACACGTTTTGTGGTGCCAGGTAAACTGAAATAACACGTTTTTCCCTGCATCAAAAACTAAAAAGATGGCATTTATCATGGCTATCCTGCATTACAGCATAGCTCTTTCATCAGTTCTTTTTTATCTCGACACGAAATCAGTATACGGCTAGTACGAGAGAACTGGCATCAAAATCATCAAAAATTGGGAGGAGCCCAGCCGAGATGGCTGAGTTGGTTTTGCTGAAATGCTCCAACCTGAGCTCCAGAGGCCATGGCCGCCATATCAATGCCAATGTTTCCAGCCAATGGCGGTGCAGCTGGTTGATGTACCATCGGCTGTGGGTTCTGCACCATGGTCATTGTTGTCGGCTGCAGTGGATGGGGCAAGGCAGGGAACTGCAAGTGAGCCGGGTGTTGAACTGGGCTAAAAGGATTGTGACCATTATGCGCAGGCAAATATGCTGTATGAGGTGACACTGGTTGTCCCATCATGTTGTAGAATGGTACTGATTGCATGACTGGAATGTCCGTATGACCCTGAATCCACACATCTGCGGTTTCAGCCTGCAAACAGCACAAATATTGCACGTGCTACTTTACAACAGGAGCCAAAATTATAATCAGAAAGCTCTGTGGTTGAAAACATAATTACCTGTGGGTTGTGTGTGTAAAGATTGTTGTCCTTATATTTACTCATGTTGGAATCTTCGACAGTACCTGTGCCAATTACACCAGTATTGATAGGAGGGTAGCCATTCTGATTTGCACAACTACCATATCCAGCAGGGCCACCAGGGAACACTTGCTTATACTGGTGATGTGGTCCATATTTCATGCCATTGGGTGCTAACTGTGAGGTTCCATTTGGCATTACCAAATAGCTGCTGGCATGTGGCAGTTGTGTAAATGATGGATTGTTTGAATAGTTTTGAAGAGCCACTGGAGGCGCATAGTATGGAGAGAAAACATGTCGATATGGCAAGCAGTTTGGATACTGTGGTACATGCATGTGTTGGTACATCTGAGGCACTGGTTGTTGAGATGCTACAGGAACAGATAGCTGATTGACTCCAGGATTAAAATCCATCACCTGTAAACAGAGTTTCACATGATGTCATACAACTTTGCTATTAAAACATTGATCTTGTCTAGCTTCTTAAGAGAAGTTATTAGTTAGTAGTATAGTGGTAACAGATAACATTGACGCATGCAGGTCTCTGATGCTTCCAAGTTGTAATACAGGTCAAATTGCAACCAGGTTCTCAAAAAAATCATAACTAAGTGCTATACAATGCATTCAGTATCTATGGCAACCAAACAACAGGTACATTCTGACTGGGTGGTTGTGAAAAACAGCCCAAAGATCAGATTAAAGGGACATAAATCTAGAGGAACCAGACATTGAACATAAAGGCCGTTTACATAAGTGTGTGCTTGCGAATGTAAATCCAAAGCAATGTATACTAAACAGGCAGACACCAGATCATAATAAATAGATGAAAACAGCATGCTAGTATTACCTCAGATGGATAGGCTATAGCTTGGGTCATTTCACTATCAACAGCTTTAGTGATAAATGGCAACTCATATCCAGAATCTGGCTCATATGCCTGACACATCATGTCATGTCACAAGAAGAAGAAAATAGGCAGGGGTAGTAGAAATATAGACTGGGAATACATGAATAATAACTTCTTGCTTGATTCTGTACAATCCCTAACAGACTATAATCAGACTCCTATGACTTTATCTCATAACACATACTGACTCCTATTACTATTGTGACCATTGTTGTCATGGCGTCGCCTAGGCGACGCCTAGGCGCCGACTAGGCGTCCAGGCGGTGGCCGCCGGACGCCTAGCTGAAACGCCTCGCCTGGGTGAGTTAGGCGCCCGCCTGGACAGTCTAGGCGTCGCCCATGGCGCCTAGGCGGTCGCCAGGAGACTCTGGGCGGGCGCCTAGGGTCCGTGAGTCATTTTCTAAGCCCGCGCCTAGGCCCTTTCGGCTTTAGGTTCTTCTTCCCTTGCGCCGCCGCCTCACGCCTCAGTCCCTTTCGGCTGCCGGATCTGCTCCGTCGGCCACCGGATCTCCGGTTCATTTGCGCCGCCGGCCGCCAGATCTTCGCAGCTGCGCTGCTTCCCCTGGCGACTGGTTTCGCCGGGGCGCCGTGACAACCATGATTGTGACTCAACCCTGCTTCCTTCTACTCTATCTCTTCCTCTGATATTTAAGCCCCCACATGACATGCCAGGTTAAAGGCTGAACCTCTACTAAGACCATGAGAAAAGGTACAATTAGAACATTGCCGTCCACTTTACATATTCTATTCACCTTAAAGTTATGCACAGCAATGTCCTGATGCTGAGATTGAGGTGAAAAATGTGATACCTTGTTTGAAATCATATCATTTGTCCTATGCTCTCTAATAACACCAGGACTCAAGACCCCCATGTCCTCAGTTAATGGGTGCTGATGTTCAGAAATTGGAACAATAGAATCTGCATTTGGAAGTATGGTAGAAGAACCAACAGGATCTGTCTGGTCAGTTGGGGGCATGTCATCAGTAGATCTTACAGAATTTAATGATGTCAAACTGCAATCAACAAACAAATACAAGTTTCAGATTAATTTACCCAAGGATTCTTTTCATAGTAGAAAGCCAAATTCTTCAACAGTAATCATCATGGAAAATTTGGAGATGCGACAGTTTATTGCTTGATTAAGAAAAGATGCAAGATAACCATATCAAAGAGAAAGATGTAGCAGAATCACCTTGCAGAAGCATTCAATTCTTTGTCACTTGAAGTGTCAGACGCTGATGTAAAAGCCTTCAAGCCAATGTCACATGCAAAATTACCAAATATAAGATGTGTCCTTTCTGAGTCTGGTACCCTGAGGTGCGCAGGTATGATAACATGCTCATCTTCAGATACATTAGCTTGTGAAAGCTTCTTAGACAAACCAGCCATGTGTGCTTGATGACCATCAACAGATGGTGCAGCAGTGGAAGGTGCCACATTATCTGCATGATGATTGACAGAACTGGGGCTTATTGATTTGGGCTTCCACTCCAATTGTGGGTGAACTGCATAAACGGCACAATAGGTTTAACAAAAATGCTCCGCAGAAGAAAGAAAACTACCTCAAACAATCCGACTCCCTCTGGAATTGACCAAACATTGAAACACAGTATGTAACAATTTACACAAACTCAATGACAACAATTAACAACAATGCTGCATATGTACAGAAAATGTGCAATGATGTGGATATAATGCATAGGGCTCCAGGCCAAAATATGCACAGCAAACACTGGATATGACTCAATGAATACTTTTTCTCATTAGCATGTTATATTAAGCAAAATGTACTAACATCTACTGCTGCTATTACTTGTTCAAATTTGAGCAGGGAAGATGTATGACAGTACCTCAGTATGACAGTATGTGCAACAAAAGGATAGCATGCCCATCATAATTAAATTTTGTTACTTATCCCAACCAATCAAGTTCACATGGAAAACACTAACCTTTTGAATGACTAACAGGGGGGGTGCTTGGCTTAGAATAGTATTGGCTCAAAGAAGATGGCCTGCTGTTCAATTGTATAGATGAACTAGCACGGGAGTTTTTCAATGATACGCTAGACAATCTAGATTGTTGTCCATTTGAAGCATTGTCCTTTGTTGCTGTAGTCAATGGCACCTTAACTGAACTGTTTGAAGCAGATGTGTTTGTTACTGCATTATCTGTCGGTCGTTGCCTAGCACCAACTACTCCAACTTCACGCTTTATGGCTCCAAAAGTCCCAGGTGATCTAGAACCAGGAGAGGGTACATGGATTGGATCTGATGGAGAGCAGCAAAGTTCACCAGTAAAATTATTTGATCCTGATGGCACAGCAAGCACTCTGTTCTGGTTGCCCTTTCGTAGAGCTGCATGTGAACCAACTATTGTTGTAATCATCCCATCAGATTGTTCACGTTTTTGGTCAGTAGAAGGCTTGAATTCTTTATCATGGACTTGAACAACAATTGTATGTCGATTGTCAGCTTGAATTGCTCCATGTCCACTAGAATTATGAGTAGCCAAATGGCGTTGTGCAGGTAGTTTCTCAGTTGAGCTTCAGAGAAACAGGACAATGACATATATGAACAAAAGTGATACTGGTGAAATTGTTTGAAGCAATTTCAGTTTTCATAAAATAAAGCAAGATATGAAACCATGAAGTAGTGAAACAAACGGTGCTATTGAATATTCAGGTAACCAATGGTTGTGACAACTGACTAGCAGAATACTGTTGGAAATAAGAACATGGGTAATAAGGAATGCCATTATCAAACAGAAGTCATTCAATTACGCAATCAGTACATCTTCAGATGTATTACTAGTTTTTACTATGAAATTGCTAACTGAACCAACGATTTGATTATCTTTAGCTGAGATATTTTTCTATCTGTGTAGACCCTTCATTTTCTTGGGATTGAAAGGCTTTTTTTGTTTGAGAAAATCCCGTATATGCCACTAAAAATTCACCGGTTCTCATGTATGCCACTGAAAACTTGTTGTTTCTATATATGCCACCGCTTCAATTATCTGTGTCCATATATGCCATTGCCGTCAGTTTCAACCATTAGTCAATGTTAGTTTTTTTCAAAATGACAAAATTTCCCTCAACTTACAAAGCTAGATTGAATGAGTGATTTGTATGCGTGTACCAGCTAGAGCAAGTGATAGCTGATCACGGAACTTAAATCATTCTTGATTTTTAGTGAGCTGAGGGCAGTTTGGGAATTTTGAAAAAAAACTAACGTTGACTAACAGTTGAAACTAATGGCAATGGCATATATGAACACAGAAAATTGAAGCAGTGGCATATATAGAAACAACAAGTTTTCAGTGGCATATATGGGAACCGGTGAACTTATAATGGCATATACAGAATTCTCTTCTTTTTGTTTTGTTGTTGTGTAGACCCTTAATTGAATATTCCAAAAGGGAAATACAAATGAGAGAATTGAATGATCAGTGTTCGCAAAAGCAGTGAAAAGTGCCCGCTTCAGCGTGCTGCAGCGCGATGCGACGGCCCTCCGCCTCGCTTAGGGGCTAAGCAGTCCATTATGCGCAAGCACGGTTAAGCGGGCCGCTTAAGCTTGATGCAGCGATTAGGCGTCGCATAAGCGGAGTGGAGCGCAGGCGAAGCGAGAGGGAAAACTGCGTGGGGGAGAGAAGCTTGTGCACGCGCGCGCAACTTTGGCGTGGCCACACGAGAAAGTTGTGTGCACCGCACGAGATAAAAGTTGTGTGTCGTGGCTCGTACGCGAGATAATAGCTATGCGCTTGAGCGCCTCCTCGTCGGTTCCCTCCAGCCTTGTCCTCACTGGCCCCCTGCAGCCCCATCCGCATTAGCCCCCACTACAGCCCCATGGGTGGCCCCCGCTTGCTGTCGTTGCCCTATCCTTCACTAGCCACTGTTGTAGCCCCGTCCCCGCCACCCCCTACTAGAGCCCCATCCTCGCTGCCCCCCTACAGCCCCGTCGCTAGCCATAGCTGCCCTGTTCTCGCTAGCCCCTGTAGCCGCCTTGTTGTCCTTGTCGGCTCCCTATCCTCCCAGGTATGGACTATTTCTCCTTCTTCCCCCTGTTATCCTCTTAACATACAACAAATGTCTAGAAATTAGTGGATTTGGCACTCGGTTAGCAATTAGTGTATTGAGTAGGAGGAATTGTTAATTGCTGGTGCTAGTAGGTTTTTTGGATTTGGCACTCATGAGCAATGTGTGATTTGGCACTCATGATTTCTACCTGTTTTTTGTCATTCTGTTGACAAAGTCAACAACGCGTAAGCGCGGATAAATCGCCTAAGCGCTATGCAGGACGCCACCGCACGCATAGCGCATAACGATTTTTCTAACCTTGTGAATGATCAATTGATATTATGGCACACTCTACCATAGTTGTTATGTCATCGCCATATCGTCTCCATATCGTCGTGGCAGAAATCTGCAATTCGCCATGGACCGCCATATCACCTAAGTGTCTATGGCGGGCACCACAGGCGCATGGCGTCGTTGTGGTGTCATGTGGCGCCCGCAACGGATGTGGCGTCCGACATACGAAGGCACGGCGAGGGCGTGGTGTGCCGGTGTGGAAGATGGGGGAGAGGAGAGGAGGGGAAGAGTGGTGCTGCTGTGCTGGGTGCGGCTACTGGAGAGGGAGGTGAGAGAGCGGGGTGTGGGATTGTGGCAGCCGGAGGGAAAGAGAGGTGAGAGAGAGGGAGTGGGAGAGATTGAGAGAAGTTAGGGTTCGAAAATAGGGTTTAATTGGGCTATTTGATCAAATTTATATAAACAGATTATTAACTAAACTTTTAAATATAATATTAGACATAATTTTAAATCTGTTATTTCAATGTTAATTATATATATATATATTGTCTTATAAGGTATCTAAAGTAACATTATTGCAACTTGATATTGTATTGCCATTTTTATAATACTATACTGCTATTCTTATTTGTAATTTACTAATTATATATTGATATATTTTTCGAAATCCTTAAATCCTATAAGCTATTTTTCTATATTGTTCACCACGCCGCGCGCCATAAGCGTTGTAAAGTTGTGAAGGTGGTAGGTCGCCACGCTTCGCCGCTCGCATAACAACTAACAACTATGTACTCTACCTTTTCTCTCCAATATTGGGAGCAATCTGTCCATTGCTAGGGTCTCCATTGTGAAATGATTCTGGTACAGGGTCACCAACTGCCTTCTGTCGGTTGTCTTTCACAACACGAAACTCCCTAGTGATTCCTTCAAACAACAGATTTTAAAATTTAGCAAAAAGGTTTTCTAGTACCTTGAATTGATCACAGAATAGCAAAGTAACATATAAAATAGATGACATTGCTGATAATAAGAACAACGGAGTAACTGCCACCCCAGGACCAGGATATAAAAGCAAAGCTAGCTAAAGCTATATAGGAACACGAAAAGAACAATATATTACAATATACCAGAGGTGCCAACTCTCCAGATATTCCTTATTTCATAATAGTTCATCCAGGAAAATAGAGCTACAATGTTAACATGTCAATGTAAAGGTAATCTTTATATTACAATATACCAGAGGTGCCAACTCTCCAGATATTCCTTATTTCATAATAGTTCATCCAGGAAAATAGAGCTACAATGTTAACATGTCAATGTAAAGGTAATCTTATGAGCATGTGGTTGGTGGTAGGATGCCTAAGAGGCTATGAGCACAAGAAACAGGGATAGCTTTCTTAACCCACATTTGACTGATAGTTTTAATAACAAAAACTCTGATTCAGCAATGTAATGGTTTTCTAAGATGGTATGTTTGTAGATGTTATTATTCACTAAACCAATTGCATGTCAGAATAATTGAAAATGATGATTAGTGAAGCCAGTGTAGCCCAATAACATATCATCTCAGATTAGTGCAAGCTTGCAACACCTTGGACAACAATAAAATGCAAACATTAGCTACAGTGCAGTAGTGCACACTGTACAGAAAACATTTTATGTTATCCTGTACAATGCAGCTGGAACAAGTACCACAGAAAACATGTTCGCCCACTAGTTATTAAACAAGAACATTTTATGCTACTATTTTGTATCAAGCTGTATATGAAAGTTTACCGGGCAATGAATTTCGAAAGTAATCTCCTTTGTTTGTATTCCTATTCAAAACTCTTCCAGATCTTGCCCATTCTGTTTGTCTTTCCTTCTGTACCCTGGGATCATTGCAACCTTGGTGACTTGAGTTCTGCAAATACAGAAGAAACTAAGCATAGTAAAAGACTTAGAAACCATAAATAATTAAATACAGTATCCAGTAATCACAAATCTTATATTAATGTTCCATTATAAAAAATCCTATATATGTAGATTTTAGCTATGAAGCACAGATACTCCAAAAAATCGTGCGTACCGGTATCGGATACGGCCGGATACATATCCGATACATATCCAGCATTTTCTCCTTTTCCAAATAAATAAAAAAAATCAGATACGTATCAGGTGCGTCCTCGATACGCGAAGCAGAGAACTTTTCCTCCTCTCACCCGTGACTGTTGCCCTAAATCTCAGCCCACTCTCGCGCAGCCTTCCCTCCAGTCCACGCGCCGCCCTATCAGAGATCTTTCTGCCATGCCAACGATCGCCGCCGGCCAATGCCGAGCTCACGTGCCGCCACGCCACCGCAGCTTGGGGGCTGGGGACGCCGCCGGAGCAAGGGCTTTCCGCCACGGCAGCCTCCATTCGCCACAGTCCGCAGCCTCTGTGACTTTGTGAGAGCGACCGAGCCAATCAGGTGTTGTTCGTGTGTTCTGTTGGCCTGTTCCTGTTCTTTCTCAATTTATTTATGTTTTGGTGTTGTGTAATGTTGTTGTTCTCGTGTTCTGTTGGCTTGTTCCTGTTTTTCCTCAATTTATTTCTGTTTTGCTGTTGTGCAATACTGCAATGTGCATGTGCTGTCTTGTTGAACAAGTGAATACATAGTCATTGTGTTATATTTATTTGTGTGAATATTGAATTTGTAGATTGATGGATAGTAACAGTGGATCAGGATTTGATTGTTCAAATGTATCTGAGTTTAGGGATTGAACTAAGAATTGTGTTATTATGTTTCTGCAGTTGTTATATTTTTATATGTATTACTAATATATATACATATGGGTGTATCGCCGTATCCATGTTTTTTGGAAAATGCTGTATCGAAGTATCGCGGTATCGCGTATCCGTATCTGGGCAACATAGGATTTTAGAGCAAAATAGCAACAGTTACCAGACTATAGCATATTAACATTTTTATGTAATTTTCTTTAAACAAGAGGCAGTAATATTTGTTAGCAGATGCTAATAGCCAGTAGAATTTCAAGCATGGCATTCAAATCTAGTGTGGCCTTTTCATTGCTAAAGTACCAACAGGACACAGTAAAACACACTCTATAAGAACCATATATTTAGAAGTGACTATCTTATAATCATAATTCCTTTAGAGGAAACAAGATCTAAACTCAAAAATCATTGCAAAACACAATCATCAATCCGTTTATTTCAAACTTAACAGGACAGTTCAACAAACAAAAGCAGTACTGGTTAAAAAAATAATAAAAAAATAAAACAGCTATCACATAAGGTCAACACACAGTACAACTACTTCAAAAAGGAAACACGTTACAGTTACCGCCTCATCAGGTGAGAAGATACAAAGCACATTCAGAACCCTACCTCCTTGTTATTGCCAACTCTCCTTGTACTATCATGAAAAGAATCTGCACAGAATAAAAGTATAAAACAAAGAAGTTAATACTTTTGTCATTCTATGGGTTGTATGGCATTTTTTATATTCTATCGCCCAGCATTGATCATGTGTGTTGAATGATACATTGTTTAACCATTGATCTATTCTGGTTGCGACCTTCAGCTTCAGGATGGTTTTGTTTCACAATCTGGAGTTCATTCAACACTCCATTACATTTACTAGGGACTGATTTATTGTGTGATTATATTTTGGTCTGTTTGGGACTTTGGGTCTACTTTATGCCTTTATTTAGAAAAAAATACACAATGAGCTAGAATGACAAAAGTATTAACTTCTCTGTTTTATACTTTTATTCTGTGCAGATTCTTTTCATGATAGTCGAAGGAGAGTTGGCAATAACAAAGAGGTAGGGTTCTAAATGTGATTTGTATCTTCTCACCTGATGAGGCGATAACTGTAACATGTTTCCTTTTTGAAGTAGTAGTACTGTGTGTTGACCTTATATGATAGCTGGTTTATTTTTTTTATTTTTTTAACCAGTACTGCTGCTGTTTGTTGAACTGTCCTGTTAAGTTTGAAATAAAAGTGTTGAACAGTAATACAACACTAAACACAAAATGGTCAAGTTCAAGCACTCAAGCTCATGTCCTCACCAGCAAACCAAGATGAAAACAATGCTACACAAACAATAGTCAGTGCAATGTGCAACAGGGCAGGATTTACATTGCTAATGCAGAGCAGCTATTATGCTCAAAGAAAAGATATAATTTGTGTAAACCCAGCAAATCTAAAAATAATGGTATGGGAGCCTATCAGAGTAACTATGACATAAAAGCCTCACATGGAATGAATCCATAGCTTTTTGGATATGATCATCATGTAGAGCAGCCAACCAACATGGGGAAAATAGGAACAGAAGTCAATATTGTGGATTTAAGAGAGTGCACGCAGAGAAAAAGTCGAGAATGCATGAAAAACCAATAGTGCAAATACCAGACTGCATTAGTCTACATGTTACTAAGAAATGCAATAACAGAGAATGCCCCATCAGAGTAACTATGACAAAAAAAGCTTCATTTGGAGATAAATCCATAGCTTAGATATCGTGTTCATCACTAGGGCATTAGGAAATCGGAATACCGACAAAGAAAAATAACATAGGTAAACAATCTGAAGGACAAAACTGTAATTCTAAGAAATGCAATAACAGAGAATGCCCCATCAGAGTAACTATGACAAAAAAAGCTTCATTTGGAGATAAATCCATAGCTTAGATATCGTGTTCATCACTAGGGCATTAGGATATCGGAATACCGACAAAGAAAAATAACATAGGTAAACAATCTGAAGGGCAAAACTGTAATTCTAAGTCCTAACCAAACTAGATATTGAATCAAATTATTTTAATACAAAAGGGTGAATTTCCAGGTCATAAATGTATGAGCGATAGATCGAAATGCATAATCGAAGTGCACAAAACAATAGCGTTAATTTTCAGTTAATATATAACTATATGCACCTACCGAACAACGAATCTTTACTTTGAGCACGAGTAGTCTACTTTACAGTTCAACATCCTACTCAAATAATTGGGCGATGAGACCAGGGGATCACGCATACAACAACAAAAAATAGGACGATTTGGGGTCAAAGAGATTTTTTTCACTTACTCTGGAGCTTCTTGTCCATGTACCTGGCAATCACCCAGAGAAAAAAAAAAACTAAAATCAGTAAACCTAAAACCTTTAATCGAAAAAAAGGAGAAATCCACGATCACAGGAAGGGGGAAATGGGCAGATATCTAACGACGGGGAGGGAAAGAGATGGACGCTCACTTCTTGAGATCCGGAGGCTGCCCCGATCGGCTCATGGCGGCGAAGCTACGGAGAGAGAAAGCAGGGGAAAGACCGAGATCTCTGGAAACACCTCCTCTCTCACTCTCTCAGCGGCAAAACCCTAGCGATGAGATGCGCCAAAGCCCGAGCCGATGCGCGCGGTTTTGAAAGAGAGGAGACCGGAGGGTGAGGCGAGCGGAGGCGCCGCCGCCACAAAACCCTAAAAATGCCCAGAGCGCGCGGCCGCGCGGGGACCGGTCAAGGAGACGGCCCATGAGAGAACTGGGCCGCATAATGTTGGGCCTTGTGATTTTTTTCCCAAACTGACACCCAATAAAATACCTCGTATTTTACCTTATGCTTCTGGATCATTCTTTGAGAATATCCTTTCCATTTCTTCATTTCGAATCGGGTTCTTCTATCTTCGACTTTTTTTGATTTTATTCTTTATTTATTTCATTTTGATTTTTTCCTCTTCCTTTATCCCTATCCTCTAGGTACAGCGTTTACATCAATAGAGAATCTTTTCCTCTGTATGAATCTATATTACTCCATTTCAATTTCTTTCCGAAACTTTCCAAGAAAAATCTCAAATTGGATTCAAAATTGACGGGTTAATGTGAGCTTATCCATGCGGTCAGGCACTCTTCAAATAGGAATCCATTTTCTAGCTAGGTGCTCTATTCAACAGTACAGGATGGCCTCGTAACTTCTTGAAGTATTTCCTATACAATGGGTTCCTTTTCCCAAATTTTCCTTTTAGCAATCCTAACGTTAGAAGTAGCACGTTGTCTTATAAATATTTGATAAATCAATGTAATTAAATAATTCAATCAATTGAATTGGATCAATACAAGCACTCGTTGGGTTCAATTTTTTAGTTCTTCCAACAGAGAAAAAAATCTGGCAACAAGAACTTGTTTTTCTCAAATAGTTTTGCAATCGAAACCAATCTAAACAGAAGATTAATCATACGGCCTCAAAGTCTATATTGTAGAGAAATAAAATATTGTATAACTCTTAAAACAAGAATTTTTTTTAACAATCTCAATGACATGATAGCTGCTACAATAATACTTCCCATGGGTTCTCAATTAATAACTGAGAATACATCACATATCTCTAACTAATCCATTAAAATGATTACATAACGAAACCAAGATAACAATATGAAAGGAATATAGTAAATGAGTACCAGATAAAATTTCTAAATGTCATCTGGATTGTATTATATATACATGAAACACAAAAAAAACATATTACATATAATGTAATCTGGATGTGTGATCGTGGACGTGAATGTAAATGTGATTGTGTGACTGTGGATGTGTGTCGATATGAATATGAATATCATGAATGTGTGAATGTGTGATTGTGGATATAGATGTGGATGTGAATGTGTAATTATATTTTAGATGTGTGGATGTGAATGTGTGATTTTACGGTTAAATGTGAATATAATGGGAGAACCAAAAAAATAAAAATAATTCTAGGTATTAATGGACATTAACTTCCATCAACACAGGCTAGTCGACACAAGTTAGCTCCTAACTTCCGTTGGCTATACGTGACCAACGGAAGTTAGCTATTTTACGTCGAAACGTCTCCGTCGTTTAAATATCGATGGAAGTTAGGTTTTTGACGAGGGATATTAGTTTCTTTCGTCGGTATTGACATAATTTCCGTCGGTTTTGGTCGACGGAAATTTAGAATATAGAGATGATTAAAAAAGGATATTAGTTATTCTTTAAATGGTACAAAATTTCCATAATTTTATTTTTTTTGCCAAAATAAATAATTTCTTCCTCGCTCGCTCTGACATAATTTTTGGACAATGACATGAATTTTTGTGATCATCACAGCGCGTGCAGGCGCCTCATGTTCCTCATCCTCCATCACGCATGCAAAATCCGCCGCCGACGCGCCGGCAAAGAAGAAGCGCTAGATAGCTAGCAGTAGCAGTAGCAGTGTAGCACCTGCACCTCCCCAGATGCCGGCGCCTGCCCTTTTCCCCTGCCGCGCCTCCACTCCACAGTCTCCTCCTCATCCTCCTCCGCCTCCGCTCCCATCCGCCGCGAGGCTCAATTGGAGGAGACCGGTGCCGCTTGTTACCGTCGCCCGGTCCAAGAGCAAGGACGAGGCCAGCTTCACCGACCGCATCCTCGACTACATCGAAGGTGCGCTATGCTATGCGCAGCCCTCGCCCCTGGTGTACGGCCATCTCCAGATTGATGCCAAGCAGTTTTAGCTTTAGGGTTGGATCATTTCTGTTACCAGCTTAGTAGATGATGCCCTTATGGTGCCTTCTCTGAATCATTACATGTACTTTGGTAATCCTAGTTGACATGCAATCGCTGAATGCTCATGACATTGTCGTCGCTACCAGTGGTCAGAAAATCTTTAAAATTAAGCGGATTTTATTAGATAGGATATTATTTGGTTGAGCTGTATTCATCCTTCAAATCTCTTTGTATAGGAGGTCCAAAGTTGAGGAGGTGGTATGGAGCACCCGATTTGCTTCCCAAGGATGGGGGTGCTGAGGATGAGGAACAGGAGCCTTCAGGTGCATAGAAAAACAAATTATGCCGCAAATGTGTACCCTTCCGTAGTCTCTCTTATTTATTGTCAAATTATGAGAAATAGATATCGAGGAGCCTCGAGATGCTGTGCTAGTCACCAATGGCGATAGCGAGATGGGACAGGTTGCCAATTTTCTTCAAGTTCCTTTTTTTTGTTCTGCTGCAGAGTTGGTAATGAGTCGAATGTTCTGCTCTTCAGCATATCACAATTCAATATTCACAACGCCTCAATTTTTTAGCAGCAATTTCACTCACCTGTGACCATAGTTAAATGTTCTACTATAACCTTACTTGAAATGTTGGTATAGACTCACATGATCATCCTCATGGGGCTATAATTTGACGTTCAAGAATATTTTGAAACTCATTGTCTCATGAGATAGATGTTGGATGTAATCTGGACTTGGATGCGTTCCGGGACCTGCGTCATCCGTTGTGTCGTGTGCGTGCGTCGTTCGTGCGTGCATGTGTTGGAGGCAGCCGCGTCGTGCGCGTTGTGCGAGCGGCCGGAGTGTGCGGAGTCTTCGGGCTGCATGCGTGCATGCGTGGAGATCATGCTTGCGTGGGTGCTGCGTCACCTCTTGTATAAAGCCTGGACGATGCGTTCGTCCAGGAGGATAGCGAGATCAGAGTTGCACAATGTAGACTCGTCGTTCGGCGCCACAAAATCTTGAGCACTGTTTATCTTCCACCTCTAGCCGTGAGAGAGAGAGTGAGTTAGCGATTGGAGTTCCAACAATAGATAATGTAGGTTCAGATCCATATGTCAAGCAAATAATTTGAAACTCACGATTGACGTAAAAAAATATTTCCATATATATAAATCATATTTGAACTAACACTGAATACTGTTTCTATGTATATCCTCATTGGAGAAACCATTTTATGATTCAATCATTTCAGAAAACTAAACTGCTGTTGCTACATCATCAAAGTTTTCTGTTTATCTTGCTTACTATTATTTGCAGACTGTGTTTCTTTCTGTTTCAACAGTTATCCTAGTGAATCTTCAATCTTGCAAGTTCCTTGTGTTCACCTTGATTTACAGGTGCCTTTTAATTTTTCTCTGGTTGCTTCAAATAATCTGCCTGCATTTTTTTCCAGATGGTGATTTTATCATTAATCTTGAAAAGGGCCAGAATAAAAGCATTTGTGAAGGACAAACGATCCACCGAAGAAGCATTTGGAACTTATGTTGAGGTGATATCTTGTTATTCACACATATAGCTCCAACATTCTGGGTATTCCTTGTATATTACACCATCCATAGTTCCATAGCACCTTTATCAGAGGTTTTATACCACCACTTTGGTGTATCATATATTAGAAAAAGGCAATAAATGTACTTGGCTGTTTTTTGTCCTCACATTTTTACTATCAATTTTATGGAAACATTATCCTAATAATCTCTTTTCTGTTAACTTATAGTGCATGGTTGGTAATATGGAAGATAAGTCCTTCACAAAGAAAGCACTAAGGGGTGTTCGTGCTGTAATTTGTCCAGCTGATGTATGTTCTGAACTTCGTTTCTTGGCACATTCATTTATTAGACTACCTCATCACATTCAGTTAATTAATCCTAAAATTAAATTCTGAAATTTAAAACCAACTTTGTTTTTTAAGAAAAAAAAACTATGCAAGGCTGGCACGGCAATAGATATGATTACTAGATTTCAGCATGGCATTAGAGATTGAGAACTATTTCTGTTGTCCATCCTAGCATGAGAACATAATATCTGCTTCTAGAGTTCCATTTCCTTCCTCATTCTAAGCTTTGCTTGATTTAAACTTAATGCTTCATTAGGACGGTTTCTTCTCTGACTTGATTGACCTCAAGGGTGTTCAACACATTGTTCTGCTATCCCAGGTTTCAATGCTTTTTAAATTTTGTGTTATCCAGTTCAGCTTAGTTTCAAACATCAACCATATGAGATATCGATAAGAATGCAGATCTCTGTCTACAGAGGCAGTGGTGGCCTCCAAGCTATTATGAACAGCAAACTGCGGAAGCTTGCTGAGAGGGATGAAGAAGCAGTTCTTGCATCTGGTATTCCATCAACGATAATCAGGGCTGGTTCTATGCAAAGCACTCCCGGTGGTGAGAGAGGTTTCGATTTTACAGAGGTATCAGCATAAAAGTTACCTTACTTCCGATGAATGCTCCATTCTTATGCAGCAGTGCTCGCTCTGGGTAATTGAAGAACTTTCATATTGGTAGAAGTGATAGTATACAATGACCCAGTCAAATAAATCCCAATTTCACGGTGTTCGTTATGTAAGATTAATCCATTAGTAGGTTCCTTCATTGGAAACATGTTTTAATAGGCAAACTGATAGGAATATTTTCTCCTGTGGAACACTAATTTTGTTTGCTGTTCTAATGTTCCACTTTTGGGTAGGCTCTCACATGGTTCTTGAAATATGTAGGGTGTAGCAGCCAAGGGAAGAATAAGCAAAGAAGATGCTGCTACTATCTGTGTGGAGGCTCTGGATGCCATTCCCCAGACAACACTCATTTTTGAGGTAATTAGCTCAAACATGCTTCAGGATCCTTGTTTTCTTTATGTAATTAGGCCAAAAAGATTTAGTACCAACTTATGATCTCCCGTGTTACTTCAGGTGGCCAATGGTGAACAAAAAGTTACTGACTGGAACGCGTGTTTTGCTGAGCGGATGAAAAAAGGAGAAGAGTTAGTGTAAATATTAACAGCATGATTGGGAGTTTGGGACGCACTAATTGTTTTATTGAAATATTGAAAAGTTTATGGGACAAGGAATCGGGACTGTATCCACCAACATAAATATATTCTTTGGAGAAAAGTCTAAAACTACAGCCGCGTTGACTTGGAGCTGCATACATGTTAGTCAACTTGAAGCTGAGTAAGCAAGCGAAGCAACGCTTAAATAGTTATTACCCTGTTCTGCCAGCATAAACAAATCTCCATTAAAAAAAATTGTCTGAATCACGAAGAGTTGTACCACACGACAGGCAGGCGTGCACAAACTACAGCATAAAACAAAGAGGAATAAATTTGCTATTCCTTAAAACGAGCTACCACCGTAATAACATAATATTCGAACGGGCTTATTATCATTTATTTATATTGCAAATATGTAAAAGAGAATGAAAATATGATCAGTGTTAAGTGATATACATTAGAGGCAATATAGAGATATTATATGTCACATATTATGTTTATATATATTATAAATAAATAAATAAATAAATAGAGTATTCTTTGCTCTATAAAATAAAATAGATACTATTACTATTTATGTGATATATTGTTATTTCTAAATGATTCAGATTATATATCATATATAAGATAAATATGATTTAAAGATTATATAGATTGATTGATAATAATGTCTCATAAATAGTGGCAGACTGGCAGTCCTATGATTTTTTTTGGGTGTTCCTATTTCACACTCTAAAATTTTATGATGCCATGAAATTGATGTACAATACGATTTTTTTAAAAAATAACCTAAATATGTAATTTGTATCTCATAACATCGTTTATCTACTAAATCAATACTTAAATCCAAAATTTACAAAATTAAAAACATAGATATTCTCACATAATTTAAATAAAAACATTATTCAACGCAATTTAAACCGGAAAGGAATCGAAAGCTCCATGCGCAACTAGTCTTGCTCAAAAGGAGCCCTACAGTTTTTTTCTTCCGAAATTAAGTACTACTGGTACTTCATCTAGAAAAAATCCGCAATAAATTGATGGACTGAAATAATTTCTAATATAATAGGGTATAATGTTCGATTTAGAGGGTGCACATGTATCATTAAAAAATTGAAAAATAGAGATTTTAATCAAATTTTTACCGTATATACACCTTATGTCATACATGTTTATGTATCTACATGAGAAATACACTCATTTTAATTTTGCTCCAACTTCACCACCAGAGATGATCCATCTGAACCACACATGCACAGTGGCGTAGCTAGCCATTTTTCATTGGGTGTACCCAGTAAGCTAGTTGCATACCGATGTGGCTCTCCTCCATCAAATGTCTCTCTCCTTTATCATTAAGCAGCAAATTTTAAGGTAGTCCTAGCTCTACCCATACTATCCTCTAGCTATGCCACCGCACATACATAGTCATAAATCACGGTATAGAGATAACAATTTTTTTCTATGGTAGTCTACTTATGTCCCTATCGGCTAGTAGTTGTAAAAGTGTAAAACGACGTACACTTAGAAACAATCAAGAAGACTAAACACGACCTTGTATTTTGGAAGAAGAGATCTAAAGTTCCATGCAACTTTTTTTCTTTTTGGTACGTGTCGGTGTTTCCACTAATCCTCCCACATGATATGACCTAGATAGCAGAGGATATTTATGCTTATGGGCTCGTTAGCAAAGCGCCTCGGCGTTTACCGGAAGTAGAGAAGCCAAGCGAAAATGACAGATCCAACCGACCGATCGATCGAAAGCTCAGGCATGAATCACGATCGATTTGGAGAGGATGAAATTACTGGATGTACCTAATTAAGGCATGTTTCAATTTTATATAACATCATAAATTATATATATACATATTACAAAACTATTATATATAAATATAGTAATAATATATTATAACAATGTAAAATGATATAAATTCAATTGTTGGATAATTTGAAAAATTGTACTTGACGTGAAAAAAGACTTATTAAGATCTTAATAAGCCAATTAGTCCTGGATCTATTTAAACCACCTCCAGCTACTACTTCCCTCTCATCAGTAGAACCACATGGAGAGCCTTTTATTTAGAGAAAAAAAATTCAGGACCAGCGTTTGAACACTGGTTGCTCGTAAATTATAAATCCTTAGAAGCAACATTTTGTATAAGCCATTTGAAATATGAATCTGTTTTTAACTTTCAAACACTAAATATATTTGAATTTGAGTAACTACTAATCAAGATTTATAAAGTTCGACTTTTGAAAATATTATACATCCTAAAATTTTCTACGGAAGGAGTATGCGGGTAATGATTTTTTTTTGCAGATAAGTTTAAGTTCTATTTGGTACGACTTCAAATCCAACATTTTTTAAAGTTGGTCAACTTTAGCTACCAGATGTATTAAGGATATTTAGTTCAATATTCTAGTTTTTCATAAAAAATACAAGTTTAAACCGATTTAATTAATTTATCACACAAACTCTAAATCCAAATCCAACGTATATATATCTCAGGGTCTCTTCAGGGGATAGCTTAAGATTCTCAACAGCTAGTTAGTCTGATTATCTAGTTGATAAGAATCTGGAGAAACTGGTATTTTTCCGTTTTTAGATTCTAATTTATATATAGATTCTGCGCTACTGATTCTCATAATCTAAACCAGAATCCAGACCGCTTATTTTAGTTTCAGATTTCAGAAATAGTTGTAGCGGCGAGAATATCCCCCAAACAAATCCTCAGAATTGTATCAAACATGTTCTTAATTGACGGAACGATGCTGTGTAACGAAGCAGAGAAATGGTGATAGAATCTTGCATGTCACCACCACTGAATTTTAATTTGGCAAGTACGATGGCTCGATACAATGCCTTGTTAATTAATCGGTGAGATTTGGCTCGGCTGCGGCGGTGGACCGCCAGAATGGAACGGAACGGAACGGAATTTTGGCAGGAGACCGTATCTCCACCGCATGGAAGGTATAGTAGGTGTGTTGTACACGCTACCAATTTGCTTTTTTTGGACCAGGGAATTTTGTTTCGTAAGCTACCGTTAATACTAATTTGTTCTAACCGGATTCCGACGAGCAAATCATTATCATATCGAAAGCCTTCAAAGAAATAAAAATATCAAACTAATAAACGTGGCCAGTGAGGAAGAAAAATCAAGCCAAATCTTAATTTCAGCATTTAATTTTTTTGATTTATTTATTTTTATAATATTTTATTTTTAACTGTTTTTTTCTAGATTAACTAAATGAAACGTAAATTTATATAGATATATATATTTATTTTTTTACCCAAAAACTTACAAGGAAATCATCTTGAACTTTTCTGGATGTGATAGTTGCATCCTAGCTGTCATCCCTGTGAGAGCCACCTTTATAGTTGTAAAACTTATAAGCGCTATTATACAAAACTAATAAATTGGTATTAAATTCATACGTGCACAAATAAATAAAGGAGATATATACTAACAAATTACTTTTTGTTCTATTGATATAAAGTGTTTGTAAGCTATTTAGCAGGATATCAACTGAGTCGAGGATCAGAATTCTACATTACTTACTTCGGTCTCGACAAATTAAAGACAGATTCGTGATCGCTTCACAAATATTTATATAAATTACTAATTTATGGCTATATATGGCAGCCAGAAATGGAGCTAGCGGAGACTTCCGCCTCTCTCAACGGCGATCACGAGTGACACGTGGCTTACCAAGTTAGGTGAAGTTATATGGAGCGTTTACTTAGTTGTTACTAAAGCGTGGATGTCTTTCTAGTAGTACATAAGTTCTTACTTATAGTTGTTCTACTTGTTCTAGGAGAGAGATATTCTTAGCTGTATATACATCATTAGCTATTCTAGACCGGTCGGACATGATTTTTCCTTTTTTGGGTATTATCTCTGTATACAGATGGCCCTACTCAGCCTAGCTGGGCACGAGATGGGCTCGATCTGATTCATGTCGAGTCGGCATGGCCTGACTAAACGATCGGGTCGTGTCGTGCTAACTCACGGGTTGTGCCGCCCTGAAAGTCCGATGGGTTCGGGCCAACCCAAACCCATGTCACGTACGTTGCTAGAAAGGAAAAAACCATGGGTGAGAAAAGAAAACTGTGGGACGGAAATGGAAAACCAACGGTGGGCGGGAAAAAATTGATGACCTTTTTCCTGGACCAACGATAAGAAAACGGATGAGCTCTTGGAATATTTTGTTGGGCCATTCTTGGCATCGGGCCAATATCGTGCCTAGCTGAACATCGGGGCATGACGTGTTAGCCTATAATTTACTTGCTCTATATATCATTCACAACAAATGTCCCTATGGCCCTACCTATCGGCGTCCGGTTGGAGTAGATAAAACACGGTAGGGCCTTGAAAGTTGACACAGAGTCAAGAACGACGATGTTCAATTGGCTACACTGTGTGACAAGTCATACACACTTTGCATGGAAAGTGTGTGTGAGTACTTAGTAGTATTGTCTCCCACACCATCTACTCGTATATGCACGTAGATATTTATCGTATTACCACGAATAGAAAAGAGACATGACAAACAAAGCAAGATGATGCACCCCATCACAATGTATTGAATGCATTGGTAATGTGAGTATTGTTAGACAAGATTGGTTTTTTTCTTTTACTTCCTTGTCTCATTGTCTTCGTCTCCTTGATGCTAATGCCACTGCTAAATTCTTTTATCTTTCAAAATAAGTAGAAGAAAAAATATACTGGTTGGTGTGAGGTGGTTGGTTGGTGTCTAACATATTGTCACTAGTATTTTTGGTGAATTTAACACTAGATCTGAAAAGAAGTTTGAGAAAAAATTTTGCTTTTCTTTATTCTTTAACACAACATGACTTGAGAAAAAAACAACAACTACAAAGTGTGGAGATTCACCTTCTACTCATACGGCAAATAGATGGTCTACTCTATGTTATCATCTCGTCGTTTACCTAGCCAACGAGAAAGGGAGGAAGGGAGGGAGGAGACATTGATGGAGATCAACATGACAATCTTGTCTAACATGACGTACTAACAGGATAAAACCACTTTGTAAAATAATTTAAGGGGTTAAGTAAATGATATTTAAAAGATTAGGAGGTTAAACATATGTTTTTTAGGTCATGTGGTTAAATAATAAATCAATAATAAATGAGGGGTTATGCAGACATATTCCAAACACAATGGGACCTGAAAGTTGACTCAAAGTCAAAAACGACGATGTTCAGTTGGCTACACTGCCTGACAAGCCGTACACACTTTGCATGGAAAGTTAGTGTGAGTACTGAGTAGCATTGTCTCCCACGGCAATCTGCTTGTCTATGCAAGTATATATCTATTGCATTATCATAAATAAAAAAGAGATATGACGAACAAAGCAAGACGATGCACCCCATCACAATGTATTAAATACATTGTCGGTTGCTATAAGTGGGTCACATGAGCGCAAGGGTGACACTGTTTAGTGAAGCAAGTTTGTGGCCTTTGCTTGAGGCTAGAGCCCGATAGAATCTTGGACTGGTTAGTTTACTAGCGCGAGACCTCGGCTCGTATCCCTTAGGTGGATCTATGTTTGTCCCCGAGAATCGGGGAGCAAATAACATAGCACCAAAATATTCCACGCCCGTTATACCTGAGACTTCAGGTATCATATTACGACAATGATTTTTATTTGTTTTTTGTCGTCTACTTTTGTACCACCGAATTTGAATTTGGCGCCAAGCTGAGACAAATAGAACATTGCTCGATAGACGCCTTTACTAACTCAACCAATAAAAATTAGTTCCAACAATTTATCAAGAAAATGTCTAGAAATATAACCAAATTATTAAATCCGAACACAAACACATGGACCATATCTCTCCTTGTTACGAATGAGGCAAATAGAGCAAACAATGCTATTTGAAACTTATTTATTTACCACTTACATAGATGATCAACACAGATCATTTACATCTATAATTATAGGCCAAAATGACAAATAAAAAGTAGTTTTTTATAGGTGTCAAATCATTAAGATTATATTAATTACTCTAAAAAAAGAGAAAATTGCAAATGTAACCCACCGAATCAGCCGCCGAGGAGAAACGTGTCCTGAACCTGCCACAAATCTCTCTCTCGCCAAAGATTCTCTCTCTAACAAAAACAAAAGCAAGAGAGAGAGATAAGGTGAGGAGACGAGACCAGACGACGGGTCACTCGCATAGTTTCGTGTGTCTGAGGATCTCCTGATCTCCTCCTCCCCCCACACACACCCCCTTGCAGCTTCTCTCTCCTCTCCTCTCCTCCGTACTCGTCCCCCCTGCTTGATGGCCGGATGATCTCGCCAGCCTCCGCAGAGTTGCCACGGTCTCCTTGAGGTACTCTCTCTCTTTCTTGTTGCTGCTGGAATCTATATGCGAGGAGTTCATATGTGTGTGTTGGAGGAGAGGAGAGCGCAGCATCTCCTGATTCTCCTGCGACGAGCTTGTGTTTCTCGAGTGGATTAGGATCTTGTTTCTGCCTCTCGGGCGGATTGAGCGTTTGCGTCTCTCCACCATGGATTTCCTTTCCCACACCGGTTTTTTGTTTGTCAGAATTTTGTGGATTTTTGGCTTGCCGAAAGCTGTGAATTTTGGCCTGAATTTGTTTCTTGGGGTGTGTCCGGCGGCTAGCTGTGGATTTCTTCGAGGAAGAATTGCCAATCTGCAGTACAAGGGCCAGCCAAATCTTGTTGGTGGTGATCCCAAATTAAGAGAATTGTTTCCATTTGTGCAGATTGAATTGCTGAGACGGGCGTTTGAGAACTCAGGCGTGCGAGAAAGACGACGACAGGGCACAGAGGAACGAAACGAACGAACCATCGATGGAGGGCGACACGCTGTCCGGCTACGGCGGCGGCGGCGGCGCGGCGGCGGACGGCAAGGTGCTGCACGCGTTCCAGACGAGCTTCGTGCAGGTGCAGAGCCTGCTCGACCAGAACCGCGCCCTCATCAACGAGATCAACCAGAACCACGAGTCCAAGGTCCCCGGCGACCTCTCCCGCAACGTCGGCCTCATCCGTGAGCTCAACAACAACATCCGCCGCGTCGTCGACCTCTACGCCGACCTCTCCTCTCTCTTCGCCTCCTCCTCCGGCGGCGGCGGCGGCCCCGCCGCGTCCGAGGGTGGCTCCGTCGGCACCGTCCGCCACGCCGGCCACAAGAGGATCAGGTCCGGCCTGGACTAATTAATTAACAACCGGCTAGTAAGTACAGCTAGCTAGAGGATCGTCATCAGCTGCTTCCGCTCGATCTCCCCCCTTCTATTACCACCTATCTTGCTATATAAGCAGTTCACAACTTCAATCATCATCTTCTTCTAGCTCTTGCTTGTTCATCTTCTTCCTGTTGCCGTGAGCTAGTTGCTAGCAGTATGACCTATTGTGGATTTTGATGCAACAATTGAAGGACACAGAGAGTGAGGAGTTCTCTGAATTCCCCATATCTTTTTTCCATATCTGAAATGAAGACAACATCTGCATGTATGTTCACTTCTGTTCAGTTTTCTGGTTGCTCAAAAAGCTCCACCCGAGCTGAAAACCCTTTTGGTTTTCCGGTCAAAATTACCTTTTTTTTACTCTACTAGTGCATCTTTCACTCAAAGTGCCAGCTGAAAACTACCCTGTTGCTGTTTGGGATAGATAGATAGATCATAGATGACCAAATGCTGGGGATGATGCCAGGATGGGGCCCAACAAATCTACCCTTTCAAAACGAAACATTGATATGCTCAGAACTGAACTGAATATTTTTTTCTATCCTGATTTCCCAATGTTAGGTCATACTACTACAAACCATCAGCTTCTGTGAGCTGAAACAGGGCTAGAATCTGTTGCCATTTTCCATGCCGTCTGTTCTCCTTTGTGTGCAGGCCTACAATTGCTTCTTTTCTAGCGGCTCTTTGCCTGAAGCCTTTCTCTTGCAGCGTCACTTTCTGCAGGTATCTGTTTTGAGTGTGTGGTGTGGGCATTCAGCGTAGGATGATTGCACTCGTTTTTTCCTGCGCCTGAAAATTTGTAGTAGTGGAAAGTACTTTTCATCGCCAATGGCATCAAGCCCTTTCCGGCGAGAGCATGTTTGTTGCTAAAGTGGATGTGGGATTGTGCGTGAGATTCTCCTAGTCTTAGGCCATTTGACCCCCCACTCGAAAATATTTGCATTTATTCCTCCCGCGTACATGTCGTCGATTCATTCGAAGTTGTCACGGTGTTCTTTTAATCTTGAATCAAACTTGGATTTTCAGTTCAGGCAAATGGCTCACATGGTGGCCAAAATTTCTCCCCTTTTTGATGGGTAGGAGGTGGAAGGATCATGTAATTTTGGCTTGCGATGGAACCAAACATAATGTAACTCCAGTATTTCCTCGTGTTACATGGAAGTTTACAGAATTGTGTGTGAAACTAGGATTTTCCAAAAAAAAAGTTGATGAGATCTTAAGCCACCTGCCACGCCCTCCTGAGTCCCAATCATGTAGCACTTGACCAGAATCTGATAACCAAAAGAAGGAAGCATGCCAGCTTTTTTGACCACTCTTTTGTTCTGCCAGTGAATGGTTTCAGGATTCAGATGGTCATCTCCTGTACCTGTAACCTGTGCATGCTGCCCTTGCCCTCAAAAGGTTTGCATCCCTCTCTCTCTCTCTCTCTCTCTAGGCCAATGACATGCATGGCTTTGCCAAAACATTCTTGGGAGATGCAATTAACCAGAGGACACTGGAAGATACCTTTAACAGCCAGCAATAGCAAACTGCACCACAAGCACACAACAACAGACTGCATCAGGTTGAGGTTATAGACTGCTTGATTAGGTGATACCATCAGACCAGCTCATAGATCTAAGACGGATAGTAGTACATGGAGGGGGAGTGCTACTGCGAGCCAGGCAACACATTGCCTATATTTGGGAAGCTGGTGACTGTAGGGGGCATATGGCAAGTCGCTTCTCTCAGCCATCCCATGGAAGGACAGTGCGGAGTCTCTCTTGTCGTTCCAAAGCCCCACTTCGAAGCGAGGTTCACCATCCCGAAACCCCCTTTTGGTACTGTCTGATCTAGATCAGATGGTTTTAGGAGGGTGACCGCCCTCTGCAGTCAAGCCCACCGAGTGTAGAGGATCCCATTTGTTAGATTTGGTTCTAGTTGAGCAACAGAGAACTAGTGAGAAAATGTGCAATTTACTTTATATTCTAACACTGGAACTCATATGTTATCATTAGTTGGATTATCGTCACAATCTCTATTATATTAATTACATTTTGAATGGTTCCGGCTTTTCTCATTCTACTCTTTTTCATGGAGGATTGAGACGGATGATGAGGACTGATCTTATCACTTCGGTGTGAGACCATGTTCTGCTCCTACTCTTTCCCTTTCCTGCATGTGAAGCTTTTAAATGAATGAAAAGAAAACAGATTCCAAAAGACATCCTTGCCTCTGTAATTTTAGGAGTTGTATTAAGGATCATTTGGAAAAAGAGCTCTGATATTGTTTATATCAACTGGGGTGAGTAATAGTTTTTTATTTTATCTTAGAGACCATGTTGAATTTAAATTTTAAATGTAAACATCCTAGAAATTCATATTTAGGAGCCTAACTTTTCGCAACCCCACGCCATGCATGAACCGGCCAGATCTGAAAACAAGTTTTGGACGGGTTTGTTTTTAAAATTATATTTTAAAAATGTTGGAAAAATTAATAAAAACTGTAACTCATATACAGCACTGCCCTAACCCTAACAGGAAGAATGCATATTTAATTTCTGTAAATCCCCTGTTTCTGTCACTAAACCGTCCTATCAAGCTTAACGATAATATCATTTTACCTTTGATCTGCTTTGCCCTTCTGTTTATGACGTATGCAGATATCAGATATGCTCACCTCACGAGCTACTACTGTAGTTTTGACCTTCAAATTATCGGTTATAAAAAAAACGGAGTCATATTTGATTAGTTCAGCACGCAGCATTTTTTGCTTGCACGCACACATAGTTTTTCCGATTTTTTAAATATTTTTTTTTAAAAAATCAAATTTGGTTGTCGGATTCAAAAATTTATAAAAATGGACTACTATCGGCACTTGATCGGTCGAATATGGTCATGTTAGCCTCGTTCGGTTATTGAAGTGTCGAACGTGACTGACGTGGAGCCACGTCAGCGCCGCAATGGCTACTTCCGCCAAATGTGGTCACATCAACCACGTTTGGAACTTCAACTGTCGAACGAGGTTGACGTGATCAAATTCGCTGATGCAGTGCCCCTATTTATAGAGCCACGTTCGGCACCGCATCAGTGAATTTGGCCACATCAGTCTCGTTCGGTAGTTGAAGTGCCGAACGTAGCCGTTGCGGCCAAAGTAGCCGTTGCGGCGCTGATGTGGCCTCGTTCGGGTGTTGAAGTGCTATACGAGACTGTCGTTGCCACGTTCGGCCGATCAAGTGCCGACGAGAGTCCATTTTTATAATTTTTGAATCCAACTAACACATTTGATTATTTTTTAAATATTGTTTATAAAAATTCGAGTTTTCCCCCCTGAAGAAATCTGAAATGCATCTTTTACCTTCACCAGAAAGCCAACACCATGTCTCGTATTGGTCGCTGAGAAATTAACTCGTTTGGTTGTGAAATTGTTGTGTAGCGGCCAGTGGGAACAAGCAAATGCATCTGCTCCCTTTCATTTTTTTGTCCCCTATCTCTGTCAAGATTCCAACTCGCCTAGCTATTTTGCATGTTGGCAAAAAGAGCTGAAGTTTCAGAGACGTCGACAAACCATGCACATTGCTTATGGGACCTTCAAAACAAAGATATCACGATAGTTCACGAGATAGAGACCACAAATTAGCTAGCGCACACTTTGTTTAGGGTAATCCGGTGAGTTATTAGCTAGTGACCCCTTCTTTTTTTCCTGCAAGATGTCACTTGCTCGCATCCAATTCCATCTACGTCTCTTTTTAGAGGATTGCATCTGTCTCGATTTGATAGCAGGAAGCAATATTACCTCCTTTACTTGCAGAATATGGTTGGCTATTACAAGTGGTTCAAAATGAATGAATATAATCACTAGCTCAGTGATCCTGTAGCCTCCTCTCATTTCTTTGAAGGGTGTATATATATATATATATATATATATATATATATATATATATATGGAGATTTTTATGGTGCTTCTAAAGATATGTGAACCGTTGATTATATTACATCCAATGGTTCAGATTTGATTAGAGTGACCTATTACCTTCTAGGAGGTAATAGGCCATATCTCCTTCCATTTAGAATCATGCATGCATAAGGAAGTTGATATATTTCCTTTTTTCAGTTCGTCTTCCATTTAAAATCATGCGCACATCAGACATTATTTGATATGTTTTCGTTTATAACATGCAATATCATTCACTTTTCTATTTTTTCACGTAATCAGATAATACTGTAAAATTATGACCGCTTGATTTTTTGAAATTTGTGTACATATGTTTGACGCATACTATGAGTTAGAAAATTTTAATTTAATATATATTCTTGTAATAGATATACATTAATATAGCTATCTTTTTCCTCGGTTCCCAATCCCATGTAGACTGACATGTACGGATAAAAATAGAGTAGGAAAGAATTGACTATCTGTACATTCACAAGGAGCAAAGTATCGCTATCAGAAAAAAATAATAGATCATCCAAAAATTTTCAGAGCTAATTAAATCTATTTGGGGGCCTTTACGGTGCTCCACTATCCTACTTAGGAGGTAAGAGGTAAGATAAATCTCAGTCCTTGATTTTATTAAATTAACAAAAATAAATTTAATTCTTAATGTCTTTTACCGGCTATAGTCAGTGTCCTCTCTCCTCTCTCTGCCTTTTCTCAGTAGTTGCCTTATTTACTCCTACATTTCTTATTCACTCCGTACTTGCTTTGGTGAAGGCCAGGTCATTATATGGTAAAAGCTGGTAATAGATACAGCTAGTACTAGTTATTAAACTATTAATAATTTAAGATTTTGATCTAGTAATAATTTAAAATTTTGATGATCCCTGAATAACTTCCAAGACCTCTATTTGTTGTAGCTTTAAATTCAAGTTTTTTTAAAAAATAGATTTAATTAGCTCTGAAATTTTTTGGATGATCTATTATTTTTTCCTGATAGCGATACTTTGCTCCTTGTGAATGTACAGATAGTCAATTCTTTCCTACTCTATTTTTATCTGTACATGTCAGTCTATAAGGGATTGGGAACCGAGGAAAAAGATAGCTATATTAATGTATATCTATTACAAGCATATATATTAAATTAAAATTTTCTAACTCATATTATGCGTCAAACATATGTACACAAATTTTAAAAAATCAAGCGGTCATAATTTCACAGTATTATCTGATTACGTGAAAAAATAGAAAAGTGAATGATATTGCATGTTATAAACGGAAACATATCAAATAATGTCTGATGTGCGCATGATTTTAAATGGAAGACGAACTGAAAAAAAGGAAATATATCAACTTTCTTATGCATGCATGATTTTAAATGGAAGGAGATATGACCTATTACCTCCTAGGAGGTAATAGGTCACTCTAATCAAATCTGAACCATTGGATGAAATACAATCAACGGTTCACAGATCTTTAGGAGCACCATAAAAATCTCCATCTATTTTTTTAAAAAAACTTGAATTTAAAGCTACAACAAATAGAGGTCTTGAAAGTTATTCAGGGATCATCAAAATTTTAAATTATTACTGTCTTGGAAGTTATTCAGGGATCATCAAAATTTTAAATTATTACTAGATCAAAATCTTAAATTATTAATAGTTTAATAACTAGTACTAGCTGTATCCATTACCAGTTTTTACCATATAATGACCTGGCTTTTACCAAAGCAAGTACGGAGGGAATAAGAAATATGGGAGTAAATAAGGCAACTACGGAGAAAAAGCAGAGAGAGGAGAGAGGACACTGATTATAGCCGGTAAAAGACATTAAGAATTAATTTTATTTTTGTTAATTTAATAAAATCAAGGGCTGAGATTTATCTTACCTCTTACCTCCTAAGTAGGATAGTGGAGCACCATAAAGGCCCCCATATATATATATATCCCAGTTCTTAATTTTGTTTCTGAACATGCCATGCAGTTACATTTGAACCTGCTCCATAAGCTCAGATGGAAAGCAAATCCAACCAAACTTTGCATGAGCAGCGGGCTACAAAAACACCAGAGCTGACTGAGCCCTGCAGGTGGCCAGCCTAACACAATGCATGGCAGATTGACAGCATTGCAGAACGAGAAGAGACTCTGCTGCATGCTGGGGTAGAGTACAATCAAGATTTTTTTTCTCTCTCTCCCCTTTATTCGAGGAGGCCTAAAGATGTGGTGATCCAGTGGATGATAGGATGGTTGACTCTTAAGCTCCATGTGATTATTGCAATCGAGCAACGCAAGGACGGATCGACGGGAATCTGGAGAAGCTTTTCATTCTTGGAGCAGCTCCACATGGTCTTCTTGTTTATAGTGATGGATATGATCGATCGGCAACCCCACCATCACCCAAGATTATTGGGGGTTTGCTGCTGCAGCAACATGACCACTGCACTGCACAGCACTCTAGTATTTAACACGATTTGTTGGCATCCAATTTAGAAGGACTAAAATTTAATCACTTTACTGTCTAAAAAACCAAAAACCAAGAATTAAAATGAGCTAAAATGTTTTAGCTCCATTAACCCCTAAGAAGGAGCTAATAGAAAATAAAATGTTCATTTCCCCACCCTACCCCCATCATACATGTATATATGAAAAACAAGGAGTAATAAATAAGATCATTTGAGTTATTCTGCATGACAATAAAGTCTTTAGCCTCTATTTGAGTCTCTGGATCCAAACAGATAGTGACTAAAATTTAGTCAATGGTTTTAGTCATTTTACACATTAGCCCTCGATCCAAACATAACCTTAGAGCTTTTACCAAACTCTAAATGCATGATGCGTTACTTCGTAGATCTATCTGATTTAAGTTCGTGGCAATTTTTTTGTAGAAAATATCAAAAAAAAGCATATCAAATATGAGGAGGGTGTAAGTATATATGGCGCGCGGTACACGGTATTGAAAATATCAAAGAACATGCAAGAGATACAATAGAAGCAAGAGGGTGTAAGTGGTCAATGAGTTTGAGAGATTAATAACTGCTGTAGTTGATAATATGGAGAATGAATGAATGCAAGGAAAATGAAAAAGGATGTAAATGATAAATCATCAAATGAGGAGTAGAACCCAATCTATGAAGGATGGTCAAGCCAAGGAATGTATAATATTTATATATATGCATGCACAACAGCTAGTGCAACTTAACAAATATTTTTTTGGCTTTATTATTTTTTAGGGCAATCATATGTCATGAGAGTATAGGGATAATGAGGTTGTACAGAGTCATGCTAATTAATTTGGAGGATCTGAAGAAGACAGTAAATAAAACACTGGGTAGTGTCTATGTAGAGAGAGTTCAATGTTGTGAAGTTTAGTGAGAAATATTTCATAGTATAATAAATCTAAATAGTGTTTACAACGAACGAATTAGTAACACTGTCTAGATTCATTATATTATTATTATTATTGTTATTATTATTATTATTATTATGGGATAGAGAGAGTATATTTTTGCAAAAAAAAAACAGAACGTAGATGTGATTCTATAAATTGAGAAAAATAATAAATTTTGTTGCATGGCGTCGTTTGGATAACCAATAATCCTGGCCCATTGATGGATGTCTATGGGCATACATTCAGACGGAGGCCCATCTTAACAGTGTAGAAACGGAAGAGTACACATGTCGTCGCAGACTGACGTGCTGATTTGTTGTTTGCACGTCTGCAACTACATACAAACTTGTCTTGTCATTGGCTTTACATCACCGTTTGGGTTCAATCAAACTGCTGCCAGGGTCGGTTTGTAAAATTTGAATTGTACAAATTTGGTTGAGATTCGTCGGGTTTTTAATGGTTTTCGCGCGTTTGGTCTTTCGTCAACCGAGAAGCTAGCTAGCTAGCTAGGATCGGTTTTTACATCGGAAATGGTAACATGAACTGTAGTTATGGTCATGATTATGTAGGCACATAGTAATTAACTCTCTTCGTTTTATATAAAAATGATAAATCAGTTATAAAATAAAAACGGAAATATCCATAGTTAATAAAAAAATTAATATTGTGATGTGATGGCTAAAAGATAGCTAAGGCAAAATAAAATTTATTTTATGAACCGAAAAGAGGTAATGAAATAAAAATATATTTTTACAAAGTTTAAGTACTAAAATTATTTTTTGACATAGTAATAATAGCATCTCCGAGAGTATTCCTAAAATTTTACTCTGTATATAATATTTTGGATTCTTTTTAGAATACAAATTAGTTTAAATAGATTTTTCTCCAACAGACTCCCTAAGTTTTAATCGGGGAGTGAAATTATTAATTTTAGAAATTCTTTAATTGGGAGTTATTTAGATTATAAGTTAGAGTTGATTTTTTAATTGTAATTCCATGAATTTTGATAACCGTACGTGACATTTATGGGAAATGCGTATTGCCTGAAAAATCATCTGCACGGACGCCAAAGCTGCGTAAATTAGTTAGCTTGTGTGCTAAAGGGCACGAGACGTACGGCCATATCTATCTAACCTCCTTACTCGAAATAGCCACGTCTCAATCGACGTGCGTACGTGATAAACACAGATCGATCGATCGATCACACACAAAAACACACGCCTCTGCACATCTCGATCGATCTGGAAGAGAGAAAAGGAGTGGTGCCATTATAATATTGCCAGTGTTTTCTGGCTTAGCTAGCTTTCTGCTGATGCAATGGGGAAGAAACCTTGCTGCTCCAAGGAGGGGCTGAACAGAGGGGCGTGGACGGCAACGGAGGACGACATGCTGGTCTCCTACATCGCCGAGCACGGCGAGGGCAAGTGGGGATCCCTCCCAAAGAGAGCCGGTATGCATGTGTCTATATCTCATCTCTCTCTGCTGCTAGCTGCAGCAGCTGCTGATATGATATGCTGCAGATGAAGGTGATCTTCCTCGTGAGAGATCGATCGCTAATAACTAAGTAGCTCGAACTCGAATGTGCGTATGGATGGATATGATGCAGGGCTGAAGCGGTGCGGGAAGAGCTGCCGGCTGCGGTGGCTCAACTACCTGCGGCCGGGCATCAAGAGGGGTAACATCTCCGGCGACGAGGAGGACCTCATCGTCAGGCTCCACACACTCCTCGGCAACAGGCCGGTTCTCAGAGTCTATTCCCCCTTCCGATTTCCCACTATACCGTATACTACTATACTGCATCCACTACATATTATATTATATAAAAAAGATTTTTTTCAGACGCCCCGGTTGAACTTGAAGGTAAATTGGAGGAGGGAATTGAAGAGGATGTGTAGAAATTAAGGCTTAAGAAACCGTACGTATATAAAAATTACTTTTTTTATATACGGTTTTCCTTACAGGTGGTCGTTCTCTAGGAGATCCGATAATAAAAATAAGCTGGTTTTTATGCGCAGTTTAATTATATAAAGGTATATATGCCCCTAAAATAGAAATAATCCACTTAAAAATTATAATTATTTTATATAAATTCGGATGGCACTACAACATTTCAGTCGAAAGTTTTTCATCTAATTAAGATCGTGTATAGCCTCAGCTCAAACATTCTCTTCAAGATTTGAATGAATAGAATGGAAGTAATAAGTAGTTTCGCAGTTGTTAGCTAATATATTGGTGTACCGTGGGATGGTAGCATGATAAGTGTTAGGATATTTTTTAAATGATATTTTGGGAACAACTGGAATTTATTTTTACAATAATGTCATGCTCAAAGTTATATAATTATGAAAATATATATAATAGCCCATGTCCTAGGAAATTAATGATGTCATGCTCAAAGTTATATAATTATGCTAGTCAACATGCATGCATGCTCCGCTTTGCTCTATATGGAACAGTCTGAATCTTGTTAGTATTTTTCTCCTGGTTGATAGCATCAGTACTATCAGATGGAGTAGGGCTACACCGCATGCATGGATTCTCTGACTAGCTAGCTGATTAATCGCCTCCAGTTCCAGATAGCACAACCACCCAGCAGGTCCCAGGTTACTTTATCCCAAAATCAATTAACATCTGTCTAGCTCCGATCCTCTGGGCTCTTCTGGCATTATTCTCCGCCTGCCTGCTCGATCGATCTTGAGAGAGGGCAAACTGATAGTGATAGACTAGTTTAAATAGTTATTAGGTCAGCAAAGCCGATGGTGAGTGATGGCAGACAGCTACATGACCCCCTTCCATGTCTACACGTCACCAATGCACATGCACGACACACTAGTGCATGCATGGAATGAATTCTACAAACATTATTTAAACTCCATATTAAAGCTAGACGAGATTTAAAGCCAAACGATCGATTAAATTGAACATTACGTACAACTAAATAACTTAGTCTATCTACAAAACTGAAATAAATCAAAGCCTGTCTAAAGGTATGGATGGATAGCCTAAGTTAAGGGCCCCAAATCGCACATTCGCATTTGGCTGTCCATTATATTCATGGATACCGTGAGGCACACTCCGATGTAGCATTGTTCTTTCAATTCGCATGCATGTGGAAACGTTCAGCTAACATTGTGCGCGCAGTGCAACTATTACATAACCACCAGCAGGTAGTAATAGTAATTTCAGATTTGTTGCTAACTGCTGCAATAATACAGTGCCATCTTGTATTCAGCAACTTTAATGGGCTATCATATGGTTTAGAGCAGGGGTAGACCCTGTATTATATTGGGTGGGGCTGAGCTTGGCGCAGAAAAAAAACATGGGCAATATGAGAGCAAGTCTTCTTTTTATCCTGGATGTTAACTCATTGTTTCAATTTTCATGTAAATAATTATAAATAATTCTAAATGAATTGGGCAATATTTGTGTAGCATATATATATATATATATATATATATACCACTCTATAAAATTTTATGTCTGATAATTAAACACGATCCACGTATTGAGAAAACAAAAAAGACAAATCCAAACCGGCCGTGAACGGTATTACACTATTCATCACTCTATCAAAGTTTAGACTTGAATTTTCGTAAGTATGTAGTAGATATCAATATATTTTATACAATAATATTTTTTTAAAAAAAATAATGACTGTTTTGCATTGAATTTGAGAAGCAAAAAAAACGAGAGAGAGGACATCCCACTAAGTGGTGAATGAAAATCTATCTCCGGCTATATGCAATGGCCCTTATCCTGTGTTTGCTCCTCTACTATATAAAAGCTATAAATTTGGTTAAATTGACATCAAATGATTACCATTATGTGTACTAAAAGCATATTTGATAGGAATTCTGTAGCAAATCGGAAATCTATTACTTTGGCTAGATCAAGCTCGAGCACTGTTTTTAAATATCATCAATGGTTAACATTTCAAAATTTAAACCGAATTTTAGTGAAGTCGGGACACTTGTTGATGAACAGTTATACGTTGTGCATGCATGCAGATGGTCGCTGATAGCCGGGAGGCTGCCGGGGCGAACAGACAATGAGATCAAGAACTACTGGAACAGCACCCTCAGCAAGAGGGTGCTGCAACGTCCGAACACCTCCAGCAATCGTCACACGGCCACCGGCGGCGTCGCCGGATCTGTACCCCGGCGGTCGCCAGAGCCACGCGCGAGCCCGATCCGGACTAAGGCGGTGAGATGCACCACCTCCAGTGTGCTGGCAGTAGCCGCCAGCCAGGACGACGGCCGTCCGCCAGAGAGCACGCCGGTCGGCGATCCCCGAGAAGAGGCGGCGAAGGCTTGGCAGGCGGCCGAGCAGAAGCAGGAGCTGGCCGGAGGGGAGGACGACCTGGCCGCCGTCCACATCGTTCTTGACTTGGACGACATCGAGCTGGGCCTGGGAGGCTTCCTGAGCCCGTGGCGCGGCGGCGACGACGACGCCGCCGGCGGTGCGGGGCAGATGCCAATGCCGATGCCGATTGGCTATGAGCTAGGAAGCGGCCAGCTGGCTGGAGCTGCCGACCTGGAGGTGCTGCTGGGGGAGCTCGGAGCGGAGGGACATGGCGGTGATCAGCAGCAGCAGGAGGTGGCTGCGCTGGGGGCGCTCGGCGAGGACGACTACCTGGAGTTGGCGCCATGGCTCTGATAAGTGATAACTGATCCATCCATTGAGTTGAGAGACGTTTGCTCGCCGAGGTGTGTACATATTAGTATGGAGCACAATAAATCTGAACAAAAGAAAGCACAAATGTACAAGATCAAAATGATAATTTCGCCCACCGTGGGGCTCGAACCCACGACCACAAGGTTAAGAGCCTTGCGCTCTACCAACTGAGCTAGACGGGCTTCTTGCTTTGAATGAGGCAACTGACTTCTCAAGAAAAACACTGGTAGCTCACCCCCTGCCATTTAATCCACCCATCTGAGAAACACTACAAAATTCCAAGAGCATCGGGCAAAAACACATCATTAGGAGAGAAGAAATCTAAACTACTTAAAATATGTCTTAAATCAGGATGAAGAGTTTCCCTGCTGCTGTATTAGCTGGCTTCAATTAATCCATTGTGTGATCCGTCCAAATAGTGATATGATCTTGCTAGCTGGTTGTGAACTAGCTTCCAGACTATATATACTTAATTAACTAGACAACTGAAATCATCTTTACACGTGTATGGCTTCTGATGCAAAGGTAATCATGAACTTACTGGCGTCTACATGCACTTTCAGTTTCTGATTAGAACCCGGCCGTGAAGTCTTAGGTCATTAGCAGACTCATGTAGCTCGCTACTGTTGCAACAATTCATCAGAGAAAAAGTTAGACACGTATGTTTTAACCCAAACAGATAGATTTGATGCATCCTTTCTCTAGTGACTATAGAGTATAGAGTACAAGAATATATATGAATCTAAAATAGTATTTGAGAGATCAGATGGAAATAAACTAATCTTATCCTATTATAACCAGAGCACATTCTATCTGATCCTAACCATATACGCTAACAGCTACTATTGTCTCTGCTAAGTTGTACAATCCAATGATGACCATAATTAGATTATTATGAGCAATTAGCAATTGGGAGAAGAAAGATCTGACTCCCTACGTTCCCTTACAACTTAACAATCCATTTGTAATCATTTGATAGATAGCTGCCGGAAAGAAGCATGAGAGATCATCTGACAGCCTGCAATCATCAGAGAAAGCTCAAACCTGAAGATTATGAATGAACAGCAAATAAAAAAATGATTAAATTAACTTGTACTTTTAATATTAATATAAATGTAGATATAGACGTGGGGAAACTAGCTCCATGTAACGGCAACTGTGTGCTTTTTGTGTATTTTATTGTCAGCTAGCATCCGTCGCCTTTACGTGGACACTACGGCTACGCCGGACACCTGTCGTCTAGCTGCACAGTCTGCCATTGTAGACTACCAGAGTTGTGCCGTATTTTGTAGAAATACGGAGTAGAAAGGAAGAACGAATAATGATAAATTATTAGCACAACAGAAAGGAAAAAAAAGGATAGAAACGGCTGAGGATGCATGCAGTTAAAGTAGCTAGCTAGCCGTTGATAATCATCAAAGGCAAAACGTATGTACTGTTCACGAGAGCTTAAGGATACGTTTGTTTGAGACCAAGTACGTGGTGGATCCAATAATTTTTTTAAGTCGGTAAAAATTTAATCGTATTTAGTATTTTATATAAAAATTCTAGTTTTAATCTATAAAATAATACTAAAATTCTATAGTGTATTTGTCGACAAGCTCGGGCCATCCCAGGTGGCTCTGCCACTTGAGCATGATATAGTGGAATGGTTAAATTGTTTAGTTTGTTTGGTTCCAAGGATAGAATGATTCTCTCTCTAGCTTAGCATTTGCTCTTCTTCCTACCGCTGACTTACGTTGTCGCTAGGCGAGTGCTTTCGCAAGAAAACAGGATGTTTCAATTTCAGTTGAAATTACTCTATTTTGGACAGAGATGCCTGAAATTTGAGGGAATATTCTCCTAGATGAAATAACTCTATCCGCTCGCTCTTTACTCTTTAGCCAAATTCATCATAAGTTTTTTTAAGATGACATAGAGATTAAGATATTTTAACCTTTTATTTTATGGGTTATTTTACAGTTTTTGAAAAGGTACCACATTTTTTTAGTGTTAATTTTGGTACCTCCTGATGCCTCATGTGTCAAGAGGTACCAAAATTAATACTGAAAAATGTGGTACCTCCTCAAGGATCGTAAAATTTCTCTTATTTTATACATTGTGTAATTTTACACTATAAAGTAGGAATTAGACTATTCAGTAGCATAAAATAAATAAAGGTATAGTTTATTAGAGGTAGACAGCAGGAAATCGGGATGCAAAGGAAACGCATGGAAAGGCCAGCGATGAAGAGAGCGGGTGGATGGCGTGATGAGTGGGCACCAGCCTACGCAGCGCAGCGCACGCGGACGGCCTCTCTCCCTCTCGTCGTGTATATATACTCAGGCGGAGAGAGCCTCAGCTGGACTCCCGAATCATCCGTCTCCGTCGCCGACTCCCATCGAGCAGGCGGCGGATCGATCTCCTTTTCGTCCTCCTCACTCTTAGTCCCCGGTGCGGCGGCGCGCGCGCGGAAGATGAGCTTATTTGGTCGTAGCAGCAGCAGGTGAGGATCGGAGGCACACCGCCCACGAAGGTTTAATTGCTCTGTTTCTTGCTTTGACGTCTCGGGTAGAGTCGTCGTCGTCGTCATTGGAGCAGATTGGTGCTCTGCTCATAGACGGCGGCGGCGGCGGTGCCGCGGTGACCTCGTCTGACTGGAGTGGGCTCGATCGAGTTGTCTCTTTGCAGGAACTACATGACCTTCAGGCCCAAGAAGAGCGCCCCTTCCGGGAACAAGGTACGCCCAGATGCCCAATGGATCGCCATTACAGTTACCAGCGATCTTCTTCTTCCTGATGCCGTTTTTCAACGTTTTTCAATCCCTTTCTTGGTGGTTTGACGATGATGTTGATAGATGATGTTGATAGCGACGGCTGATTCTCGTCACGTACGTACGCGTCAGACCGGGACTGACGAGAGTACGTAATTATGAGAGGAGAGGACTATGATTAATTTTACCGTTGATGCCGTTAACTACATTAGGTGTTAGCTGTCTGAGCTTCCCATGATCTCATGCAAATAGTCAAGTAAAACGGAGAATCTAAGAGATAGCAAGCAGACCCGGGAAGAGAGGCTACACAGTCGTTGGAGCCTTGCATGAAACAGATCACCGTATATATCTTTTGTTTTCCTCTTTTTTAATCCAACTTTTTTTTTAATAAAATATCAGGGATGGGAACCAGTCATCCTATTATCAAATCTGAAACTCCCGGTGATAGTATATATAACCAATAAGGCACCATCGTGACCGTGCCTCCTCTCTCTCTCTATATATATATGGAAAATTTTCCAGTGTATCCAATAACTATGGAACATTCGTTTTCGATGATCCAACGGTCTTGATTTAAATGGAAAAAACTATTATCTTAATTTTTTCCTTCCCTTTCTCTCTTCCTCTCCTTTTCCTTATCTCTCTTTTCGAGGCCAAGGCCGGCTAGCTCGACATGGGATAAGGAGGGTTGGCATGGAGATGGGGGCGACGTAGTGGCAGGTGGCGGGGACGAACGGGGTGGCGGCGGACGACTGGGGTGGACAAGGTGACGGGGATGCAGTAGGTGGTAGATGGGCGGTGACGGGGGCGACTCAGCGGCTGAGCAGCGTGGCGACGAGGGCGACACGGTGGTTGGGCGCTGCGACGATGGTAACGTCGAGGCCGACCTGGCAGCTGGGCGTCGCGGCGACGGGGATGAGCGTCTTGCCACGACGAAGGCAATGGCGGCGGTGGCACGCCGCGGCGAGGACAACTACCATGAAGGCAGGTCACCACTGGCAACTATGGTGGCTGAGGGTGTTAACCGGTGGAGGGAGAGGGGAGAGAGGAGGTAAATTAGTAAAAAATATTTTTAAATTAGTTTAATTATATTTAATCAAAGGTTGATATTTATTTTACCTCTTACCTTTAGTGAAGGTAAACATGACACTATAAATTAGTATTCTACAGGCTAACACCAAGACTAGGCTCATGTGAAGTATGTGACTAGGTTTCCTGTAGAGATAAATTGGAATGAACTTGCTAGAGCAATCATGTCTCTTACACTTTTCTAGAGAGCATATATAGCTTGACTTGTCGTGGTTACCGTTTAAATACTATTTGGACTGCTACTGAGTATTGTACTATGTCCCACTTGCTACATACATTAGTATTGAGCTTAGTCTATATATGGTAGTCATCTCTTGTATTGTCGCCCTATCTTGCAATCATGATGCACCTCACTGTGGTCGACGTTTTGGGGTTGTTTGCCTAATATGGAAGGGGTTGACACGATGGACTCGGAGCAGGGAGTGCAATCGTGTTGGTTGGAGTGGTAGCGGGAAGTTAGCCGGGGCTGTTTGTGCGCGCATGAGGGTCGTGCGGGCGAGCGCATCGTGTGGGCACGAAGCAGTGCATGGGCGCAGCCATGGCGAGGAAGCCGGGTGGTGGAGGAGAGCTCTACCACGGTTATAAATAGCGCCACTCCCTCTTGTAATCGTGCACCAGTCAAGAGTGATTAAGAGTGCCAGAATATAGGGCCAGAGAGCTCGCTGGGTGTCCATCTGCTATTGCTATTGTTCATCATCTACCTCGGGTCATCACTGTGTTCTGCATGTGTGGGCGACAGCCGCGTGCATGAGAGGGTGAGGACATAAGTAAAAGCTAGGGCCTGTCATTTGGTATCAGAGCCTAGGAGGGGCAGGATAATGTCATCGTCGCTGAGCACACCGAGCACGCCAGAGAAGTCCAACGCTGGTGAGAAGATCATCGCAAGCAGCGGCGCCGTCGAGCTCCCGGTGCTGACAAGGACCAATTATCATGAGTGGTCCTTGGTCATGCAAGTGAGCTTGGAGGCGCTCGGGCTATGGAAGGCGGTGGAAAGTGAGAAGGCCGAGCAACGGGATGACCGTATGGCGCTCGCCGTGATCCTGCGTGGCATCCCCTCGGAGTTGAAGGCTACGCTCGCCACAAAGAAGATGGCGAAGGAGGCATGGGAGGCAGTGAAGGTGATGCGTGTCGGGGAGGACCACGTCAAGGCCGCCAATCGCAGCGACTGTTGAAGGAGTTTGAGAATCTCCAGCTCAAGGACGGCGAGTCGATCGACGACTTCGCCATACGCATCAACTCCCTCGTCGGTGGACTACGCGAGATGGGCAGGGAGGTGAAGGACGAGCGCATGGTGCAGAAGGTCCTGCGAGTAGTGCCCAACCGGTGGAAGCAAATCGCGATGGCGATTGAGATGCTTCTCGACCTTGACGCCATGTCAATGGAGGAGCTCATCGGGCGGCTGCGAGTCGTAGAGGACGCCAACAAGGATGACGCCAAGGCGAAGGAGGTCGCCACCGAGGGTGTCAGGCAGCTGATGCTCACGGAGGCATAGTGGGAGGCACGCCGTTGGGAGCGGAACAGGGAGCACAGGCGCCGTAGTGGAGACAAGCGGCGCGGCAACGGCGGTGATGGCGACGACGCCAACGACACAAGCAGCTTGGCCTCGGGATCAAGCCGGCGCGGGTGGAACCGCAACACGGGGCCATGATTCGAGTGTGGCAGCTATGGGCACATCGCCCAGTTCTGCCGCGAGAATAAGAAGAAGGAGAAGGCGCTCCTCACAGATGCTAATGAGGAGCTGGAGCTGATGCTGTAGGTCTAGAGTGTGCCATGTCAAGCTTAAGGGGTGATTGTTGGAGCTTAGATTGACGATGGATAAGGTAGCGCGTGTGTGCGTGAGTCCGGTGTGTGCGCCATGGGCGTGGGCATGCTGTGGCCGATGAACTCGGAGCAGGGAGTGCGATCGTGTTGGTTGGAGTGGTAGCGGGAAGTTCGCCGGGGCCGTTTGTGCGCGCATGAGGGTCGTGCGGGCGAGCACGTCGTGTGGGCACGAAGCAGTGCATGGGCGCAGCCATGGCGAGGAAGCCGGGTGGTGGAGGAGAGCTCTACTGCGGCTATAAATAGTGCCACTCCCTCTCGTAATCGTGCACTGGTCAAGAGTGATTAAGAGTGCCAGAATATAGGGTCAGAGAGCTCGCTGGGTGTTCATCTGCCATTGCTACTGTTCATCTTCTACCTCGGGTCGTCACTGTGTTCTGCGTGTGTGGGCGACAACCGCGTGCGTGAGAGGGTGAGGGCATAAGTAAAACCTAGGGCCTGTCAATCATCATCTTGCTCGAATGGTCAGACTGTCACTTGATTAGCCATCCTAGATAACAACATCCGACGTTGTCGCTATCAAGGAAGGTCTCTATACCATCAAGTAGAAAATACTTTTTTAGCCAAGACATTTAGTATGTCCAACACCACGTATAATTTAAAATTAATTCTTGTCCAACTTAGAGCATGCATAACAACATCTCATCAGTAGGCTAAATAATAGTACACATCAAAAAAATTCCAATTGGAGCAGTGAGAAAAGAAAAAAGAGAACCGAGCGGGCGGTGGTTGAGTCGCTTGGCTTAATCATGGGAAACAAAAAGTTGTTGCTAGTTTCTAGCTAGCAGCAGGCAACTACGATGTCGTCTTCCTCCTCACGAAGCAAGTAGCAAATCCTCCAGTTCCAACCGAAGCAAACAACACTCTTTGCCTCCTGCCAAAGCAAGCAACACTCTCTGCCTCTTGCCAAACAAGTTGTAATTGCCCTCCACCTCCCGCTAAATAAAGCAGCAAATCCCCTTATCTTCCTGCCAAATCAACTCTCCACATGCTACATATGTTCCACGCACACCAAATCAAAGGTTAAAGCATCAAATATGTGCCCAAATCGCCTCCAATTGCCGTCTCCAATACATGGCTCGATAGTCCAAGAGGACCTATACGTCGGTGCCAAAACCTCAGGCCATTCCAAACCCGGAAGATCAACCCGTTCCACCATTGGCCATGTTTGGAACCGCCGTCTGTAGTCCACCATGTGCACCGTGGCCAATGGCACTCTCTTCAGTGCGGCCATGTTGATGCAAATGGGCCGCCTGCTCCTTTGTACCGAAGTGGCAACTATGGTGCTATGCTTTTATTGTTATTAAGATTTAGGTCAATAATTAACGGCTTGCATGGCAGAGAGTTTTTATTTGGTAGTGCTTTTGGTCAATGTTTTTTATAAGACTTTTGTAATGTTTAATTGTTATTATCATGTTAAAAAGTTATATGTGTAATGTTGCTTCAACAAAACTGTTTTTTTAAATGAACCATGTTGCTTAAATTTGATATGTTTCGTTAAATCGTAATGGCTAGACTAGGTATTTATATGGTTTTGTATAGTTTTGTGATGTGTTGTTTTATAAGTGACCACAAAGATATAAAGAACCATGGATAGTATGCAAATGGAAGTATTGGATAATTGTATTTTAATGCAGTTCTTTTCTTAGCCAATACAATAGCCAAATTATTATATGAATTGGCTATATCATTGACTTTTCATGATATTTTATTTAGACTAACTTATTATGCTTGCTAAGATATTAGAGTATCCGGTAGCGGTGAGACGCCTACAAGGTAGATGATCTAACCAAATTAATTAAGAACACTCGTCATGTACGATAAGGTTATGGAATTTAGCTGATCGACACATGAACTTGCATGTGAAACTGAAGTGCAGTTTCCAACGGAGCTGGTTGCATGTCGTGACTGAATTGGTGTGTGTGTACGCACGCATGCAGGGCTTGCAGCTGAAGGAGCACATCGACGCCACCCTGGGCACCGGAAACCTGCGAGAGGCGGTCCGTCTGCCGATCGGAGAGGATCTCAACGAGTGGCTCGCTGTCAACAGTAAGCCCTTCTTGACCATTTCATCGTAATAACGTCTGTTAGTTCTAGGTTAAAGAGCTCATTAGTGGTCTCCTACTGATCATATTTTACCAGCATGCAGCTAGTGTGCACTCAATTCCAAACATGCACACTTTTCTGGACTGGACTGTTCTTGTTTGGCATCATATTTTAAATTTTATTTGGTTGCTTGAAGGCACTGCAAATTGCACCGGTGTTTTAAACCTTCATACTTTGCGATGTGCAGCTGTTGACTTCTTCAATCAAGTGAACATTCTGTACGGCACCCTGGTGGAGTTCTGCACGCCAGATACCTGCCCGATCATGACTGCCGGACCAAAGTATAAATCTTTTCTGAACCTTTACACCCCCCAAATCCAGCAAAAATGATACAGGAATCTGAACCAGCTAATCTGCAGATAGCAACCACACGTTTCTGTGTATTGCTGCATCGTGAAATCGATCTGTAGCTCTGTCTAACGAGAAGGAAATGGATCTTTTGACAGATACGAGTACAGGTGGGCTGATGGAGTCAAGGTGAAGAAGCCTATCGTTGTATCTGCTCCCGAGTATGTGGAGTACCTGATGGATTGGGTCGAGGTCCAGCTTGAAGATGAAGCCATTTTCCCTCAAAAGATCGGTAATAAGCAAAACCAAAAAAAAGAAGCAATCAATCATATCGTTGGTTCTTTCGCTAGCTGTAGCAAATCAAGCACTCAAGCAGTGTGAGTTTCAATTTGTTGGAGAAACTGATAGATTTAATTGGTTGCCTGATATGATATATACAGGAGCTCCCTTCCCTCCAAACTTCGGCGAGGTGGTGAGGACCATCTTCAAGCGGCTGCTCAGAGTGTACGCGCACATCTACCACTCGCACTTCCAGATGATCGTCAAGCTCGAGGAAGAAGCGCATCTCAGCACCTGCTTCAAGCACTTCGTGCTCTTCACATCGGTACGTAATTCTCGTCGTCGTCGTCGGTCCCATTCCCACACTCTCTCTCTATATATATATGTGTGTGCATATCTCCTTCAATTCGTTCCATGGATGGAACGCACAAGAAAAAGTATATATTGTCTTTAGTTTTCTGCTTTAGCTGTTGTGATCGATCACTGTGCGCACACAGCTAGATGATCCTTCTTGTTCCTAATAATCACACTTGCAAGAAATGACGGCTTGTTCCATTATGTTTAGTTCTGTCGATTACTATACTTAAGAGGATACTTATGGGTAACAACGCCTAACGCAACAAGTTGATATGGTTTTTACATAAATCGGTATAATTCCACAAAGATCCTCAAAAAATCCTACATTTTAAAATTATTTTTTCATCAATATAATCGACTAATCGGTACTTTTTGCGTGCAGGAATTCCAACTGATCGATCGGGCAGAGCTGGCTCCTCTGAGTGAGCTGATCGAGCCGATAATACTTCGGTACTACTGACTAAGAAACCATCGGCGGAACTGATGCTTCGACAGCCGACGAGGCAAACTCCATAGAGAATCAGAATCCATTTTGTTTGTTGTTGTATGCCCTCCGTTGGCGAGCGCGCAGGATTATGCATGAAAACCTTTTCCCCTTCATGTTTCCTTTGAAATTTCATGAGTTTGGATGAAACTTGGGATTATGTTAGCAGCAGCTTTTCATCACAATCTATCGTGATTTCTTAGTTAAACCTGGACTTTCTGTTGCAAATTTCGACCTTCCAACTGGAAATCAAGAACAAGGAATCCACAAGCTGAGAAACTTGGGATTTTAACGGCAGATGCATCATAGCTACCAGTATTGTTCTTATGAAGAAGTACTATTTAAATAGCAATGTTTTAAATAGCCAGTTAATAGCGGCTATTTAGTCGGCTAATAGAGGCTATTTAGTCAGCTATAACCACTAGGAAGGTCTAGGGCTAAGAGAAGCATTGTTTAGCACTAAATGAAATTAGTTGTTAATAGCCTTATTTAGCCCGCTAAAAACACAATATTAACCTTATTTTGCCCGCTAAAAAAGTAAGAGGAGAAATGTTATTTTATAATGTTGTTTATCTCTTTATATAATATTTCAATGCAATAAGTTTTAGATTCAAATGATTTAGGAGATGACTAGATCAATTTATGTTCCATGATTTATCAATTTTATTTTGCAGCTTAATGTTTGAGTTTGTTAGATAATTATTCAATGTCTTTTACAAGTGTTGTTGAATTCATATATCGCATATTTTTTGTTCAAATAAAGATATGTCATGTTTTTTTCTAAAACCGCTAAATGGTTTGGCTCCTCGTTATAGCCGGCTATAGCCTTTATAGCTAATTAAGAGGCCCACCGCTAAGGTCTTGATTGGACATTTAAAACATTGTTAAATAGGCATGTGGTACAACACAGATCATTGTTTTTGGCTGAAAACGATTAAATTAAATTGGATTGGCTAAAAGGGAGAAAAATATTTAATGTATCTACAAGGAAAAAGAATGAAACTGAAAAAATAAAAATAATTTAACGACGCCTGAGAGATTCGAACTCTCGCGGGGAAACCCCATGTACTTAGCAGGCACACGCCTTAACCACTCGGCCAAAGCGTCGGTTGCGTGAGAACTGATAAATGCATTTATTTGGTTTAATATTGTTTACAGGTTACATATGAATCCCCCTTCCACGGCCGCGACCAGCCGAAACCCCGCCGGCCGCCAACACAACGCAAGATATGGACCCCGGCGGCTTGCGCCCATCGCCCCAGTCCGCCGCCGCGGCAGCGGCGGCGGGTGCCTCCTCCGCGGACGAGCCCCGCGACGCGCGGGTGGTTCGCGAGCTCCTGCGCTCCATGGGGCTCCACGAGGGGGAGTACGAGCCGCGCGTCGTGCACCAGTTCCTCGATCTGGCCTACCGCTACGTCGGCGACGTTCTCGGGGACGCCCAGGTCTACGCAGACCACGCCGGCAAGGCCCAGCTCGACGCCGACGACGTCCGCCTGGCCATACAGTCCAAAGTTAACTTCTCTTTCTCACAGCCACCGCCCCGCGAGGTACCAATCCCACCTAAACTCTCAAAATCTTTTCTTCCATTTTAATCTTGTAGGATTCTTTATGCGGCTCATGCGCCAGAATGGTAGATTTTTGCTGTGCCCTAGCATTCCCGTGGCCAAGACCTAGAACCCTAGCTTTTATGCTGCTCGATTCGTTTGTTCGTGAGGTAGCTCTTTGGCAGGAGAATTATGGTTGGTTGAATTTCTGTAGATTACACTGGATTAGTGGGCGAAAACATCATATTGCGCTAGCAGTTTGCATTTTTGGATAGTACTGATCGGATTTTGCCCTGCTATTGGAGCTGCATGCGTGGACTGTCGATGAGATGGACTGTTGTATTCAGTAATAATGTTCCTTATCCTTGGAAATGGGATTGGCTTTAGTAATTAGTACTGCTTGGTTGTGTTTGCTTTCATCACACACCCTTTTGATTGGTCAATACTCAGTAACATAGTACTCTGTGCTTTGTTCTGTATTACTCTGTCATTGTGATCAGGCTTCCTGAGTCAAAGCCTTACATACCTGTTGCCTGCTTATGTGTTGGCCTAGCTATGCCCAATAGCCAGTAGTCTGGTTCTTGTTATCTTGAACACACGTCATGTAAGTAAACTTGATGCTTCACGTTTCTACAGATATGATTGTGATTTCTCAGGCATCCCATGTTTTAACCTCCATGCATTAAACTATGAATCATGTATGTATGTATGTATGTATGTATGTATGTATGTATGTATGTATGTATGTATGTATGTACATGGTGCTCATAATTCAATTTTTGAAGGAATAAAAGTTTACTAGTTTTAATATGTACACACTATGTAAATTGTGAAGTGTATGCCAGTAATAGGTGCAAAACTTGCATGTGGCAGCAGATGAAAATATGGAAGCTATTTGTGCTGAAACTAACAGACTCTAGATTTATATGTATCGATAGTCAACTCAATTACATTCCTTTGTTTTGGCAAGAAAAATAATGGGGGTGGTGCTATTCTAAAAGGTGGTATATCCTGCATATGCTCTAGGAGTCTCCTTTGTGTAATGCCTTTTAGAACATTGGTATGGCAAATCCAGGTTTAAAGCAGTGACATTACATTAGTATCGATGGTCCAACTATACATTTCTGTTATAGAAAGATACCAAGGTAACATTACATTAAACAGGCCTACGTAAACTCGAAGTTACTCATCATTTACTCTGTCTTACAGTTTCAAAAATGGAATGAGATCTTTTACACTGTTAGGATAAATCTAACAGATTTAGGACAATCATACAATCAGCAAATATTCATTTCCTTTCCTTTCCTTTTGTATTGATGTTGAGTCAATTGAGTCAAATCAAAAGATTCAAAAAATTCAACAAAGTCTATACCACACTCCTGGACTTATGCTAGTATCCATCATCTCTTGATGCCCATTGCAAGATTGTCGGATAGCTGCCACCAACATCTATTAATTTCTTAAGGAAACGGCTTGAGTAGTACTCTCCCTTCCTTATTTAATAAATGTTACAAGGAGGCCATGTAAATCACTTTCTCCTTTAATTAGCAAATTTAATATGGATTAGCATGTTACTCATGTGCTCCAAAATTGCAATGTTTTTTTTCTTTTTTTGGGGGTGGGCAGGGGTAGGGAGTAATTCTAATGGAGAGGAATGTTTTGATGATCGACATGTTTCCGTGCAGCAAAGTACCAGGATTTTTTTCCCGTGCCTTGTTTCAAGACTGATTATCTGCAGATGAATGCTGTTCAATTGGGAAGGGCAGCAGCAGCAACATGTGTTGGTCCTATATATATGACCTTGCTAGATTAATAAAGGCATGGAAGAATAAGAATATATGTCTGCCTTTCACTTGTACACCTACTAGTCATGACTCATGACTCGCGTGTGTACAAGAGAAGGTGTAGAGATTTTCTGGTTCTTGCTTATAATTGTATTTTTCATCTTTTGTCAATCTGTCTATTAGTCTATATAATTTAATCTAGTGCTATAAACACCATTTTACATCCATGCCATCCTATCTCATCCCATCAACCAAATAACAACCAGAGCAAGCACACATCCCTACCAAAGGTCAAAGGAGCAACTCAGGATCAACATGTCCCCTGTCCTATAAACATCTCACTTAAAGTACTTTTACTGTTCCTAACCAAGAAAGTGATGCGTACCAGGGCAACTGAAGAAGTTTCTCTGTGGTTTATGCTGCAAATGGCATGATCAACACCATGATCTCGTGCTTTTCTTATGGTTGATATTAGAAGGGCCACTTCAATATTTTGACTTGTGGTTTATGCTTGTTTAATGTTGTCATATGTTGACATTTCAAGTCTAGTTTTTACTTGACGGAAGTCACTTTCTCCTTTTACAGATTCTCCTTGAGGTGGCACGTAACCGGAACAAAATCCCGCTGCCCAAGTCGATCGCTCCACCAGGCTCAATTCCTCTGCCACCTGAGCAGGATACGCTGTTGAGCCAAAACTACCAACTCCTAGCTCCGCTGAAGCTGCCGTCTCAGGTTGAGGAAACAGAAGATGACATTGGAGGAGCCAACCTGACCCCAACCCAGACCGCGATCTCAAACCAAACGAACCCTAATCCGAACAATCTGCAGGATCAGAGGGGTAACGAGCAGCAGCAACCTCCGCAGCATGCTCAGAGGGTTTCTTTCCAGCTCAACGCTGTTGCTGCTGCAGCAGCTGCAAAACGTCCTCGCGTGACCATGGATCAGCTGAACATGGGCTAGTTGCTGGTCGTTGTCTGGTTTCCTGCTTCCATCTTGCAGTTCTGTTGGACCATACATTGCATTGACCAACGAATGCTTGCTGGGAATGGTGCTTGCTGCTTGTTTGTGGCAAGATGAGATGTAGCAGAAGCTTAGCTTGCGCAGAATAAGAACATTACTGTAAGAAAGAAAAAAAATGCAAGAATTGCGTTCATGTTGTTCTTCTTCACCGCTGGTTAATTGCTTACCTAGCTTCAAAGTTCAAACTCGTAGTAGCTCTAGTTTGAATGAAATCAAGGAGTTATTAGGCAAAAGAACACTTGCCATCCCTGAACTATTAATCTTTGCACAATCAAGCAAATTTTTTTGTAGTGCATCTGTTACTAATTTTGTTTATTTGAGCACTTGTAGGCATTTGTCTTGTTAGTACTACTAAAGTCATACGATTGTGTTGTTGTGCAGGAATGAAGGATAACAAAACACAGATGCTAAGATACAAATTAGAAGATTTTGGTATCATCACACCAAATTAGGAGAAGAAAGGGGATAAAGTTTTAAAGTTGGATTGGGACAAGTACAAATATGTTGAATTAAAATGGCTATAATTATAAGAACAGGGTACCAATCTTGTATCAGGTGAAGATAAACAGTGACTTGATAAGAACGAGACATACACAAGAGATTTAGCAGTTGATTCTTTGAAGTACTGAATCGGCAATTATGCAAGGATTGGAAGAATTGAACTTCGAAAATGTAAAGTGAGCTTTTCTCCTAGAACACAAATAGAATAAAAAGAGGGAAATAAAAGCCGTAAACAGGACAATGGTGTTAACTAAATAATCAACTTAAATCGTTTTGATTGTGAAGTTTTCATTAATAAATAATTTGTCTTCTCAAACACTTGATAAAGTAACACCCGTATGTTAGAGACAAATTGTTGAAAAGAATAATGCATTCATAATATATGTGTTTGCGCGCCCGCGTACAGTTCATTACATGTATTGATCTCAGTGATAAACTCAACAAAACTAGCCCTAGACTTACAAGGTATCGCATACGAGGATCAAAACTTGCACGATTATTGCACCTGCTTAGCTAGAACTCGTAAAGCAAATCAGAAAGCCCGGCCAGTAGGAGAGGGCACAGGGGCACGCGGAGATGAGTCGATCAAGTCAGGGAACCACGTTAAGTCATCGGCCGTCGGGACGAACAAGCTGGGCACGCCGCCGTTGGAGAAGGAAACCGCCTGCTCTGGACATGTTGGCTGCAGGGTGTCGGCAGGATCGGCCGCTTGCTCCACCCGGTCCGGGCCTAGCAAGTCGTCAACAGTGATTCCCATGGCTAGTGCCGCGATCACGTCCATTTCCGAGCGAGGACCGTCTTTTGTCTGCACCATCTCGACGCCGGCGTCGATCTCCTGCTCCGGCGGCGCCACACCCATCTCCTCGATGTGGTGGTCATCTTGGGTGGCGAAGGGATCGTCCGTGATGAATTGAAGCTTCGAGCCTGATACCTCCTCCTCTGCGCTCCAATGCGGCCGCACGCTCGCCGGCGGCTCCGGGTGGTTGCCGTCCACCTTCCTCTTGGAGGAGACGGAGATAGACGGTGAAGAAAGAACTTGCGTGGAAGGTGGTGCCTCCGCGGCGGGTCCGCGAGGTGACCGGTAAACCTTGCAGATCACCTCGCTGTCTTGATGATCGTCGAGGCCGAACTCGGCCATGCACCACCCGAGCCGGGTGAAGCCCAAGGTTCTATTCAACGGAGGAAAATATTAGTCATCACTACTGAGATAGAAAAAAGACAAAATTTAGGAATTTCGGAAATTTCGAACAAAATTTGATCAAAATTGTAATAAAATTTTAAAAAAAATCGAAAACTTGTATAGTAAATTTTGTTAATTTTATATACATTTAACTTTTATAGTAATTCATATATTATATGTTATTTAGTTTTTTATTAAGCCAAAGTTTTTAAAATTTTGGTTACATTTAAAGAGAAAATATATAAACACATGTAATATCAAATAAATAAATTATTAAAATATATTTATAGTAAATTTAATAAACTAATTAGATATTATTGTTGTTAGTATATTTTACGTACTACTCATCAAAATTAGAAAATACTTTATAATTTTATATACTTCCTAAGATGCACAATAATTTTAGTGTAAACTGTAAATTTTGCTACATCAAAATCAAGATTTACGTAAAGAATATTACACTCCACGAGAAATAAGAAAGGATTAATCTTATACGTAGCCAAAGACTTTGGACCCTTGTCGACTCGCGTACCCGTTCACCCTAAGCAGCGCGTCGAATGCGTGAGGTTTATGGCGGTGGAGTTCTGCATGGCACGCACACGACGAGACGTGGGCATGGTGAGCAGGCGTGGAGATGGCAGCAGGGATGCTAGGCTCTTGTCCTATATCTAGGGCAGGAACCGAATGTTAATTCAGATATTTATTTATTCTTGGATTTTTTAGGTTGCATATGAACTCGAATTAAATCTGCTGAGAAGAGCAAGATTTATAGAAGTTTCTCATATATTAATGACTACCAATATTTAGGTAAAAATGTATAGAATCTTCAATGTTATAGCAACTTGAGAAGAATCTAAAAATGAGATATTTTTTGAAATGAATAGCTCATATGTTGTCACATGTCAATCATCCAACGGTCTTGTAAATCTATAAATAAAGGCACCCTTTCCTCCTTGCCAATTGAATAGTGTGAGAGTAAAAAAAAATAAAAATAGTCACCTAAAGAATTATGTAATCTCTTATGTAATATTTATTTTATTGATAAGTAGTCTTTTCTTGTAAGTTATAGTAGACGGAGTGATTATTAACATAGTAGCTAAGCAACTTTATGCTTGTGTGTGACTTACAACTAACAAAAAAAGTAAATAAAAAAGCATCTCATCAACTATTAGACATAATAGAGAAAAATTGAAGTATTAAGAACAACCATCAGAAAAAAAGTGCAGCTGTCTAGCCATTAGAAACAGTGCAATCACTAAAAAACACAATAAACATGAGGAGAAAACATGAAGCTACTAAGTTTTCTAGAGTTTTATATGTAAGGGATGCATTGGTAGACTTGTGTGGATATTAGACTAGGCTAAAAATTCAAATTATATTAAAATTTTTTGACCAGTTTATACTAATTCGGAACTCACTGAAATGGGCGAATTTCGGTGAATTTTGGACCATTCGGTCTGAATCCCAGATCCTGGTGAAGCCTCGCTCCGGCGGTGACTTCTTCATTACCTAGGAGAGCTTGCGGATGTAGCCAACACGGCAGCCTTGGTCATCCACGACGTCCTTGTCGCGGCCCTCAGAGTGCCAACAACACCCGTCACCCACCGTGCGCTGCCTCCTCCCACCGCCGCGCACACCCTTGTGTCCGTTCGCGGGGCTAAAGAAGAACCAGACGCTTTCTTTGCCCTTGGTGCCTGGTGCGGGTGGACGGCCGTCGATGAGAAGCTCAGGTCCAACCGAGTAGGCGTTAGCAACATAGAAGCGGTCGTCAAAGTTCCTTCTGGCGACCTTGGGGCGCAGATAGTTGGTGATCAACTGATGATCAGCCGGCTGGAACATGTAGCCGGTGCTAGTCATCGGAGGGCCCAGACGAGCCATGTCGGTGGATTGGTCGATGGATTTAGCGGATTGGTCGATAGGTTTTTGGCGTATTGGTGTGGTCGGCTATATGGATGGGGGCGATAAGAATAGTTACAGTCGGCAGGACGAGCGCCCTTATATAAATCATTCATCGCATGGCCTGGTGTCTTATTTTTTTCGAACTTCCCACTTTACTCGATCCTTCTTACGGTTAATTATGAAACTAATTACCTAAAACACATCCGATTGTTGATCTAATTGCCAGGTGGATAAACTCTTTTTGGAAGAATAGCTAGTATTTATTATGAAACATGTAAATACCCAACAGATAAAACATGTAAGTACTAGTATAGTGTCCATGTACGCTATTAAAACATATTTTCACAAGGGATCGGTAACTATATTTTCATAGTCATTACACAGGGTTAAAAGCAACTTCTGAAAATTAATTTTACTGTTGTATATTATTAGTTACAGTGCTATATATTATTAGTTATAGTGTGGTAATTATTTACGCTAGTGTAGTTTAATTATGTCTAGGTATATATTTTGGATATAGCAATGGATTTTTAATTTGGGTGTACAAATTAATGAAGTTAGAAAGAAAATGGAAAATTTTGTTGTGCAATTTGATCAGTTCTCCGCACTACGCCACAGATCGAAAACTCCCTCACCGTATATACAAGATAATTTTACGGTACCTTCAAAATTTATAGACTGTTCAATCATATATAGTTCATGATTTGATAATTTGGTGTCATCGTAAAAATATGATAATGATGAATTAATTAGATCGAGCAGCTCGCCAGAGCTAGTTCTTCTCTTCTACTTGCTGGAGCTCTTGCTCTATTGTGTTCTTTGCTCTGGATTGACCTGGCCTAGTTTGATGAAACGGAGGAGAACCAGGCAGCAAATTAAAAATTGATTTTGCTTATGATTTTGGCGGGTTTATTTTAGTGTTCTACACTTCCACTCTTGGAACTGACATATTCCTTGCATCTTTGGAGCACATGCTAATGCATCATTTCATTAAAAAATTGATCACACGCCTTTTATTTAAATGAAAATTAGGATTTATTTTTATGGGCTATATGTCATTGAACTGACGTGTGACTTCATGTTTGAAGAGTACATACTCAAATTCCTTCGATATGATTAATTAATAAAGGGAAAGATCACACAAATGTTTTGTTAACACAAAACCAAAACTCCCTGCGCTTAATTCTGGATTATTCCAGCCAGGAATTACTAAGTTGATTGCTCCATTGATGGATAACACATCATAGTTTTAAACTATCACGGCAACTTTTGATCCTTGGATAAGAATGAGTTAAACGAAATTCTAATCATTAGTAATTTCCTACAATTAAGGGCTCTTTGGTTTGGCTTCCGGAAGCAACTTCTGCTTTCTAGAAGCCAAAAGCCAAACCAAATGACATATTTTTAATCAGCAGCTTTTAGTAAAAAAGCTTTTGGTGCGGTATAAATGTGAAAGTTCCTCCAGACCTGCTTTCTGCGACTTTTGGCTTTTGGCTTCACAACCGTACAAAATTTCATAAATTGATATTTCAAATTTCATACAACCATATAAAATTTCATAAATTGTCATTTCAAATTTCATACAACCATACAAAATTTCATAAATTGACATTTCAAATTTCATACAACTATACAAAATTTCATAATTTGAATTTTTTACACGGCTCACAGCTCAAAGCAGCTTCATAGTTGTTTCAACCAAACGACCTTCAACTTTCTCACAACTAACATCCCACAGCAGCTTTTCCATAGCCCATAATCCACAATAGTTTTTTTCCACAACCACAGCTCAACCAAACACACCCTAAATCAAACTCCATATTCTCGTCCGAGATAGATAAACTTTTGCAGAGGAAACCGATAAAACGATTGCCACCATTGGCACCGGAAATTGGAAAATCGAGTGCTCAACTCTGATGCAGAAATGAACAGTTTGGTCGGACGGAAGGCGACATGATGAGCGCTACTTGTTACTTGTTCCTTGGATCCACAACGTAAATCTCAAATGATTGGGATCCAAATGACACCATCACAGGTGCATATGCAGTGCAGGAAGGAGGCCATGCTCATTGGCTTCTTGCACACGAGCTACTCTTTATTCCAGTACTTGAGTGAAATTCTCAGGTTTTCTTTGTTATATATAGTTTCTTGAAGTAAGTGGTACATAAAGAAACCAATTCCTGGAGTTCTCTTTAATTTATAATCTGAAAAGGCTGTTTAAATCTAACTAAATTCTGGCATTTGAATATCACGGTAGCACACTTATTAACATTGAAATTTTCCAAGCTAGTTGATCCTTCTTAAACTTCAAACCAGAAAGTGGACAACACCTGTGGACCCTGTGGTTAACTAGCTATGAGACAGTGATATATCTGACTACTGAGCTTTGATCATTTCAGTAACATTATGCACTATTCAATCTTCATGCAGGCTACCATATATCCAGTCTTTCAGTCTATATATGACTTCATCATCTCCTACTTCTGTCAAAATTTTGTGCTAGTTTGCCCTGTTCATCCAAATTGCAGATGCTAGGAACAACTTTGCAGCTGTAGTAAGAGGTAAGAACGCAAGCCATCATTGAAAGGTGCAATAAGGTCACTTCAATGAACGAACTTGGACGCAATCATGGCTCACTTGGTTTTAGGATTAAACAAAACACAACCATGACCAATTGTTAATCAATGAGACAACATCACAAGATTAAATTAACGCAGTGACAGTAACTGCTTTGCACAATAATCTCATGCGAGCCTTCGCATGAAGGGAACTCCACATGATAGGGGCACCCACAGCTATGAAGTTCATGTCATGGGCAGTACAGTTCTTCGCGAAAGTAGAACAGAAAGAGAGAAAGAAGCATGCAGGGTTGTACGGGTGGAATGGAACAAGATTTACAGGCTTGATAAGCAAGAGTGTAAGGCAGACAGCTAACTAACACAAGATTTCTTGGAACAATTCAGCACAACTAAGTACGCACGGAGTTTGCAGGTAACTGTCATAAAAAAAGTTATATTGCTTCTTGGAATTAGATGTGAGCTCTTCTCTCAGTGCTCATGAATCAGTCTGCACAGATCAGCAGTACACAGTTTTTTTTTGTTCATCTCTTGTTGTTGTTGACGAGAAACATCAGTTAACACCAGAAGGTGATGACACATTCCTTGTGGAGAAGAAGGTCAGACTAGTTTTTGAACGAGTGTTGGTTCACAATAAATATATGTTCTCATTGACCGAAAGCAAAGTGATCGATCAGCATATGAGAATAAAATGTTTGTTCTTCCTGCACTGCTCTAGTTCTTGCCAAGATATTCAGTACTCGTAGCTATCAGAGCGGTTCTGGCTCTGATTGACCAACCAACCAAGAAACACAACTACGTGGCCGTGCTTCTATTTTGGGCCTTGTTCTTCTTCTTCTTATTGAGAGGAATTGGGCTTTATTCTTCTTCGATAAGAACTGGGTCTTATTTTGTTCTATGTAATCTTCCCTTAATGAGTATGAACTATGAACTAGACCTGAGCCCAAATTTAGCATAGGCAGACTGCCTAGCCCAGTGTTACAACTGTCCAGTTCCTGCTCGTTACCAATTTGCAATATATTCCTGCCATCTTTGGCGAGTACTGAGTACTGACCCAGCTTGATGAATCGAGACGCGCAGCTAGCGCTTCGAGGAGACCAGGCCAGGTCAGGTCAGGTTTACTGCACGGACGGACAGGTTCAATTCAATCGAAAAATAGTTGGTGATCGAATTGAACACACTTACACACCTGGTCTTCTGTCTTCACACGAGTCATGTTCTGATTTGTTTTTTCATCTCTTTCTCGGTCGTGTGCTTTTGAAATACGCGCATTTCCTCTCGAAAATTACGAAAGAAAGAGTAATCAAAGACTTCATCCCTCGTTTAAGTACGTACTTAATTGGATGGTGTGATGATACGACATCGAAGTGAACCTTGAGATTCATGATTACTAGACTCTTTTAACGCCTATTGGGACTCTTCCGTGTGATTTGCATGTCGGTATGATTTTAACGAGAGTTTTTTTTGTGTGTTCGTGTGCTTCTTCTACGTACGACATGATATGATGTTTGTCCGGCCGGTGACTGACGACATGAGCATGTCATGATGATGATGCTGAGTCGAACCGTGTGCATGCTCCCGCGTATCATTGACCTGCCGTCTCACGCCGGTAATTATCACTAGCTTGGAAATTTTCTCGGCCGGCTAGAGGTAGCTCTACTAGCTCTGCACTTGACCGGATCAACCTGCACTGCCGCAACGCGCGTCGTCGTCACCGTACGGCAGCCGCAGTTTAACCGGCGATGAGACGTCAACGCTGTGCCTTTTAGGGGACAGCACATCAGCCCCGGCGATCCCAGGGGATACACGTGATCTTCGGCCAGATTTCATGGCGGATCGAGCTAATTTCCCTAAGAAAAGCTCGCTTGTGCGGCTATCGATCTTGAGGCGTGTGTGAGCTAGCCAAGGAGTGTTCGTTCATACTGTATACTGTATACTCTCTTGTTTCGTTACGATGACTGCGATTGATTTTTGCAATAAAAAATTTCTGAAAGCGACTGTTTTTATAAGGAATTTTTTCTGACCTATAAGAAACTAACGTATTTAACGATAAATGTTTAATGAAGCGAGCTTAATATTATAACGGTTAATATGTTTTTTATATAAAATTGGTCACGGTTAAGAAGCTATATATAGACTTGTAAAAAATCAAACACTCGTGATTTGGAACAGATGACTAACTGTGTCTGTGACATTGTATGTTTTGAAAGTTAAAGGGACCAAAATTCTCGTTTCAGAATCAAGATGCGTCACAACGAACGAAGCGTACACGTACATCGGTGATTTTCCATCACCGTGTCATTTTCCATCGTCGTCTTCTTCTCGCTGTGATCGGTTGCTGCCATTCTTGGCGACGTGACAATGCAAGCTGCGTGCGTCCATGACGATTTATATATATAATGCATGCATCCCATGGTTATTATCCCATAATTAAGCGCCAATTAATTTCTAGTTTTCTATGCAGCAGGTATCGTTTCCCCGCTGAACTCTTGGCGATTAATGGCCGCAACGAACTCACATCCACAAGCACAATCAATAATTCATTCATAGGTTAGTCGATCTCCACACGGAAACATACCTTGCCATGGCACGTAGTACTTCACTAGTACGTAGTTTCTTCGATCTCTTTGTTGTGTTGCTTGCATTTATTGTTGGCTTTGAATTCATGCGTCTTGTTTGACGGAATGGCGCATAAAGTTATTCGTGGTAGATTTCATAACATTGTTTTCTAAAGTCTACATCAACTTTGCAACCGAATGAAATACCTTCTCTCAGTGGAGATTTTGTTTCACTATTTTTAGGCTAACCAGTGTAATTAAATGTAACTAGCTCTCATGAAATACTCTTTCTCCGATCAAACGATTTGGCTCTCAGTGGTCGTTTCATTTCATTTCATCCGTCTTAGAAACAGATTAACACCATATCATGGTGATGACACTACTTATTTCTTTTCTCTCATTAATTGAATGTCATATCAACAAAAAATTTGATGTGACATAATATTTAATATCATGAAACCCTCATTGTGAATAAAGTTCACGTACGGTTGAGGTCACTGTTAGTCTGTTCTATTCTCGTATTTGCATCGAAACTCTTTTGGGTAAAGAGACAAATTAAAGTAGAGCAAGTTCAGTACGATACAGCTTAGTTGATGATACAAGATTGAGTCCACGTCAACGGAGTCATGCAAGGAGAAGTGAGAAAAATCACGAGAGAGTGAAGAGAGCCGGCTCAAGAGCCAAGCTGCAGGCAACATGAGAACGAGGCAACAGAGAGAGATAGAGAGTTGGAGAGAAGCAAAATTATATGAAGAATTTTAAAAATACAGTAGGTTTTAGGCTTACACATATAAACTAATTCAGAAATTTTACGGTGTGTGAGGAGGTATTAGGAGGTACTAGAATTTTTAGTGTTAATTTTAGTACCTCCTAATATCTAAAATACTAGGAGATATTAAAATTAACACTAAAAAATCTGGTATCACCTAAAAACATGTAAAATCCATCGTATTAAAAAGATAAAAAATCATATCATCTTTTTAAGGTAGGTATGTTATAATTGATTAGATCAGATAATTACTAGTAATTATATTAAAAAGATAAAAAATCATATCATCTTTTTAAGGTAGGTATGTTATAATTGATTAGATCAGATAATTACTAGTAATTAAGACCGAACGTACTATTGATATTTTATAGGTAAAATTGTCTTTTATAAGTACTAGATTATTATATTTTGGAAAATAAATAAAGTATAAAACATGTTATATTTTTGAGAGAGTATTTCTCAATGATATCTCTTATTGATGTGAATATTTTTATAGCTGTCATACATCATTTTTTAAAAAATAGTATTTTTTTAAAAAAGTTAAAATTTGTATAGCGGTTTGCAAAATTTCAAAAATAGTAGGTAGTCGGTTGACCATCGGCCGACTGGCGCCTCGTGGCACCCAGTCGACACTTGGTCAGCCTGATAGGGCCACATGGCAGCCAGTTGGACGACCAAGGACCAACAAGCGCCTGCGCCACGCTTCCCACACTCGCCCCAGCCCCTCAGCTCCCGCGCCCACCCGCCCCCTCGCTCGTGTGCCCTGCGCCCACCCGCCCCCAGCCCCTCAGCTCCCGCGCCTGCCCCTCGCCCGTGTGCCCCGCGCCCGCCCGCCCCCAGCCCCTCACCTCCCGCACCTGCCTCCTCGCCCATGTGCCCCGCGCTCGCCCGCCCCTCGCCTCTTGCGTCCTGCCCCTCGCCTCCCGCAGGAGCCGAGACGACGGGGGCGGGCGCGAGGCACGGCGGTGCGGGCGCGCGACAGCATGGCATGGGTGCGCCCCAGGTGCCAATCGGCCCTTGGTTAGCCATCTGGGGCTAAAATGGCCTTAGTCGGTCGACCAAGGGCTGACTGGCCGCCACGTGGTGTTAGTCGTCCGATGGTCAGTCGACTGCTACCTATTTTTTAATTTTTTTCAAAACGCTATACAAATCTGTTTTTTTTAAATACTATTTTAAAAAATCAGCATACATCAAACTTGCTTGTGCACGCCAATTATATTACCTCAAAATTCACATATCCAACAAATACGTACGTGTTTACGATTAATTTTCTAAAATTCGAATCAAATGTCAGCTGTTGAGCAAAAGATGAAAAGACCATGCCACTGAATCTAAATATTTAAATATATATATAAGGGAACCGAGGGTCCGATACATACATATCTAAACAATGTGTCAATGTGAGTACGTGACCAAATTAAAGGGCGGATTGCAATTCCCCAAGCTACTCGAAGGGGATTTTTTTATAAAAAAAAAAGGATCATATCACGCTTCCAACCGAGAGATTTGTCTTCCCAATGGATGTCAAAGATGAACGCTCGTCAATTCGTCATCTTTGAATTTTATCGGCGGGTCATAACCATGAAATTCAGTAGGGGTTGACCAATTAAAAAATATCTGTTTCTAGTGCCACGGAAGAAATGAAGTAGCCATACATCATAATTCATACATAGCCAGATAGCACCAATTTAGCTGCAGCGAAATATATAATGGAAACATGATATGAGTGACTAAACTATACACTTTCTTCTCCTCCGGGAAACTATGTTTTCTTTAATTTTCTTTTCATTACATGAAATTAAGGCACACCTATGTATATATCACCGTACATACCCACAACTACAACTATGGACCATTAACACATATTTTATTCATTTTATATTATAAATTGTTTGATTTTATATTTAAAGAAAATATATTACCACACCAAATATCACAAAAATATAATATTAAGACATATTTTATGATAAATTTAGTAAACAAATTTATCGGTATATATGTTGGTGTATTTTCTATAAAATCGATAAAATCTAAAAATATTTACTTGTAAAAATATTAAATGACTTATAATATGTAACGGAACGAAGTAGTTAATATTGAGACGACTACGGGAAATGTCATGTTTGCCGAGTGTTTTTATTTTGACGAGTGTTTTTTGAAAAACACTCGGCAAACTCATCTTTACCGAGTGCCCGAAATAATACACTCGCAAACTATTTGACACTTGGCGAATTTCGGTGAATTTTAGTTTTCCCGTCGTAGTGGACAGAGATTAGCAATAGATCCATAAATAAATAGGATTACATATATAAACACACAGAGAGATATACGTAATTATTGTGGGGTGAGGATTTAACTACTTGTACCGATCGGATAAAGCCATGCACATATTAGGTGCGACTCCTAAAATATCCTACTGCATCAAGTAGACTTTTTACCTTAATATGCATCTGTCCCTCGTACTTACCTACCAATAAGTTGACCATCTGCTAGACTAATAGATTGTTTAGTTAAGGCATATATATATTTTAAAAAAATCAACTATAAATTATGTGCTACGTGAAAGTTGTCGTGAGCCGAGAAAAAACGGAATATTAACTTATATATGTTACGTGATTAGTATTTAGCTTTATAATTTTATTTAATCGAAGTTGGTTCAACATCCGTGAAATCTGATTCTAATTATTTTTTATTTTGCATATAATTTTTGTACGAAGCTAATTAAGTTGATTGGTTTGGTTCAGCTTTTGAATTTTTTAAATGAAAACCTGGTTGAAAAGTCCCGACCAAACAGACGCTAAGTACTCTCTCATGTAGACGCTAATGATGTATTAGGTTGAGAAGATAGTCTCTACGGATAACGATTGCCGTTGACACGAGGTATTACGATGATTGCAACAACTACTCCAAAAGATAAAGTTGCAATGACTTTGTGTGCATCGAATCCCCTACTAGCTAGCCGGCCTGCAGTGTTAATCATGTTGATTTGTTGTCTACCTGAACAAGATGATGGAGGCTTTTATATACTGTTTGGCATACAAGAGATCGAGTGAGAAGCTGTGACGCTTAATTAATTACACCTTGAACGATTGAGTCGCTGGTTTGGGATTAGTCTAATGGACAGAAGGAAATGCATGACTAGGATTGATGGATGCTGCTCACGAGTTCATCCGTATATTAATTCAACTTGTTAAGGCTCGGCTTGATAGCTGAAGATTCAAGATTTTTTTCTAGATCTAGCTAGTTATATTGAGTTTTAAGAAATCTTTGATCTACAATTTAAAATAAATTAAAAATACTTAGTTGAGTAATCAGATTTTTATTTTGAACTAAAACCGCTTTATTTTACCGTACATATCTAATATGAACATCGTAACTAGTCCCTATTTAGCTAGTCCCTAATTGTAAGACTTCAGATTTTGCTCACGTGTGTAACGATGACTTGATTATGTCAAAACAAAAGATTTAAATATTTCATTGCTTGCTTGCAGCCTGCAAATTAGGGCATATACTCAGATTAATAATTGCTTGCATTGATTAATGTGCTGATTAGAGCAGTCACATATGACAGAAGTACTGGGATTGGTGTGTTCTCACTTCTCACCCACAATGATAGCTAAAAATCTCCTTTGGAAACACGTGTGTATATATATATATATATATATTTCTCCATTTCTCTCATCTTAGAAGGAAAACTAGTTTACATCATTTGCTGAAATAATCGACTATATATAATATAATGAAACTAATTATTTATGGAAACTGTATGTAAATGTATATATACAGTGCTCCTCTGCTTAAAGAAACCTAGCGTGTAGAACAACGTAGATCACACACAAGCTAAGTTCAATTAGATGTGAAGCTCCGGTGGTACCTTCCAAAGTGTTGGTCGTTTTCAGCATTGATAACGAGAGTGACATACGACTCATTGGCATACATACACACACACAACATCTCTATACTGTAGCATGCATATAGTATGTAAACTTGTGTGTGCATCTGTCGTTGATCTAATCTCGTGGAAAGAGATAGCAAACCAAACATAACCGACTTCAATCCCTCCGTGGAAAAAAATCAACTTGGTAGCAAGCGCGCTTATTACTTGTACCAATCTTGCTTCTAGATAGCGTGCTTCGTGTGTCAAGTGTTGGGAAACTTCTCTTCTTCTGTGTATTTTGGTACCTTCTGGTATCACCCTTGAGTAGGTATCACTAAATACAAGGTACCAAATAAAACTTAGTTGTTGATCTACAGGGGCATGATTGAAAAAAAATAGAGCACACCATCTCCACTGCACAGCCGTCGTAGCCCCGCCGCCGGTGACCCACCGCCCCACCACCAGCGCCTCGACGCCGCCCCTCGCACAGATCCGGCCGCACCGCTATCTCATCGTCTACATCATGTGCCCCCTCACCTCCTCGTCTACACCCTGCACCCCCTCACCTCCTTGCACATGCCGTTGAGCCCGGTTGCCGAGTCCTACCGTTGAGCCCCGCCGTCCTAGGCGGCCGCGATGCACCACCCTGCCGGCTCGGCGGCGGCGCCAACCCGTCGATGTCCTTGCTACATCTCTGGTCGGTCGCTACCCTTGATATTTTGATGCGAAAATACTAAAACACACTTCCACCGCTAGAGTTACCATTTTTTAAATAGGGATGTAGGGAGAGGTATACTACATAATCTGTACCATTGGATGAAACTGATCAATGACTGAAATTTGGTACCTCTTGAGCCTCAAGGATCATAAAACTCCTCTTTCTTTTAAGGGTTTTGTCTGTAAATAAAAGAAATGTTTTCCTCGTTAGAAATACATATATGAGCAATAAAGTAGTATGGTTTTTTCTCTTTATACATACGGTGTTCTCTTGTGTTTTGTGTGAATTTGTTGTCCTGGAACTCTAGACTATACCGTGATTTACTCTTCTCTTTAATCTCAGCCTCAAGGTGTCACTCAGATCATATCATTCCCTTGCTCACGCTCCTCCTGCGTACCCTGAGATGCAACAATACTGAAAAAAATCCAAAATGTAAGTAATATATCGCCTACACACAAGTTTTTTTTTTTTTGCAAAACACGGTACACTAAATGAGTGATTTTATACTCTGAGGTAGCAGAATTTTCAGTGTTACCTCAGGTAAAGGTACTAAAATTAATACGGCAAATTCTAATATTTCCTGTTACCTCCTAAAAAACCGTAAAAATTCTTCTAAAATTAACACTAAAAATTCTAGTACTCCTCAATAACCGTTAAATTTCTCACACCAAATTATTAATGGTTCTATGATACAATTTACTTTCATAATATTTATGCTGCAAATTTCTTTCATGTAGCAAATACGGTAGAAACACCAACCTCCGTACGCTCTCAAGCGTCACGAGTTTATTATGTTAACCGAAAATAAATATCTGTAAGTCCATTATAATTTGTTTAGACTAACAGACCTGTGTCAAACTGAAATTCAAAAGTATGCAGAACTTGGATTAAAAATAAATAAAATTCTGCAAAAAATAAAGTTACAGATCTGTTTCTCATAAAAATCTACAAAGTAAAAATACCTGAATCATTATAATGAAAATAAATGAAATATGAATCGACGATGTTAAATGCAAGGACACGTAATAGCTGGAAGTTGGAATATAAAATAAACTTATAAACAAAAAATGATCCCTACACGTAATAGCTAGCTCAATCTCCTATTAACTCCGTTTTCATATTATAAATTATTTTATTTTTTAATTACACTTTTATATTTTTAATTAAATTTAAAGAAAAATATTAAAACCTAAAATGTTCAATACATATACTATTGAGATATAATAATTAACAATATCTTTTATAAAAAAATTAATATTACAGTTGCTAATATATTCATTATAAAATTATTCGGTTGGACAAGTAAACTCTGTTCGGATGAGTCTTACTTGGTTTTAGGGATTAAAATTTAGTCTCATTTAGTCTCTAAAATCCCAAACAAATTTATTTAGGGGCCACATAAGCTACTTTGGTGTTACTTTGGTGTTTCTTATAGGGACTAAAAAATATTATACACATTATGCTTTCATATTATAAATTATTTGATTTTTTAATTACACTTTTATATTTTTAATTAAATTTAAAGAAAAATATTAAAACCTAAAATGTTTAATACATGTACTATTGAGATATAATAATTAACAATATCTTTTATAAAAAAATTAATATTACAGTTGCTAATATATTCATTATAAAATTATTCGGTTGGACAAGTAAGCTCTATTTGGATGAGTCTTACTTGATTTTAGGGATTAAAATTTAGTCTCTAAAATCCCAAACAAACTTATTTAGGGGCCACATAAGCTACTTTGGTGTTTCTTATAGGAACTAAAAAATATTATACACATTATGCTTTCATTTATGAATCTCTAATTAAATATTGTTTAGTCTCTATATACAAATAAAGAGACTAAATTTTAGTACCCACTAAAATAAGCAACCTTAAAAATAAATAAGCAAAGTTCTTAGCCTAAGTAGAACAACTTAGGAGATTAATTGTTTTTTTGAAAAAAAAAACAGCTCTAAGCGGAGTGCCCTATTTTATTAGAAAGCACTAAAATAGAACAGTGTTTTTGCCGGGGTTACCGGCTTTTCATCAAGCTCCAGACCCAAAGTGACACCACAAAGCTACTACTGACCAAAAGTACCGCCCAAATGTTGACACAGCAAAGGGCAAAGGGCAACAGGCAAAAATCAAAGGACCATGATTGAAAACACAACAAAACAGAGACAATGAGCGTTATCTAGACATCACTTCAGCCAAGGAAACAAAGCATATCCGGGGGTAATCAAGACTTGTTTTGGTTCACAACTCTCTTCTTACTCAAACCAGGCGCTCTCTTCTTACTCAAACCAGGCGCCACGTTCAGGTATTCGTGCTTAAGTTTGATGGATTCTCCAGGCGGATGAGCTGTTGCAGCTTTGCACGGAGCAAACCCAAGCACCGTGCTGACTCCTCCTTTAGACGAACTGACACCAGTTGAATCCACTGAGTGAGAAATGTCATTAGTTTGTGAATTACCTGAAAAAAGTTAGTATAGATTTTGTTTTGGAAAATAAAATCAATACGAAGAAACCACACCGTCCAAGAAATAGCACCTAGAATCTGCATAGCTATCATTTTTTTAGACGCCCCCCTTAGATTGTCTACCATATCTAAAAACCCTTTTACACTGAGAACTGAGAGCTCTAACCCCAATGTTTCTGTAACGAATAGCCAGAGCATACGTGACATACCACAATTAAATACTAGATGATCTACAGACTCAAGCTGGCCATAAAGTTTGCAAAGGGGGTCACCCTTCCAATTCATTCTCCCCAATTGTTTCTCCACTTGGATCCTACCTTTCAACACCAATCAAATAAAAATTTTTACTTTCAAAGAAACCCCACATTTCCATTCAGACTCTCATACTTTCAGCGTCAACCACACCCCTGTTAATAATGAATCTATAAACCGAATTAGACGTGAAACCTTTATTATCCAACAGGTAATTTTATCCACACACCCCTTCTCCCCAACTTATGGAGATTAATTAGCAAGATTATTAGCTAGAAGAAGGAGATGTCGTCAGACATGAGCGTAACGAACGAACGCACGCACGCGGCGCGCGATTATGTACGCTCGATCGCTTGTTGGCTTCACACGCGCCGGTCGTACGTGCGATAGCTGGCCGCAGACCCGTCAACCTGCGGCTAGCCTCAATTAATCTTTCTAATTAAACTAAACTGCTCTCTCGATCTCTCCTACTTCCAATTATGTCAGAATTCAGGTAGCCTCTCTCTCTCACACACACATATATATGTATCATATGTAATGTACACGCACGTGGGAAATATGCTACTCCATTATTTTTCGTTTACCTTTTTTATTGCCTATGGTTTGCGTGCGCGTTCTTTGCGGTTGTGAAATTAACGAAAGGAACCACTTTATTATCTACTGTTGGCCTAATTGGAGTATTACCAAACCATGTCTCCTCCAACTGTGTGGAGCTGTTCATCTGACGACCATCTTTTTTAATTTTCTTTTTCTAGATGACGGTTTCATCTCTGAAAAGAGACTTTTTTTGTGTGGTCATCATTTTTGATTTGTAACTGCTGCACCCTGTTTGGCTCGGTTCCTACTCATCATCACATCACCCTAATTGCAAGAAATAATCAAACAGACAAAATATACCTTCAATTCACACATGCTTGCACACGACAGACTTCTAACTAGCTGATTTGATCGTCTCCTTTCAAAGATTGAGGACAAAAAACACAGAGAAAGAGAGATGGAGAGAGAGAGAGAGAGATCAGTAATGGTTGACCTGTCACTTTCTCTGCTCGTTTCCACCCCCATTTTGCCGATGCGTACGTTTTCACGGAGAAAACTATCGCACGTGTGTGGTCGTCGAGGCACCACACGCAAGACGCGGCTGTGAATCTCTACTCCAGTTCGCTCTCATGCAGAGAAGGGAGATAAAAACACGATCTTGTGTTCATATCTGATCGATGGCTCGTCTGAATTTCTGGCTGAGAGAGATGGATTATGACGTGCCTTTTTTTTTGCATCTTGTTTTTGCTAGCGATGTAAGTCAGACGTTGCTTTTGCGAGAGCGGAAAACTCAACGCCCGGATATGTTGCTGTTTCCGGGATAATTGCTCTGGGGTCAAGCAGGCAGGCTGATCATTTTGTAAATTACCAGGATAGGTTTTTCCAAACCACATTCAATTAGGTTTTAGGATAGCGGAAAAATATTAAACCAGGGAAAATTGAGAGGTGACTAAGGCTATTCACATTGGGGTTTCATAGTATTAATTATCATGACACATCATTTTTTTGCTGACATAATATTAAATTAATGAGGAAAGAGAATAAAACAGTGTCATCTCCATGATATGGTGCTAACTCATTTTCAATACAGATGAAACGAAATGAAACGCTCACTGTGAGCCAAATCGTTTCATCTAAGCGTTTTTCAGATTTCCCACAATCTACATCATCTAATAGTTGAGTCATTAAAGCAGCACATCATATTATTTGTGAATTGATTTAGAGTCTACATGCATAGCTTTGACTTCCGCTTTTGTTTCTTATTTTACTAGTACTCCACATTGTCACATGCACATGTATGTTGAGAGTGCGGAAAAACAAAGCAAGAAACACAACATACGAAGAGAATTTAAGCTTCATATCTCTCGTCTTGGTCATCGTGTCAAGTTGTTAGATGATGAAGATAATGGGAAGGAGTGAATATTTAATTACACTAGTTAGCCTAGGAAATAGTGAAATGAAACTCTCAGAGAAGGTATGTCATTCGATTGCAAAGCTGATGTGACCTTCTAGGAAACAGTGTTATGAAACTCAGCAATATGAATAGCCTAATAAATCCCTACTTAATTAGCAACGCCCTTAATTGCTGCACCATTAAGAAAAAGGTCACGCAAGCAAAGGAAAATAAACAAATCGAAGAAAAAATGTCATGTTTGGATTCTAAAATAGGGGCTAAAATTTTAGTCACCCTGTTTGAATCTAAGAAACTAAAACATTTATGATGGGTGGAGAGAGGGCATTTTAGCCTCTCTTAGCTCCTAAGCTAATGGACTAAAAAATTTTAGCCCCTTTTTTACTTGCTGTTTGGATTTGTAGCCTCTAAAATAATTAAATTTTAGCCTCTTTTACTTTAACCCCTTTTGACTTGCTGTTTGGATTTGTAGCCTCTAAAATAATTAAATTTTAGCCTCTTTTAATTTAACCCCTTACACACGCGTGTCTCAACGAGCCGTATCCTCTGTAGTACAAGTCACGGACATGTTGTGCACCTATATGCATGTCCGTGTTTTGTACCGCATGCAGGTGATTGAAGTACATTGTACGTACACAGCAACAAGATACTTCCTTGCTTGGTTAGGGTCTGTTCGGTTAATCCTTTTGAAGAAGGAGATTGAAAGGGATTGGGAGGGATTGGAGGGGATTTATACTACAATCCTCTCCAATCCCCTCAATCCCTTCCAAACCTCTTCAATCCTCTCCTAACCGAACAGAAGGGGCCGGGCAGCACACTGTCAAACGGTCAACGAGTGAACATGTCGTCCGTAGAATCTTCAAGCTAGTCTTACTCGCTTCGTCAAAAAATACAAGAAATACATACATTTAAAAAATCAATATTTTTTAACTTTCAACTAATTATTAGGGTTACAAAAGGGTGACCTCATAGAAAATACTAGTATCATATCCGACACGTAATTTTCAATCAAAAACAACCTATTTTTCATAAAAAGGATCTTATGACCTTCTTCAAAAAAACTAATTATTAGGGTAAAAGCTTGCATTTTTAATACATGTGATTTAAATTTTTATATAAAAATGCTTTTATTTTATAGTTGTTGATTAGAGTATATATTATTTCCTCTGTTTTTTAATGACATTGTTGACTTTATCACAATATTTGATAATTCATCTTATTCAAAAATCTTTTTTAAATATCATTTATTTTTTATAATTCATTTTATTATTGAATTTACTTCAATCATAACTTTTTTAAAAATAATACAAATTTTTATTTTTAATAAGATGAACGATCAAATATTGTCGTAAAAATTAACGGCAATATTTAAAAAATACGGAGGTAGTATCTAAAATAAATTATTAACGTTCTACGTCGAACAATGTAGCACACAAGCTCAACGCGGCCGCGAGACGGACAAGTAAAAGATGAGATTATTTAGAGGAAGAGGAAAACGTCGTCCATGTATTCGGCGATCGCCATGGTATGGTAGGTGGGTGTAGCCACTAGCCAGGCTCACCGCTCACGCGGTCATCGTATCTCTCCACACGCGCGCTACCTACATATATATACTCCTCTCCCTTCTTCTCCGTCGACTCGATTCCATCGATCACCACCAAATTTATAAGAAATTAAGATCGATCCATCCATCCATCGGTAGCAGAGCGCCTAGCTTACTGTCCATCCACGACGACACTGCAGACAGATTCGTTCGTTGCGTGCAGTGGTGTAGATCGATCGCCGGAGATACATCGTCGATCACTGCACGTACCATGACGAGGGCGGCGTCGTCGTCGTCGTTGTCCAAGAAGGAGCGGTCGGTGTGGGGCTACATCTTCGGCGGCTGCCTCGGCGGCGGCGGCGGCCGAGGGGGCGCCCGGAGCAGGAGGAAGGTGCGACCGGGGCCGAGGCCGGCGACGAGGAACAACGACGCCGGAGGAGGCGCGCTAGCCGCGGCGGCGGCGACGGCTCTGGGGCAGCGGCTGTCGTTCACGGACGTGATGAGCACGGCGTCGGAGCAGGAGCTGTCGGTGTCGCTGGTCGGGTCGAACCTGTACGTGTTCACGGTCGGGGAGCTGAAGGCGGCGACGCAGGGGTTCCTCGACGGCAACTTCCTCGGCGAGGGCGGCTTCGGCCCCGTCTACAAGGGCAACGTCGCCGACAAGGCCAAACCGGGGCTCAAGGCGCAGCCCATCGCTGTGAAGCTCTGGGACCCCGAGGGCGCGCAGGGACACAAGGAGTGGCTGGTAATTATTTACTTAATTACTACTCTAATTAATTAGTAACTAATTAACTGGGCATTAAAGAAGTAATTAACATGGTGATGATTCATGCAGTCGGAGGTGATCTTCCTCGGGCAGCTCCGGCACCCGAACCTGGTGAAGCTCATCGGCTACTGCTGCGAGGACGAGCACAGGCTGCTCGTCTACGAGTACATGGCCAAGGGTAGCCTCGAGAACCACCTCTTCAAGAGTAAGCAACTCTACCTACCTATCTGTGCACGCCTGCCTTCCTTTCTTAATTAATTTGCTACAGAAAACTTATCAATTTTCTAGTAATACTTACTCTTTCTCTCTGCTTAATTAGGTAGATTGAGCTAGATACCTATTGCATTCTTAATGCGGGCATGCATATCACAAATTAATCGCGCGAGATTATTTTGTACAACAATAATAATGAGAGTTTAATTTACAAATTAAGGATGACACGTACTTCAAGTAGCTATAGTTTCAATTCATATGTCCCCACAAGCAATAGCCGCTAAAAACATGAATAATATAATCTTGATCGAGCGAGATTCAGCTCTCAATAATGATTTATCGAGTGTTCATATACCATATATAAAGAAACAAGTTGCTTAATTATGTTTCTTCTTAATCTCGATTCCCTCCACCTACAAATACTATTACATATATAATATTTGGGATGCCCTCGATTTGTATTGTTCTCTTGAGCCTAGAATTGACGCACATGCATCTGGTCGTGTTGATATAATTAAATCCCTAATCACCGCACAAGAGGACGATCATATCGGGGCTAATTAGCTATAAGCCGTACGTACATGCATGCCACGCCAGCATCAACCATCGTATTATACGCGTACCACTATAATATATATGCGGGTCAGCAGCTAGCTAGCTAGATTATCATGGATATATGATTGATTATATTAGAGAGTTGCATCAGTCACACATAGCTAGCGCTGCTTGTTTTTGACATTGTCCTACTTCACCCTCTCTTGATCTTGACTACCTATTTATCTCTCCAAGCAGCTCGATATAAAATCAAAACGAATTGAAAAGTCTAGGTGTGCATGATCGAAGAAAGAATGGCGCCAGCAGCAAATTAAAAGGGGTAGCTGTCGACCGTCGATCTTACATGCATGCATGTACCACTCTGTTGACTTTATTGGCTCATGAATTTCCAGTGATGATCATTTGTTCCCCGGTTAATTTCGTTCGTTAATTAATCAACAGTTGTAGAAAAGGCCACATATATTCACATATTTAGCCCATTTTTTTGTTTTATTTCCCTGTGTGTGGGTGTGACGACAAGAGGTCGAGCAAATTGAGTGCAGATTCATATAATTGGTCGTGGCGGTTTTGTTAAAGTAGCCTTTGCATTTACAATGGCAGCTGGCTACCATTTCCCTAGCTCGCATCTTTGATTGGTCACACCCAGCAAATTCAAACCAAGAAAACTAGTTTGGCCGGACCAAACATTACAGCAACTTGTGCATAAAACATTGACTGGTCCATGCACCTAACTAGTTTATGACTCACAGCTGCACGGCCATTCAACTGGCGTTGACAGCACGAACTAAAGTAAATAAATAAACAAACAGGAATGGTTAGGCAGTACCAGTAGTGATTTTTTTTCAGAGTAAGTGATGAATAATAGTTAATTGTTGGGTGCAAATATATATATGCAGAGTTTCCTCCGACGCTGTCGTGGTCAACCCGGTTGAACATCGCGGTGGGTGCCGCCAAGGGCCTCGTCTTCCTCCACGACGCCGAGAAGCCCGTCATCTACCGCGACTTCAAGACCTCCAACATCTTACTCGACCCGGTAATTGTTGTGCTTATTGCTAATTGATCGATTAGTTAATCTCTCGTTTCTTCAATTCCTCACGTACGTGCACGTTTGACCGTTTTTGTCAATGCATACACACGCACGCTGGTACGGAGCATGTATAATGTGATTTGTGGATGGCGTTGACTTGATTCACTCGTTCACACGAATAGGTCAAAGGTTGAAAAATAGTAGGTAATAAAAATTAACAAGGCTGGTAAATATGCTGCAGGAGTACAAGGCGAAGCTGTCAGACTTTGGGCTCGCCAAGGACGGGCCGGAGGGCGACGACACCCACGTCTCCACCCGCGTCATGGGCACCCACGGCTACGCCGCGCCGGAGTACATCCTCACCGGTACACGCATCCTCCACCCGTCAACCCTTTTCTCCCCGTCTTCGGAGGCTCGGAGCTTCTCTGAATCCTAACCAAAACATGCCGTTAATTTATCAGGTCACCTGACCGCGAAGAGCGACGTGTACAGCTTCGGGGTCGTGCTGCTGGAGATCCTGTCAGGGCGGAGGGCCGTCGACAAGAGCCGACCTAGCAGGGAGCAGAACCTGGTGGAGCACATGCGGTCATGGCTGAAGGACCCAAGCAAGCTGAACCGGATCATGGATCCAGCTCTGGAGGGCCAGTACTCTGCTAGTGCAGCCCAGAAGGTGGCCATGGTGGCTTACCGGTGCCTAAGCGGCAACCCCAAGAACAGGCCGAACATGTGCCAGGTCGTAGTGGATCTTGAGCCCCTCCTGGATGTCACCGACGACGTGCCTATCGAGCCGGTGAAAAACGTCGCCCCGGCAAAGGAGGACAGAACGAGCAAGGAGAGTAGGAGAAACGGAGGCGACAGGGACGGCGGCAACCAAAGGCAACGGCAAGCCGCCCGGTCGCCCAGGAAGACCGTCAGGAGGAGAGGCCCAGGCCAAAGCGAGGAATTTTGGGTGTGGCACATGGCAGGAGATGTGAAAACCTAATGTGATGCTCCTCCCACATACTAGCAGCTTAGTTAGCGTCTTTGACTGTTGGTGATGACAGAGGTTGTAATTTGTAAATGTAGATGGTCGCACACCCGGCTGCTGCCTGCCTCTCAACAGGCCAGTGGTCAGCCAGGATTGCAGCCCATGTTGTAATTCCTTGTTTCTTGCTTTGTCGTTGTCTTGGTCTTGATCTTGGCCTGTTTTTACTTTTTACTGCTATAGATATCTCTCTAGTTTTTCACAGCGAGGAAAATGAGGTCGAAAGGTAGGAGAAGGATGGAAAGGAAAGGCAAGGCAAGTAGCCAAGTACAATCCATGATGTGATTGCACAGTTGCACTTGTCTGCAGCTAGGTACAGTAGCTAGTAGGCAGAGAGCCTTTCGGACAGGAGGTGTCAGCGCGTAGGACAAAGGCCACAGCAAACACCACTGTTCCCTGCAGCTGCAATGCCCACATACAGGAGTGCCCCCCCTAATCTCAAAGGCCATGCATGATGCATATGCATGACATGCAAAAAAAAAAAAGAAGAAGAAGAATTCTTGCAAATTGCGACCATGTTAAGTTTTTTGTTGTCCCGTAGCGCAATTTGATCCCTAAATCTGTCGGGTAGGAATTGAAGGATCTATCGGTGTGGGGCATCATATGATTCCACTCGCTGCTATAGTGCCAGAGCCCAGAGCTAGTGATAGATAGACGCCATGGCCATGGGCCATGGGCCATGGATTGACTTGTTCCAATAAAGAAGAAGGCGACAAATTAAAATAAAGGGTGCATGCTGACACTATTTCCCTACTCGACCGACGACCGTAGCACGCTTGACAGTTGGAAGATGTTTATCCACGTCGACGTGGCTTCTCCACTGGACTAGCTAGCGCGACAGATTTTTTTTTACTTTTAAACGGTATATTTTTTATTTAAAAAACTCATTTTAAGCACGATTGCTTCTGCTGTTTTAAAAAGATCGCACTCGCAGTTGTGTTAGCGTGGTGTGGTGCATGCTTAGTGATGTGTGTGGTTTACGTAATAAAACATAATACTTTATTATCGATGAATCGTGGCACGTGACAAACCAGGTAGCCGACTAGCAAGTCCATATCATCAGGATTGGTGAGTGGCCATGCGTCCCGTGTAGTTTGGGCCCGTGTTGTGATAGGCTGGGCCGTTGGATTGCGACCGGACGGCAGGATGGGTATTAAAGCTGCCACACCAACAGCCTCGCCCGTTAGTACTTCACCGTCAGTTTTCTAAAATTCATCCCCTATACCTCTCATATAGAAAATAATCCTAAAAGATTTCATCTCGCTTCGATCTTCAGCTTCCCTAAAACTCATTCCTTATATTTTTAAATCCTCTATTTTATTATTATATAACGATAAAAATTCTAACGACTATATCTATGACACATATACTATTATGTATGATCATTATTATTATTGACAATTGATAGATTTTTTATTATCATTCAACGGTAAAAATTATAATAGTTATATTTTCAACAGCTATATTTTCGTTGTGAATTTTTATTTTTTTCATGAATAAATAAATATCCTATAATTAGTCTAAATAGTTGATCTCAAAAACATCTTAAAATTATAAAGACAATATTTTTTCCTTTTATTTTTCTATTTTCTATTTTCTTTTTTTTTCTCTTTCTTTTTTCTTTTTCCTTTTTATTTTTTTCTTCTTTTCTTTCTCTTTTCCTTTCTTTTTTTCTCCCGATGCTGACGTGCCATGGATAGGGGGAGGAGAGAGATTCCCCATATTTGAGGGATGGGGAGAGAGGAGTAGGGGATGAGATAAGGGGAGGAGAGAGATTCCCCAGATTTGAGGGATGAGGAGAGAGGAGTAGGGGATGAGATAGAGTAGGAAATTAAATAGGTAATCTATTGGAGGGTGATTTTTAGAGCAAATACCCTAAATTTAACTATAAAAGATGATATAGGGCATCTGCTGGAGATGCTTTTAGTACTTCAACGGTGCAGTGCTCCAGCATGTTGCATATCAATTTCTAATTATTTTGGGCACTCTAAACCCGTTTTTTAAGAAGCCTAAATAGGTCCGACCTTAATTAAAGACTATAAATGTATCAGGAATATAATACAAGGACTTCCTGAGAAGTTAAGAGGTCAATTCTAACGAGATTCAGTGCCAGGACTCACATCCTTTTCACATCCAAACCCATTTTGAAAGGTGCATGATATAAATAAATAAATTTAATGTTAGCAGATGGGTTTAAATTTTTTATATTTTTTAAAAAAGAAAGATACATGCACAAGCTAGACCTAGCTTACACAGTAAACAAACGAAAGAACCGGCTATATCGCTACTCCCTTCGGTACACAAAAACGAGTCGTTTTAGACTTGTATCAAGAGTTTGCTAAAACAAGTCGTTTGCATTTTATTGTGCGTTTTGGAAAACTATACCCCTTAAGTAGTACTACTTCTTTCTTGTTTTTCGTGCTATATTTATTCCTACACTATATTTAATAGGGGTTAAACATGAAAACTACACATTAATTAATTGCTCCTTAGTACGTGAAATCATATTCAAAACGACTTTGTTTTTGTGTTTAGGTGGGAGTACTAGCCTATATCAATTTCCATTTATTATTATTATTATTATTACAAGCTACTACTTCTGTACCACTGTTTACTAGACGTCGTATGTACATGTGATGTATACAGGGCTAGCTAGCCTAGACTAAGCTAGGCACGCACACTGTTCAATTTGCTGCCAAGTTAGGCCAAATTTATACACATGTATGATGTACTACTACTACGACACACAGTATGTACACCGTACACGGTACATCACAAGCATCGCCCGTTGTTTATCCTAGTTATATTAAGTTTTACGGAGCAACTATGAACACAAAGAGAAGACTTATGAGAACTAGAGGAAACTATGACATTAGTAATTTTATTCAAGATTGAAAAGAAGTGCACAATGCCTCTGAGATCTCAACTAAGGTTATTTATAGTGGTGTGTTTCATCACACTTTCCTAGAAATCTACATCAACTTTGTAACCTCTCTCGGTAGAGAGTTTTATTTCACTATTTCCTAGGATAACCAGTGTAATTAAATGCAACTAGCTCTCATGAAATACTCTCTCTCTGATGAAACGATTTGGCTTTCAGTGGGCGTTTTATTTCGTTCCATCCGTCTTAGAAACGGGTTAGCACTATGTTATGATGATTATACTACTTACTTCTCTTCCCTCGTTAATTAAATGTTATGTTACTAAAAAATCTGATGTGACATGATAATTAATACTATGATACACCCCATAAAACTCTCATTATGAATAGTCTAACAAGGACAACCACCACCGTTGTTCTCCGTTGTTGACATTGTTACTCCAATCATAAGATTGATTTTTCTTATATTTTTAATAAATCGGTCGGATTTCAACCAAACCGATTGATAACAGTTTCAAACCGTTTGGTATCATTTGGTTTGTTTGTACGGGTAATTTGTGATTTGAATCACGGCTACTTTTCCACTGTTAACGACCGGTACGGGACAAAAAGTTTTTTTTTTCAAACCCTGTCATTGACCGGGTCCGCACATTGGACGGCCACGATCCACCCCTGTGGCGGTCGTGGTGCGGATCTCCCGACAATATTTCAAGCCCCTCTCTCCTCTGACACCCACCCCCACTCCCGCAGGCAGGCCTCAACCTCCAGGCTCCAGCGAACGCCTTTCTGTGCGTGGGCGTCCAGATCGTCTTGCTTACCGGAGGCGGAGGGCGGGCGCGCCATTTTCCCGGAAAAGAGCGGCCGCCTCCACTCTCTAGTCTCCTCTCCTCTCCATCATTACCGCCCGAAAACGGCAACACCCCTTCCCTGGCCCTGCTGCGTCCATCCATGTCCATGTGCTCCTCCTCCACCTCCACCACCTCGCCCCCCTGACTCCGCCATTTAATCCTGCTCCTCCACCGGCCTCCATCCGGCCAACGCAGCTCCACCACCCCTACCAACCACCGCCGCACGTCTGATATACGCTGGTGCCTGGTGGTAGTACTAGTTGCTCGAGCAGGCCAGCTCCAGCGTATCGGATATATATATGACGGCAGCAATGGCGGCGGAGGCGGAGGCGGAGGCGCCCAGGCCCAAGTCGCCGCCGGCAAAGCCCGACCCCTGCGGCCGCCACCGCCTGCAGCTCGCCGTCGACGCTCTCCACCGGGAGATCGGATTCCTCGAGGTACGCTATCTATATACGCATGTACGAGTATCCAACTATCCATCACCTTGCTACCTACTCCATACCTACCTCGTCGCATCCATATGCATCTACTTCTCGTTGACACTACCTCTGCTTGCTAGCAGGCTCTCTCAATCCGAATCGCCTAGCTTGTTCTTTCTGTGCCTCATAATCTCCTCGATCTTTCCAGCTGCAAAAAAAAAAAATGTCTAAATAAAAAACAATAGCTAACGCGACTAGCCATATAAAGCCAGGGTTTATCTTGCAGAAACCGGTAACACTTGATGTACTTACTAAAAAACCGAGTTAAAACAGCCAACTTTACTGTCAACTCCTCGCCCCAAAACAAGCTAAAATCGCTCGGTTTTCCAAAGCAATTGCATTGCAAGAACCAAGAAACGTTTTCGAAAAAATCGGAGGGTGGTGTAAGCCCTGGCTGAAACCAGTCTGCTCAAACTAAACCAACTAAGCTAGCTAATTAAAATTAGTTTAGTGCACCGTCTTAATTAGCGGGCAGCTTCCTCTGGGTCCGAGCGGGATCGTCGTACCATCGGTTTGCGCGTGCCTCCAGCCAAACTTGCTGCCGTCTTATTCCCTTTGCAGCAATTTAACTGCATTTTCGATGTCACCAACTATGTTACCTTCTCTCTGATCTAGCATCTACTACTCATACTGCTGTGATACCATCTCTAGCGGTTTGATTTGTGCCGCAACTGATTAATCAAACAATGCTTGCTACTAATTAATTGATGGTCTTGCTCTTTTTTTTGTTTGGGCGGGAAACACTGGTGGTTTTGGTTTACTAGCTAGGTAGGGTTTTAGACTTTACAGGTCTTGGAGCAACGATCGAGACCATCTATCGATGCTGGTCCACGCTCTTCTGACTACCTACGATTAGTTTTGTGCCTGCACTTGATAATTAATTTAACTAAACCCTTACTTAAAACCACTGGCCGCGTCGTCACTCATGCATTGGCCAGCTTTAATTTATGTTGTCATGTGTGTTACCCGGAGTTCGATTTACAAAAATATTATTTTTTTGGGAGAGATTTGCCAAAATATTAAATAAATGCTACTGTACTACTAGCTAGGTTATGTTTAGTAGCCTAGTAATATGCTCAAGGCTCAAGCAGCGGACATATTTTTCACCTACAAAGCATGCAGATGCAGATGCAGCACTGACACAGTTTTCTACTACATACAGCCTGACCAAACTGTCACTGGGAATATTTTTCTATATATCTTTGAAATTTCCTGGCTACAGCTATGGGCAGATGAGCCGGTGTAATCACACAGCACAGTGACCCATATCCTGCCATCAGTTGCATATATTGGTCGTTGATATCTTTGACAGGCTCAAAATAGTGTCATCCCAACCTTTATAAACTATGTGTCATGTTAATTTTTCCTTCAGAAGTTGCTAGCACAGATATTAGCACCAGTTTTAAAACATCTAAATAAAGCACGACTGCAACTGCTATTTATGTTGTTTTTGTTCATCAGCAGCAGTCGCTCTTGCTAGCTAGTGGCTTCTCTTTAATGTTCTGTGCGTTAAAATATCCTCCCAGACATCACCTGAAAAGTTGACAGGCTAAACACATGCCCATCTCCCTCGTTTACCTAAATTAATTCAAGAAACAACTCTTCCTTGCAGAGTGAAATCAATTCAATCGAAGGGATTCACGCTGCCTCCAGATGCTGCAGAGAGTAAGCTGATGTTTCTTTTTGTTCTTTCTTTTCTTTGCCTCTTTATCATTCTTTTTTCCATTTCTTCCTAAGGAGTAATTAAGCTGCAGACCCAGCTTGAGTATAAGTAGTTTACAGCAGATATCTCAGGAGATTAGTTGTATGCCTTTATTAGTTGCTATACACTGAACAGACTGTGAATATTGGCCACCTAAAACAAATCATTATTTTCAGCACGAACTTAAAATGGTTATGCTCATGAACTGTGGCTTTGACAATATTTACAGGGTTGATGAATTCATAGGAAGAAATCCCGATCCATTCATAACGATGTATGGATTCTCAGGTTGAGAATTTGTCTTTAACTTCACATGAATGGCATGTTTTCTTATTAATTCTCTGCTTACAAGCAGTCCGTCGGAGAAGCGAAACCATGATCATTCCCATCACTTTTTGAAGAAGTTTCGGTACTTACTTTATTCCTACATCTTGCTTAATGTATAAATATGCGTGGAACATGGTGTACACATATATGGTCTTCCTAGTTAATTATTATTGAAAAAAACTGAACTCACTATCGGTCACCGGAAAATATTTAATTGGGATGTTTTAGATTAGGGATTCAGATAAGCCCCACTGTAAGAATGTCAAATGATCCCATTTCAGGATAACTTACATCAGTTTCTCTATGCTCTTAGTTATGTTTGATCAAGGTGGAGCTTGTCGAAACTCAAATGTATCCCCTCCATTATGCAGATCTTCTCGGCCATTAAGTTGTAGTAATATAGCTAATGATATGTGAAACTATTTAATTATTGGACTAGAGACTCATGCTTTGTATAATTCATTGCACTAACAATCATTGAAAATGTGGCATGCATGCATGCATCACCTGAACATTCTACAGAATTACCATCAACTTGTTGTTGCATGCTACATGTAGTCCAAATAATCGAGACAGAACTTGCTGTCGCCTGCGCTAATAATCGTCGATCTGACTGATGACATCCACTTGCGTTAACAATCGCACTCACTGTTTAATTGTGCAGAGCAAGTGCGTGCCTGAGCTACCTCTCGTGGATCTGCTGCTGCAGTAGCGCCGGTGGGTGCTCCTCCTCCTCGTTCCAGCTCAAGAGGCCGAGCTGCTGCTCCCGCTCCCGCTCCCGCTGCCGCTGCTTCTCCTGGTCGTCCTCCTGTGGGGCGTTCAAGAGCCCGTGCTGCTCCGGCTGTCGCTGCCGCTGTCGCTGTCGCCGACGTTGCAGCTGCCCCTGCCCCACTGGCTGCCGCGGCGACTGCGGCGGGTGCCCGAGCTGCGCCGGCGGGTGCTGCGGCTGCGCGCCGTGCCGGCCGGGATGCTCGTGTCGCTGCGCCTGCCCGTGCCCCGGCGGGTGCTCCTGCGCCTGCCCGCCGTGCACGTGCGGGTGCAAGTGCAGGTGCAGGTGCGGCGCCGCCTGCTGCGTCCCTCGCTGCTGCCTCTGCTCGTGATCGATCGCGCGATCGAGATGGATTGATTAAAGTCATGGATGAGTTATTCTTGATTGATTAGCAGTAGCAGTAGCTTGCAGTCTGCATACGGTTCTGTAATTTGGTTTTGTTGGCACCATCGAGTTCGTGCTGATTGACTGATATGTGTTGCTGCTACCTGGTGATTCCATTAAGAAGAGGTAGTTTTTGCTCTTACGTGCCAACACCAGACTTCACTTCACATATACATTTGCATGGCCGATGTGTTTATTCTTCCTACTTATTTGCATTTTTTTAGTTTCTTTTACATTAGTTTATTTTTAGATTACGTAGTAGTTAATAAGAGTTACAAATACGACGAGGATTCTGGAAATACGTGTATCGCTACAAGCTCTAAAACATGGCCTATATACATACCTTTTCTAATTTTACCACGAGTCGAATTAGACGTGTACAACAATTAAGATCAAATGAATTGGTTCATTTCTAATTTATTCACAGTTGAATATGGACATTGATGACCACATTTCAGGCCCGGTCAGTCCCTTAGCCGAAATCTCGCTAAATTTCAGCCTAAACCCAATATTGAAATGGAAAGACTGTTTCCTTACGAGCGCTGGGTTTCATACGAATGATTTCTATTCCTGTCGGAATTAATTAAGGGGGTGTTTATATGCCTAAATTTTAGCCTCTATCGCATCGGATGTTTGTACATCAATTTAAAAAACTAAACATAAACTAATTATAAAAATAATTATAGAATCATAGGATAATTCACGAGACGAATTTACTAAGCCTAATTAATCCATGATTACCAAAGATTTACTGCAGCATCACATTGTTAAATCGTGACGTAATTAGGCTCATTAGATTCGCCTCGCGAATAATCCACTGATTATGAATGGATTTTGTAAATAATCTATATTTAATACTCTAAAATATTATTTAAACATTTGATATGCCAGAGGCTAAAATTTTATCCTCTGATCCAAACACCCCCTAAGAAAAATCTCACATTCTTCATGTTCCACAGCCCATACTGAACACCAACACATAATTTTTGTCAGACCATTACTATGCATGAGTCTAATTACATACTGATTGTAAACAATATACTCGTGCCTTTTAGTGTGGCAAATGTCATGGATACATATAGATACATGATTAATAGTTAGAAATAACGACGCAAAAATAAAAATCACATGATGAAAATATATAACAAAACACAGATTTAACTTCCTTAGAACTTTCACCGTATCGAGAAGTTTTATAGAATGCAGTAGGGTTTTATCAACTAATTTTTCGGTTTACGAGATATAGTTATAACGGTGTATCGTCGTCAACAAACGCTTACGTGGCCTCCTTTGTTCCACTCATCAAGTCATCACGAGCCTCCTCGCTTGAAGTTGAACACCATCACCTTAATTAATGTACATTGCCATCACGTGCCTCTCTCCATCGTCCAATCGCTCTCTTGCCGCGGATATATCTCGCACGTTGTCCGCGTGGCACGGCCAACAGTTACCGGTAAATACAAGCAATAATAATGTAATCGATCAGATTCTTACGGTAAATCCAAACAACCGGTTGCTGCCTGACAGTTTGGTAAATTGATGGACAGCTAAAAGCCTAAAATACTGTACTGGATGCAGCTCTACTGACCAACAAGCAAAGCACGCATGATTAATTATTCGCATCAGAAAGTGATTATCACTACCACGCTGCTAAATTGATCGAATCACCTGTCAATACCGCACATAATAATAATAATATTAATAATAATAATAATAATAATAATAATGTGTAGATAGCTCCACACAACCTCCCAGCTAATTATTATTACTACCTTGATAACGCAAGACCCACCCGGATTAATTTCCTCCATTTGAGGGCTTATTAATTTGTGTGCATATGGACATTTACCCGGGGAAAAAATCAAACGATTATTTGGGGAAGTATACTGTGCACATCGGTTGGCCGTGCACATGGTGCACATATGATATCTTCACCTTCAATTTGTAATTCAATGGACAACAATTTAATTGAGGGTTATCGCAAATGTAGCAAAGAACGGAACGGGGGAGGTGGGAGGTGTTTTCTGCTAAATGATCTGGTGGAGCTGTTGTTCATTGGATTACAAATTGAAGGTGAAGATCTCACATGTGCACCATGTGCACGGCTAGCCGATGTGCACATGATACTTATCCTACTTACTCCATGTGTATAACATCTATTTAAAGACGCCATATTTAAGAAAATACTGCATTTTGATGTTAATCCAAGTAAAGCGACTGTTTTTTTTGGAATTAAATAATTTCATTTAACAATATTGTGAAAGGAAAAACTTATAGGGCTCATCTATGTGCTTTACTCGGTTGTTGATTCTACCTACTGTAGTTAACTAGAGCTCGAGTAGGGGACAAGACAATGCAAATCTAAATTGGCATTAAAACTGTAGGTGCCATTGCAAGGCATCTTGTACGTAATCAGAGTTTATGTCCATTTCTACCTCAAATTTCTACACATTTTGGCATTTTGTAAGCACAAGCTTCCTACCTACACGAAGGCAAGATTTGTTTTTTTTTTGAAAGGAAGCTCTGCAATTTTCCGCCGCGAACGGCGAACTTGGCATGGTATTTGGTCACTCCAGGAGCGCGGCGAAGCAGCTCCCCGTGCGCGCGAGCGTGACCCCGCTGACGCCGGCGGAGTCGGAGTCGGCGGCGCGCCTGGGGCTGCTCGGCGTGGAGCGGACCCTCCTGGGCGGCGTGCGCGGCGGTGACGAGCCGAGGCGGCGCAGGAGCAGCACGCGCACGGCCGCGATGATGTCCCCCGCGTGCTCATCCGGCGCGGAGGCCCGGCGTGCGCGGCAGACGGCGGCGTGGCGGTCGAGCGCCTCCCCGGGGGAGATGGGCGGCAAGGCGCGGACGAGCTCCTCGCCGACGGCGTCGCCGCAGAGGCCGCAGATCCACCTCCCGCCGTACCGCGCGCGCACGCCCGCCATGTACGGCGCCGTGCACTCCTGCGTGAAGCCGCAGCACTCGCACGCCACAGCCTCCACCACCACCGCCCCCTCCTCCGCATCCTCCACCTCCCCCGCCTCCATCGGAAACCAGCTATGCCCTTAAGCAGAGCAATCAACTCTCCTCCACTTGGCGGAAGCGCAAAGGTCACAGAATCCAGACAGGGCAAAGCGGCCCCTCGTCGCCGTCGGTGGTCGCCGGCGCCGGCTAGGGGTTACCGTAGTGCCCCGCTTCCATTTTCTTCGTTCGCGTCGTGAACCGTGCGGGACCTTGCCTGTCTTATATGGAATTCTCCCGCTCTCGATGGGCCTAGGTGGGCAAATGGGACAGGTCTCTCGGCGACATCTACTCTAAAAAACACAGCACTAACATGATTCAGTATTATAAATTTAGTGTTACTACCGGTCTAATATTAAATATAGTGTAGTGTTTGAGTCGGTACCTCAGCCATAGTATTAGCTTCTGACACGATACAACTATTTGGCCTAGTTCTACGATGACCCGACTCTTCCTGCCTCCTAGTTTTTTGATATGTTACTCCCTCATCCCTAGCCATCTGATCCACCGCTTGCTCTGTATACCCCCACGCCACGTGATCGCATCCTCCCCAAAACCCTATTTTATTTCCCCAATCCCCTCGTCCCCTCGTTTTGCTCACCTTTATCACCTCCTCCTGAAACCATGCATCTCGCTCTCACCGATCTGCCCCTCTAGATTTGTTGACTCCTCCATGGCACCGTTGGTTGGTCATCGGCCTCCTCGCCATCCTCTCTCGTATGTTTGCATCTCACCTACTCCTTTTTCTCTCTACCTTTCGCGTCATCGGTCGATCTAGTTGCTACGCCGGTAGATTTGGTGGTTGTGGGCCGAGGGCTACGCTGGTAGATCTGGTCATCTTCGAGCTTCCTTGTTTTTATGGGTAGCTAGTTGTGATTATGTGTGGTGTTGATGTAAATTTTTGTTAAGTTTGGGTGAATTATGATGAGAATATTAAATTCTCGGTGTAATTTGTTCTTTTGGTCATAAATTATGTGAAGTTGTGAATTTCTTGATCAAATTGTCTTTTTGTACAATTTTTCTGTCGATTTGTGATGTCAAATGTTGAAATCTAGGTTAGAACATTGCTGATGGTGTGGAAATTTATAATATGGTTCAATTATGCTATTTTGTATTGCATAGCGGCTAGGCCAGCACTGGCCCGTCGAGCCAACAATGTCATCGTGTCGGCACGACACGACTAAACATGCTTAGTGTTATGTCTGAGCTACACGATTGACGTAACATAACAGTCCAATCCAACACGATTAAGGTTTAGTGTCTAATAATAATGTTGTGTGTTAACCACATTGGTGCCTGTCCCTCGTCTGGCCACTTCTAGGTGGGCCACTCGACTGGTGGTGTGGTAGGCCCACGCGGCTCAATGATGGGAGTGGTCCCGCTGGATAAGCTGGCATTGGATGCTGCCTTGTCAGGGAAGCACCAGCCACGCCAGCGTTGCCGTTGACCAGGCCGATCTGAGTCCCTTGATCGAAAAGAACGACCAAACAAATCCTGCCAAAATTCTCTTAACTGCTACTTTGTGATATTGTAAAAATCACGCTTTTACTTAATGTTGCAAATTTACAGCGAAATCCAATAATGTAACCTACTAAGTCACACCATATGATTTAGAGATAATGACAAGGTATAACGATAGCTATGATAAAAAGACTTGTTTTTATCCTCTCCCCTCATTCTCTCACATCTCTGTCTAATCTCTTGGCACATGCAAAGTTGTGTGAGACCACAATTGTACTCTCTCAGTAAAAAAAGGTCAGCAAGAAATTATTTTTGGGATAAGAAGAACCAAGGGGATTAGGGTGAAATAATTAGGCTGGATAATGTCATTCCAGTGCATAGCAGTCATATGTAACTAGTTAGATGTCTGTGCTTTGCAACAGAAACTTATTTTGCAACAGGGTATTTGCGTAAAATTTATGTTTCTATATGATTTTTTAGAAATCTAAATGTTTTTACATAAAATTCATACATTCGCTAAAAATAAAAAAAATAAAAAATTGAAATAAAAAAATATATTTTTCTCTCTTTTTTCTTTTTTTTCTTCTTTCTTACGTTTTCTTTTTAGTTCGCATGCAGCACGTCGCGCTGCCCTGCGGCGCGTGCGGCCGAGCGGTTCCGCGCATGCGGCCAGGGCGGGCGTTGCGTGCGCTGCGCAGCGGGCAGTTGCGCGAAGGACGCGCGCAAAATTTGGGCGGTTTTTACGGGGCATAAGTTTTGGCTGATTTTTTATGGGATGTGAGAAAGACAAACGCCAATGAAGAGGAATTAACGCACGAAGTAGCACGTTATATTAGTTAAGATTAGTATTTTTTGCCCATTTGTTTTCACGAGAGTGGGATTACTATCGGGAAGGAATATTTAAGGGCGAAAGTGGAATTGAGCAGCGCATTGCACTTTTGTTTGCTCGAGACAGTTTTTGAGTTTTTGGCCATACATCTCAACTGCTGTATTGGAAGAAATGCAAGCTACGCGTTCTACCAGTATTTCTTTAATTATGTATATGCATTTACATTATAATTATTTTTTAATAAGTTTGTTATAACAACATCAGCTAATATTATTTAAATCAACGTAACAATATACTTTTTTTTCTAAACCAGTGAATAAGTTGGTGTTTTACTATCAATATGTTAGAAGTATTACAAACAATTACTATTACAATATAAATTTATAGCTACTACGATAAAAATAACTTTTAGTCTTTGTTGGCGTAAAAGATTACGCTAACAGGTTTCTGAAGACTAGAAACTAATAAACGAAGTGTTTGCGAAGTAAACTATTCTAAGCCTCGAAAAGGATAATAACCTAAAATAGTTCGAAAGTGAGTATTGAATAACTTGTATTCGGTCCCCCTTACAAGGTAAAACGGGGGTGTTTATAGGCACAAACATTAAGGAAAAGACCTTTTTACCCCTCTATTACAACCGACATAGTGGAAACTATTCGGTACCCTTAATAGGGCTAAAATGGTAAAAGACTAATCTAATGAGAAAGAAGATAAGTCTTCCATCTTAACTGGCAAAGAAACTTTCAGAAGAGTCCAAGTTTGAAGATATACTCCGAACTAGGGTCCGTCATCATACTTCGAACTTGATTCAATACATCCTCGGAGTTATATGCCAGAAATCTTCGGCTTAATCACCAGTCTTTTTCCTGTTACTGCAATAACCCTGAAGATGGAATATTTTCCCCAACAGTCTTAGGCCTGTTTGGATACTAGGTATTATATTTAGAATTAAAAAATTAATGATAAAAAACTTTAGTCTTATGGCTTGGCTTGTTTGGATCCGAGGTATTGAGTTTAGAATTAAAAAAATTAAAATTCAATTTTTATGAGGTGAGCTGTTTGGACCACTATGGAATTGGAACTATCAAATCTGATCTAGAATTGAACCAGGAATTCATAGTTCTGCCCAATTCTTCTTCAAGAAAAAAAATTTGACTGGAATTCTTATATTTGTCAAGATTGATCATTGTACTATATATTCCTTCATCAAGTTTATTTTTGTAGCTAATATTTTCTTGTATTAATAGAATTTATTTCATAGTTTGATCAACCAAACATGTTCATGTTTGAGAATTAGTTCTCGTATTTCAATTTCTATAGAATACCCAAACATAAATATTGAATTTCAATTAAATTTCACACAATTTCAGTTCTTTCGATACCTGATATCCAAACGGCACGTTATCATAATTCGTAACAATTTTTAATTATAGATTAGTCTCACACGTTTTTATTAAACAAATTCACAATATACGGGCGCGTGGGGGCCGCGTCAAGGTGGGCCCGCGGAGTTTCCTTGCCGACGGGCCGGGGACGCGCGGTCGTTATCCGCGCGAAGCGGAGAGAACTGATGCCCGTCCGTCCGCACGCGGGAATGGCGGTCTGCTCACCGCTCCGTTCTCTTGCCTCTTTCTACCTATGATTTGAGGGTTCTGTCTTTATTGCAATACACATATTACAAACAAAGAAGAACAATTTTTTTCTATATCTGGTATTTTTATTAGTTATACTACGTACATGCATCCGGTTAGAAGAAGATTTTGTAATATTAAATACATTAAACGTGACGTCTTCTTTATTGCTGTCATAATCAAGTAGTCACATGGCTTTGGACAGTTGACAATTTTTAAGGCCATGTGCATCATTCTCTTGACAAGATAAGTGCCCTCCTTACGCAATTTTTAAGTGCCGGTACATTGCTGTAGAGAATAGCAACATTAATATTTCTCTCCAGTTATATTTTACTTCATCGCTCCTTCAAATCTGGCCATTTTCCCGTTGATAACGATATGATGCTATTTTAATCTACAATTCTCTAGTCTTAAAAATACCGCTCACGTCTCATGTACAAATAATTTATTTTAAGGTAAAATTAATAAACGAATGATGAGAATAAAAAACTATAATACATTTTGTTAAGTGAAATGATAGATAATAGGTGGTAAGTGAAATTAAGGGTGTGTTTGATTGGGCTGTAAATTATGAAAAAACTGCTTTGAGCTGTGAGCTGTAAGCTATAAAAAAGCAACTGAGAGCTGTTTGGTTAGAATAATTGTGGATTTATATTTTAATAGTTCGTGATGTTTAGTTATATCATTAATATGTAATTTTACATGTAAAAAATTCTAATCATTAGATTTTGTAATGTTTATATTAAAATTATATATTTTTAAATTACACTAAAATTATATATTTTACTAAAATTTTACTTTTTCAAATTTTATGTGAATTGATATATTTTAATAGTATGGTAGGTAATATTTATTCAAAGTTGAACTGAGAATCTGTGAAATATGGGATGTACTAGTTTTACAGAGTAATAAATTTCAAAGTTATAAATGAAATTTAGATCAGTATTAAATTTTCTAGTCACAATAGACTTACTCTAGACTTAAACTACCAGAATAGACCCACTGGAATGCTCTCAAATCGACGGGGCAACATACCGGGTGCGGTGACGGCACCAGCCTCTCTCGTCTTGAATGTTCCGCCCAGCTCATGAGTTCCCCACTAAAACCACGCCAAAAACCGACCCCCGCCGCACCTCTCACTCCCAAATCCCAACCACATCAACGCCATTCCCACGCCGCCTCGCTTCTTCACCCCCCTCCAGGCTAGCTAGCACCAGCCGGCCGGCCATGGAGGAGGACTTCGCGCGCGCGGTGGAGGACGGCCTCAAGCTGTCCAAGCGCCTCGTCCACCCGGGAGGCGGGCCGTCGCCGCGGCCCGCCGCGGGGATGAACCGGGCTGCGGCGACGGACTTGTCCTCTCTGATGCCTGCGGCGCCGATGGCTTACGCCGTGGTGGTCGACCCCGGCGCGGTGGACAGCCCCGACGTGCCGAGCTACCAGCCACACGTGTACGGCCGACTCGACCCGCCCGCGCTCATCCCGCTCCAGATGCGGGAGGTCGACCTGCGGGTCGACTGCGCCGCCGGGTGCGCCGTCGCCGAGGTCACCATGCGGGTGCGCTGGTGGGTGCACTGCATCACGGGCAGCCGAGACTGCCACTGCCGCGTCGTCGTGCCCATGGGCGAGCAGGTGATCCTATTCGATCCCCATCCTGTTTTTTGTTTGTTTCATTCGGTCTGTTCAAATCTTCGACGCTGCTGCTATTGTGATAGATTGGTTGCCTGGCTGCCGTTACGCTGCGGGCAATTTTGTTTTGGTTAGGTGGTTGGGTCCCATGAATTGGCTCTACTTAATAATTTGCGTTGGAGTGGAGCGCATGTTTCGCCACGTTGGCGGAAATAATTCCGTGTTCATGATTGACGAGTTGCATTTGTTGCAAATTGGTTACCTAAGTATGCATGATCATGCCATTTGGATATTTTTCACAGCAGCGATGCTGGCAGTGGGTTCCAGTACAGTTTTTGAAGCAAGCAAGATAAATTCTTTGCTTTGCATGTTAGAAAATAAGTAACAAGAAAGAAATGTTGGATCTTTAGTGGGAAGGTAACCTGACTTTCTAAGGGAGGGATAACTGTGTTTGCACATTTGTCCGATATAGTCCTTTTAGCTGGTGCAGTGGATATTCCTTTTTTCTTATTAGGACGATGAAGTTGTTTCTTGTTCTTTCCTTTCTTATATTACAGAAGATTGGAGTCAGAGGGGAACATATGCTTTTAATCAATTACTAAAATGCTTCCATTGCTAGAAAATATGGTTTACACGCCCGATCAGGCTGTTCCAGCATTCCATTACTAGTGAACCACAATCACTTCTTTCTATTACAATGCCTGTCAACTGCAAATCGAAATATGTCTTTTGACCATCTTTCATTTTTATAATAGTTCCTTTGACTATTAGGTTGAGGATTACGAGCTTAGCTTGATAGGCATGCTTGTCATATGCTGATGACTTTGTTGCTCTGTTTGCATTATTTGACAGACTTAAAACAGGGTTCAAATGCATGTAATTATTTTCGAATTTTCTGTTTCTTTTGAACATAATGATATTTTAAATCTAGCAACTTGGTTATTACTCATATAAACTTTTTGCCATTATTTTGTAATTTTCTGACGGTCTCAATCTAAGAATAATTTTGCTAATAATAGGGTTCAATTCTAGGAGCCGAGGTTACTGTTGGGAAAAGATCATACAAAACTCATGTAATTGATGTAGAGGACCAAAGTACAGTGAAAATTACTAAAACTGAGAGTGGGGGTCTTTCAAGGCGCCAATTCTTTTCCATGACAATACCACAGGTAATTGTTACATACTTTTAATACCTGCCTTGTCTTCTACGTTGTCAAGTTGCATGTTTTCAGCAGCTCATCCTTTCGTAAATAATTTCTTTTATTTCATCAAGGTTGGAGGAGGAGAAAACATTTTTGCCACAATTAGATGGTCACAAAGGTTACTTTATGATAACGGACAGTTTTCCATTGATATTCCATTCCAGTTTCCGCAATATGTTAACCCTTTGCCAAAAGTGTTTATGAAAAGGGAAAAAATTGAGTTGACTGTGAATACTGGTGTCAGTAAGGAGGTTTTATTGCAGGGGTCAAGTCATCCCTTGAAGGTAATAATGTAGTTATTGACTTTATGTGTACTATTTGAGTATTGTTGTAATACAACTAATAACCCTGTTGAATCCTTATGTATTTTCAGGAAAAAAGTAGGCAAGGTGAAAAATTACATTTCTTGCACGAAGCAGTTGTTGAGAACTGGTCAAACCAAGATTTTACCTTTGCATATAGTGTAAGTTCTTCTCTGGTGGTACTTTTTTTAATCAGCTGCACCTGCTCTTGTATATTTCTAAACGTTTTATAAGTTATAACACTATATTGGTTTTTGTCAAACATGCATGATAACTTATACACCATAATCGACATGGTTGCATGGCTATGTTCTATTAAAATATGAACATGCAAATACTTGCTCATCATTTTTTCTATGTTGAGTGAATAACATGTATTGTGACTGCAAGGTTTTATGGCAGTGTATTGAGTAATATTCAAATAATACACTCTTTGAACATTTTCTTGTAAATCTAACGATATAATATGTACACTATCAATGCTGAAAAGTTAAGTTGAGCAGAAATATTTTCTGGCGATTGCTGTTACCATGCTCAATTAAAGAGCAATGAATGTTTTTCTATTCACAAGGGGTGCAAATACAAGGTCTTACTAAATTTATGACACATTTAGTGAACTGATGTGTTATATATTTGTCATGGTCTCAAATCAGGCCCTGGCCCACCCGCGAACAGTACCGCGCGGTACTGTAGCAGTTAGGTTAGGTTTTGTTTAGATTAATTAGTTAAGAGTTCAGGTTAGATTAAATCAGATTAGATTAAATTATGTTTTCTGTTAGAAGTAGTTAAGATTCTGGTTGTTAGATTAGATCATCCATGTGTCTATATAAACAGGGCTGATGCACTAGAGTTATTGTTGAGTATTCAGTTTGGCTTGTGCCTTTCTTGTATCCCTGCCTCTTTGTTGCGGCGCCGCCGCGACGGCGCCGCCGTGACGGAGAGGTCCAGGCCCTCGACCAACTACCTCTTTTCCATATAATTTAAGAAGTTTAGTTACTTCAAATTCCCCCGAAATCCCTGCCGGTGACAACTTGGTATCAGACGGCTCAGGTTCACCATTCGCTGCGATGAATTCCCAATCTGGCACCGGTTTGGGGAGCACCGTCAATGACATGCTGAAGGCTATTATGCAGCGCCTAGATGCCATCGAAGAGAAGTTGCAATCACTGCAACCACTCCAGACGAAAGTCGTACAATTGGAAGCAATGGAGACGGAGCGGGCGGACACGATCGAAGAGAAGCTGCAACCGGCCTAGCCCTTGGAGGAGAGGGTAGCCACGTTGGAGGTGCTCGTCCAGAATTATGGTCGGCAACATCCCCGGGCTGCTGCTGATCATGTGGAGGGCCTCGGCAGGGCCAAAGCAGGAAGCGACGGCTCGGTCAGCGACGTCAATAGTGCTGTGGAGGCCAACGCTACTTCCTTGACCGCGCAGAGCACACTCTCACGAGCACGGATGGCGTCCTGGCTGACGGTTGGGGGATTGACGTGGGATGCCTTGGTGGAACCAACAGCCAGCTCGAGGACGAGCTGGTTTTCAAGGCGGGAAGAGATGTCATGGCCTCAAATCAGGCCCTGGCCCACCTGCGAACAGTACCGCGCAGCACTGTAGTAGTTAGGTTAGGTTCTGTTTAGATTAATTAGTTAAGATTAATTAGTTTAGAGTTCATGTTAGATTAAATCAGATTAGATTAAATTCTGTTTTCTGTTAGAAGTAGTTAAGATTCTAGTTGTTAGATTAGATCAGCCATGTGTCTATATAAACAGGGCTGATGCACTAGAGTTATTGTTGAGTATTCAGTTTTGCTTGTGCCTTTCTTGTATCCCTGCCTCTTTGTCGCGCCGCCGCAAAGGCGCCGCCACGACGGAGAGGTCCAGGCCCTTGACCAACTACCTCTTTTCCATATAATTTAAGAAGTTTAGTTGCTTCCAATTCCCCCGAAATCCCTGCCGGTGACAATATTATCTCAAATCTTTAAAATCTTAATATGGTGAGAAAGCATTCATCGTTTCATCCTCATCCTGTTAAGACCTATGATTTAAGCATATCGTTCAACAAAAAATATCTTTTAATATGCGGACTTTTATGAGTTCACTGATTTTTTAACTGCACACTTGGAATATATGAGTGTGCTTGCACGGCTTTGCCTAATCCTTTCCTTGTCTTTAGGTATATTCAGGTGATTTATCTGGTGGAATTCTAGTGCAACCCTCGACGCTGCGTGACTATGATGACAGAGACATGTTTTGCATTTTTCTTTTGCCTGGAAATAACAAAAAGAGAAAGGTAGTTTCTTTCGCTAGGTTATTCTCTCACTATTAATACTATAACTGAATACACTTAAGTTATAGGAATAACCCCTGATGCTTACTGATAATTCTGTTTTCTCTGGATATAAGTATTATAAACATCTTGCTGAAATTAGCAATGGAAAATTCATTTTATTTCTTTGTAGATAGTTCTAATTTATATTGATGTGATTTCATGATGTTAGACATAGTATTCCTTTAACCATAGTTTGACTTTTTTCTGGGCACTGCTAAAGCTATAAACACTATCTGATGGTGTTGTCTGTATTGATTTAAGATGAAGTGGGGCTTACTTGGGATACCCTTTTTTGTGTCATAAAAATCTCTCTTATCACAATTTATATACTTGAGTTATGTGATAGGTCTTCAGAAAGGCAGCTGTGTTTATCATTGATACAAGTGGAAGCATGCAAGGAAAGCCCCTTGAGAATGTTAAGAATGCCATGTCCACCGCTCTCTCCGAGCTTGTGCAAGGAGATTACTTCAACATAATAACATTCAATGATGAGCTTCATTCATTCTCATCCTGTTTGGAGCAAGTAAATGACAATATGATAGAAAAAGCAAAGGAATGGATGAATGCAAACTTCATTGCTGAGGGTGGCACTGACATCATGCATCCATTGAGTGAGGTACAATTGGGAAAATGATGCTGGTTATATTTTTAATGTGATTGGTGCTTCTTTTGTTGCTCAGATGTTCCCTCTATTTTTCTGATACTAGGCAATGGCTTTGCTGTCAAACTCTCATGATGCTCTTCCACAAATCTTTCTTGTGACTGATGGATCAGTTGAGGATGAACGGAACATTTGCCACTCTGTGAAAGCACAGCTCACAGATAGAGGATACAAGTCTCCTCGGATTTCTACTTTTGGGCTAGGTAATCTGTGATATCAATTTGTCCTTTTTATCACTAACCGTTTCACCAGATTGACTAAGCTCTGTGCTGATGTAATACCAGCTGATTTGTAGTGATGTGTGTAATGCCACTATTATTCATTCAATGTTTTCAACATACATATGATTTTATAAATTGTGATATAACTATAAACACCATCATTTGTCCTAACATAAAGGCTAGCACTTATCTGTTCATTAGTTTCTTCAGTACAGTCTTCAGTTTTTGTGAAGCTACTCAAGAGGCATTCTCATGATCTTGTTTCATTCTCCATATGCTTCCCAGACATGATATTAACACAATTTTCAATTTATTAGTTGGTGTATTCTTTTTAATTGGTCTATTTTTCTTGGAACAAACATTAGGTTCTTATTGCAACCACTATTTCTTGCGGATGTTGGCATCCATTAGCAAGGGGCATTATGATGCTGCATTTGATACAGGTATTTTTTATTTCCCCCTTGTTCGGAGTATTTTTTTATGGTCGTCATCTCTGAAATTTCATATTTTGCATTATGCTTTGACCTGCTTCTAAAAATCTTTTTGCAATTTCCCCTTAACTATCTGGCTAGTGGCTATACAAGTATCATACAATATACTACAAGACTCTGATAATGATTTTTGTTCTTTTCTCGAGAGGAAAAGATCCCCTTCTAACTTGTTCTAAGTTAACAAACTTGTTTTATACTTACTCATGTAACTGATGTTTTGGCTTATGTTTATTTTCATTATATTTAGCGACTTCATTATCAAAATTAAGACCGTAATGAAATCCCTTGTCAGTGAACTTTGGAATGCATTAAATGGACTTCAGTAATACTCCCTCCATCAAAAAATCTTAGACTTATTATGTTTTTATTTTTTTCCAAAAATCTTAGTCCTATTTGTAGTTTGCTTAGACTTAAGTATTAAATGAGTTTCGTTTATAGTACTAGTCATGTGGTTTCATGCATGAAATAGTAGTACTATTTAATGCATTAGAATGAATATATAAGAAATTTAATAACCATGTGGTTTCATGCATGTAATAATAGTACTATTAAATTTTTTCTTTGGTCTTGATGCAAAAAAGTAATAGGTCTAACATTTTTGGATAGAGGGAGTATACTACTAAAAGTCATAGTTAACTATATTAGTAAAACTGTTTTTTCATTGTTGTTTGCCCTAGGGTCAATTGAGGGTCGAATGCTTCAGTGGTTCCATAAAGCTTCAAGCACAATAGTGACGAATATTTCCATTGATGCTACAAATAATATTCAGGAATTTGAAGTAAGTCCTTTCCTAGTCAACTTTTCACTTCTACTAACTTGAGTGCCTGTGCATTGCAACGGGAAAAATTACAAGTTTACAACATTAAAACAATACACACCATCCATGATTTACCTTTTTTATTTTATTCTTGCCGACTTGAGGTGATTGATGACACCATATTTGTCAATATAAATATGCAATAGCACTTACTATTAGTCAATTCAGTGTTGGGCAGACTGTCTTCATATCTAACCTGTTAGGATCGACAACCCAATTAGAGGCCCTATTAGGGGCTAGGGATTAATCTAGTTATTTCCTGTATTAAAGATAGATAGCAGATTAGATTGATATTAGCGGATTAGATTGTTATTAGGAAATAAATACAACATATTAGATTGTATTAGGATTATAAATACCTGTCACGTTGTCGTTAACATCGATACACACCTGACAGCCCTCGAGGCATGAATGAGCTTGGCTCTAGTGGCCTCCACGCTGCTGAGTTTCCCCTACGATGTGATAGGTTTCCACACCGCGCCGTCACCATCGTCGGTGCCGAATGCAGAGGCATAAGCACAAGAGGAGAGGAAGGACTGGGAGGCGCCCAACCCTGTCCTCATCAATGAGGCCGTGGACCAGCAGGACCGTGGCCCTCATGGATCTCTTCGTAGACAAGGGTGTAGGACCGAAAGTAGCGACCAGAGGGGGGGGTGAATGGGCGCCTTAAAAATTCTTTCGAATCAATGGCCTGTTCCCAATACCCAACGCACCTCAAAATACTACGCAGCAGAAAATAAACAGAAGGCCTAAGTCTAAAGGTTTCTAACCTAGAAGCAACTGATGATAAACAGTGTAAAAACTAAAGTGGTGCAACTAGGCAGATGAACAATTTGTAACAGGCCTAAACTTCTCAATGAAATGATCTAAGTATGTATACAAAGAAAAGAGAAGTTACTGTCCGAATTGTCTCCTGTTCGGAACTTGGCGAAGCCCCCCTTCGCACGTCGAAGTCTGCTTCGGAGGTTGGTGACGGAGTCTGTCCGAAATGCCGAAGGTGTCTCTGTCTAGCCTAGTTCGAAGTGGTAAGAAGCGAAGTGTATTTCGGAGCGAAGTAAAACAGTGCCGGAGCTTGGTTCGAAGTATGTACTTCGAAGACAAGACTTCGAACACAGCTTCGAACCAAGAGCTTCGGATCAAAGTGACAAAGTCGGAGCCTGCTTCGAAGTGAGCACTTCGAAGACACAACTTCAAACACAACTTTGAACCGAGAGCTTCGAAGCACGACCTTCGAACAGAAAGCTTCGAACACAACACACAAACAGACAACCCTCGAGCAAAGAAGCGAAGTCTGTCACGTGACAGAAGATCAAGTCCGAAGCCTACACTCTATCTTCGAACAAGGAAAGCTTCGGAAGGGGAACGAAGGCTGACACGCCACAAAGAAATCCAAGCGAAGTCTATCAGAAAAGACAAACTTCGAACCCAACTTCGAAGCCTAACGAAGTGTGCACTTTGAACAGATAGATTCGGAGTATGCTAGTTCGAAGTATGCGATGCTGTCCATACAGGAAGAACTTCGAAACTAGCAACTCAGACACAAAAAACCGAAGTTCGCAGTTGAACGAAAGTTTTGAGAGAGTTAGACCGAAACCTGCCTCACGGAGCTGAGGGGCTTCGAACAGAGAAAGATGACTTCGCAGAAACAGTCAAAAAGGCATTTACTCCATTCTGCTTCGATCAAAAAGGCAGTACAGTAGAAGGTAAAAAGCTGGCAGCAAGTACTGTAGCTACAGTAGCAGTACTACTTGCAACAGCAAGAACTAGTACTCCCTCTCACGAAGAACAGAAGCAACAGAAGAAGCTTCTTCTCAAGAAATAAATTCAGCAGCCCGTAGCCAACGCAATAACTCCCCAAACCAAACCAGATGCAACCAATAAAATCACCAGGGACCAAGGGATAAAAGCATCCAAGAGAGTAGAGCTAAAATGAGCCACGAACAGAGAGGAGCAAGGGCCTGGCGGCGCACACAGGAGAGAGAAACGAGAGACAAAAGTGACCCAATGGGTGGATTTGATTTCAGCACAAAAGGGTAGTCCAAACCCTAGGGATTGGGGTCCTATTTATAGGCAGCCCAACACTAGGAATATTCTACCAGCCCCTTAGGGTTTTTACAGACTCAAAATAAAAGAAAAGACTCTACTGCCCTTAGGAATTTTTACAGACACAACTGACTGACTGTGGGCCTAGAGTTACAGATGACATATCCGGAAGCTAAGTTTTCGTAGCAACTACGGCTTCTCTTCTGGACAGTCGGATACATAATCAACGGTTGTCAGTTTTACGCCGAAACTGACAAAGCCTCCACCAGCTTTGCACCAGGTACCCGGATTGGGCCGGCCCGACTCCGCAGCTCTCTCAGCCCGGCAATCGCTCACCGCCCGTGTACCTGAGTCAGTCCTGGTCAACAGCCCAGTGGTTCTTCTACTGCTTCTGGCCCATGCACCCGGATTGGGCCAGCCCGACTTCGTAGCCTCCTCTGCCCGACAGTCGCTCGCTGCCCGTGTACCTGAGTCACACGCGGCCCATGAAACAGCAGATCTCCTCTTCTTCAGTCCTCTTTGACTATCGTTGACAATGACTCATCACTTTCTGGAGCCATGAGGCCCATGCTATTCAGCATGGCTCCTCAAAGGGAGCCCTCGCAGCCACTGAGCACGCTGAGGTGCAGGCCACCCTCGCCGCCCCCTCCATATCGCTGTCGATAAGGCCTCCGTGCTCTGGGCCACCTCGCCACCGTCCAGGGTTTTCCCCAAGCTAGGGAACCAAGGGAGGATCTCCATCGCGCACCCCTACACGGCACGCCGCCACTGCCAACTGCCACGTGGGCTACCACTGCCCCACACGGAGCGGCGCCGTCGACCACCACAGACCGCATCACCTTCGGCTAGATCTGCCTCCTTGTCGGGCACCAGTGCATCACATCTTCGCCAGGCACCACGGGTTCTCCCCTCTCCTCGAGCCACCCAAGCGTAGATGACAGCTACCGTCGAGATGTCCACTAGAGATGCCAACAAAAAGCTGCCGATCATGGAGACAGTCGCTGGTGGAGTCTGTGTACGCCGTCACCCCTGTGACCCTTGATGAGGAGAGCCACAATGGGTCCCTCGACTTCGTCGCCCGCTCCTTCTACAACTCCACAGACGGCGATGCAGTTGATCCGGCACCCCAGCCGTTGCCCCCGCCCATTGACGACAATGGCACCGACATTGAGGATGGGGACTACGTGGGCGGTGGTGACAAAGATTAGGAGGGGGAGGGCGACGCCCTTCAGTGGTGGCAGGAACGACAAGGGGTCTGATGTGGACTCTAAGGAAGTGTGGTCGCCCCCACCCGAGTTGTATGCTGGCAGCAAAAAGAATGGATTGATTGTTAGAGATCGACCTAAGCGTAATGTGGATAAAATCTTTGAGCAAGATAAGAGGAAGGGAGCATCGCCATCACTACTTCACTACCGACTACCGACACCACTTGGGAGCAGCCGTAAGGTTTCAAAGACACCTACCCTGACATTCAGCTCGAGGACGAGCTATTAGGGATTAATCTAGTTATTTCCTGTTTTAAAGATAGATAGCATATTAGATTGATATTAGCAGATTAGATTGTTATTAGGAGATAAAGATAGCAGATTGATTATAAATACCGTATAAGGGTCAAGGAATAAATCAAGCAGAAGGGATTATTTAGAGGACCTCTCCTGCTCCTACCGTTACCACCCTTGCGAATTCAAAACAAACATTTATGTCAGGGTAGCAATAGACCAACCTGATCTTTTTAGAACACCAATTTATTAGTTTGATCATTTTATGTTTATGAAATAAATTATTGTCAGTTTTTTCTTTTCTATAGAAGGTCTGGATATTTCGTACTTACTGTCATTCAACTTATTAGCATTGCCGAAGGTAGTTTTCAAACTGATGATTTTTTCAATTAGGTGGATTCTGAATATATTCCAGATATTTCTGTGAAATGTCCCCTATGTATATCTGGAAGATACCAAGGAAAACTTCCAGAGACACTAACTGCCAAGGGTTACTTGGCTGACATGAGTGAAATATCAATTGAACTGAGGGTGAAACATATAAAGGATATTCCTCTTGACAAAGTAAGATCTTCATACATATGCTTTGTTTTTTGTAGTTACAGAAGGAACTTTTTCTGTTGCAACACATTTCCTTAAATAACTCATTCATCTTATTTCCTTTCTGGTTGGTGGGGGACGGGGGTGATAGATCAGGAAGTCAGGAACTCTGATAATTGTTGTTTCAATTGACCAATTTGTTAATAGGATTTTCAGATACAGGATTTAACTGATTTATTTATATGCAATCTAAAGAGGCCCATTAAGCAAGGAACACATTAACCAGAATCAATGACAGCAGCTTTTTAAATTATGTTTGAATTGTCTCTGCAATTATCCATTGTCCAAGGATGAACATCATTACTATACTCCAAAAACATGCCACCTTTAACTTTTAAATTTAAGTTGATATGGATATGCAGTTTCATTGCTTATGTTGAGACAAGGACCTCATAATTAGTTTTTATCAATATCATGATGAGTTGTTTAAAATTTAGTACCATATTATTGGCTTACATCATAGTCGAGCCCAACTTTTGTCTTGTTTGAGAAATCACCTATTGTGGCCATGTGCTCAAATGATGCGCTGGATATCAAACTGGAGTTACTACTGCAGTTTGTGATCATGAAAACATTTCTCATTGTCTATTCAACTATTATTCTGTTTTATGTTCAAATTTCAGTTATTAGCAAAGCAGCAGATGGATCTTCTCACCGCAAAAGCTTGGTTTTGTGAAAATAAACAACTAGAGAGAAAGGTAATGTAATTGTTCTTGTTAATGCTTGATCTCATTGTCAAGTGGCTTGACATTCTTAAAAAGCCTCAAGAGTTGGTACAGTAATATGGAACTCCCTGGACAAACTCTATTTCAAGCTCCATGCAAATTCTGGTGGTTTGACAAATTTAACTATGCCTCACAACCAATCATACCACATATAATGTGATGGATAAGTTAATAATCTATGTCAAGCTTTGTTTACAGTGATGGTTTGACAAGGTCAACAGTTTAATTATGCCTCTCAAACAGTCAATCTATCAACTCTTTGAGCTGTTGATATCAGTACCTCCCATTCATTCTGTGCTATTTGGTATTTCTAGCTTGCAATTATTTTGTTTTAAACTTCTTTCCTGGACATGTTTTTGTCACTGTTGTCAAGAGTGGAATGCGATTGCCACTGCATTATGAGCTGTAAAATTATACCTAATCCCTTTCCATACATCTTTGTCTGCATTTATACTACTGGGTGTTGCAGTATGGCGTTAAGCTCTTGTATGTATTAATATGAAGTGTGATATATTCTGGTGTCTGTACTCATCTTCTGTTCCATTGTTGAATTCTTATTCCCATAATATTTTTTGAGATCTGATCTGACACTCTTTTTTTGCTTTAATTATTAGGTGGTGAAATTAAGCATACAGAATAGCATTCCTTCGGAGTATACACACACTGTCCTACTTCAAACCATCCTGGAAAAAATAGATGAAGGACAACAGGTACAATTTCTGTCCCAAAGGTATATTTGCATAATTATGTTTAGTTGCTATACAAATTAATGAAGATTTAATTTGACCTAGAAATGAATGCAATAATCCAGCTTAGAGCATTCAATCAGTTGTTTCGACATTTCTGTGAATCCTTTTGAAGATTTTGAATGGATAGTAGTACATTAACCGGTTTCCTCGAAAGTAACTTTAGAGAACATGTCTTAAAAAACATTACAGAATTCCACCAGATGTTGGACATAAATCATACAGGCTATGAAGCCCCTAGAATAATCTGATGAGTCCCTGGTTTTTGTAGGGAAAACAGAAACCAAAGAAAAACAATAGCCCGAATGAGCAATCAGCGACAGCGCTTAATGGATTGACACTGGGGTTTGGTGACACGGCGGCAACAAGGGAGAACCTGACCTTAGGATTTGGAGGCATTAAGGCACCAGAGAAGTTTGAGATGTTCGAGAAGGCGGCCGGTTGCTGCAGCCGCCTCGCCTACTGCTGTTGCTGCATGTGTTTGATCAACGCATGCAGCAAGATGAACGACCGGTGCGCCATTGTCATGGTGCAGTTTTGCGGTGCGCTCTCGTGTCTCGCATGCTTCGAGTGCTGCTCTTTATGCTGCGGCGGCTCAGATTGATACCCACAACGAACGCGGTAATGTGCATAGAGTTACTACCATACTGTTGTGTACGATGGGCATCACGTATATTTGTACAATAGGTGGTCAAGAAAGACCTTTGTTATGTTTGTGTGACATCGGTCAGTAAACTTATCAAAGTTGGAAATCATCCAATTCGCTATGGATGTATATTATATAGTTTTTTTCTTGGCACTCAAGAACTCGCAAAGCCAGGAAGGTAAACCTTGCGGTTATCTTGCACCGTTCTTTCGACTTGTACCTCTGCACCGTCCACTGTGTTCTCAGTCATGTGCTCCTCCACCTTGAGCTCAGGTTGTTCTTTACCCTTGGGCTTCAGCGAGATGTGATGGAACGTTTCCTGAATCTTCCCCACGCCTTTCTCGACAGGTCCGATCGCCTGGGAGATGGTTAGGGCCACGTCCTCGACAACCTGCACAAGACCAACAGTTGGATCATCTGTCAGACACCCGCACGCAATTCATTCACGGCACAACCGAAATCCAGATAGATGGCCAGTCTACGTGGTGGCCACCACCGACGACGACGTCTTGAACGCTCTCTTTGATGCTTGTCCCTGGAGCTTCGACGTGTGTCTCCTCCTCCACGATAGTTGGTGTGCCATCCTTGCCGTTCTCGACATCTACCTTCACCTCCAGCTTACTTTCTTCACCGGTGACCCCTGCATGCTCCTCCACGTTGAAGACAAAGGCATGCGCGATGGCTGCCACAGCCATCTGGAGAAGAAAGGAATAACATGCAGTGCAGTGTCAACACTGCGGCACAAGGAAGGCCAGGATGGAACTCCATGCATCTACTAGCTAGAAGATGACCTCGATGCAGATGAGGAAGTCCTGTAATGCATTCTGAACTTTCCCTTCCTTTGGGAGGATCCCAGTGTGGCAGATGATTGCAATGCCCACTCCTTGCCACCAAGTGGCAAACACGATGGCCTTGAAGCTTATGAACTTGGCTAGTGGCCTTATTTCCCGTAGCTTCTCATGTGTTGCACTGTAAAATTTTACCAGACAATACAGTGCCCATGTCTGGCTGAAATTTATGATAACAGCAATGTAAGGGTATCTGCATATCAAATAACAGCATTCTATTAGTGAAAAAAATGGTCGCTACAACCACGTGTCTAGTCAAGAAATTACATCTCTGTCTAGTGTGTCTACTACTTCAAAATTTAGATGTTTCTCTACTTCAGAAAACCCCACAAAAATTGATTCAGGAGAGTTACCCATAGTACCACTTGAATTCACCATCTCCGTATACTCCAAAGAGCTCCAAGATTAATGACAAGAAAGCGCACAATGACTTGAGAATCATCTGAAATTTTGTGAAAGAGGGATTTGAGACATATTGCTATTGACAAGTATCAGGTGAGAGCATTTCCAAGTGATGTTCTTACATACTGCACGAGACCAAACTTGATAATTGTGTATAAGTTCTCTCCTAGAGAATTAGGATCGCAGAAGAATTTGTGAGCTCTACTTCGATTGTGAACTTGTGCATTATCTTGACTCTTGAGCAAATGCTCACTTAGCTCTTCTCTTTTTCTCTGCTCAAGCAAGCCAAACACCTGCCGTTCTCCACCCGAAACAGTTAAGAACTCGATGTCTCCATTGATTAAGTTGACATGAAATTTATATGATGAACATAGGGAGGTGGCGAAGTTGAATTATGAATATACAGTTTATTATCACAAGTCCAAAGTGACATCTCACATAAGACTAATCATATCGACAATGTATGCATATGATGTGTAAGTAGGATTGTAGGAAAGATTACCCAGGCAAGCAACCAAGTATTGTCCAAAGGCATATAGTGCAAACGCTTCGTAACAATTCCGCAATATATCGCAGGCCAAGGAGAATTCTGAATGCCACAGTGAAATTATCTGAAAAAATTTGTAAACTGAAATGGGATATCGATTTTTGTCAGTATCTTACGTTGTGGGATTATGGATCCTACGAGGCTACGACAAAGTAAAATCATATGACCAAATGCACCCACAATACTATCACTGTGACGTGAGTAACCTTAATGAGTGCGAAGTCTTGCATGGAAGACAAGCACGTCATTACTTTTAAGCCAGTTCCCTGCTGGATGCAAATCTAGTGGCTGCGTCGATTGTGCCGATTCGATTAGGCAATCTTTTACAACAGATCTGAAAAAAAAACGTAGCTCTGACTTACAGATTCACAGGCATATACAGGCACCATAAACAGGATTGCGATGATCCACTTCTGCTCCTGCAGGATTTATTTTCAGCAACGCAAAAAGCAACAGCAGCAAACTACTGAACAAACTGTTTTGATATTCCATATGGTTAAAACTGTCACAGAAATGCGGGATATGATCTTACTGCTGGGTTGCTGTACGATCTGAGGTGCTGCAGAATGAGCCAGAGCGAGATGAGGAGGGCGACGAGCACGAACGCCGCCCCGATGAGCACTGCGGTGGTGTGCAGGTTACTATACAAATCCCGGAAGCTGGAGGACACATCAGATGCCATCGATCCGAATTAATTCTCTGCAAGAACGCCTCAACTTAGAGACCGACCGACTGAATGATAAAGACATGCATGCAACCGATTCTCGTCTCCTGTCCAGTTTCTACGTAATTAGCTCAAACTAAAGTCATTATTCAGAACCTTCTTTCTGTTTTTGGAGGTAATGCCATTGTGCCAAATCTGATACGCTAAATGAAATCAGTAGACGTCATGCATCTAGTACAGTACTGGAAGAAAATCAGCACGCTGACCTCTCGTCTGGTCGTCTTCTCCGAGGAATGCAACTGCTTTGGATCGATGTCTCTGCTCCGTCGAGTGGAGCGGGGAGAAGAAGAGTGACTAGTGTGCCTGCAGATCGACCGAGGAAGGGGATGGGCTCGCGTGCAGGCATGGCGAGACACGTGTTACTCCCAGTTTGTGTGCGTGGCGGCATAGCGCTAGGCTTCTCTGCATTTTTTTTGGCTTGTCAAGACGTGCTCCCGCCCCAGCGTTTCCTAGCTATATCTTCTTTTCACCACAGTGAATTAATTATACGCTACCTGCATGCACCCTCCCTCCTACTCGTTTTCCTTTGTAAAATTTGTAAAATTACTGCGGATCATAGGGCTCAAATTAGGCCGGGTGTTTTCACGCGTAATATTCGAGGGCTGAAAGTTTCAACATTAAGGCTTTGTTTGCTTAATCCCTCCTCGAGAGTATTGAGAGGGATTAAATCTCTTACAAGTCATTATAGAATTTAGGGTGTGTTTGGTTGAGTTGTAGATTCTGAAAAAACTGTAGTGAGCTGTGAGCTGTAGAAAAATTGAAAAGTTGTTTGCTTGAAATAGTTGCGGATTTATATTTTGGTAGTTCATGATGTTTAGTTACATTATTAATGTGCAATTTTATATGTAAATCATTCTAATCACGAAATTTTGTAATGCTTATATTAAAATGATATATTTTAAAATTATACTAAAATGATATATTTTACTAAAATTTCACTTTTTCAAATTTTATATGAACTGATATGTTTTAATAGCATGGTAGGTAATATTCATTCAAAGTTGAACTGAGAAGCTGTAAAATCTGGGTTATACTAGTTTTCAAATTTGTACTACGAGAATCTGCAGATTCTGGAAATCTGGGTGACCAAAAGAGCTATTTGGATCAGATTCTAGCTTCCGAGCCAGGAAGTTGGTTCAAAAATCTGAACCAAACAGACCCTTAATCCCCTCAATCCGCTCTAATCTCCTCCAAACCGAACAAGTCCTAACGGTTCTTCTGTTTCACATTTTTGTCATTCTAATATAACTGGTGTGACAAATCTAGATTAGAGAGAGACATCACACCATTAAGGTGGTGAATGTATATATACCCAAATGAAGGCTTAACACCTCCCCTCAAATGTGGGCCTAGATGATATATGAGCCTAATAACTTTAACACCTCTCCTCAAACTCAAGACAAATTGAAAGCATTGAGTTTGAACAAATAAAGGTGAAGCCAGTTGGCGATAGGACGAGCCATGACAACAGTGGACGAGGATGAGCCATGATGGCAGTTGATGAGGACGAGCTGTGACAGCGTTAGACGGAGACGAGCGCAACGACCTCCACGGCTGCGGAGAAACCAGCAATGCACAAAGTTGATGATGATGGTGGATGACACAAATGACACAAACATGATCTATAACTAGGAAAAAACAGAAATAAAAACAATAAAACGGGACCACATGTTCCCAAAATGACCTAAAGCAACAGGACCACATGGCCCAAAGTCAAACACAGAACATGCAGCCTATTATGTAGATCGGCGTGACCAGTTTCCCAAGAAAGCAACAGAGAGACGAGCCACGATAGGTGGTGGACGGGCTGCTAGTGTCCATATCTAGAACTGCACCAGGAGGAAAGCCCAAAGCGTTGTGCTCCACACGGTGTGCCCGTGCGGGAAGAGAGAACCTCCACAATGTGCTCGTGCGGGAAGAGGGAACCTCCACAATGTGCCCGTGCGGGAAGAGGAAGCCTCCACATTGCTCCCATGTGGGAAGAAGGCCCCCACGACAGGTAGCAATGACGAGACGTGACACCTGTGCACCTTCGCAACAACGATTGGTGGCAGGGATGGGCGCCTCTATGATGGACGGGTGAAGCGGAAAGAAGGGCCCCCCGCGACAGGCAACGATGATGAGACGTGACACTTGCGCACCTTCGCAGCAACGATTGGCGGCAGGGATGGGTGCCTCTGCGATGGACGGGCGAGGCGCAAAGAAGGGGCATGTGACGGGCGGTAGACCTCCACGACGATAGAGATAATATGCGTGCCGACGGGCCTCAGTGATGGGCGGTGACGACGACGTACAACCCACCTCCGCGATGACAGCGACAATGACATGCAATAGCCCACCTCCGCGATGGCGGCAATGACAATGGCCTCCGCGATGACAGTGATGGGCTAGGATAGGCCACGCGACACGCGGCTGATGACGAACATGCCACGACGAGCGGTGGGGATTAGGCCTTAGGGATCCCTATCACTAATCCTAACAAGGGAGAAAAATCAGACGAGATTAGGAATCCCTAACTCTAGCTCTAATACCATGCGGCAATTCTAGATTAGAAAGACAAAGACATCACACCATTAAGGTGGATGTATATATATAACCATGGGATGCATGGCCTAGATGATATATGGACCTAATAGTCTTAATAACTAGTACTATATATTTGTTATATCATAATCAAGTGAACATTTAAAATTAATAAATGATCAATTTTTCAACATCATATCAATTGCGACTCATCATTTAAAGTTTTAGCAAGTGATATGTCTCAAATCACGAAGATGATACCCCTGTCTAAAAACAGTTCTTAGTGACACACGTACGTCATCTTTATCCACAAACTATAATTTGGTCAGTACTTTTGTACAACTTCGTGACTACAAAATTAGGACATACGCGCCAATCTAGGGTTTCCTGTAGCCAGAAAACTTTATTATTTTTTCTTTAATTAGTCTCTTTCTTTTTGCTGTTGCCGGATGGCTAGGATATGATCTGGGTTAGTTGACCAGTTCACTATCATTCTAATTTCTAAGCAAGCACTATACAGCAGGCACTATACAGATCGAGGAATAAACGAAAGGTCCTCATTAGTCCAGCTAGTTACCTTGGTAATCCATCATTAAGGAGGTTAAGCACTCACTAAGCAAGGGTTTAGTCAAACCCCATTTTGCATGGGTCTCCTGAATGTGTAGTTTACTCAAGTACACCTCTCTCGGTACGTAGCAAGGCCAAGATCTGTATAGATTTGGGTTGATGTTCTGGGCTAGCATATTCTTAGCATATTCAACAGGCAACTCTCTCTTTCGCTTCATTCGATCGATGCATTCAATTCTTACGTGTGGGAGATCGGGCCATGATATGACCTGCAAATAATTATCTACTTTACTTTTCTGTGGCACTTACCACTACTAGAGGAAAACGACATTATATATCTATCTTCATGCTTGTGATGGGCGTTATCCCACGTACACGCCATGCATGCGTGCATGCGACCATAGCTTCGCGCCCAATAATAATACCATCTTTCCCATATCCCTGAGCGAACAAAGTTTAATTTGCAAGTAGGGGTATATATTAATTAGTTAGTTGTTTAACAAGAGATCAAACACACAGTTGTGCAGTTTGTTCCTATTTGGGGGGTGTGTTGGTGCCCTAACCCCCCAGTATGAGACCGGTTTTTGTAACATATATCACATGGCCAGAGGGCACTCCCTCATGCCAAGTGAGGTGACAAGTGCTGGGCTGCTTGCCAACTAGCTACGTACGTGCTTTATATATAGCTTGACGTCTATACAATCATACATATATACGATGAATCTGGACAGCGGTTCCGTTCAGGTTCGTTGTATCGTAAAATATTAAATTATATTAAATTTATCTTTTCTATAGCTTTTGCCTTCCTCACGTATCGTAGATTGATTACTTAATTTCTTAACCTAATAAACCATATGGTTAACCCTTTAACCCCTTTTAAATACCACTTACTTAACCCTCCTAAGGTGGTTTTGCCCTGATGACATGTTACGTTAGACTAGATTGCCATATTGGTTACACACACATACATAAAAAACTAACAATCATGTACCTCAGACTTCTCGTTCACTTCACCAATGCCTCATTCACTCCGGTGTCTTCTTCTCCCTCCCTCCCTCTCTAGCTAGCACTACTACAAATCGCAATTGTAGTGAAGTTGGACAAAAACATTGTAGTGGCGGGCTATTAGAGGCCCGCCACTACAGTGGCACCAGTCGCTACCGCACCAGCGACCACCACTAGTATAGCCCACTACTATAGCCACTAGTAATGGCGGACAGAAAATTGCCCACCACTACTACGCTGTCCGCCACTAATGTGATGATGACATCACAGGCGACCGCCACTACTATAGCCACTAGTAGTGGCGGACAGAAAATTGCCCACCACTGCTACGCTGTCTGCCACTAATGTGATGATGACATCACAGGCGACCGTCACTACTATTCCGGCTATAAATACACACCTTCTTCCTCCCCGAGCCTGAGGCTACAAGAGTTTACGATTTGGTCCGTACAATGGCGACAAAAATCTAGAAAGTGGAGGGGGAGGCTTTGTTTTCAGATCGTGAAACCATACGATTTCACTTGTTGAAAAATGGCTTCATGAAGAACTACTATATATGGACGAAACACGGTGAGATGGGTGAAAACCCTCCTGATGATTCTGATGTGACGCAAGATGCTCATCAACATAGAAGAGGTGTGATCATACATCCGACATAACACATGATGTTGATCAATATGATGATGACGACGCCTTTGATGTGGAGGAACTGATGCGAAATGTTGCGCCTGAGGTGCTGTTGTAGAGAACTACAACAAAAGGCTACGATAACTTTGAAGCACTTGACAAAGCATCGAAAAACCTTCTTTACGAGGAACAGCAGTATACTGTGTTGTACACAACTCTTGAGCTTATGAAACTGAAGGCTAGTAATGGATGGTCCGACACTAGTTTTTTCAGATCTTTTGCAGCTCCTAAAAAGGTTTTGCCGAAACCCAATGGTATGCCATCTGATACGTACCAAACAAAGAAGATAATTTATCCGTTGACTTTGAGCGTTCAGAAGATTCATGCATGCCCGAACCATTGTATCCTATATTGAAAAAAGTATGAATTGTTAGAGAGATATCCGCAGTGCAACACAAGTCGATACAAACATGCAAATGACTGTATGGAGGACTACAATGACCACTGAAAGAAGAAAAAGATGTTACAAAAGAGAAAGAGAAATGTTATTGCAGACCAGCACAGATATAAGACAAATGACGAGTTGATGATAAGGAATAAATCATTTGATTGCAGCCTAAGTTGAAGGTGAATTTCCACACCTTGTATGTGTGGTTTTTTATAGCCATGTTGTGTTAAAAAAACAAAAAAAAAAGAGAAAACCGAAGCTCCAAAAGATGTCTAAAAATAAGTAATGACAAGATGAGGCGGAAATTATTTCAGGCATTGTATTCATGGGATAAGAAAAAATCAATCTTGTCAATGTGGCACACCAATAGGACAAAACCACTTTGCAAAACTATCTTAGGGATTAAGTAAATGATATTTAAAAGGTTATAGAGTTAAACACTTAGTTTATTAGATCAAAATATTAAGTAATCAACCAACAATACTTGAAGGGATTATCTAGACTTATTCCTTTCCCTACTACTCTAGAAACCCAGTCTCACTTTGCCAGCCATTGCCCTTTCACCAGACACGTTTGGGGCCTCATTATCCACCGTTTTTAGGTTGCTAATACAACAGCTCTGCCAATCTCTGGTACACTTCAGGATTGGTGGCATCAAGTCTCTCATTCAGTTGATCGCTCCAAGTGCAATAATGCCTTCAATGGATTGCTTATGTATACTTGTTGGCACATCCGAAAGGAACGAATTCGACGTATTTTCATCTCCTCTTTTGACTTGATTATATTGCAGCTGTGTTTCAAGCAATTGTAGATGGTGTGACAGCTCTAAAGCCCCCACACACTCACCCACTCTTCTTACCATATAATCCTGCTTCACACTCGTAATCTTTCTTCTTTCTCTCCTCTTCTTTCTCTTCCCATGGAAACCTCTTGTAGTTCTTTGGACCAAGGTCCTTCTTCTTAATATATTTCGTTGCCGCTCTCTTGCCTGCGTTTAAAAAAAATAAATCAAATATTAAACTCTTAGGTTGTAATTACTTCATACCAAATTTATTGTCTTCCTCGCTCTCACTCTCGCTCCGGCATGTGAGACATCATGGTAATAAAATTAAACACAAAAACATTTGATTTCAGGTCTTGAACATAAAAACTCTATGCTAATTTTACCCTGCAATTTAATTAGTTAATCCTCACGAGGCCAACAGGTTAAACTATGGGTTTTCTCAGAGAAAGATGATGATTACAAGAGAACTAAAGGAAAAGGGGGGTACGTGGCCTTACACGAACCCATCTGTTTGCCCTAATTTAGTTGACCCATGCTTATTGGTTAGTGAGCCAATACTATTATATTTCTTAAAGAAAGATATTGAGGCAATCTATAAACTAAGAATTGTTTCTACTAAGTTCAAGATACATACCCCGGGAATCATGATTGGGCACTAATCTCACGACTAATTATAATTAGGAAAATATTGGCATTTCACATGGCAAAAAAGATAGTTGTCCTGTCCTGAGGCCTCACACATGTAGCAGTCAAAATTCCACACATTAATTAGAAAAAAAACTGATCAATGGATATAACTAGGACCGAGTTATGACGGTTTGTAATAAAAACAGAGTGTACAATATTGTAATAACTACTAATTCAAAACTTTTGAATTAAAAACGCTACAAAATACAAAAATGATATTCCAAGACGACAACTTGGTATTTCCAAATAAAAATGTTGTTTGCCAAGTTGCAACATTGTGTCGGCTGCAACTACATTAGTGGGCATTCAACGTATGAGGAATAAGAAATCATTACCACACTCTAGTGACATATCTTTAGTGGTGGCTAAAGAATGCACATCAATACCTAGCAAAATTTTAGTGATGGGATCGTCCCTAAAAGATGATGACCTCATTAGTGATAGGTATCTCTAAAACTCGTTACTAAATATGTATAGCATCAGTGATGGGTCATCAAGACACCTAACACTAATGAGGGACCGTAAGCTGAAAAACCCTATGCCAATTATTGGCTATGGGCGAATAGGATGTTCGTCACTAAATATCGGCCTTTAGTGATGGGCTTTTTTGAGGCACATCATTGATTGCTGATACGTAAGTGATGTCGCGCCCTCACCTGGCCTCATCTTACTCCACCTTCTTGTATGCTTGATAGCTCACTCTTTAGTGCATCCTCCCCCTCGCAGACCCACTCGCTATTGTCCATTGTTCGGTTACCATGCACACATGTTGTTCGATTGCTTTCTTGTAGAATACTCAACTTGTGTTCCATTTAAAATTTCCGATAGGATGTGCCTCTCATATATATAATTCTCATATATATAATGTGTGATCGAAAAACCATCACTGTTTATTGGTCAGTGCGTGCAAAATTATTTGTGACGAGTAACTAACCATCATAGTTATTAGTGGTTGATAATAACCATGGAGTAGATTAGATCGTATGCTAATCAGCAACACCACGCTATCTCGGTTAGGTCTAGCATTGGCGAGGTCGTATACGAGAAGAGTTGGTTCGATGTGCTAAGGCATCATTCGTCAGAGTTTTAGCTGATGATTTTTCTATTACTTTGTTGATCGATTTTGCCATGATCTATGTGCTCTTAATAACATGTATTTATACTACATTGGTTTAGTCCGAAATATAAATGTTGGTTAATGACAAGTTATATATCTTGTTATAGCTGATTGGTAGAGTTGATTGTTTTACGTGTAATAATCCTAAAAAATCATGATTCTCGTATTTGTTATCGTTGTCAATGCCGCTAGATTATTGCCGGTAACATTAGGACATCTCACATTTGTTTTCTTATCAATTACATGGTCAAATTAATTGACATGTTTATTATACACCTCAGGGTTATTCATGACCCACGCACATTGGAGCTAAGCAGATACTCCAAAGCCTTCAAGTGTGAAGCCATAGAGATACATATGATTTTTGCGTCAACGTGCTTTTTAATAAAGTTATTTATTCTAGTATTACTCTCACGTGAGCACCCATCCTATATCTTGTTGTAGCTTGTATACTATTCCGATCAAAGGATCTCTCTTCAATCAATCGGCTTATCACTCCTGGGGGCAACTAACTAAAAAAAACAGCTTATCGCTAGCTCTTGGGTTCAGATAAAGAAGCAGCTTATCACCCTTGAGATCAATTAAAAAAATCAGCTTATCACTCGGGTTAAAAAAGAAGAGCTTATGAAGGACCGCCTCTCCTCAAGACCATGCAGCATGTACACCAACACCTGTCACCTACCTTGTCGTTGCGCCGCTAGCCGGCGACTGCAATCCAGTGAAGCATGCGCAGGTCTATCCATAAGACCATAACCGGACCGTGCTGTGTAGTAGTAGTACGGCAAGACAAGCCTATTAACCTACCGGCCGGCCGACGGCCGTTGTTGTTCGGAAGGGCCTCGCCTTCATTGACGATGATGACTGCAGGGTGCACCACCATGGATAAGCGAGCTCAAGACGTACGATGATGGCACGGCAGAGTCAGCGCAGGGAGTGATGTACTCTAAATTCATGCTTCTGCTCATGCCCAGTAAGCTTGTGAAGAACGGTATATAGATTGGGATACATCAATCGACATCATGTAGAGTACGTTCACATTTTAAAACAAAGTCAAACTTTAATGTTCGAAATCATCGATCACACACGTTACTCATAAATCTTAAATTACCGCCGATAATAGTTAATGATAGCTAAAGACATCGTAATTGTCATTGATCATTATTATTTAATGCTAATATCTGCAAGTGACAGCCGATATAGCAAGATAATGTTGATAATGGGTAACTAATTAACCACAATTATATCATATCACATATGTTGGATCTGACTCACAAGTTTAATCTGTCTCAATCCGTGGGTACGAGCATGGAACAACTTGTCCATCAAATTGTCGTCCATATCTCATAAGCATGCATGCATCTAATGTGACAAATGCGTAGTTGGTCGTGGTTTCTTGTGCAAATAATGCAATTCAGCTAAAGTAAAAGGTCAAGCATGCAAGTAGCCTTGAGCTATTTAATCCCTAGGTAGGGGAGGGGACCCAACCAGCCTAGCTACTAACAGTAACAGAGCTCTCACTCCTGATCAGTCTAACAGAGCTACTCACAGCCTAGCTACTGTATCTGACTGATCACCAGCTACTGTTGCATGTGAAGCTGCAAAATGAGCACCTGAATCCAAGCTCCAGTACTGTCCATTGGCCGCTGCTGCATCGTGTTGTGCTCCCGGCCGGTTAGATTTTGCTCAACGCCATTGCCGGTGAATCCAAAGCTCACGGTTTCTTGGAGCGAGACATTGTCACTCATGGGGGTAAGCTTTCGCTTGCATGCACTCTTCTCTGCTCCGAAACCAAGAATTTTGGATGTTAATCGTGCAGCAAAATGTAGCTGTTTTTATTAAAATTCTGTTTCGTCGTCGTTGCGCCAGATCGTCAGCTGGGTGCAGAGCAGGATCAGTGGGAGAACGGAGAGCAGAATGCTCGCCGCCGGGAATCCTTCAGTCGTCGCAGTTGTTGCCGCGGGCAAGGAGAGAAGCCAGAAGGTTGTTCCCGAGGATCAGGAGCAGCAGCATCTTGCCGGCGATGACCAGATATGGCCGCCTCCGGGGTCTCATCTCTTCTGCATCGGCACGCTGGGGAACGACGAGCTGCCGGAGCAGGAGGACCTGCCGGAGTTCACCGTCGATGAGGTTAGGAAGCTCCAGGACGCGCTGGCGAGGATCCTGCAGCGCGCAAGGTCCAAAAGGTCCGAGGCCGCCGGAGCCGGCGCGGACAGTGGCCTGCCGCTGGACAGGTTCCTCAACTGCCCGTCAAGCCTCGAGTTGGACAGGGGAGCGCAGCTGGATCACGGAGGCGGCGATGGCGGCGACCTCTCGCCGGACACCAAGATGATACTGACCAAGGCCAGGGGCCTTCTCATTGACAGTGGCAGCACCACTACCAGCAGCAGCAAAACCAAGAACATGCCATTCAAGTACATGCTCAAGAAGATGTTCGTCTGCCAGGGCGGCTTCCTGCCGGCTCGGAGCTTGAAGGACCCGACGGAATCAACAATGGAGAAGGTATGTTCTAGTGCATCTGATCAATTCAGTCTCAGAAAGCCGTGCCTTAACATTCGGTAAACTCTGTTACGTCGACAGTGCATCCGGAGTTTCCGGACGGTGCTCGGCAAGAAGATCTTTGTCCGGACGTTCAATTCGCCGGCGTCGAGGATGTACCACTTAGAGGACAAGAACACACGAGGCGATGACAGTCGTCGTCGTCGTCCTAGCGAGGAGAAGAAGAAAGAGGAAGATAGCTGCAGATGGGACAGGACAGATTCTGAATGTAAGTAGTCCATTATGTTCGATGCCCTTCAATTTGCAATTGCATACTCCCACCAGTTTCCATTGCTCACTGGGGATTTCTCATGTTGTTTCTTGCAGACATTGTTCTAGAGATATGAATGGAAGTGGCAATGGAAGCACAAGGAGCAAGCTGATGAAATGTATAGGTAAGAGTTTGAGAGAATCATAGGGATCGATGCTGATCCATGAAGTATCTAAGTTTATGACATTAAACAAAACCTTCTTTTTTAATGGCAAAAAAACAAATCCCAATCCCCCAACTAAGTTTGGTTGCATGAGTTGACAATGACAACAAGGTTGACAACTTCTTTTCCTACAGGTACCTGCAGGCAAAATCGGACAGGACGGAGAAAGAAACAAAACAAAGAGAGGGAATGAATCTCCAAGATGGCCACTCCAGTCGCTTGAGTTTGGGGCAGAAATGCATCGCCAGAAAGTACGGTCAACTACCGAGTGGAAAATGGAGTGATATATCAGCGCACATGAAAATTGCCCCCCAAAAGCTTCACATTTTCATTTTTTTTCATGATTTAAATACATACGCGCGCTAGGTCTACTTATTTTTTTGTTGTGGTGGTGAAAACATCTTTCTTGTGACATCGTGTGGCCTTGGCCCTGATGAAGATTCATGCTGCACAAAATTTACCAAGATGTAGTGAAAATATGGTGCGGCTTTGGTAGCTGGGACATGTATGGCCAAAAGAGGAAAGCCAACGGACAACCTGCTCCCAAAGCTGCAACTGCAATAGGATGTTGTTGTATCAGAAGCAAGTGACCGGCAGATTTGTGAATGTTCGTGCGCTTCTCTTTGTTTTGTTTACAAATGGCAGATAAGTGCAGCCAAAGCAAAGGTTGTAACAAACGCCAATGCAACACTGAATCTGTATTATCTGTTCATAGTTATCGAATGAGAATGGCCGTTTCTTGTTAAAAAATTTGACTGTTCATGGCAAAAATTGAGTGTTAATTGAGCTTGTTAATTCCAGTCCATTCCGATTTAGCTCTTGAAATAGAATGTTTTGGTACTGACCGATACACCAATAACAATGTACCATTTCAAGATCTAATAAAATAATATAAGTATATTTAAAATATATTTTGATAAGATTAAATATGATATATTTGAATATGTTTGATATCTCAAACATAATATATATAGCTTAATATAATATAGTGCTTAATATAAGTAATATATAATACATATATCAAAATAAAATAAAAATATAATTTAAAATGGAATGGGCAGTTTTGACCAATATGGACCAATATTGAAACCAAAACGATACACAACTTAAATAGATACCGATTCAAGGGACAAAATAGTACATACCATCCATTCCAACCAAAATTGATAGCCTTGTTAATAGCTTAAATTTACTCATAAAAAATTACAAAAAATTATAAGATTTAATTTTTGATCGTGGATTAAAAAAGTAAACAATGCATAGCCACGACAAATTGAGCTTTTAACCTTATCAACACCATTAAATTTTCGATAGTAGTGTTTAATTCATTTTGGGCTTGATTGGGTAGCATGGGCAAGAGGGCAAGAGAAGAAGCACAAATTAAGTTTCAGAGTAGAAGAAAACAACACAGTAAATTCAGGGCCCTTAGGCACAACACAAATATAATGGTCGAAAAATTTGTGATGAGCATCAGAAAAGGACGATCAAGATTTGCAGATGAAGTACTTCAACAAACATTGCCTCCCACAAGATTCGGTTCTCTGCAACAAGAAATATTCAGCCCATCAGTTCCACAATGACGATGAAAATGTACTTCAGATGAATATCAATAAATCCAGGAAAAACTATGCATGTAGAAGCTAAAAATCTGACAAGCCAATTGGATGGCAATTACTGCATCATATCAGATCGGTAATCAAGAAAACATGGCAGATCATATGATTGGACAAGAGATCAGGTGTAGTACGTTACAGGTCCCACAACCAGGCAGAGCTACCATATACTCTTGCTCATTCAACTGAAATACACGATACTAGACTACATACTAATTAGTTAGTCACCACAAACTAGGATGGTTCATTGTAGTTTGAGATTAATCACATAAGTTTCACATGACTGATATCCTTGAAGTGCATTTTAGAGAAAAGGAACTTGCGAAAGGGACCACAAGTACCCATAGATTTCCAGCCAAAGTTTAGCTATCCACAGGTTAGTTACTCTTATTTAGCCTATCTACAACTTAAAAAATCAGCTTACATATCATATTCAGTAGCTTTAAGGACTCTGTCTAATGGTCTAACCTAGCTTCAATCTTGAATCTGAATCTAGGCTAAACAAACAGGAGCTTCATGGTAGTTGGTACTAGCACTGGGTGATTTAGAGCTTTGCATATTCAACCAAATAATAAGATGCTTAGAAATTCAACTAAAAACACCAAGCATGCAAAAGGAAACTTACAGATTTTGTTAAAAGCAACAATGTCACAACTCTGAATATACTCATTGGCTGGCTCCACGTAAAAGCAGTCCTCAATGAGGTTATCAACAGAAACAAGGTCATCCACGATGGTCATCATAATTTGCAATTTCTTGATGCCATATCCAACTGGGACAAGTTTGGCTGCAAACGATATTTTTCATGTTAGAAAAAAGTGATTTAGCAAGCCACAAGAGCACAGTAGCACATGCTAACACTTCGTAGGCAGGATATAATTGAAAAGTATAGTGGCATACATGCACCCCAGAGCAGGCCATCCATCTTCACATTCCTCACAGCCTCCTCAAGCTTTGTCATGTCTGTTTCATCATCCCATGGCTTCACATCAAGCAGAACCGATGATTTCCCAGCTAAAATAAAGGACGAGTTAGTAATGGATTTTCCATATCATATAACATAACTTTAACATTCAGCAATGGGGCCCATAAGAATAAATGCAAGTGTGCAAGCATGCAAGCATGCAGCCAAATAAGATAATGGTCAAGTTAGCAATGTATTTATAACTTCAGAACCTTAATCTAGAGCCACCTAAGCAAGTTCTTTTCAAATTGTGTGGCTAACTTGATGTTCTTTCCAAAACACTAACATGGAATTACTAAGCGGCAGTCATTAGCACTCATCTTATTGTTACCTGCATCTATTGTCACTACACCTAACCTGTGTCCCACTGTGACACTGGGCAGGAACCCATAAATGGATGAAATAGTGAAATACATACATTCTTTCTTCTTTCCAGCAGCCTTGACAGAAGCTGCACGTTCTTCTGCTGCTTTCTTCTCCTCTTCAGTCTCCTCACCAAACAGATCGACGTCATCATCATCATCTTCATCAGCTGCTGGTGCCTGAGATTAAAGCTTCTATTTAGGACATTCAAGATAGCAAATAATTAAAGCTTCTTAAATGTGATGCCTTGATATGGAACTATAATGAACAAAACAAGCCAACATCAAATTGGTTACAAATGGTATTTCAACCATGCATGCATTCAGTTGAACATAAGTTTCAGCTAGAGTCATTAACACTTGTTACATAGCAGGTTGTAACCTTTTTTACGAATATATATATAAGCAGCAGGCTGTAACCTTTTGATCAGGAGTTGGAGCCACAGAACAAGCAGATGACTCTACTGTCACACCTTCACCCTCTGCGGTAACTCCACTGCAACATGGAACAGATTCTCATTAGCTTAATGAAATCATAAAAAGAAAGCAATTGAATGTGGTACACATTATGCTTGCTCAAGCACACACCTGGACCTTAGGAGAGCATTGATGTGATCATACCACCTTGTGACATTGACATAGTTTACTGGGGGAGCAGATGAAAGTGCAGTGTATACAGCCATGTCATCCTTTGAGGCCTGGTAGCTGAGGCGAAAATGTTTAATAGAGCATACACCCAATGTTACATGTACAACTGCTTACAGAGGAGCTAACATGTATCACATACCCAGTGATGTAGCTGCGAGTAAGGAGGTACTCATCAAGCTTCTGAAGGCCTGCCCCAGAGTTGACATTGGACAAAGTAATCGCCATCACACCTCAATAAAATATATCTGTTGATCAATAGGCATGCAAAAGAAAATATTTTGACAGTAAGTACTAAGAAAGACCTAAGAAATACTTAAGTAGCAAAATAGTAACAAATAAAGAATGTCACTGGAGAACCACAAAAAAAGTCTCAAGCAACCATCAAATCATTAGCAACTAAGTAGGAAGCTGTATTATTAATAGTGATATACTAAAAGTTAAGAGGACAAACACATATAAAGTTAAGAGGTTATTTAAATGGTTTTCGATACTTTAGGGGGTAGAATAACCGGTTCCATAGTTGAGGGTTTTAAGTATCGAAAGTTTAATAGTTGAGGGGGTTATGTAGATTTTTCCTTAACTAATAAAGGTAATCATAAACCATATAACCAAATTCTCATATAGCACATATGGACATGGTATTATAAGCAGAAGTAAAGAAGCACAATGATTTACACAGACTAACTTTTTAGATGAGGTGTTATTTTGCCTAAATAAATTATGACCAACAATGAAACCCCCAAAAAAACTACATACAAACAATGCATAAAAATCCCAACCGTCACGTTGCAACTAGGTAGAATAACAGCAGAAACTGAATTCAGAGGCGCAGATTGCTCACACGCGGATAGGGCGCTGAGCCCCCAAGCGAAAATCGAAGTGATGATTCAAGGCTATGTGACGCCCTTGTATAACATCGTAGATGTTATAGATAGAATCATAGAACGACAGCGATACAAGGTGTTTACACGAACAATTCACTAAAGGTGCGATTTTGACTAAAATAAAACAAAAAAAGGAAAAACACATATCTAAAAAAACTACGCAGCATCAGTCGCGAGTAGTACCAGATACCTTGGGACATCCAAGTTAGCGCGAGAAACAGATCATTACCAGAGACAGGTCGATCGACCTCACAGCAAATCTACGCGAGAAGCGCACAGAAACGAATCTAGCAGGTGAGACCGGAACGGCTCGCGTGGGAGGCAGCCGCGTCGAGAACAGAGATCTCCGAATCAAAGCAATGGCGTACCAGGAAGGAATTGATAGCGAGCGACGAGGTGGAGGACGCCGGCTGGAGAGTGGAGACCACGCTGGCCGGAGGCGGAGCAGAGAAGAAATAGCGTGCGACTACGGCGGCGGCTGCTGCTGCCTTGCTTCCCTTTTATTTTCTAGGGTTTTGTGATGCGCACGCCGCGTCGTGGGCCGCACGCTACATATGGGCTTTGGTCCACAACCACTTTTTTTTTTAAGAATACAAACGTGTTTTGTTTCGGTGTTTGCATTGTATTTGGTTTGAGTGCAGATGGATATATTTATTCATGTAATTAGAAATTGGATGGTTAGATTAATATAAATTATATATATATACACAAATAAAATATAATTATATAAAATATTTATTTTATATATTAAATTATGATAAATATAACGTTATAATCATATTACAAATTGGATAAATAGTTTATAAGAACAAATATTTAAAAATTTGTAAACAAAGAAAAATAATTCACCCAAAAAAAAGATGGCACGTCATCTCATTCAAACTTAAATGCACTCATCTATGATATTTTTAGATCTCTCTATTCAACATATTAAATAAATATTCTTTGAGGTGCTAGCATATCCACTATTATCCTTCCACCTACCAAGATCATGATGTACTCACTTGCTTTCAAATATTATTATATTTACATTCATATTACCGAGTTCTAAATATATGAAACCAAAGTTTCCTAACGCTACTCCTTAACATTTCTCGAGACACACATATGTTTTATCAAAATCTTTCATAGAATCCTATTGGAAAAATTGAAAGAAAGTATACATAGTGTATGTCTTGGTTGCATGGGTCATCTCGTTAATAACCTTATTATAAGAAACTCCAATAAAAACTACTTAAGGAAAAAATAGTACGAAGAGGGCTCACACTTGGACCACAAAGCCGATTAGAGGCCTACTCTCTATGGACTCTAATAGAAATCACAGAGAGACCTCACATGGAACATTTAAACCATTCGACTAGTCAAGAGGGTGCCTTAAGTAGGCCACACAAAACTATCGTGTGTAACAAGTGGAACACTCGATCAACCCTTGTTACCTTAGACTATTAGAGAGATGTTCAATCCATTTGGGGTCATTTACACCGTATCTAACTCCATTATTATACCAGCCCATGTTACCTTAGACTATTAGAGGGATGTTCAATCCATTTGATTAAGGAAATTTCAACAAGACATCTTGGAAGAACAAGGATAAGGTGACAAGACAAGATATTAGCATAGATAGGCTAGGTGCCGCTTGGTAACCAAGGACTAAAGTTTAGTTATTGTCACATCATATGTTCAGATGCTAATTAGAAGGATTAAACATATATTAATTATAAAATTTTTAGGCTAATTCGCGAAACGAATCTATTAAGCCTAATTAATCCATCATTAGTACATTTTTACTGTAGTACCATATTATCAAATCATGAACTAATTAAATATAATAGATTTATATCGTAAATTAGTCTAGGGTTTTACAATTAGTTTTATAATTAATTCATATTTAGTCCTTATAATTAACATTCTAATATCTGATGTGATGGATGCTAAACTTTAGCAGCTAGTTCCAAATGACACCTAAGTATGTAGCGTCGTAGCGAGTGGGTGCAGTATATCTGTCTTTTAGCAAACTAAGTAGTATAAGTATATAAAAAGTATCTCACTCACTGATAAAGGTACAGAAGACAAGGCAAAAAAGATAAAGCAAACCAAACATGGTGAAAAAAGTCAAGGGAAAACAATAAGAGGGCACAAGGCCATCTCAACATATCCTTGAACTTAATAGGCACACAAACTACTAATATGTGAGCAATATAATACGAATGTAATGCATATAGTTGATATACAACTTTGGTCTTGGTGTACAACTACAGGGCTTATAACTATTATCTTTTAGGAGGTCTGGATCTAGATAAATTCTTATGTTATGCAGACCTGATAAATTAAAATGTTGTTACAGTCATCAATCCCACTAACAAACATCATATTTTTTTGCTGACAAATCTACCAATATAGAATGCCTAACAATCAGCTAGGATCAAAACCAACAACTAGAGATTTTGACTACCGAGGGACTTCTACAAACACAAACCATCTTAAGTTTTTTAGCTGCCCATGGAGCAGGGTTGGAGTGGAGCCAACAATGGCTTGCGTAGGATTGAGAGCTGAGATTGCATATTAACTATTTTTGGATCTGTATCCTGAACAATGACAAGCTTTCAAGTTGCAGAACAAGAACTACATACAGTGTTCGTGCTACTATTACGCTTCTGAAATCAGAAGTGTAATAACAAGCAACCAAGACATTCCATTAACAATCCACAATGGTACTTACACGGTATTACAAACACAAATCAAGCTCGATCGGGGCACAACTTGTGTTGATTAAGACAAATGTCAGCAGCCCAGATACATTCCAAACAAAACCATATCGGACGATTATTTATTGCTCATCACATGATGACATGAATCACATCTCCATATTCAGGTACGTTTCAACCGGCACGAGGTAAGTAGGGGAAAACAACTCTATGCCTTTCTGCAAACGTCTCCCTCGCAGACATACCCAGCAGGGGCAGCTTCATCATTCTCCTCTCCCATGTCCTCGTCTTTCTTTTCCTCCCCCAATGCGCACTTCGGGTGCAGATCGAAGTCACATTCCTTGCACCTGTAGGACCACGAATTGCCCATCTCATCACATCCATCGCAGCCATACTGCCTGCTGCAGCGAGTCAGAACAAGTTCATGCTCCTCGTGCAGCTCATGTTTCAGCTTCTCAGGCCACCCCTTTGCCATCTCATCGATCCTCTTCTCCAGCTCCTTAAGTTTCTCATCAGTGAATGGAAATGCATCAGCTCCATGGAGCATCAGCGGTGTTTTCGCATCTTTGGTAACTGTCTTCCCATCAGGACCAAGGGCAACAAGCGAAGGGATTCCACGGATTTTGAAGGTCTTACTCAAGAATTGCTTCCTTTCATCTCCAAGAGGAAGAGCGAGCCATGGCATTTCAGAGAAGAATTCGTCATAGGAACTCTGCTCCTTGTCACTAGATATGAAGACGATCTCAAAATCATTGTTCTTCTCCTTGATCTTGTTGTATTCACTGACAAGTGTAGGCAGGAAGGCTCGACATGGTCCACACCATTTAGCTGAGAAGTAAAGGAGGACAGTCTTTCCAACAAGTTCTGATACAGGTACCTTCACATTAAAAAGTAGATGTCAATCTTTGTGTTACTAATCAAAAATTTAGATAGGTAAAGAATACATCAAATTGGAGGCAAAACCTCTGAAAAATCTATTAAGAAGGCAGCAAAAACTTTTTTAGAATAGGTAACATCTTTCATATGGTCATTCTCATTGATTAAAAATGTAATATATAAATTCTCTCATGTATAGTTGCCCTAACAAATGGTGCTCTATCAAAACCTTATGTTGGGAACATGATTCAGACATGGTTTTCCTTTGTTACTGTCCGGGGCATTAGCCGCACTGCCCGCACAATACATGCATTCAGTAATATTAATGTAGAGGCTGGATTGAATTCCATTATCGTAAATTCAGTAGTATTTATTAGAAAATGACTAGAACACAGCACAAAAAAGAAAGGAAATGACTATGGAGAATGGTTATCATGATATGGAAAGTTTGAGCCTGCTTTACTACTCTTAACATAATTAAGATCCCAAGGCCAAAAGTGAGAGAGAAGAGTGCTTTTTATCATTAAAATTGAGCAATTTAGGGCAGTATTTACCTTTGCTCCATCTTTCCCAAGGACAAAGTTCAAATCACCAGTGACCAGAAGGGACTCCAAAGTCTGTAATTCTAATTTAGCCTTTGCCTTCACACCAAGAATTTCCAGCTTCTCCGCACTGAATGGAAACCCTTCCCATGCATCTGGACCATGCTCATCAATTATGTCAGCAACATTATTGTTCAGTGTCTTCCCATCAGGACCAATCAGAACTAGCGTAGGAATGTCTCTAAGCTCAAAGTAACGAACCAGCTTCTCACATATCTTGTCCCCATGTGGAATGGCAAGCCAAGGCATGCCTTCAAAACTCTCATTGAACGATGCCTCGTCATTGTCCAAGGATACAGCTACCACTTCAAACTTCTCCCCGATTTCTTTGAGTTTATCATACATTTTAGCAAGCACTGTGGTAAATTCAACAACTGGACCATAGCCATTCACCACAAAGCACAAACCAACATACTTGCCTTCAAGGTCAGAGATGGGTACCTGGGTACAATGGACAACAAGAAAATGGCTAAGAATGTCTAATCATGAAAAAGACAATAAAGAACTGCCATCGATCAGTTACCTTATCTCCCTTGTTTGAAATCAAGTAGTCACGGGTGGGTGTACCAAGCACACTATGAATAGTTTGATTATCTTTAGCTGCCTTCTCCTGTTCCTTCAATTCATTGATCCTCTCTGGTGTAAAAGGGTAAGCTTCTGTACCATACTCGCTCACAAGTTGAACTCCATCTTCAGTATAAACTTCACCAGATTTTGCATTAAGGATTACAAGGTGTGGAATACCTCTGACCTTAAACCGTTTATCAAGGCCACTACGACCTTCAGCGTCCGAGAAAGGGACTGCCAACCATGGCATCTTTGCGAAGTATGCATTGAATGCGTCTGCATCATGATCAGCTGAAACAAATACGACCTCAAAGCTCTTTCCCTCTGAGACCAGCTCTTTGTATGCCTCAATAAGCTTAGGCGTGAACCGCCTGCATGGTGGGCACCATGAGGCCGAGAAGTAGAGGGCCACAGTACTGGCCTCGATGCTGCTGATCTTGACCTGCAGGACAACAAGGCCTTGAGCTCGCACATTTGTCCTAATTATATTCATTCATAGCATGCGATTGTTTTTTTCTATATCTTTGTGTACAATGAGTCCGCAGAAACTAATGCATAATTTCAGATTGTTTATGCTATCACAGGCCTGAATTGAACTAGACATAAGCAACTTTGTTTTCCCTTTCACTAAGTTTTTCTGCAGAATTGTCTTTTGCAACTTTCAATCACTTTGTGATGAGAATTTTTTCAAACAATAATTTTGATAAGGAGAATTTTATAGTGTCCCCAAATTTTGTGGACCGTACGATCCAACGACTCAAATTTAATATCGATAACCTATTACCTTTTAGAGATAATAGATCATATAACCTCCTTTAATATATTAATTTCTTTCTTTGCATGCTACATATTAATTATTGCATGCATTACTAAAAAAACAAATTTCCTAAGTGAGCGCATGCATATTGCTATCCACGTTCAAGCTGGATAGTCAATTTTATTTTTTAATTATTTATTTTAAATACACTTAATCAATTAGTTTGAACTATAAGGTTATGAGATACCGGAAATAGACCCTTTTGATAAACATGTTAATTGTAATCATGTCGAGAACCGATCAACAATTACTAGATAGAAACGATCCCCAAGCATGGAAACACCCGCACCTCGCCCCCAATCCAAACAGCGACACACGAGCTATAGAAACAACAGGCGAGGCAAAGACGCGGCGCGGTCGGCCGGGGCAGCACAATCGAGCCAGGAAAAGGCACAATCGCAGCAAATCCGTACGAGCAAAGAGGCGGGCGAGAGAGGGGTTTACCGGGTCGCCGGAGTTGCGGACGAGGAAGTCCCTCTCGCCAGCGGCGAGGATGGTGGCGAGACCGGCGGGCGCCTCCGCCATCCGGCTGGGTCTGCTGGAGCGTGGAGCGGAGTACTAGTACTAGAGGATGGGGTGGAGTGGAGGTACTAGGGAGCGGAGAGTGGAGGTGGAGGGCGGCTGGGTTTATATAGCCGCGGCGGACCCTCTGTCTCGGTCGGTCGCCGGTGGCAGCGGTTCCTCTTGGAGCTGCCCTCTGCGAGGCCGACTGCAGAGTATCTCAAATCGTCGCCGGCTTCCTTCGCTGGGAAGAAAGTGAGAGCAGCACCAAGCCACACGGTTTCTTCGCAGTAACGCATGGATTGTTTATTTGTAAAGCATGGTTGTTTATCTGATAAAGATACACATAACAAATAAAAAAATGTTTATATGTTTATTTGGGAAGGTTCCTCTGCCTAGTATCTCTATTGTGGGCTATATATAGATCGAAGGATCTAAATTTTCTAATGTTAAGGAGGAATTTTATTATTTTTTGAGGATCAGGAGGTATCAAATTGAATCATTGATCAAACTCATATGACGGTTGAGATTAAAACGGTACATCTACTATTAGTACAATGTGGAAGGGTATTTTAGAAAATTTTGCTTAGCACATTAGGGCAAGAACACAGAGCTAGAGCTGTCTTGGGGAGGCCGGCGGGGGCACGGGGCTGCGGCGCATCCAATGGGGCGGCCCGGTCGGCGACACATCTGGCGGGGCAACGCCGAGCAGCACAAGGAGGCGGCGCGACCCGACCGACGACGTATTTGGCGGGGCAACACCGAGTAGCGTAGAGAGGCGGCGCGGTCCTGAGGAGTGACGATGACCTGTTCTAGGGGAGCGGCAAGGGCACGAGAGGTGGCTTGAAGTGGTGGCGCGACGACATGGACCGGCGGTGCGGCGAGACCGAGCCGTAGACCCCTGATGGTGGGATCTCAATGGCGGCACGACTGGACAGAAATGTAGTGAGGCGGTGCGGTCCAGCGGTGGTGATGGGAGCTATGCGGCCCGGCGGCGGCGGCGGGTTGTCAGCGCCGGTGGTCAGTCGACAGGGTATTTTTTTTCTATTTTTTATTTTTCTATTTTTTAATTCTATATTTTTCAAATCAATGGTTAGATTTGACCGATGGTAAAAGGCTCTCGATGTCAAAAGGTTCTTACCTCGTATTTCGCACATGTGTCTCATATTAATTATTCGTTGATACGGCACATCCTCGCCGCTCATCGTGTGAAGTGTGAACCGCGATGGATGGTGCGCCGCTCCGATTTCATTAGATTAGGACCATGGGAAAAGATGCCGTTATCTTATTCCAACACGCCAAAATGCCTTTCCACGCCTCATTGTTATGTAATTATATTAAAATAATTAAAATAGTTAATTGAAAACAGTTAAATCAGCATTAGACATGACATGTTTTTTTCTCTACCATGATTCTAATTATACGTGAGATTTATGTTCCATCCGTATCTAGATATATACAAATATTTCCTTCTATGTAATGTGGCTGGGTCAGTCAAGGCCCAAGAGGCCTGTGTCAAAATAGTTGGTGCAACGTGGCATACCGTAGCACCAGCAAGTTAAACTGATGTTTCCCAAGAAAAATTCCATATATACTCCCTGTCGCTGTCAGTCCCTCAGATATTAGTATTATATGTTTAATCTACTGTTTACCATATCTTGAAATCGCGGAACTGATTTACGTCGTTTTACATAAGAATTAAGAAAAATCATCTTAAATAACTTTATGATCTCAAATTTATTATGCTTTGGACAACATGTGTTGTTTGTTTGTGAGATAAATAATATTTATTAGACAAATACAAACGTATAAGAAAAGATGAAAAATATCTAAATGTTCTAAGACAACTTGTATTTCGTAGTCTAATACTTATATAAGAAATCGGATTGATTGGTAATTGTTTTATAGGCAATATAAAACCAATAAATCACAAAGTTCTTCAAAGCATTTTTTTTTGGCCCATGGTGTGAAACTGTTGACCGTTTCGCTGATTTTCTGATAATCCTGCAGAGACTAGTGACGTGCCAAGATTTGCATTCAAGTCGGTTAGACTTGACTTGGCGAGGTCATTTAGAATTTTAGATGACTAGATTTGCATATAAGTTACGCATCTGGTCCATATATATTATATAAAATCCAAGTAGCTTAATTATCTTATCACTTATTTATTTTACTACAAAGATATGAGTTTACCGCTTATTGATTATTCTGCTTAAACCGACTTTTTATCATCTCATTTATTCTGTTCTAAAAGAGTGAGTAAAAAAGATAAGAAACCGACTAACAATTCTAAAACAGCTTATATTTGAGAAAAAACGTGAATTTCTGCATAACAATGAAGAAATCCAATTTATATAAAAATTAATTAAAAAGGAGAAAAAAAGAGATTTCTACTGCGACTTATATAAAGAATGAATCCGAGGGGTAGTTGAAAAGGCTCTCGTGCGGATAATTACAAGAACTACGTGATGCGATAGATTACATAATCACGTACTCGATGCTTTTGCTGGCGTCATGAGCTAATGGCATTAGCAAAGTCCATGTGAAGCAAGGAGGGGCCTTTCGTTTGTCATAAGTTCATTAATCATGATAGATGAAAGGAGTCCACACCTAACCAAAGCTACGCGCTGTGAATTAACAAACAAGGGCACATCAACCACGCGTGGAATACATAATTGGTTCACAACTAATCCTTAAAAGAAAATAACTCGAACTGCTAGTAAATACTAAATAGTAGCAATCTCATCTCTTGCGCATGTGGATGCTGACAATGTTCATCTGATAAACCATGTATTATGTGCATCGTAATGAAACCCTGACGTGATGTAGAGTCAACACCTGTTCTTTTTCTTTATTTGATTCCGAACGCGCTAACCGCTGAATGAAAAGCGACAGTGGAGACATAGAGAATGAGAGTATCCAAGACAGGTTCATGCACTTCATTTCTTGAAAACTCTGTTCAGGACGCCCTGTAGGGAGCTGCCCATGCCTGCGCCGACGGCTTCGGCTAGATACGCGGCCTGCACACAGGATTGTTTCAGATCAGCAGGTTAAGACCAAGAAGGAGATGATGAGAACTCAAACAGCAAATGGAGGGCCACTTGAGCATGATGCGCTACCTCCTGAAATGTTTTCTGAAGATCAAGAACATCCTTGATACGGCGACTTACAAATGACCATGTATCGCGGAACTCTGACAAGTGTCAACAGAAAAGAGGAAACGGTTAATACAAGTGCATACTTGACTACCGTTTGATTTTGAAGAAACTTTGAACATATTTTTTGTGATGTCCAATGGCAGGAAATGGAACCCATTCACTTAACAGGTATAATGCTGTCAGCATACTTATCTCCCAATGCATGAAACAGACCAAGCGTTATATATATTTCCTAGACATCCTGCTTTCAGCCTTTAGATACTGGAGGGCCAAAAGGCCGATGTTTGCACCGAAAGGGATGAAGTGTCTTACGAAATCCCATATATTTATACAAGGGTCATTAGAGGTCCCAGATATTTCTGTTCTGTTACGTACACACTATTGTTTTTAGTTCTGAACTTCCAAAACAACTCTGTTTTAAGAGAACGGACGGAAATTAATCAAACAATTCAGATATAAAAGGTTATAGCTAAAATGTAAGCACCAAGCTCAGATCACTATGATTTGTTTACACAGAAAACTAATAGGGTAAATCATCTGCATTTAGCCCATTTGCACATTAAACTTTAGAGATTCTGGTGATGAAACATCCTCCAATTAATGCTTGCTGTTAAAGTGTTTCCAAAGGTTGCATTATTGAAGTTCGCTTATAACATCAGGTAGATGAATTGGGAATTATTACTGTATCAAGCTTAGGAGAACAAACCTGGAGAATTATCTGTTAACATATACACCTCTGAGGTTGAGTAGATACCACCAAGCACAGTACGCTTCACATACCAATCAATGTCTGATCCAGCATCTCCAGCAGCATGCCAAATCTCATCAACAAGGACAGCTCTCTGCTTTAAACTTGTTGAAATATTTGCTGGTTGGGACTGTCAAACAGAGTATAAAGTTGTGTGTCAAACAGAGTATAAAGTTGTGACTTACAAGCATCAGCTGAACTATTTAATGCAAAGGAAAAATAAAAGATGATGGTAATGGAGTACTTGGATACTGAGAGCTTGAGGCCACTTTGATATGTAAGGTCCCTGCATTTCCAGTCTCATTTGGACAAGTTTGGATAGTCTCTCACTAAGTATCAAGTTCTTCAACAGATCTCCCTCTCCAGCATCAATGCGATCCATGAGTTGTTGAAGGCAGTCATCCATGAAAAACTGCACACAAATAAATGGACCCATCAGTATAGGCACATTGGCATTTTACACAAATGACTAGACAGAAACATAAATTTTAGAAAAAGAAGAATAGCAGCATAGAAACTACAAAGAGAGCACAGAAGTCTGCCGAAATCCAAACAAACAGAAAAAAGAATGAAGCAAGTTAGTATTGAGCATTCATTTGGGAAAAATTCTTCCAGTTCCATACAGACCAAGCAAACACAAACCTGGGTAATTAAGTTGTAACTCATGGTATCAAGTATAAATCCAACAACCAGTTTGTTTGAACTATAGATGCCATTTTTAAATGTAGTCATTTCAGGTACAACAAAAACATTATGAGATTGTCAAAACTAATATCACCTTCAATTGTATTTATTCAAATAGATTGTCATTTCGCTAGATGAAGGTTTGAAGGATGCTGAACAAGAAATAGCCAGCTAGCTACAATCCTTGCATTGTAATTTCGCTTGATGCAGAATGCTGCACAAGAAACAGCCAACTAGCTACAATCCTTGCAAATTTTCCTAACAATAGATTTGCACCATTCAAGCACATTGGAAAGACAAAAATGATTACAAGCACAGTGCATTTAGGAACACCACACGCATGAGCTGCATATAGTATTATAGTTTTAACACATACACTGATTGTCATACTTAACAAGTCCTCCTATAGGATTGGCATTCACCATATGCCCCAGCTGCATTATGAGACACAATATGCAGATGTTTTGGGTGAAACAAGGCCAATTCGTGGCAAAACTGTGAATCATAACACAGCATAATAGCATTATAGCTAAATAGATCCATGGTTTGTGCAAATGGCAAAAAGGTTTATGATGGATTTCCATCAAAGTTTCCCAAATTTCACCAACTAGGATGGACATGTATATATATCAGTTCAATAAAATTGCCAGTCAAAAGATGGAACTGTTCATAACTTCACATAAATTGAGACGTTAATACAATAAGTCAATATATAATTTCTTGTGCTACCAAATCAATACCAAAAGCCCAAAGCAACTAAATGCTTCCACTAGAAGTTGAAAATTGCTACTGGGGGAAATTGTAGTTTGTCTTTTGTAGAACACAGACTATGGTAACTACTTTTTGAAAAATAAACACACATAATTTGAGTGCATTGATTCCCTACTACCCAATTTTAAGTACAAAACGGATATGTAAGCTATAAATTCATCTATGTAATATTGTAATCCCAGTACATTATACTTACAAGCAGAAACAACGCCACAACATTCACATTTGTGAAGTAGGCCTGGCTATCAAGCAAGTCTAACTTTCATTATCACCTAATTTACAGTTTAGAAGAAATTTCATATTCAAGCTAATGAACTGAGCTTGGCAATAAATATGTTTATTCAAAATCCACTTATTTCAGTCATGAATCAATTTTGAAACTAATTTAACCAATTCTGAACTGAACCCATGAGTCCTGCCAACCCTATTCTGAAATGTGAAATAACCAATCTATATTCTCCACCTATCGCAATTATAAAACTCTGCTAGATTATATCTACAAATTCTTCATTGTTTTTACTTTTTTCTGTGTAAAACAAAAAACTTTAACCACGAGGCTTACCCAAAACTACAAATGTTAATATAGGCTCACAGAATAGAAATAATGAATCGTATCACAATCTTGAGCCTCTCACATTCGTGAGCATCCATCAGATAAGAGCGCAACAGTTATCATACCAATGAGTGACAGCATTTGTTCTGTTAGCTACTTCGGTCCGATCCCACCAATGCGTATCCAACAATCCATACCTTAAGTAAACTACGCCCCCATCCTTACCTCCCCCGTCCAATGTACTATCATCTGAGTCCCAACATATTCTTTTCTTGGGACGAACATTACGATCACTCATCTAAAAAACAACCAGACAACGCAAGATATAGTCTGACCCGAAGCAAAGTTACTAGTTACCTCAACGAGGGCAGCCTCCTTCCTCGGGAAAGCACCAACGATGGCCGGTGACACGCCGACGTCCCTCGCCCCGGCGATCATGGCTGACTCGCTCCACCCCATCCTTGGCTATCACACACAACCAAACACCAGATATTCAGAAGATTACTAGGAAATTTGACAGACGTAAAAGGAAGCAGATCTCGAGCGAGTCCAAAACGAGACCACGTGGAGCAGCGACGCGCGGAGCACTTTCTCCTGCTCCTCCTCGTAGTCCTCGCCGCCGGGGCGGCGAGCCCCCGCCGAGCCCCCCTGAGCCGACTGATGGCGTCCGCCGGCGCCGGAGGAAGAGGCGCCCTCCGACTTGGGCGCCTCGACGGTGGGCTCCAGAGGCGGCGGCGGGAGTGTCGGCGGCGTCGAAGCGTCTGCGGAGAAGCGACGGAGAGCCGCAGGTGCAGGTGCCGTGGACGAGATGCAGGGGACGAGGCGGCGGGACGCGGCGGCGCGGGAGAGGAGGCGGCGCGCGGCGAGTGAGAAGGTGGCCATCGGAGCGGCGCGGGTGCGTGAGACTTGCTCCGACGAAATGGCGAGGGGGGGAGGCGGCGGAATCAACAGAGGTGATCACGAGATCGGATCGTCCGCCGCAGGTTGGCCTCCGAGCGGACGGCAGCGATGATTCGGCCGCCGTGCCGCCCCTCGCGTGCCACGTATAGCTTTCCTCCCCCAAACACGTGTTTTGGTCGGTGCAAACCACAGCACAGGCTGCACCGCTCCATGGAAGACGATGACACGACATTAGAATATTATTTGGCGTAAATAATAACTGTGATGTGCTTAAAAAATTTCCGGAACACATTATTCTACGAGAAGAACATCGGCAAAGGCAAAACAAATCTTTATTAGGCACGGGCATTCTTAGAGGCTTGGTAATTAAACTACCAATAGTATTGCTAGGCTACAGCCAAATTACAACACAAAGTCCCAGTACAATCTAGACTAACTTCTGATTAATTTTATTCGATAAGCGCCCATTCACCCAATATTACATCGAGAGAGAAAAAACTCTTTTGAAGAAACAGCATAATTTCGTACAAAACAACAATCACCGTAAGGAAATGAGACTCTCAACTATTTTACAACATCAAAGGAATATCCGGTTGAAGTTCTGGGAAGCAAAACTAGCAATAGCCGAAATTGAAGTTAACCTCACTAAACGATGCCATTCAATTATCTGGAAGCTTATGACTTGAGGATTTCTGGCTCGGACCAAATCGCACAACAACCGAGCATGCATCACCCACCAGACCGTCGATGGTGTCCTCCCATTTCTCATATGCTTTGAAGCCTATGAAGATCAGAGGAATACCTATTTTGCCCATGGGATAATTCAGAATTCTACATCAACGGTCATGTGCTCATGCTAATTGCCGTGGATTTAAAAAGGGAAGTATAGTGTTTTGATTTACCTATTTTGAATGCAGACTGTGAAGACATGGAACTAAGGATGCTCACAACCAGCAGAGAGAATGCCACCTGGCAACAACATGAAATTAGATGCTGAATACAAAAAAGTACAGGCTGAATCATTAAACATGTAGAACTGTAATGCCATGCCTTGAAAAACAGTGGCCAATCATTTCCTCTGCATAGAGATTTTAGCACACCAACTAGAGAGTTCCATGTTGAACTGACTGAATGAGCAATATGATGCGCCTCCACCTGTGACAAATGAAAATTTGTAGGCTCGAGCTTCTCAATCTTGTGCCCAAACCTGCAAAAGTATATTCAACAATCACGATCCAGTAACTGAAGATGGATAAAGGGCCTAAATGGTGTTTAACCATCAAATAGCAGGTATCTGACAGAGGACCATACACATTTGTAGGCAGCATCCCATGAATGAATAAGAACAGTGCGGTCAGGGAGAAAAGCTTTGACATTGCTGTAATGAAGGTGTAACCACATGTAAATAAGTGGTAGTAGATAACCGCCAATAGTAGCAGCACAGTCATTGTTTGCTTCTTGTCTTCCCAGAGAACTGTTTTTGCAACTACAGACAAGATCAGAAGACATTCATTAGCACATCAAGAAGGGTGTGCACGTGTGAGAGAGAAAGAGAGAGAGAGAGAGAGAGAGAGAGAGAGAGATCCATACGATTTCCATTCCCCAGGAAAACGGAAGCCTTTGATATGCTCCTTTGATTTTGAGCTTGTAGATGGGGATACGACTCTATTGTTCTCTTCAGTCCATCCTGAATTTTAGAATAGGTGATCAATTGCTTGTGTCAAAACCTTCAGATAAGAAAGCAGGCATGAACAAAAGTAGTTCTTGTCAACATTATAGACAAAACCACGACACATGCAAATGTATCAAGAGCTATCACTAATCTCATTAGCTATCACTAATCTCATTACAGATCACAGATAAACACCTTGAGTGACACAATGGGTTCATAACCAAGCTCATCCTTTGCTCTTGAGCAGCTGAAGGTTCTGTTGCAAGAGAGGAGCCGGATCCTTGAAGGGGTAAGCTGAGGAACTCCCATTCCATAGCGAGAGAATGTCTTATAAGTCCATTCCACCACATGAGCCACCGGCATCATAACAGAAACTGGTATTTTTATTGAAGGCCTGCCAGAAAGTTTCTAATGCATTAGTACAATGGTGACTCATGAACATATATATTTATAAAGATGTGTCCCTTACTGTCCATCCTCAAACTCATTCTACAAGGACATAAATATCATGGAAGAATACAACAAATCTAGTCCAGCAGATACTGCTGAGGTCTGTAACACCTGGTTTAACATCAGTAACAAATGTAGTCAGGAGATCCAGCTAAACTAAATTATCAAGTTCACTGCCAGCAATGATTCCGCTTTCCATCTCTTAACAGTGTAAAATTTTGATACGAAGGAACCATGCTCTACAGGAAGCTACTAAGGAAACCAACAGAAATTATCTCAAATTATCCAAAGCAGGTCATCAAGTTCTCTGTTGAGCTTTTTAAAATAAACAAATGGAATGTATTTTGTCAAAGATATCAGCTTGCTGCAACTTTAGCAGGATGTTTCATAAAACTACAAAAGTATAGCATGATTTTATCAGAACACTGCAACTCCATTAGCAATGCGACCATTCAATAAGACTGGACCACCAGTCATACACATGAGGCCAATTTGGACTGCCATACACTGATACACCCTGTAATGGTGTGAGCACTGCATGTGTGTGTGTTAGTGTGTATGATAGGCCAGCACAACTTGCCAAACAGTCCAAGTGTTAACAAAATTGCAGTTTTATGAAATACCCTGATTGTTTTGGCAAAATAGCTATAGTTTTCTGAAATTCACTCAATAAAGAATAGGTAAAACTACAAGAGCAATTCACTGAATTCCCATAATGCACTATTTATCAATGGAACATGATTTGAAATTTGAGGTAGAAGTGAAAGCTATCTAGCATAGGTTTTGCAGGTGACACCTGAAAATTACTCCAAGTGAAGTCAATAAAAGCAACCATATTAATTATCATCCAGTCTACTGAAACAATAAAAACTATCTCACATGTTCCACAAAGAATAAATCTAATCAAGTAGAAGACCATTTGAATTTTAGAAAATAAATACCTTTCATATCCAAGTCCTCCTAGAATCAATGACATGAACTCCCAGAATTTTATAGGCTCCATATTTGTTATGAAATAGGTCTAGAAACGAATAAAAGAGTAATGTCATGGAATCTTAACTGTAAAAAGTGAAATGTAAAGCAGGAAGCATACTTTTCCAGCAGCTCTTTTTGCACCATCTTCAGACGATAGAGTTTTCTCTGCACAAACATGACCATATGCCACATTCTCCACATAGGTGAAATCATAATGGTTGCTCCCATCACCAATAATGTACTAGCAATGAAAATATAGGCAGTGTTTTGTCAGGTAATTTCCAGGAAATAAAATACATGTGGAAAATGTTCTTTTTGGAATAACTGAATAAGCATAAAGAAAGTAATTGAAGTGTTTATTTTGTTTGATATTGTTTGTTTACTTACAAATAGCATTCTTATCATATAAAAATTGTACATATCAACAGGGGACCATGGACAATGAGATAAAACTCATGAATGGACGATCTTAGTATACCAAAGACCAAAGTGTACCCAAATGTAGCCAATTATACAATTATACCTTAGACTTTCCTGCCCTTGCAGCAGCAGCCAGAGAAGGAACAAGTAGCTTATCGCCAGGGCCAAAAATGCTACTTGGGCGTATGCAACAAGTAAGAAGCCCATCCCTACCATTAGCCCTCATCACCAATTTTTCTGCATCTGCCTTTGTTTCTGAATATGAATCATTAAACTGGATCAAGAAAAGATCTTGTTAGGAAATATGGAAATAAAGATGAACCAATGACAAATCAAAAGAATGTAATCCATAGAAAATAAAGACCTTGTCTGGGTAAGGTGTTGATTCATCTGCATTAAAGATTCCATGAATTCCATCAAACACAACACTTGGTGAACTAGTGTAGATAAGTCTCTTCACCTTGCAACGGATACAAGCATCAATGACATTCTTTGTCCCTGTGAAATGAAATATACAAGTGATTTAGTCATCAATTAACAAACTCTAATTGGTATTATATAGCATTCAAAATAACAAAAAGCTAGTCCAAAATTAATCTTACAATTTTATCGGATTGAGAATTCACCACTCCATGTCTCACTGACATGTGGATCCTGTACTCACATGTCAGCATCACACGAGTGGAAAACCCTCAATTGCCAGCTGCTGGCAGCGGCAAATCCTTAAATCTCCACATTATTGATATTTATTGAAAATAAGAAAAACTGACATTGATTCGATGCATCTCATAAACAACGATCAGAACGAAAATTAATTAAGAACCAAAGGTATGTAGCATAAGTTAGAGGTACCAACCCTCAACATTAACTGAATAATGAAGGTGGAAGTTGTTGATAGATGAATCTGGTGCGGCCATGTGGAAAACAACTTCAGCCCCCTCAAAAGCTGCATATAAAGAAAAAGAATATATACATTGGGCATCAAACAATTAAATTGAGAAATGCAGTTACACTATTTTAACTTTGGCAATACTGCGGTAGTGCCCTTTATCAATATATGCCATATGAAAACAATAAGTGTCACCATGTAAGGAGAATACATTCACGATATAAATTATATTATGCTCTAAATGATATAAATAGTATATAAGAATATTTTTCTTTTAGTGACCACTGACCAGAGGTAGTAACTTAAAGACAAGTATCAGAATGACAGCAGCCTGTTTGAAGACTGAAGAAAATTTGCAAGCTACATACCTTACAACTGCAAGTAACAGAAGATTTGTGAAAGTAAATCAATGGAAAAGAGACAGGGATCCCTTTTGCCTGGGAGCTCTTTCTAGCCATTTCACATCAATAAATGAATAAATGTCGTCTGGCCATGCTCCTCTAGGACCATTACTATTCTAGTTACATAATAAAACATTAAGTTCACAGCAGAAATGCCAACACTTCTTGAATCCATACCAGTAGAAGAATTTCACTGGACCAACTATTTAGTCCTAAGGGATCAATGTGAGTGACATGGCAGCAATACAATGTCGAGCTAATAGAGTGCATGGCAACAATGAGAGCAACACCACTTATATCGATTAAAGTATCAAACTAGGATCAGTCCAAGCATACCAACACATCGAACTAAACGGATGTTCGAATAAGTGAAGAGCTCGATCTCGATGGCGATCTAAGTCACGCGGCCCATGTCTAGCCAATCCGTTTGCTCACACGCCTCACTCTGCAACACTGCATTCCGCATTTTTGCACCCCCGTACGAATCAAACAAAGCAACGCACAAACCCTACCCCGCGTCGCGATCTGGGAAGCAAAATGGAAGATCACACACCTCTGGCGACCTGGGCCTTGTCGCGGAGGTCCGCGGAGGCGTAGGCGGCTCGGCCCTCGCGAAGGGCGGCGCCGAGGATCCCCTCCTCCTCGTCGCGGTCGAGCACGATGCTGGGGGGCAGGTCGGCCACGCGAACCTGCCACTCGCCGGAGCGTAGCAGCATCGCCACCAGGTGCCTCGCCGCGAAGCCGCGGCCGCCCGTCACCACGCACCATCGACCCCCTCCTCCCGCTGCCGCCGCCTCCATCTCTCCTCTCGCCGTCGTCGTCGGATTCGAGGCGCACCGCACACGACGGATGGACACGCGATCTCGATGTGGCGTTTGCGCCGTCCGGTGGGCCGTTTCGTCAGTAGAGGGGATCAGAGCATAATCGGTGCGACGGTGTGTGTGATGTGTCAACTATTTTAATTTTTTTATATTTATTTTTCCCATTATTAAAAAAACATTTTTCTTATCAAAAATGTTAAAAAATAGATTTAATCTTCTCTTTAAAATCATGGTCATCTGGTGAAACAGACTAGGATTCTAGCCTATCAAACTAGGCCTTTTTCTTCAAAACCACTCTTAATGAGTGGTTTATGTGAGATGACATTGTCCAGTTCAGTGTCAACTAAACCATCTTTTTTGATTGTCTTAAAACTTTTGAAATTATTTTAGTACGATTTTGAAGGAGTTGAGTTGTGGTTTAAACACATATTTTTAGAAAAGCTAATTTGCAAATGATATCAATTATTTTCAAGACTAGATGAATGGTTTTGGTAAAATAAAATTCCCAAGAGCGGTAAGAAGAGCAGAATTCACCCTGTATATATACAAACACTTTTTATAACTACACTAAAAGTAGAGAGTTTTAAAATTGAGTCCTTGTTCTAACGACCAATCACAACGAGAGATTTGACTATCCGTGATAATGAGTCATCGTCATAGAAGCATGATAGTGACCATTTTCATGCGTCATGAAATCCACCATATAGAACGATCATCATAAAATATAATTAGTGACATTATGTAGAAAAAACATCATAAAATTTATGACGATCACAATATCATCACAAATTGTGTACATCATGTGACAATATTTTTTTTCATCATAGAATGATGGTCGGAACATCACAGTATTTCTCTTATGATAATATAATGCATGATGCATCATGTACTTATCTATAGCGTCATAAAAGATGATGCATACATTCATTGATTATAAATAAAAATCATCAGAATCAATACCAATATACATTAAACAATTGTAAGGACTTCAATCACAGTTTATACCGTACTGGTCCCAGTACACTTATAAACTTCAATATCATAGTAATAAAATATTTCCAACTCATATGACATATATAACGTGAGTTTGGAAGAAATGAGACAAGGAAGCTACCAAAAGCTGGTTGGTATGAGCTTTCAATTTTGCACTAAATTGGAAGCTGCTTTTGAAGAAAGCTACTTGGCTGCTAGAACTCTTTGGTTGGCTTTTAACTTTTAGGAAGCAAAACTGCTTCTAAAAGCTCAACCAAAGAGACCTATAATGCACAGGGTCACAATCTAGCGATAATTGAATTACATTACACAAGGCCAAATCAACAATTACAAGAACAAATTGGATTGCTTTAGCAATATGCCCAAACCAATACTCATTGCCACATTGGCAAATAGAGGCAGCCGAGCAACTCTAGAATGAACCCACTTCAAACTCCGGTACCCGATGAACATTGAACAATTAACACCCTCCTGCACAAGCTAACTCACCTAAGGTTAAAAACAACAATATAGCAAGGTTCAATATGCGGATATACTAGCAAGCATAATATAACAAATCTAGTAATACTTGCAACGCCATGTTAAGGAGATGTTTCTACACTAAGTTTATTTCCAGCACAAATAAAATTTTGGTTCGCAATATATGAAGTAACAATTTACAACGGAACTTTGTAAAATGCCACCTATTCTCTGTATCTAGTTCCCTCGCTCGTGTAATTTAAACATAGGAACTGGTGGGCACTTGGGAACTTCCTTGCTACTAGCCACTCTTGTAGACTCATCATTTACATAGGAATAAGGCAGTTAGTGATCTTTGCAGGCACCCTACATTTCACGGCACAAGCAGTTCAAAAGAGAATGAGATGTTAGGCTTCCCTCAACCACAGGTCGGGCAGGTGACTAAGTCCCTACATACAGACAGCCATTGCACAGGAAAGAGAAGGACTATTCAAGCTGAACAGGGAGAGTGACCAGTTGGTTATAGCCATACACAGGAGCACTTTGGTCGCGATCGTGGCATCTCCTATAAGCTTAGCTAGAAAGAAAGCTTCCCTAAGGACATTTTTGTAACTGCATGTGGTAATTATTTTTCACATATGGGTGGTTTATGTGGATCACTTATGGGAATCCATTATATAGGCGGCACAATAGCCGTTTGTGTAAATGCAATATTTTTATGGGCCCATTGGGTATCTGTCTATAAAGATGCTAAAATCCATAAAAATGATTTCATAGTAGTGTGTACTCCAAAGAGGGTGTATATAGTGCCATTGTCCACAAATGAAGACATTTTTTTGACATTTTTGTTGACGGGAGTGAGGAGCATGTACCTTTGCCTCCAATATAAATCTATATATGTTCATCAATTGCACTGTGGATAGTTATCTTTACACCATCCTACATTAAAAGTTCGACAACTTTGTGAGCATTTAAAATGAAAAGAATTAAGAGTTACACAAAGAAACAACCATGTATCAAAAGAGTCAACAACCTTGAGTGATACAATAGGCTTGTAACCAAGTTGTTCAACAGCTTTCTTGCAATTAAATGTTCTATTCAGGGTTGCATACTTTATTCTAGCAGATGTCAACAATTTTGGTTGACGCATTCCACACCAAACAAAGACTTTGTTGTAGCTCCAATCTGTCAGATATGTTATTGGTCTTATAACAAATAAAGGGATCTTTATGTTGAATTTTCTGCAACAAAAAAATATCATCAGATCAGCTTCAAAATTCGATGACAACATAGTTAACAAGTATCATGCCAAGTCAACAATATGTAAATATAAACAAGAATATGAAGTTGTTGCTATGAGAAAAACAAAAGTGAAGCATGTACCACAACGAACAATTAGAACATACTACGGCATTACATATATAAGAGTAGTAATTGTCTCAATGAGCAATCAATGATATCATTAACAATATATATAAATATATATTTGAACATATAAGTATACCACCAGAAACAACTCACATTGTGACATATATACAAACACCAATCTGTACTTCAGATGCAAACTACATATATACAAATACCAATCTATACTTCAGATGCAAACTGGAAGATCGATGTGTTGGATATCAAAATGACTTCAGATGTAGCATCCAATTAATTTCTTGTGAATATTACAAAAATAACAACAAGAGCTTTAAGAGACCATAAATAGGGGCATGTGTTGTTCCAAGTACTTATTTGATAGAAGTCAACAATTATAGAAGCTAAAAAATACGATAGAATCCAGAGAGAAGGGGAACCTTTTGTATCCAAGTTGTTCCAAAAGCATATAAATAAAGTCCCACAAATTTGTTTGCTCCATATTAGTTATAAAGTAAGCCTAAAAAAACATTTAGTGGTGCCATGAGAATTTATCACAAATCAAATTTGTGCAATTCAATTATAGAGACATACTTTGCCACCGCAAGTTTTTGCACCCTCCTTAGTCGAAAGAGTTTTCTCAGCGCAAATGTGACCATGTACCACATTTTCAACATATACGAAATCATCACAATTTTTTCCGTCACCAATAATAAACTGCAATAAGATAGAGAACCCAAAAATTCTGTTAATTGTACAGGCAAAAAATTAACCCTTCAACAATGAATACAAAATATTATTAGGCATGCATGCACTTATTAGGAAACAATTTACACCAATTGTGGTTAATATAAATTATGTACCTTTTAATTCACTTAGGTAGTGTTTGATCTATTTAGAGGAATATTCCTTCAATATGAGTCCGAGTTTAGATGATATGATGTGCCATCTCTTGATTGGTTGGAGTGGGTTTAATTTCTCGTTTACAAATAAATATTTAAATGTTTTTTCTCCCAAACTATTTTATCCAATTTATGATCTAATTTCATTTTGTATTCATTATAATTTAATCTACAAAACAAAAACTTGTATGATTATATTTTACTTTATATATATATATGTGTGATAAGTAGGACCAACTAAATTTTGGGACAGACCACACTAAATTTAGGTTTGTCCCATCCTAGTTATATACATTCAGCCAAACAAATAATTGTTTCATTCCATTAGTCCAACCAAACACCTAACATATATCATCTAATCCTTAAATTCATAAATAACCATATCATATCCATAATTGCCCTCAAACCAGACACTAACTTTAGGTGCACATATAATCGGACTGAGTGACCGACTACATTATGTCCTACAAAACCAAGCTATGATGCAAAGGCATATATAATTTAGGGCACTTCCACAATTGGTGAAATCAAAGTTTCATATATATATTACACTAGCTGTGCCCAATGAAAATTAGTGTCGTGAAGTGTACTAAACAAAACAAGTACTGCATACCATCTTCCAACCATTAGAAAGTAAAAATGGTATCACCACATCACCAGGACCAAAAATGCTACCAGGACGCATACAACAAGTGAGAAGCTCATATGTGCCATTGGCCTTTATCACCAACTTCTCTGCTTCTGCCTTACTTTGTGCGTATGCATCAGGAAACTAGAGAATTAATATATGAAACACTCAATAGTTAGAACAATGCACAAAATTTTCACGGCATATTTTTATGAAAAAAAATGAAGAGAAAGAACATATTAAATAACCATGTAAAAAATTAAGGCTAGTACAAAAAAGTAATATATATCTCCATCATATGTAAATATATTGAAACATACAATCTCAGTTCAATATAATTTTAGAAGCAATACAAGGTATTCAAATACTCGTAGCTTAATTTGTTCAATGTAGGCAGTTATCACCTGTTCTGAGTACACAGACCCTCCTCTCCAACCTAGAGATAGTGATAATCACCTTAATATTTTTCTATGTGAACATACATGGTCACTCCTTTTTTTGCTTGGCAAACAAGATAACTATTCATGGGTGCAATCCATGGTCTATAATATAATTACTACATCTGTCTCATATTATAAGTTGTTTAACTTTTTCATATAGAGAAAGGTAACTAGAAATATACATCCACACGCCCTGTTTTTCATTTTCCTCTATTTAATTAAGAAATTAGTAAGGGAAACATTTCATAGCAATGTTAATGCGATATGTCAGTAAGGCAAACCATTTTGATGTAGCTGGGATATCATTTTGTTAGTTTGTGTACCAACAATATATAACTGGAACAAAGTAATTAATGAGATATACAGGTTGTGCAAGAAACTCTCCTGCACATGCAGCGAGCGACAAAAATATAACAAAAAATTATGCATCCAATCACACAGAGCAGATACAACCTTATCTGGGTATGGCATTGATTCATCTGCATCAAAAAGGCCATGAACTCCATCGAACACAACACTACTGGAACTGGTATATATAAGCCTTTTCACCTTGCATGTCACACAAGCATCAATAACATTCTTTGTCCCTGCGTAAACAACATACACAAAAGGCAAAGTTTTGTGACTAAATTAGAAGGAAACAAGTTGTTCTTCTCAATCAATAACAACCATCCTACCCAAAATTCACAGTAAATTATGTCTACATCCATGCTAGGTGAACTCGCTAGGTGCCCAAATCGTTCCCAGTATATTTAGAAGTTATTATCTGGAAAATTTGTCACTTGCATATTCTTTGTTATTTAAAAGCATTATATTAGTGTGCACGGCATCCTTTGTTTACTTTGATCCCCCTGTGACCCCGCACCAGACAGGTCATGCTTAAGACATGCTACGTCTCCTAGAATTCCGAACCAAAGGTAATTATAAATATATTGCTAACATTTCCCCCTCTGCGCCAACCTCACCCACCCCACCACATATGCCATCTGCCTGCATGTTATCCTTCTCTATGTAAGCATCTAGGTCTCTAGACTCAAGTTCTAGAACCAGTAAGTTTGGGTGATTATGACAGCATGATTATAGACACTAATCATGTTTGTTAACTGTGAAACTAAAGATTAAGCACACTTGTTGCTAGTTTAGCACATCATCCAAAGAAGTTGAAGTTGACACTATGCCAGAACCGGACATCCATGAAGTGCCATATGTGATAGAACATAGCAAGTCATCTAAAATGACAACATAGAGAATAGGTCAAAAATGATCCTTGCCTAGCTCACCCATTTTTCCTGAAGGCAAAAATTTTGCAACATGTCTATGGCCAACTCCTTTTCTACCCAATGGAGCACTGGTGACTAGGGAAGAAAGTTTACTTACTCAGGTAAGGTACTCATTTGCCCAGTTCATCAAACTTAAAGTACATTTTTCTCCCGTTTGCTAGTTCATACTAGATGCAGAATTAAAAACCAAACGAGCTAGCTAGCTAGCATAGGGTTGTCCAACTGCATCCCTAATTGTTCCTCTGGTTCTGTGTTGATAGAATCAAGTATTCCATGTTTCTAGAGTGATATATATTTGCCGTCAAATTTTCATTGAATTTTATAACTATTTGGAGGGCATACCCTTGATGTACAAAAAAGATTTCCCATCAAAGATACATGATGGATTTTTCTAACCTTCAACATTAACCTTGTAATGAAGTTGGAAGTTGTTGATGTCAGGATTTGCAGAAGCTGTGTGAAACACAACATCTACGCCTTCAAAAGCTGCATTGTACAAGTTGCCGTTAATATACAGATCATATACAAGATACAGAAAGCATCAGTCAACTCTAGCAATTCATACACCGTTAATTTTGTATTCTCCTCTCCGCCTCTTGTATCAACTTCCTCCACCATTATTCCCTGGCTGGTCATCCACAATGCTGACCATCCCCATCGTTGTCACTAGCAGACGTCGTCCCCGACGATTCGGCTCTTTGCTTAACAACGACTCTATGCGCAAGACCATATATGAGTTACCGCAGAAGAAGGCAAGCTTACATGGGAAGAAAACAGTTGAGATGAGGCCCGCCCTTGACGTGCCCGATGGTGAAGACTCAAGAGGCGGTGGATCCGGCGAAGGACAAGCTTGAAGTGGCGTCCGGTGGTCGGGAGCCCACGGATCCAACAAATGATGCGCTTGACGCGACGCCTTGTGGTCGGGAGGACGCAAATCCGGCAAAGGTCGAGCTCGAGGTGATGCCTGGTAGTTAGGATGCTGCGGATCTGATGGGCAATCAGATCGACACAACGCCTGGCGGTCGGGAGGCCTTGGGTGCGATAGAGGGCGAGTTCGATGCGACGACCGGCGGTCGGGAAGCCACGGATCCGGCGGCGACGGAAGATGAGCTCAATGTGGGTTTCGTCAGTGGCGGCAACCAGCGGCGTCGTCGAGGTGGACGAGAGAGCAGCTGGCGCGCTATGGTGGAGCCGTGGAGACGAACATACGAAATGAGATCCTTCGCAAAGTAGGATTAGGCTTTAGTCTAAGGGCCATTTTGTTTGAAATTTTGTTTTCTAAGAGTTGGCTTTTGATTTCTGGTTTTGGAATATTAGATTTTTGAAAGCTAGATTTCTGAAAGAGTCCGTTTAGCAATTCAGATTCTGTGAGGACGAGAGTGTCAGATGATGAAGGGCGGATAGCGACAGATCCGACGGGTGAAGGGGGGCACGCCGACTGTTACCTTTATTTTTTTGCATTTTTCTCGTATATTTTTTTATAAATCCTTATATAATTTTAATATTTTTTATAATTATGATTTTATATTTAATATTTATTTAAAATTTTAAATAATTTATATATATCTATATATATATTATTTGTAGCTGATGTATAGTTCAAGTCAGTACTTCCTAATTTTTTTTGATCTGTCACTACGGGCGAAGGATGTGAAGGGACGACAAACTGGACAACGATTGGGCTGATGACGATTCTTGCTCGAGGCGGGGTCAGCGGCGGGCAAAAGGAGGAAGGCAGCGGCGAGATCTAGATGGAAGAGGGTGGCAGCGAGATCTAGACGGAGGAGAGCGGCAGCTTGAGGCGACGGCGGGAGGAGGGCGACGTCACGCAGAGGATGTGAAGGGACGACGACCCGAACGACGATGACTCTTGCTCAAGGTGGGAGGAAGGAGAAAAGCGTTGGTAAGATCTCGATGGAGGAGGACGATGGCTCGACTCTCGAGGAGGTGGCAGGAGGAGAGCAACACCTCGAGGCGGTGGCGGGAAGAGGATGCGAAGCTAAGTGTTGTGGGAGATAGGGTTTGACGGGGACGAAAGAAAAAAGAAATGTACCAGCTCACTCATTAACCAATAGCAGACGGATAAATAACACTGGAAGCTCATTTTTTGTTTCTTTCTAGCTTTCCATTGAACCATGGCTTTCCAGATATTTTGAAAGGCAAGAAGCTAGGCTTGAAAGTTGGCTGTTTGTTTGGGTTTTTGGCTTCTGAGGGCAAGAAACTAATTGAAAACTCAAACAAACAGGGCATCAGAGGAGAGCAAAAAGGGGTAGTTACCTAATCCATACCATGTGGTGAAAATTCACTGTCTGAGAAGAGAGATTTGTACGTGGTTAAAACTCACTTCGCAAGAGTTTAGAAAAAGACTTTACACCATCAGGTCTATACTAAATGGCTCGTATGAATGACTACAAAAGACAATCAGCTCTAAAGTTAGAGTAACTGCTTCCGTGGACATACACCCCCACATGGCTTCATTGCCACCTTGGCCTCTGCACTATACACTCTTTGTAGATCAGCGTGCCTTGGACTCTCTTTCCTAACATGTGGTACCTCTCGGCATCTCTTTGGGATGTGCCTCGTGCCTAACATCTCTCCATTGTCACCTTTTCGCTGATGAGCACAGGGAACAGGATAATCAATAATACTTTGCTCCTCAGTGACCCTCACGTCCAACCATTGACCACACCTCTCCATAAGCTCCGCTGGTTTAGAAGCAGTATATATAGTATGGCATGTATGCGTACAACATAAGTAGCACGGTAAAATCAAATCTTAAAGTATTTTTCATATTCATTATAAAATATTAAATTGAGTTATATGTTGTAATACATGAATAGAAGAAATATCACTTATGTGTGTATATATAATACTCATCTTTTATATATACCTTTGATAAGTTGGGGTAGATCACAGACGTTGGCAGTAGCATAGACGGCACGGCCGTCACGGAGGGCGTCGCCGAGAAGCCCCTTCTCCTCCACTGGGTCAAGAGCGATAGCGGGTGCCAGGTCAGTGACCCGCACGCGCCACTCACCGGAGCGGAGCAGCGCCGCCACAAGGTGCCTTGCCATGAACCCTCGGCCGCCGGTCACCGCACACCACCTCGCTTCCCGGCGGCCACTACCGTCCACGGCCGGCGGCGTTTCCATTGTAGCTAGCTAGCTTCTTAGCAATAGTGCGCAATTATCACAGTGCGTTCCCGTATTATATTTATAGGCTGATCAGATCGATCCATCCACTGCCCTCAGCTCGCACGCCAAGGCTGATGTAGGATGACCTGTTTTCTTGTTTGCTAGCAAATAATTGTCGGTGAGATACACAACTAAAAATTAATATTACCATCAAATAGCTGGCTTGTACGATTTAAAAAAAAAAACAGTTGCCTTGTCTAGATTCCACGTGTGCTAATTGAATATGTGTCAGTTTCATGTCACGGGTACGACAGTTATATTTACCGGCGGTGACATCTCGAGTGTTTTTATAAGCGTTTGGCCAACCATTTACCGTCTAAAAACTATAAAAATGCAATGTTTCTGTCTAAGCTGCTTTTCAAGAGGTATTTCCAAAGAAGTCCATGTAAAGAAGACTCGCTTGTAAAAGTATTTAAAAGATTTTTATAGACGTTTTCTTTAGAGAATGGAAACACTTCAAAAATTGAATTGGTTGACCATCACAATTCACAACATATTATCTTTTCACGTACAAAAAAACAAAAAATATAGTCACATGTCACGTATTTTTACCTAAGTTATGCTCGCGTGGTTTTCATAAATCGATCGAACCACAAACACGTACTCGCGCAAATCTACCTTAATCCCACCTCAAACCAACAGCTAAAAAACTACCAAACATTTTTTTATTTTTCCCTCGAATCTTAAAATAAACATTTGAGCATCTAAACTATCTCAAATAAAAAACTTTTAAATAAAAAGTTGTAGATCTTGTAGATCATATAAAATAGTTATAATTTCAAAAATATGATTGTTTCTGTTTTCTAACGCAGTTCTGTGAACCATCTATAGAAACAAGACTATTTTAATATACGGTTATCACAAAAAACTATTTTTAAAAATAATAAATTTCCTACATAATTGCTTTAACGATCAAAATGTGGTTTTTACGGTCTCTTTAAGTCGACTCGTATATAGAAAAATATTTTTTTTGTTCAAAATAGCTAGACTGATCAGTTTTATTCTATACAGATAACATTAAAGGATGGTTGCAGAATCATTTTTGTGTAACGTGCGGGGTGTGGCTTCGTCCATACCGTAGGGGTGTTTGGTTCATGGACTAAGTTTAGTTCGTGCCATGTTTGGACATTAATTTGAAGGATTAAATTTGAACTGATTATAAAAATAATTATAGAATTAGAAGATTATCCACGAGACAATTTTTTAAAGTCTAACTAATCCATGATTAGCAAATGTTTACTGTAACATCACATTGTCAAATCATGGCGTAATTAGGCTCATTAGATTCGTCTCGCGAATAATCCACCGATTATGAATAGGTTTTATAAATAATCTACATTTAATACTCCAAAATAACATCAAAACATCCGATGTGACGGGATAAAACTTGAGACTAAATATCCAAACATGGCCTTATACCTACTATACTACCAAGTCTCGATCTGTTTAATTTGTTGTTAGCTACCCGTACCTAATCTAAAGATGCGATCGTACACATACGACAGCTCCGTCAAACAAGGAACCACTGCACATGGACGTGCAATTATTATTAGGTCTATACATTGGCAATGGATGAAATGTCATGTCCACTTATGCGTGGGACATTGTCACGTAGTCCATGCATGGGATCGGAAGCCAGAAACTAACGCTAATACTGATTGATTAGGAGTTGCTGTCATCTTTGATGTCGCGGTTAATCTTCGCCACCGTAAAGTTTGGCTCTGGGCGGCGAGGCGGGTCCAAGCGCGCGGCGGGGCTCACTACAACAATCCAGGAAACTTCCGTCGGCCAAAGCCGACGGAAGTTAGCCCTTTCCCGACGGAAGAAGCTAATTTTCGTCGGCAAAAGGCTAACTTTCGTCGGCTTTTAGCCGACGGAAGCAGATAGACGGAAGTTAGCTAACTTCCGTCGGCTTCACATGGCCGACGAAAGTTAGCGGGTTATTTTGCCACGTCAGCAAAAACACACTTAACTTCCGTCGGCTAATGTATGGCCGACGGAAGTTACTTTTTCCTTTAAAAAAATAGTCCAATGGATGGTGTACTTAATAATCCCTTGTGTTGTATGGCTAGAAATGTCACAGCATGAGCCTTGTGCACTGATGTCACATATTTTTAACGGAGAAAAACAATGATACTAAATGCCGAAGTTTAGCAAAAATTGTAGATGACGCAATAGAGAAAAATAGATATACATCGGCTAATTTCAGATGGATTTCAGATAGAGAAAAACAATGATACTAATAGCATGTTGATGAAATTTGCTGTTGAAGCAGTATATTCGGTATTCTCTCAGATGGAGACTTGCATGCTTCCTGGAGTTGTCTCAAACAAAGAAATGGTGTATACCATACCGAGACAGATTTCAATGACAACCATGAGTAATACTCAAATAGATATAAAGGAGCAAAGAAATAAATCGCAGTCAAACACACCAAAACAAAAGAAACGCCAAAAGTAAATACTTCAAGAAATCAATCAGTCCAAACTAAGCAGAAGAACGCTCTACCGGTGGTGCTTCGACAACAGGAAGAGGACTGCTGCTGTGCTTCTGGACTGTTGCTGTGCCTGTTGGAGTGCTTCTGGATGGCTGCTTCAGTGCTTCCTACTGGTCTGCTGGTGCGCACAAGGCAGCGAGGGCGTGAGGGCAGTGAGGCAGAAACCTAGAAGCAGTGCAGAACCGCAAGAGCAGAAGCAGTTCAGACTTCAAAGTTCAAAGACTCACTTGACCAAGAAGCAGAACTGCTTGCCGAAGTGTCGGACTCAGGAAGACGAGGAGCTCTCGCGTTTGTCGCACGACGTCCGCCGGCGTCCGCAGCTTGGACTTGAAGAGGCCCTTCATCTTAGCTCCTCCGGAGGCGGCGGGAAGCCGGGGAGGCGCGCGGAGGCGGCGGGAAGGCGAGGAGGCGGCGGAGGCGAGGAGGCGGCGGCGACCGAGTAGCGCGGAGGTGGCGGCGGGGAAGAGGAGAAGTGGCGACGGGAAGCGGAAAAACTAGGGTTAAAAGAAGGCGCGGGCTGGGAAAAAAAGGTAACTTTCGTCGGCCACATCTAAAGCCGACGAAAGTTAATTTTAACTTCCGTTGGCTTTAATATTGGCCGACGGAAGTTATGACTTTTATCTCGGGCGGGAGTGGAAGCCTTTTATCTTCCGTCGGCCACAGTCAAAAGCCGACGGAAGTTAAATTAACTTCCGTCGGGTCTTGTAGGCCGACGGAAATGAATTAACTTCCGTCGGCTTTTCCAAAAACCGACGAAAGTTAGAATTACCGACGAAAATTTACTGTTTTCTTGTAGTGGCTCCGGACAGGGGCTTCGATCGGCGGGGGCTTAAAGCGATCGGGGCTCCGGACGACGAGCAGCACCGGTCCTAGGATTGGTGAATTTATGTCAACAACTCCTCTAAAGCATAAACCTTATGATATATGACCTAATTTTATTTGTATAAAGGGGTAGCAAATTCAATAATAGATTTTTAATTTAACATGTCTAATAATTATCAAAAGGGAGAAACAATGTAGACTAAAAAACATTACATTTGTACTTGTATAACTAATATGATTACCTTACATAAGAATAGAACTCCATCATATTCCTTACTTCTTATAAAAAGATATTTCTTCGGGCATTTCTTGATACAAAATCATCAAGGACGATATTGAGATCAATAGTGTCCAAGATATCTTTCTCGATGGTGTACATAGCAAAGCCATTTAACCTTTCTTGTGACATAGTTGATCTCAAATAGTTCTTCAACAATTTTAATTTTGAGAAACTTCTTTCGGTAGAAGCTACAATCACAGGTATAGTTAAGAGAATTCGATAGGCAACTAAAACATTTGAATAGCAATCTGCATCCATAACAAACTTGAGAATCTCAGGCGCCGACATCAAAGAATCTGGCAAAGTCACTTGCAACACCTTTAATTCTGAAAAAAATCATTGATCTCAACATTGGATGAGTTATCATGAGAAAATTTATCCACAAAAATCTTGCAATGTGCCTAAAGATCAACTTCATCCAAGGATTTCAAATTTTCTGAGTTGAACAAGAACCCAAAGACATTATCAAATGCCGCCATCTGCTCAAATCTAATAGTCAATGAAACAATTGTATTATCAATCATAACTAGGAAGTACTCTCTTTTAAAGGAGTCCACAGCAGATTGTTGTATTTCCTCGTCTTCATCTTGTTCATCAAAATGTCTCTTTCTCGTTCGTTGACATTTTGTAGGAAATATTAGCTCTATATCCAATTCAAATACAATGTTTTTTGTTGTATTCATAAATGAAACCTTCATCTTTGTACTTCTTAAAATATGATATGACACATTCAATGTGTTTGAGAGTAGCATATATACTCATAATTTTAAAATATTATGCTAATAACGATCATGTACCAGTATATATTGTATATATATGGGCTTGGACCCCTTCTCAACATGGGCCCTTGGCCGTCGCACAATATGGCAGGGCCGGCCCTGACGACGAGCGGCGGGGGCTCCGAAGGATCGGGCTATATGTCACCAAACTGTTGCCGTTAGATTCAACTAGAAGATCGCTGGCCGTTAGATCGCTGGCCGGTTGGACCTTTGGAATCGTAAGGGCGGTTGCTTTGTTCCGGTGGTAGTAATTGCTTTAGCTACAAACATGTTTCTGTAATATGGATATTGTATGAAATAGTGTAAACATCTAGAGGTGTTCATCAGGATAGATGATTTTTATACGCTTCCTTAGAGGATAATAACCCTACATCCAGTTCATAGTTAGTTTTTTAGGGTTGTCCCCCTCTTACAAGGGTAGAGCTATGTTTTTATAGGCAAATATAAAAGGAAATATTTATTTTACCCTCTACTTATAGGACTCTAGCTACGAAGCTCCATAGGAGTAAAAAGGATAAAGTCTATGCTAGTACATGTGTCAATACCAGAGGTAAGAACCCTTGGTTTTGGTCTTCACACTGTAGTGGTATTGAGATATTTTTACCTTCTTGTACCGGAGTACTGGCTGGAGGCTCTTCGCAGAGGGATCCTCCATCGCACATAGCACCGAAGGGGGGCTTCGCAACGGCATTGGGCGGAGCCCAAGCGAAGCTTGGAGGGGACTTCGAAGAGGACATCAATGCTTTGACTTCTGCCTTATGGCTTCTGGAAGTAATCTTTACAGTAGATTTCAGAGTGGCTTCGCTTGTGATGAAGGGGTTGAGGCCTGCTATCGGTCTCGCTAGCCCAGTAGATCTCGGTCTTGCAGAAGCCTCGGAGTTAGTTTGTCATTTGGGTCTTATTAGAGTAAATTATTTCCCCAAACGGTTCCCCTTTGGAAAAAGCTACCATAATCTCATTGCATCCCAAAACACTTACTCTTAGGTCTTTGATGTCCAAGCCTTCTTTCTCCAGAGCAAACTGCTCTCAAAGTTGGTTGTATTTGACCAGTTCGAAGTATATGTACTGTTGCGAGCTAATTGCGTGTACGCAATATATTTTATAAGCAGGTGTATTTACTCGCTAGAAGCAGGATAATCAGCAAAGTCGATGTCGAAGTGATCATCACCCAAGTCCACGCAACCGCACGGGACGATATATATACGTGAAATAAATCAAACGAATGCCACAGTTTGATGCCGATATTATGCAGAATTCAAACTAAACACGTACTCTCTCTTTGTACACAGATACTTACATATACATAATGGCTGATAGTTCTCTAATCTCACGTACGTTTTGTACCTTGCAGCTGCTTCAATTCTCCCTATATATGACTGCATCTGTATTGTATAGTTTTTTTTTGTTGTTTTCTTCTTCTAATATGCCTACTTGTTAATTGAGATATAAAACTATTATTTTCTATTATTAAACTTAACAAAATTATTGTACCATAAATCTATAATTACTTATTTTACATTTTTTTCATACGGAGTACTACCTTATAAGCTTTATCTTTTTGTATGGACCGTTGTACATAAGTACGGTTCTGCCTCCTTGTGGCGTTACACGGAAAAGAAAACTCGTACGGTTTCCACCTCGAGAAAGATTCCGCTTCAAAGTTCTCCCCTTTCGGTACCGTCCGATCGTCCGATTTAGATCGGACGGCTTCGGGAGGGGAATCCCGTTTGCAACCACTCTCCCCGTATGGTAGATCCGCCCATCAATCATTCAGCTCGAGCTCGAAGCCTCCAACCCAACCATGGTTTGGTTATCTCATCCCGTCAAGCCTCTCTCTCGATCTTCCCATCGAGTCATCGACTACTTTCAGATTCACCACCCTGATCGATCACCACGAGCAGGGAGCAACCGTAGAAAAACATTTCACTCGTAATTTGGAGCACACACGAACTAGATGAATCAAAGTATGGAGTATTATTGTTCAATTGAAGTGGAGATTGGAGAAGGAAAACTTCGTCATCATCCCTTCGTTTGTCCGCCTCTTGCAGATGAACATCGCCACCAAAAACAATATTACAGAGAAGAAATTCCCTCCTCTTGCGAAGAGACCAAAATTTTCCTCATTAAAACGCCTCTCTAGTCTATCTACACATAATTAATACACCCTTAAATATTTTTCTCTTCCTCTTCTTTGTCTTATTTTTTATTTTTCTTGTTTATGTAGTCCGCTCCGCTCTGGTTTGGCTTAGGCTTAGCTCACGCGACGACGATTCCGGTGGTGAAAAAGATATGCCCGCCGCCCGAGCACGGCGACCCGGCGATCTCCGCCGCCACCGCCGCTGAGGTGACCTTGTTGGGGACATCCCGAGGGGCAGCAGGGCCGGCGAGGCGGCGAGGCGCCTTGTCTTCTTGAAACTCGTCGCTGACGATGGCGTGGTACCGGCACTCCATGCTGCAGAAGGCCCTCTCCCCTCTGTACATGAAGATGTCCTTCCCGTCCAGCGGCCGCCGGCACAGGTCGCAGCAAGCCAAGAACCCCGCCACGCGGAACGCCGCGCCGTCGCCGGAGCCGCAGAGGCTGGTGGCGCACCGCCCGCTGCACCCGAGCTCCGAGACCTCCAGCCGCGCCGCGCGCCGCGTGGACGACGCGATGGCGACGGCGGACACCCTCGGCGCCGCCGCGGCGGGGGCCTGCTCCTGCGCCTCGAGCGCGGCGAGTATGCCGAGCCCGACGCCCCCGGCGTCGCGGTGCCGCCAACCGCGTGGCGACGGCGCGGCGGCGCGGTCGAGAGGGCTCGTCGGCGACGGGAGGCCCTCCGACTGCCACGGCGGCGAGCGCCCGGCTGCCAAGGAAACGTCGAGCTTGCGCGCCATGGCTCTGGCCTTCTCCGCTATGCCTACGCCTCGCAGTTGATCCCCGGCTTGCTGGTTGGAACTTGGAAGCGAAGGAGAGGTAGACGAGAGTAGGGGTTTCTTGTATTTGTAGCCTCTCCACACCAATGCAAGGGTGGTTTTGTTTTTTCTTTTCATTTTTAAATTATTTTTGGCTTTTAGGAAAGCTGTTTTGTTGGTTTATGGTGTATTGCTAGAGGTACTCGAGAGTGGCACACATTTCTCGCATATATCATAAGGGGAAGTATCCTGTGCACATCGGCTGGCCGTGCACATGGTGCACATGTAAGATCTTCACCTTAAATCTGTAATCCAACAGACAACAGCTTCGCTGGGGATTATTACAGATTGAAGGTGGAGATCTCACATGTGCACGACTAGCCGATGTGCATAGGGTACTTTCCAATATCGAAAATGCACAGTTCATTCTAAAAGGTTTTATTTTACTAGAGAATATCTCAAGTAATTCTACGAGAAATGTAAATTGAAAAAGGAGGGCTTGTCATTTAGGAAGCAAGTGAACTTGTAGGATATCTGATCTGTTGTTTACTGCAATCATTCAACTATAAAATGTCATATTGTATAATAGAAGGTTTGTGAAGTACATGAAAATACAACCTACCTCAATTGCTAGTAAAACAAAGTGTGTTGATTTAAGTAAATACAAGCAACCGACTATACACAAATTCTAGTGGCTCCACGTATAAACACTTTATTTCAAATATTAATCCCGTTTTTGTCATCAAAGACAATAATTAAAATGGATTTTTTGCTCTTATGCCACAAAGTTGAGTGGTGTCTACTTTTTTGCCCCGACAATTGAATGCAGGAGCCACATGTCATACAAGAGTAAAAAAGCAAATTCCATCAACTTATGTGTGACACGAGAGCAAATCTCCCTAATAAAATATTCGATGATAAAAAGTGATGAACAACTCAAAACTCATTTTTCTTAATATTATTGTAAACTAATTAATTATAATTATATTATAATAATACCAAACTAAAACAAACACCTAATGTTTATGTCTTATTTTTACTAACTGCGAAGCCATGTACAAACTCGCCATAATTAAAGGTTCCCAAGTCACACCGTCGTGTACAGGCGAACCGGGTGGTAGTAATAATGGCAGTTTGCCACGCCCGATACTCGTACGTCACGATGTCCTCGGGGAAATTTGGACTTAGAATTCCATGGAATTATTGGGCGGGCGGCGTTGTTATTACTGCTACAAGGTTCGCCGCCGCCCGCCCGCCGGCGAGTTTGCCAGGGAAGCGAAAGTCCCCGACGCACGCAATCGATCTTTCATCACATAACCACCGTCGCACGACTGATGGTTGTCGTGATTTTGTATCGTCTCGTTAATTTGTGAAAACGGTCGGACGATCACCGTAACGGCTCACGACGCGACGGTGGAAGGGGAGACGCTGGCTCATGCCTCGCCGCGGCAAGATGGGATCTGGCGCAGTAGTCGGCCTCGGGCAGAGCGCCTCCACCTCTGCAGTCTGCCTGACTGCCTCTGCGGCTCTGCCTGTGCTGCAGGCGGGGACCGTGGACTGCTGCCCTGCTCGCCGGGCTGCCGAGCTCGTCGCCGGTCTCCGGCAGCAGCAAACTCCTATTTGAAGCATGCCAGCATGGACATTTGTGGGTGAAGATCTCGACTTCTTCGGTTTCATATTTAGCTAAAATATTTTGGTATTTTAGAGTTTACTCTGTTGACCTCCTGGTATGACCATATACATCCTATTGGTCAAGAAGAAGCATACTTCCAGCGGGGTTTGCTTGATTGGCCCATGTTATATCAAAGATAGAAAATCATGTGACATCTCTGTTAATTCTTATATATTTTGTGCTGAAGTTGCATAAAACATATAGTTCTGACTAACATATGTTTTCTCTTCCTATTCTACCTACAAAATGCCGTCTCGAATTGAACACCGCCGTGCAACTGAAAAGTTAGCGTTGCTAATCACTGAGTTAAGAGAAGACTAATAAATTATTTTACATGCTATTTAATATTCGTGTATCTGAAATCATTTTCGAAAGGAATGTACGGAGTTTTTATATTTAACATCGAAAGGAGTAGCTAATAATTAAAACATATAGTAGTATTTTAGGGTGCGTTTGGTTTGCTGGATATCCCTAAATGGGATAGGGCCATCTCATCCAGTCAGCTGTTTAGTTGAAGGGCGAAGATGGATGGGATGGTCCACGAGAAGAATATTCTTTCAATATGCTGGATGGAGAGATTCAAGAAAATTTTCTGGATGAGCTCATCCAACATTGGATGAGATGACGCGTCGTCTCTTGATTGGTTATTACACAATTAATTTTTCGTTTATAAATATTCAAATGATTTTTACTCCCAAATTATTTATCCAATTTATTATCTAATTACATCATTGTATTGATTATAATTTAATCTATAAAATAAGATCTCATATGATTATATTTTTGTTAAAAAATATATTTGACAAGTGAGTTCCACTAAATTTAACCTTATCCCATCCAAGTTGTATACATCTAACCAAACAAAAAATTGTCTCATCTCATCCATCCAATCAAACACCTCGAATGTATATCTCATCCCTAAATTTATGGATGAAATCATCCTATCTACCCTCGTCTCCAAACCAAACGAACCCTTACTGATTCATCACCATGTTTGACTCCATGGCCACCTCTTCACAGCAATTCTTCCAACGTTACCGGATCACCTCTTTCTCTTCGTACGTGGCGAAATAGACGATACCATGCATTAATATGCAATACCCATCTATTATGTCGTTGTTACCGGGGGAAGAATCTCCAGAGCTATCACTGACTGTGCGGTCGGTTCTACGTCACGGAAAATTACATAAAGAACCATGGACAAAACTACAAACTGGAAATGTCAGCCTCACAACTCCAGGAAAAGGATGGACACAAATGCAACCAAACCACCCAAGCGTAGGAATCTTGGTGTGAATGAGAATCCCGTTGTACGCCCGTTGCTCGGATGCGGTGTGCTCCACAATTCCCATCGATTTCACGTCCCTTTCGCATTTTCTCTTCTCGTCAGGCTAGACTAGCAGGAGCAGACGAGGCGATGAGGCCATGATGGCTGCAGCCAGCAGGGGCGTTGCCGTCATTTCCCCTACGGGCCACGGGCCCACGGCCACTCAGGCGGGAGTGCGGGACGTGCGTCTCGACGGGGCGGGGCCACGTCACGTGGCCTCCGCCAGGTGTGCGCCCGCGAGTCGCTGCCACGCTACACGACGTCGACTGGTGGACCCCGCGCACTGATGCGCGTGGGCCCGCGTTAACCATTTTCCGCAGAAGTCCTCACCAAACCTGTTAAAATCCGGCGACTACTTATTTTGAAGTATTATTTCACATCTACTATTTAAATATTATTTTAGAGTATTAAACGGAGACTATTTACAAAACCCATTTATAATTAGAGAATTATTTGCGACATGAATCTAACGAGACTAATTACGTAATGATTTGACAATATGATGCTACAATAAACATTTACTACTAATTATATATTAATTAGGCTTAATAAATTCGTCTTGCGAATTATCCTCCGATTCTACAATTATTTTTATAATTAATTCACATTTAGTACTTCAAATTGATATTTAAACACCTGGTATAACACAAGTTAAAATTTATCCTATGATCCAAACACTCCCTTAAGCCCCCAAATTCCTCTGGAATTCAAATCAAATAGGACTCTATCAGTTTATTTTAGCAAAATTCAACGTGAAACAATGTTAGAGATGGCAAGAACCAAATGTTCCTGTGACGATCTGTAGCTTGGAGAGAGGGGCTGTTCCAAGGGCGTTAACGTGACAAAAGCCAAGCTCTAGCGCTCGCTGAGCGGGGGACGCGTCGGCGGAGGCAGAGGAGTGGCGCGGAAAGCGACAGGAGTAGGTGAGGTGAGGTATGTTCACCGCACCCGCTCCCAGGTGGGCCCAAGTGTACGCGTACGCGTACACGTGCACCAGTCGGGCGGGCGGCGTGGCGGACTTTGAAGGCTCCGGCGGGTCCCATCTGCTGTCGACGGCGACTCTGCCGGCTGCGGCCCGTTGGCAGTTTTGATGGCACCATTGGCACTTCCTCGCGCCTCTCCTATGCTTCACCCACTGCATATCTCCAGCAGCCCTATATTTATTTTATATAACTCTTATATAGGAAATGCTAAAAAATTATATCTCTATATAGCTTCGGTCTATAACAGCTTCCTTAAAATGCATTTCCTATATTTTTTAATCATCTATTTTATTATTATCTAACGGTAAAAATTATAACGACTATTTTTAACGGCTATATGTCTAACACATATACTATTATGTATGATCATTATTGTTGTTAACGATTAATATATTTTTTTATTATCATTCAATGGTAAAAATTACAATGGTTATATTTTCAACAAATATATTTTCGTTGTGAATTTTTATTTTTTCATAAATAAATAAATATCCTATAATTAGTTTAAATAATTGATCTCAAAAATATCTTAAAAATTATAAAGAAAATAATTTTACTTTTATTTTTCTATTTTATTTTTTACTTATCTTCTTTCTCTTTCTTCCTTTATTTTTTCTTCTTTTTTTCTCCCGGTGCTGACGTGGCATGGATAGCAGGAGGAGAGAGATTCTCCAGATTTGGGGATGAGGAGAAAAGAGTAGGAGATGAGATGAATTTTACCACAAATTCTCTAAATTTAACTATAGGGGATAAAAGGTACCATAGTTTTCGACCCTTTTATCAACTGAGAAATATCTTACCTGCCAATGATAAATACTACTAGCTGATCGGCAATTCCGATCATCATCAATAACCGATGATTTACCATCATCAATAACCGATGATTTATTGGTTCAAGGAATCCTGTTTGTAGTACTCTCAACTCACGGCCATGGGTAGTCCAATCAAGACAGGGATCTCTTGAGGGTGTATAGCCGTGATTTACAAAGCTGTCCCTGTTTTTCGATAGAAAATTATGGATGCAATGGATTCTCGCGTTCAATTAAAGAGTGATTTTACTGTATTCACGGGAGATACAATAATTTATAGCATTGATTTTAGTATTTTCTGATATTTTAGATAAATTAATATTGAAAATTGTAGTACCCCTTACTTTAAGTACTGTAAAATTAAAAAGATAAATCTCTTGGAAAGCATTCATGAAACACACGGATAGAAAAACCATAGGATTTTTATAGAATATATATATATATATAATATGCAAAATATAGAAACACTAAATATAGAAAAAAATGCATGAATAATCGTGTAGATAGTCTATAGGAGAAATACATGAATTAGACGAGAGGGATAGACTCAATGGAAAATTTCCCAGAGGTCAGGCCTTATGTAGTTCATAAGGAATTTCATACAATTGGGAGGCATCGATACTTTGTTCCAAAATACCAAATAGTAAATTTCGATATAGAATTTGAATCCTCTGAAAAATCCTTTGCTGGACAGGAGGCCTAGCAACTGAAAACCTGGGCTGGACTGCAAGTAATGAACTGTGACTCATCTTCTCAATCTTGATTGATACGCTCTGCTTTTAAGGATATCATAATGATATGATTCCCCCTCGTTTACGAACGACTTCTCTAATATCATAGGCTTCGGCTTTTGACGTGGATCCGATGATGCTGAGATCTCCAACGCTACAGAGGTAAACCTCATCCTGTATGGAGTCCACTTCTGGCATCGGATCGAAATCCAACAATGCAGAGGGGGTATTGAAGCCACTGCAGAGGATCTCATTTCCGTCGTTTAGGGCCTTGCTTATATTTATTTTTCAAGAGGAAAAGGCGGAAGCTGGATATATTTGAAAAAAAGTTATGACTTTTATATTTCTATTCATAATAGATTTAGCGTCAAAACTGCTAAAGCAATGATATAAAACCCTTAGTTATAATACTAAAATTAGGATGTAAAACTAAAATTTTACTGGTAGCATTTAAACTAAAGAAAACCCAGCAGCACTTAATACAAGTATTTCTGAGTTGATCACACGTGCAACGGTGGTACGGTGCTGCTCGCTGCAGTGTGTGTGAGACACTGAGATCTTATTTTTTTCTTCCTTCTCTTTTTATCTTCCCTACCTTTTATAATCTTACTTTAAACTTTTTCTTTAATATATACATGTGGAGGCAAATTATGTCTGATCTGTTGCCACTAAGCTAACAAAGCTAACTAATGTGCTCAATAAATTAAGCACCGCAATAGCATATATAGCCGTTGATTTGATTAGTTAATGGCGCGATAACCCCAGCTAATGAATTGCAAATAAAAAAACTTGGCTTGACTCAGCAGCAGATCTCTTTTACCAAAGCGAATCCCCATATAAGCCATAGAAATGTGATTGATACTGATGTTTTGAGATTCCCGACTATGCAACCTTTATTATCTTACTTGTAAGTACCTTTTGTTCTGTTTGATAAGGTTACTCCCGTACGCGTTCTGTAGTCGGCACTGAAAGCCAAAGAATTAAATTGATTGTATTCTACGAAAGAGAGATGCAAGAATGAAGTTAATGAAGCAATTGTTAGATTAGTCTTAGGGGAACACCTAGATTGATACTAGCAGGGTTCACCTTAGGGTGGCAGTAGTCTTAGAGTAAAGCAGAGAATGGGACCGAGTGTGTGTACCTTCATTAGTGTTGGTCGAGGATGACTCCATGACAAGTCTTGCCATCGGTGAAGTCCAGAGAACGTCAATGAAGAACTTCCCGTCACTTCGGCACACTAAGCTTAGATCAGATAGCTATGGGAATATTGGGAAGAGATTGTGCGCATGAACAATAAGATGTTCATGGCTTGCCTCTCCTCTGTTTTATATGTGTCGTGTGATAGGGGCCCCTCAACAATAATCGGTTGGGCGCCCCCGATGAAGGCACGGAAGTCCAGGAGGACTCTGTTAGGGAGTCCGAGTCTTAGGGGAGGAGAGAGACTCGACCCTCCGTCTCCTTCGGAGATCTTAAAACTAACATCCCCTAAATCTCAACTTAGTTCTTTAACTTAACTTAACATAACATCAATTCCATTATAGATCAATGCATAGAGCATGTTGCATCACAATAGTTAGTTACGTACTATATGACTTAACAACTACACTACACCATTTTATTCTGAAATAGTTTCTAAACTTATTTTGGGCACTTATAAATCCAATAATCATAGGCTTTCCCTTAAACCATACCGGCTAAATGTTCTCTGAACTTAGCATAAATACAATTGTCCTCTTCATTCTCCTTAAACCCAAATTTTCTAATAGTCTCATCAAATTTGAGATACCACTGTCTATAGGCATGTTTAAGTCCATAAATAGACTTAGTTAAATGACATCCCAAATCTTCTTTCCCTTCTATGATAAAACCCTTAGATGTGCCATATAGACATTCTCATTTAGATCCCCGTTGGGAAATGTCTTCTTTACATCCATATGATGTAACTCTAAGCCATAATGTGCCACTAAAGTCATAATGATTCTGAATTAATCCTTAGATGAGACAGGAGAAAATGTCACATTATAGTCTATTCATTCTCTTTGAGTAAAGTCTTTAGCAACAAGTCTGGTTTTAAATCTTTTTATATTCCCTTGGGAGTCACGTTTGACCTTGTAGACCCACTTGTAGCTACTCATAGACTTCTTCTCATCCTCCATGGCCTCAAGCCACTTAGAAGAGTGAGGGCTTCTCATAGCTTCTTCAAAAGAGGCAAGATCATCCTCCATTTGAATTTCATCACTCATATAAACCTCATAGTCATCAGGAATAGCTGACCTTCTTACTCTTTGTGATCTCCTAACGTTCTCTTGAACTGGCACATCATCTTCTCTAATGTCCTCTTGAACTGACACATCATTTTCTATAACAATGGGTTGTTCTTCTTGTTCTTCATTAGCAACATCTGGAACTATAGGTTCCTGAATAACAGATGTCTCATAAACAACAGGTGCCACTAATGAAGGTCCAACTTTAGGTGCTGAACAAATAGGTGCTACCACAAGTATATGAAAAATTAGCTCTTAAATCGTAGGAGTGGGTACGCAGACCCGCTTCTCTTCAAGGCTTATTTCTCTTAGTATCATGCTCCTCCTGATCATAGCGTTTTCTAAAAAGACTGTGTTTCTCGTTTATACAAACATAGTATGTCTGTTAGGACAGTAGAAACATAAACCCTTAGACTTTTCTAAGTAGCCAATAAAATGTCAACTCGCTGTATTATGATCTAACTTACCAATATTTGGGTTAAATACTTTAGCCTCAGCGGGGCATCCCTATACTATAAAATAATTTAGAGAAGGTTCTCGTCCAGTCCATAACTCATATAGTGTTTTGGGCACCGACTTACTCGGTACCCGGTTAAGAATATGAATGGTGGTTTTTAGTGCCTCCATCCATAAACCAATTGGTAGAGTGGAATAAATTAGCATGCTTCTTACCATGTCAATTAAGGTGCGATTGCACCTTTCTACCACTTCATTTTGCCAAGGTTCGCCGGTGTAGAATAGTGGGCTACTATGCCATTTTCCTGTAGAAATCTTGCAAAAGGTCCATGAATTTGGTCATACGAGGTATGTCGACCGTAGTACTCCCCCACAGTCAGATCTCACTATCTTAATCTTTAGATCATGCTGATTTTCTACTTCAACCTTAAATATATCTTGAATTTATCTAAAGCTTCTGACCGCTCTTTAATTGAATAAATATAACCATAATGCGAATAATCATCTATAAATGTTATGAATAAATCATAACCATCCACGTCACAGGAAATGGACCACAAATGTCCGTATGAATAATTTTTAAGACTCTCGTGCTTCGCTTCGCATATTTTTTAATCTGTTTGATGAATTTGCCTTTAATGCAATCTATGCATTGATCTAAGTCTACGAATTCTAAAGGCGGAATAATTGATTCCTTAACTAGCCGTTCAATCCTCCACTCGAAATATAGCCTAAACGACAATGCCATAATTTTGAAGATACAACGTTAATTTTCTTACGCGTATTTGTTTTTGTTAAACAAGGCATTCTCACTTATGGCATTCACTGAATTATTTAAAGATAAATGATAACGTTTGTCATGCTCGAAGACAAGACCCATAACTTTATTATCATAAATAATAGAACATTGTTTGTCGCCAAAATGACAATCATATCCATTATTAAATAAACAAGAAACAAAAATTAAGTTTTTTCTTATCGAAGAAATATAGAGTACATCTTGCAAATGAATTACAAAGCCATTCTTAAGTTCTAAGGGAAGATTTCTTATGGCTTCAACTTCTGCTTCGACGTCATTCGCCACTCTAATTGTTCTTTCGCTTCTTCTCAAAGTTCTCGTCATAGCGAATTCTACAAAGAGTTAGCAACATGAACAATTGGACTTAAGTCAATCCAGCAAGTGTTGGTAGAATAATATAAGTACAAGGATTCATCAATACAAGTTATTTCATCATTACTGTCTGCTCATCCCCATTTGAGAAACACAAAACAATACTTCATGTGTTGTCCCTCCTTACAATGCCTGCAAACGTCTTGAGGAACGTCATTGTCCTTTGATACCTTTCCCTTCTTCTTGAATCTTTTAGTGTTCTACTTAGGGGAGAACACTTTATTCCTCTTATCTTGTACGTGATGTACAAAATCACTTCCACGTGCCTCCTTAATGCGTTCTTCTGCTTGAACGCAGTTGGATACTAATTTCTCTGAGGTCCAAACTCCTGGCTCAGAGTTTTAATTGATCATAAAGTGCTAAAAATCCTTATTAAGATAAATCATGATGACATGAACTACAAAGTCTAAAAGCAACACCATCTGCATAGACTTTAACTTAGAAGTCCAGTTGCTTATTCTTAGAATATGGTCTCTAATTTCTCCTTGACAAATTTCTTAATGATGGAGATAGCGTGAGCCTTAGTAGAGCCAGTAAACTATCTCTCTAACTTCTTAAGGTACTTTGTAGCAGTCTCACAATCAGGGATGGATCCCCTAACTGGCTCCAAAATAGAGTTCTTCATAATCATCCAGCACTTCTTGTTGGACTGCTTCCATTTATTATGCTTAATATCGTACTTCATTTTTATTGGAGCAAAGTCCTTTTGACGAGTAGCGAAGGCCTCAGCAGTCTCGCCACTCTATATAATAGGCTCAGTGGGCTCAATTGGGCAATCTTCCTGTAAGGAAAAATCAACATCTAAAATGAAGAGAGCAATCAAAACGCTCTCTCGCCAAGAGTCATAATTGTCCCAATCGAGTTTCTCAATGAAGAACACCTGAGAATGTAGCCTTCTTGGTAAGGAATAATAATCAAAAGGAGTTAATTACAGGCATAAAAAATACATGCAAATTTACCGTTGTTCAAAATCAGCAAATGACATACTTAATAAACAAGAATTAATTCTACATCACCGTTAGGTAGAAATAGAATCAACTTAACTTAATCATAGTAATTTTATCACCAACGTTGGTTAGGAGATAAAATTACCATGCTAACATAATTAAAATTTATCATGTATTTTTTATGCTTGTAATTAATTTCTTTTGAATATTAATCCTTATCAGGCCAGCTACTCTCTCAGATGTCCTCCACTGAGAAACTCAATAGGGACAATTATGGCTCTTGGCGAGAGAGCGTTTTGATTGGTCTCGCTATTTTAGATGTCAATTTTTCCTTATAGGAAAATTGCTCAATTGAGCCCACTGAGCCTGTTATACAGAGTGGCGAGACCGCTGAGGTATTTGCTTCCCGTCAGAAGGACTTTGCTTCAATAAGAATGAAGTACGATATTGAGCATAATAAGTGGAAGCAGTCCAACAGAAAGTGCTTGATGATTATTAAGAACTCTATTTTGGAGCTAATTAGAGGATCCATCTCTGATTGTGAGACTGCTACAGAGTACCTTAAGAAGGTGGAGAGTCAGTTTACTAGCTCTACTAAAGGTCACGCTAGCTCCATTATTAAGAAGTTTGTCATGGAGAAATATTGTGGCGGTGATATTAGAGATCATATTCTAAGAATGAGCAATTGAGCTTCTAAGTTGAAATCCATGCAGATGGTGCTGCCTTTAAAAATTGTATTTCATGTCATCACAACTTCTCTTAGTAAGGATTTTGAGAACTTTGTAATTAATTACAACTCTCAGTCAGAAGCCTGGACCTTAGAGAATTTAGTATCCAACTGCGTTCAAGAAGAAGAACACATTAAGGAGGAACGTGAAAGTGATTATGTACATCACGTCTAATACAAGGGAAAGAAAGTGTTCTCCCTTAAAAGTTCAAGAGGAAGGGAAAAGCCAAAGGATAATGATGTTTCTTAAGACGTCTGTAGGCATTGTAAGAAAGAGGAACACAACATGAAGGATTGTGTGGAGTTTCTCAAATGGATGATCAGACACGGCAATGATGAAATAACTTGTATTGATAAATCTTTGTACTTAGATTATTCTACCAACACTTGGTGGATTGACTTAGGTGCAACTGTTTATGTTGCTAACTCTTTACAAGATTCGCTATGACGAAAGCTTTGGGAAGAAGCGAAAGAACAATTAGAGTGGTGAATGGCGTCAAAGCAGAAATTGAAGCCATAAGAAATCTCACCTTAGAACTTAAGAATGATTTTATAATTCTTTTGCAAGATGTACTCTATGTTCCTTCGATGAGAAAAAACTTAATTTATGTTTCTTAATTATTTAATAATGGATATGATTGTCATTTTGGCGATAAATAATGTTGTATTATTTATGATAATAAATATGTGGGTCTTGCCTTCGAACATGAAAAATCTTCTATCTTTGAATGATTCGGTGAATACCATAAGTGAGAACGTCTCGTCTAACAAAACAAATAAACGTAAGAAAATTAACGACATATCTTCGAAATTATGACATATTCACATAGCTATCCAATCTAAGCCTAGTTTGCCGAAGTGACGGGAAGTCCTTCACCGGTGTTCTTCGGACTTCACCGATAGCAAGACTTGCTATGGCATCATCCTCGACCAACACCAATGAAGGTACACACCCGGTTCCACTCTCTGCTTTACTCTAAGACCACTACCATGTTAAACCTAAGATGAACATTGCTAGTGCCAACCTAGGTGTTCCCCTAAGATTAATCTAACAACAATCAATACCGGAGAATATAATGTCAATCATGTCTAACCATATAATATCGGTGTGAACCAAGAGTTAGGCATTAAAAATTTGCAATAAAAACCTTGAGCAAAGATTAAAGTTTTAAAAGATGACAAACAAATAAAAAGAGGTTCACACTATTAACTTATTAACTTCTGATAATGGGAGTACCGTAAATAAACCCTTATAAAATTGTCCAACAGGTAAACCTATAGAGGAGTGTACTGTACAGGTATAATACTTTAGTACTACAATAAAGATATATAATAGAGCAGAGCACCATGATGTTAGTATAGACAAGTTGTACTCACATATATACTATATTAACAGAGAGTTGGGCACTATGATGGCGATGAGAACAATCGTAATCAAGTATTAGAATATGATAATAGTTAGGCCTAATGGTGGTTAATTTAAGGGTAGCTGGTGGTTTGTAGTTTGCACAATGATATAGGTGTCTTAATTCCTTTCATACAACAGGAATACATTATTATTTTGGATTGTGGATCACAAACATGATTTACTAGAGATCTGGTGAGCTCATTAAAAGGATATCATATGAGCAACTAGTAGGCAAATGCAAGTGTGGGTAAGTAAAATACACGCACAGCACAAGAGACGAATAAAGTTGAATAAACGACGACATGAGAGAACAATGATTTGTGATATTAATTTAGGGCCAGTTGAATTGAAGCTTTCAGATATCTATGGACCAGGGAATCATCACTCACCCCTAATTGCAATTTTTTTATCAACTAGCTGGTTGTACAAGTGGAACGGCCACAGTGAGAAGAACTTAACTATCCACGAGGCCACGAGACATATATGACACTTTTAATACGCTTTGAAGGATTTTACAGAAGTTAAAATTGGGCAAAATACACATTCATAAAAAGTTGTAAATGTCACGATAGGAAACTTATCTCATAATAGACGTTGCGGTTGGGATTTGGGAACGCCGCCGGTCGTTACGCCGGAGTTGTTGTGGCAACTGGCAGGCCGTCGTTGATCGCTGACGCCGATCTGTTGCGTCGAGGTTGCCGTCGCCGCCCACCTTTGCTGCCGCTACCGCCTGAGGCCGGAGTTGATCAAGGGAGATGGGTCGGCCGGTAGATTGCCGCTTAGATCAAAGTCGCCGATTCACCAATGGCCGATGTGGAGTAACTAAAGTAGTCGTCGCTGACCCGCCGCCGCTTCATGTTCAAGCGCTTGGGTCGCCGTCATCCTCGACCGTGGGTCGTAGGACCGTTTCCGCCTCCATCCGCTCACACCAGCCGATGCAGCTGCCACCGTCGCGTCTCGTGGGGAGGCTAGGACCACCCGCATTGAGCCGCCGCCGACCTCCCGGGTGGCCGATGGTTGGGAAGGGGGAAGCCAATATAGTGGGCCTGGATAATAGGCCCAACCAAAATAGGGCACACTTAAAAATAATAAATAGAAAAAAATTCTTGGTGGGCCTGGTTTTTCGAACTTGACCCGATAGAATTCCATTGGACGCACGTAGTGATGCCGACCCAATATGTGATTTGGGCCGATGGAACTCAGCCCGATTGATTCCATCTATTGGAAACTTTGTGATCAAACCCTCGCATTTCTAGGATTTGTTCTACATAAGTCACTTTGTTCTACATAATTTGTTTACATGTAATTTAACCCAACGCTGGTTTTTTACATGATAATGACTTGCTGTCTGACCTCGTCAAAAGGGAGCTAGCTAGCAGATGATGGTCATCTTTGTCCGCTGCGGCGCCGCTGAAAACGTACGGCTAATTCCGGTCATCGTTCTCGCTTGAGGCCAAGGCGCCGCACGGGCGGCCGAGCGCGCGGCGGCGCCTTGGCTCGAGCTCGATCACCATGAAAAATACCACAGCTAGCTAGCGGTCGATCGGTGGTCGATCATCGGTACTGCGACTCTGGAATAATGGTGATATATATTGCGTACGTGCATTTCCTCATTCCGGTGCCGGCTGCCATCGATCGTCGTCATCCTCGCACGCTGGAGCTAGGAATACATCGATCAAGAGAGGAAGGTCATCAGTAAATACTCACTTCAGGATATGCATATCGTCATGCATGCAATGCATTCATGCGGCAGTAACCTATTGATCTACTGCCTAGACGTACTAGCAATTCTCTTCAATCTTCTGATCTCTTCTTCCATTACGTACGTAGCTATGCTAGCTGTAGTGTAAGCCCCCAATCTATACTAGCTAGATGCTACTGACATAGACTGTATACGTATGTACGTAGGGCTCGCGCGCGCGTAGACTTTTGGCGGGTGAATTGGATTCTAGCTAGCTATCTCCACCGTCCATGCAACCAATCATGCTCTTTTCTCTCTCTAACTAGCCTAACAGATGAGAGAGAGAGAGAGAGAGAGAGAGAGAGAGAGAGGTGCAGTATTATTGTAGCTCGCATATTTGAGACGTCGTTCAGTCGATGGATCACCGCGTGTTTTGTAGTAGTTGAGGGGTAGCGGTGAGCCATTTGCTCAGCTCCATCTCTTGTCACTCTGCTACATCTCTGTCTCTTCTCTTAAGTGCTAATAATGCCCTACCTAGCGTGTTATACATGTCACGTATAGGTCGGCTATACACGTACCTAGCTAGCGTTACGTATAGGGAGAAACCTCTTGAATCCGGCCGGCCTCCCTGAATGAGTGAAAACTCCATGGATAAATATATATAGGAAAAAAAATCTGAATTACACCTCAAAATATTCCAGATGTTTGAATAACCCCTAAAGAATTTTACCGTGTGAAAAATACCCACGGTATTGAAAAATAGCTTAACTTACAACTTTGAAGGGAGATTTTGGGCGGTTTTGCTGACGTGGTAGCTCACGTGGCATGGCAAATCAATGAAAAGGTATGAATTACACCCTCCAACTTTGCCTAAAGTCTAAATAACCCCCCGAAAAAATAAAAAATATTTAAAAATTGATTTCTAAATTTTTTAATAATTATGCTTTATTTTCTGAAAATCTAAAATAATGCTGAAAACTTTGAAAATTCATAACTAATTCATTTTAAATTTGACCATTCGAATTGCATATTTTTTTTTGAAAATGTGATCTATATAATAAAAATAATTTCACACGCAATATTATTAATCTTATATATTATTTGTAATTAATTAATTTGATGTGTAGTTTCTGAAGTCCCTGAGGAGTCCATTTTATCAGAAAACTCCTGTTTTTATTCATCTAAGTTGTAAGTATGGTCAGATGTGCTTTGAGATTGATCAGGCCCCGCGCCGCTGCATCCGCTAGAGATCGTGGTATATATACGTGAATTCATTGATTTCCTCGTGATGGAATTTCATATATATTCGTTAATATATGCATGCATATATGGCAGCTACCTAACACTTCGGAAATATCCATTTAGAGAAAAAATATTGCGCTCCAAAAGTATACGAGTTGATATAATATATGCGTGCAACTTCTAAATTAGATGGTAGATTCATTGGCCTAAATTAGTTATACATAATACATACGTATTTATAGGGGTATATATATAATACTGTATATACATGATTGAGGCCCTAGATAGCTAGGCGGAATTCGAGAGATTAGGAGTATTATATTTGGGCATCAAGACAAAACTGTTTGTTTGACAGCTCATTGTTTGACTTGTTGTAAGGGCGGCAGAAGATTGACTTTTGTTTTTTTGTATGTGTGTATCCGGCCGGCCATATTGTTTGCTCTGGGTGCATCTGCAATTAATCTGGTTCTATGGCAAAGTCAAGGATCGATCATAATTAACTTTTAGGAAATTGCATTCTCTGAGAAAAGGTTAGTTTTTTTTGCCATTTTGCATTGACCAATGCAACTTAACCCAAAAAAGAGTGGAAAAAGAAGAAAATATGTCTTCCTTGCAAGCAACTCCAACAGGCTTGACAAGATTGTCGTTTAATTTTATTTAAGATAATTGTAGTCAACTTGTAGAAACATTGGGTGATGTTATTCTACCGTTGCATATTGTATTGACCCAACTATAAAATATGTCTTACTATAAATAAACATGATTTTGGCATGTATATTCTTTCCCTCACACACACATATATATGGTGCCACGTTTATCTTTACTAAAGGTAATAGGTAAAATAAATCTTAACCATTGATTAAATATAGGTAAACTAATTAAAAATATTTTTTTACTAACTTACCTCCTTTCTCTACACCTCTCTCTCCTTCCAGCCGTACCCTGTTATGTCACCGTCGGCACGCCACGTCGTGCCGCCACGTCAAGCCGCCATGCTCCGCTGTCGTTGCCACGATGCCACCCGCCCCTACTGTATCACCACCGCGACGCATACCTTCCCCCGCCACCGCCCATCCACACCCGCTGCCACGCCGCCCCATCGCCGCCTGCCCGCCCCCGCTATCGCGTCACCCCACTGTCGCACATTCGCCCCTGCTACCGTGATGTCCCACCGCTGCCTGTCCGCTCCCGCTGCCGTGAAGTGATGCCTCGCTGCCACCCGTCCACCCCCACCGTCGTGTGATGCACGCCCACCCCATCGTCGCCTGTCTGCCCCTGCTAACTTGCCACCCCGCCATCGCCCATCCGCTCCAGTTGCCCCCCCTCCCCGCGGCGCGCACCCGCCCCGTCGCCAGCCATCTGCCTTTGCCATCATCACAATGTGCATTTGCCCCGCCGCTCGTCCGCTGCCACTACCGTGTCGCCCCACCACTGCACCACCCATCCACTGCCAGCCGGTCAAACAGACAGATAAAATAAAGGAAAGTGAAGAAAAAAAGAGGTAATAGTTTTTTTTAAAAAAAATGGACCTTTGGATTAATATGATCTATAAAAATAAATGGCTCATAATTCTTAGATGTATCATAAATTTTCCATATATATAAGACACCTATCTATGAAAAAAATTCACTGACCTTCGTTCCCAATTAAGCAGCTGCCCAAACCAACGGTACAAAACTCGATTTATTTGTCCGCATGTAAAAACGCTTTTAGTAGTACAGTAGCGTACTCTCTCTGTCCAAAAATTTCCCACATATAAATTTACCGTGATACATTAAATAATACTACTATTGTATTAAATTTCTCATATATTTATTTTAATACATTAAATAAATGAAACTCATTTAATACTTTAGTCTAGGTAAACTATAAATAGGTAAAAAAATTTAGAAAAAACTTAAAATATAATAGGTTGAAGATTTTTAGACGGAGGAGGGAGTATATTATAGTAGAAGTTTCATACAATGAATTGAAATTAAAGTTGAATTAGGCTATACGAATATGTAGATAGGATGTCGGAAATGTACAATACTATTTTTTTCGTTCCATGGATTATATTGTGTGAAAAGGAACTATATATGACAACATCAAAATACAGTAAAAACAACACTTTTTTTGTTGGCTGCATGATTATGATATACGTGTGAGTTATCTATTTTTTTTTTAAGATAGAAGGAGATTTGCTGATATATTAGAGAGAAAAGGAAAGTAACAGCTAGCGGGGAGCCCTCGAGGGACTCCAAACACCACAATAAGAACTAGAAAACTAGGACAAGACAAAACGAGAGACCGGAAGATCCATCTCGTTTAAGACGGAGGTTGACAGCAGGTGCTAACATCATGAATTATTAGGCTGAAAATTTGGAACGTTGTAGCAGACACACCTTATTGGAAGATACGATGATTCCGTTCCTTCCAAATGTTCTAAATGGCATACACGAAAACACCGTTGAGGGTGCGCTCACGTGACTGCGGGAAGGTGTTAGCAATCATCCCCCGCCAGTGAGAAGCAAAGGACCTGACGTGGGTAAATGTTGCAAATGCCAAAGCAGCTTGCCAAATCGAGATGAGCTGCCATAACTCTTTTGCGAAGTAACATGCCAAATCGAGATGAGCTACCATAACTCTTTTGCGAAGTAACAGTTGAAGAGAAGGTGTGCAGCGAATTCGTCTCCTTGGTGGCAAAGGGAACAACATGGGTTCCCTGGCCACCCTCGTTTGGCCAGGTTATTAGAATCTTTTGTTGTATGGATTACCTAAAATTCAGTATGTAGTATTATTAAGAAAATCCAACTTTCAACTCAGAAAGTGAGGGTATCCATATACCATTTAGATTGCCTAATTATGTTGACTAACATATATAATATATTCATTTAGTATGGAATAATGATGCTTCTGAAGTAAGCTAAGGTTGCAGATGAGACATACTATACGCGATGTATAGCCTTTTCTATACGGAATAAATACACGATGTGTGTATAGCTGTAGCCTGGTTATTAGCTTGTAGGGATGTTAGCTTACTCCAGCAACATGATGTATACGAACCTAGCTAGGATGCAGAGAGGCTTTCGTAGCTAACATATATAGGATGTTACGTCCACCCTCTGCAAGTAAATTGACGGCCTTGAAATTAAAGGCAGCAAATTAAATGCACACTTCATCATATCCACGACGAGCTAGAAAATCGGCAGGTCAGTTGGTAAAGCTAACTACCTTTCAAGTTTGTGACGAGGTTGCACGGGTCTTAGACAGCCTGAAATCATAGTGATTTGAGAACTCAGGAACATTTGTTTTTTAATTAGGGAAGTACGGAGACGAAAGGAGTTGTGGGAGGGATCGGAGAGGCTCATTTATTGGAAGGGGTTTGCATTCGATAGGGAAGAAATTAAGTTACACAGATAGAAATAGGTAGTAGCTAGCAGAGTCTCTTGAAGGATCATATCCACACCGTCCACGACGAAAATAGCCGCGGCATGCATGCATGCCGGCATCACACAAAATTAAAGTTGAGAGCCAACAATCGCTCGCATGCATGTACATGACCGGCCGGGCACCCCATCTGAATTCAGTTTTGGATATGTATGTACAGTGCATGCATGATATGCTCGATCGGCCGATCATGCAATAATGACTGTATTAATGCATATGAATGTTGCGATCAGTCGAGGCAGCCTAGCTCGCTCTTTCCCGCCGTTTGTCGTCGCAGCGCCTAGCTTATGCTGATCATCCTGCAGCTACGATGTGTTCTATCTTTTCGGCTCGATCTTGTTAGTTTGTTAGACAGCAAAGTGAGAGTGAGGAGAGAGAGAGAGAGAGAGAGAGAGAGAGAGAGAGAGAGAGAGAGACGTGCTCCGTACATAGCCAATCATTCTATCAGCATGTAGGTTACAATCAGAGATGGGGAGGACTGCACTTGCGGCTGCCTAGTCGATATGTACCATTGATCATGTGTCCTCTATGATCTATATATCTATCAAAGTTCATATTCTCCTGTCGATCTCGATCGGTCCATGCATGCATGCATCAAATTAAAGGAGAATTCATGCACATCCACTTGCTGGCACCAGTCTATGTTTTGTAGGCCACACCACCTGCTGCTTATCTTTATGTGATTGATTGATGAATCTTATCACTTCATCTCGAGTCAGTTGTGTACCGCAGCTATCGCAGAACAAAGGAGTCGGCCATATTTGAAACGAATCATGCATGCACGCCCCATGCTTGCTACTTTAGCGTCCATTTGCAGGCTACAATACCTTGCCTAGCCTGGACGTTAGTGTTCTTGTATAATTGATTTTCTCTCTTCTGATTCATTCAATAATTCGGGAAGAATGGGATGCCTTGAAGCATATATATATATGTAAAGGGCAAATTCGATCTCATGAGTCATGACAAGTCTGAATATTCAATTAAACTCAGCATGCTAGATAGCTTTGCATGCATGCATGCATACCTTTGGAATTTTTTTGAAATAATATTTTTTAAAAATAAAATTTCAAGTTTGTATTGCAGTTTGAAAATTGCAAAAATAGGTACCAATCGGCACTTGGTCGGCCAACTGGTGCCATGACAATGCCAGTCGGCCGACCAAGTGTCGATTAGGTGCCACGTTGGCTCCCTTTGGCGCACAACGGTATTTTTCTGCTGACTGGCGCCACGTCAGTTGGCGGAAAGAGATGTTAGCGCACCCTAGTCGGCACTTGATCGGCCAGCACCAGTCAGCCGATCAAGTGCCGACTAGGCGCCACGTGACACAGTCGGTCGACCAAGTGCCGATCGGTACGTATTTTTGTAATTTTCTCAAACTGCCGTACAAACTTAAAATTTTATTAAAAAAATATTATTTCAAAAAAAATCCCATGCCTTTGCTAGGAATTGTTGAAGTGGTGACTCGTCGTCCTTAAGCTTGTGAGTCTTCAGTTCTTTCTTCCTATGACGCATCCATCTAAAACCTTGACCTTGAATGACCAGAATAAAATGAGTATATATGTATATCATCATATCCCTGAGATATGGGGGCCGGCCAGGAGACTTGGGCTGCTGCTGAGGCAAGAGTCAATGTTGTTATTCAAGTACCAAAAAGATGACCCACCGTTGTGTGCTGTCTGTTCTAGCTAGCTACACTATCTGCCAACCTACCTACCATAAGACCATGTACACCATGCATTGCCAAAAGGATAGCATATGGCATCCTAACAAACTACACATATGCTTTCCTAGTACCACCCTATTTATACCACCTTCATCACCCCCTCCCCTTGCACCCTACCTCCCTCTCACCATATTGTAAATCTCTGGCTCCCTTTAGCAAGAAAGATAGAATCTCTCTAGCTAGGAAGAAAGAGACAGGGAACTAAAGAGAGAGAGAGAGAGAGAGAGTGATTGAGATGAGGAACAGCAATCACAAGCTAGTAGTTCCTATCACTACCACCACTTCCTCCTCCTCCTCTTCAAAGAACAATGCCAAACAAGAGCAACCACACCTCTCAGGGGCTTACATTAGGAGCCTTGTGAAGCAGCTTAGCTCCTCATCTACTGCAAGATCCAAAGAACAGAGTACCACCATGGGAACCAAACCACATGGCCATCCACAGCCAGATCAAGACCAGCAACAAGCCCCCCAAGCAGCACCACCACCACAGCCACAGCCACACAAGAAGCAGATCAGGAGGAGGCTGCACACAAGCAGGCCTTACCAGGAAAGGCTACTCAACATGGCAGAGGCCAGGAGAGAGATTGTCACAGCTCTCAAGATCCATAGGGCCTCCATGAGACAAGCCAAAGAACAGCAGCAGCAGCAGCAATTGCTGCAGCTGCAACAGCAGCAAGAGGTTCAGGTAGTGCAAGAACAAGCCCAAGCAACTAGAGCTTCTGCAGCTAGCATGAGCTATGCTTCCTTCTCGGATTACTTGTATAACTCACCACTTGCACATTTCTCAGCTCCTACTAGCTATTCTTCTCCTCTTCCATACCACACACCAGTTGCACCAATGGTTGGTTCAGGCCATGCCGCTTTGGATCACCTGGTGCCCCTCTCCCTCCCTGCACAGCCATTAGGGCTCAACCTTAGCTTCCAGGGCTTCAATGGCGTCGTCGCCGATGATGGCAAAATTAGTACTAGTTCTTTCGATCCTCCGTTACTCCAACCATCACCTGCGTCCTCCTACTCCGTCTACTCCTCTCCGACGGTGACGACGGTCGGCCAGGACATGTCGTCGTCGGTCGTCACCACGGAGAACACCTCGTTGGCAGCCGACCCGTCGCTGCACCGGGTGCTGGACGACGAGGAGATGGCGGCCATCTACTCGATCGGTGAGCAGCATGACATCGAGTGGAGCGACACCGTGAACCTCGTCACGTCGGCGTGGTGGAGCAAGCTCCTCGACAGCGTGGAAGGCGGCGAGGCGGGTGCAGCAGGGGAGACGGCGGCGGCCGGAGGCGCCTTGAACGCAGCGGAGGACGACCTGACGGTGACACCCATGCCGGATTGGTTCGGCAATAGCCTCGGCCATCAGGGCACCAAAGAGAGCAATTCTGACGTCCTGGGGATGCATTTCAGTGATGAGTACTACCACCACGGGGCCGGCTACGGCGAAGACGTCTCCTTGCCGCGGTAAGTGATGAAACTTCTACTGTGGTATGTATAGCTATAGCAGTGTAGCACACAGAGTGGTGGAAGAATTTAATTATATAAAAATTACGGCATATTACTGTTTGATCTGTTAGTTTAATTCATGCAATATAATGGGTTCTTATACTAAAGTTTGCATGTTTTAGTTTGACATATTACATATTATATGTCTGTATGATTTAGTTTGACACCAAGGTTCTTAATATAATGTTATCGTTCTAAATTGAACAAAGTAGCTAGTAAAATTTGATTATTATATGACGCCTTTAATTTTCTCCCTGGCCGAACAAATCCAAATTTCACGTTCGTTTTGATAACTTCTTATATTATTAGAATAACAGGAAGCTCTCATTAAGGGCACTAGCTAGTTATGTCCGTCATTGCATTTTGTTTTAACAGGGAATAATGTTTCTGGTGTGCATGCAGAATGGATCTAGGAGAAATCGAGGGATGGGATTCAGAATGGTTCTCGTGATCGTACGTGGACGACAATATAATAGGGAGAGCAATTCATCTAAGTTTTGATCAAGAATCGCTCCCCTTTAATTTGCTGACATGCAATTCACTGTCTTGAATAATAATTAATGAAAACGTTTTCATGACTATCTATAAGTAACACTGAGATGAATGTGAAATATTTTGATTACATATATGGATCAGCGCCGTGCAGTGCTTTTATTTAACATCATATCCCTACATGCGTTGTTGATGTATATCTACTCTCTGCAGTTTACCATAAATTAGCACATGCATCTTGGTAACTGCATGCATGTAGCTTGTGAATTTCACAACAAGCACTTAATTAGATCATTAATGTATCAGTTAATTATATTATATATATATATATATATATGTATATGTATAGCTGGCTCCATTGGCGGCTCCAGGATTTTTTTTATGGGTGTTCCTGTACCATTATAAACTCAAAGTATAATATATATTTTTTAAAATATGATAAATATAATATTAATATCTCTTAAGGTTTGTTTGGATCCAAGAGGCTAAAGCAAAATGACTAAAAAAATGACTAAAATTTTAGTCAATTCCTGTTTGGATCCAAGGGCTAAAAAAGGGCTAAGACATTTATTACTATGTATAATGACCGAAATATCCCTTTTTTATTGTTTACTTTTCATGCATGCATGCATAGTGGAGATATGGGTGGAAAATGAGCATTTTAGCCCCTCTTGTAACCTCCTCCTTAGGGGCTAATGAGCTAAAAATTTTTAGCCCCTTTTTAGCCTTGGTGTTTGGATTTTTAGTCCCTAAAGAGGCTAAATTTTAGCTCCTTTTGCTTTAGCTCTTGGATCCAAACACCCCTTAATATCATAAATCCACTAGAATCAACCCATAAATAAAAAATATAAACATAATCAATATTTAAATAAAATATCTAAACATGTATTAAGCCAAATTTTGGGGTAGTCCAGGGCCCACCTGGACTACCCCTTGGAGCCGCCACTGGCTGGCTCTGTGATCTATTTTATTCTCAGACATGTTATTTAAGGTGTTATATATGCTTGATATATTCTTGCAATTATAAACCGATATCCTTCAATCTGATTATTTTTTATATATTGTCATGAGAACAATATTTCTACGTGTGAGAAAGCCGAGACACGTACCAATCCCGTGAATCCACTTGCATGCATGTACGATGGATCAAAATTACTTATAATATAATGGATCGGAGTTGTTAATAATGACATACCACTAGCTGCACTTGTAATATTGACATCACCACCAAATGATCCCTACACGATGAAACAACGGTGGGAATAATATATATAGTATTCTTAATTAATTAATTAAAATCGGCAACTCTCATGCCACTTCGTTGAAAAAAATATTAATCGGTTCTTGGATCTACGACGATGTACGTATTTCACAGACTATTAAAAAAATCATTCAACCGACAGATTTATGCATGCATCAATGCACCTACCTTGATCGAGGTACGTGTGTGCACTAGCTGTATTATTTAGAGCAAAAGGTTATATGTTTACAGGTTATTAATTATTTCTCTTGAGAATTTTCAAAGAGGTTCTTTGCAAACTCTTCCCAATATATGATTAGTTTATTTGATAAAACATATTAGACATACGTACCTTACTACAATTATTATTCAGTTTTTGTGAGGTTATTGTTCATTTTGAAATGATAATAAAATGGACTTAATATTTTCCCCATTCCATGCGTACGTAGAACTCTTGTGCAATGGAAAGTAAAAGGTCACTGCTTGAAGCTTGAGCAAGCTGATCATTGAACTTTTTGTTGTTTGGTATCTAAAAGCAATAGTGAACTACAAAAGTTTTTTTATCAACTTAAACAAAAATGATGCAATATATATTCCTCTACAAAGGTATATTGATCACAGTACGTATGGTACATATATCTACCGGAAAATTTAGCATGTTTTTTGGCCTATAATAGGAGCACATTCAGCTGCCAGCAGTTAAAATTATCTGGTATTTGATACGAGTACAACAAACTCAAACCAAATTTTCACTTTGGGTTGTAATTAAGCTGGGTTGGCACAGTGAATGATTGATCCACTCAGTGAATCTGAGTCAAACTGTGATGCACTAGGCTTGTCTCTGCTAATTAATTTGTGTGTGCCAATGCAAGAATTGCTGCTCCCACTCTAGATGGCACACAAACATGTAGCTGGGGATCGGACGAGCATTGATGCACACCTCCTGATCACAAGTGCACTGTAATTTCCTGCATCATCCCAGGCCCCAGCTAGCTTCTTCAGCTTGGTAATTGTTCACGTAGGAGTGAGTACACACATAGAGCCTAGAGGAACAGGGTGGCAGGCAGAACAATTGGCCGCAGCCTGACACGCATGATCGATCGGTCAGAAGTGTAATGCATGCATGCATGGATGCAGCTACGAAAGACCTCAATTGGCTGTACTAGGGCAGTAAATAAGTGTCAGACTGTCAGCTTCTTCTCACTTTCACTGTCAGCTTCTCTCACTTTTTTAGGTGGATCCATCTGGCACAATACGACTGTTGTTCATGCAGGCTTTACTTCAGATCAAACAATACAAGCATGAATCTTTTCAAGGAAATATAATGACAGGGATTTGGATATGATAAGAGTGTTGACTGAATGCATTGGCTTATTACAGTTAGTAAGGCATCACCATTTAACAAAAATGTCAAGTCGCAGTACCTCTGCAAAAGGAGTGGGCAAATACGCAGTTCTGTGCTAAAATCTGTAAGAAAAGCACTGTATCTACGGGCAAACGGCGAGAGCAAAAACACCGGCCCCCATAAAGCTTCTATAAAAGAGAAATCCAATTACACATCTGAAACAAAATGAGGTGGGCGACATGGCACATGCAGCAACATGTGAAATGAAATAACTTTTGATGGGACACCGTTTCTTGGGGTATTTGCTTTCCGATACACAAAACCCAGCTGCTTTCCTTGCTCCGTTAAGTTTTGTATGGCAACGTATTCTACTAAGCTTGGATTTCTTTGCAACTCATGAAAAGTTCATCAGTCTGGTAATAATCTTCTTATACAAAGTACCCATGATGCAATCGAGCCATAGCCTACCAAATCATCAGCTGAAGTCACTTCTTGTAGGGTGCAAACAAAACTGATGAGTTATGCCCACCGAATCCAAACGAGTTCGACAGTGCCACCTTTACATCGCATCTCTCCTTTTGTGATCCCACTAGAATGCTCACATCCTACATCAACATTGAAATCACATGCGCTTTAAATGAATTGAAGCATGGTAGAAAGGATTTGTAGAAAGTAAATCAAGATTAAAGTCTCTGTTCCAAATAATTGCTACAAGCTAGTAATATTTAATGCAACAGGTTGATCTCAACAAAGTTAATAAGGATTTCTTTAATATGCCTGCTTTTGTTCATTTGGGCCAAGCGTCTATGGCAATAAAAAGTTACAAAGGATTATGACTAGAGCCATAAAATTAAACAAATACTTCTGAAGCTGAATAAGTGAAGAGCAAATATAATCTCTTTTACCTAATAATTCAGGTTTGTTCAGTTCTTTCATTTCAAGGTTCAGTATAAACAACAACCTGATAGAACCATATCAGCTGTCTTGTATATCTTTTCTGTATAGCAGGATAGCTCGGTTTGGTAAAACAAGAGGAAAGAAAAATTGTCAAAGAAATTACCACATTTTTCTCCGGGTTGTCTAAATTGATATTAGGGTGGACCCAACCTGTCCTTATAGCCTGCACATACACATGAATAGAAAAACATGACAAAGACAATAATAATGGCTCAATATCATTTGAATTGAAACATTTGACAACAGATAATGAAGACATGTGACAGGTTATCCAAACCAGGTATCAAAATATAGGCAGTTATTACATATTGCATGCACTTGACCCTTTTCACTAAGCACTTGGGCCTGGGACAAACAGTAAATTGAATAGTGGCTGCTAACGATGTCTGAAAGATTCAGAATCAACACAATTACAAGCTTGAGTCTAAAACATGGAAAGAAAATTTATACTGATACAGAAAAAACTTAGAAGCCTTCAAAGGAAAAATGGGTGCTTCAGATAATCCAAAAATAAGAGAGGAGTTAGACAAGGTGACCGTTTATCCCCCTTCTCTTTGTTATTACTGCAAAACTTCTGTAAGTCATAATCAATAAAGCCTCAAACAAGGGACTCCTCTCCAGACCAATAGAGGACACTAGCTCAAGGTGTTTCCCTATCCTACAATAGGCTGATGACACAACTCTCTTTCTTAAAGCTTCTCAAAAGGAACTATTCTGCCTAAAAGGGATTATGGAGACCTCACAATCAACTGGCCTAAAGGTTAACTTCAAAAAATCCTGCCTAATCCCCATCAATATAAGTCAGCAAAAAGCAAAAGGCTTGGCAGCAGTTTTGGGCTGCAAATTGGGATAATTGCCTTTAACTAATCTGGGTTTACCTCTTGGAACAACTAAACCTAAAGTCCAGGATTGTGCTCCTCTAATGATTCAAGTGGACAGAAGACTTTCGGCTGTTTCTAACTGGCTAACACATGTTATCAAGTTGCAGATAGTCAATGTGGTTCACTCGTCTCTTCCTACTTACACCATGTGCTCTTTGAGTCTCCCCACCATTAAACCAAGGTCATTGACTACATTGATAGAGCTAGAAGGAACTGCCTTTGGAGAGGCAATGATATTAATGCATTGGTAGCATGGCATAAGATTTGTAAACCAAAATTAAAAGGTGGGCTAGGAGTTGTCAACTTGAAGGATCAAAGCAAAGCTATCTTGATCAAGCACTTGGATAAATTCTACAATAAAAATATATTCCTTGGGCAAAGCTCATCTGGAATTCTTGCTATCTAAATGGGTCAATACCCTACTTAGCATTATCTTCAGAAGAGCGGGAAAATGTTACAGTCCCTTGTGGATCAACAGTGTACTTTTGGTCAGACCCCTGGGGGGAAACTATCTTAGAGGTCTCCTTTCCTAGACGGTTTTCATTCACAACAAACAAAAATGTATGTCTCTGGTTTCTTGGCAAACAAATAAACAGTAGAATAGGCCAACAATTTCACATCCCTTTATCAGAGCAGGCTTTCCAAGAATCTATTCAGCTTCATCAAACCCTCAGTAGTACTAGTACATATATACAACCAAAGTACCAAACAACCCGGATAGATGGTCTTACATATGGGGAACAAGCAGGTTCTCGTCCAGAAAACTTTATGGTTTACCCTACAGCCATATAAATCTCCCACATATCTTCAAGTGGATTTGGAAATCACGATGATAGAAAAAAATCGGTTATCAGTAGCTAATCTTCAGTTGAATATTAGAGTCTTGATACTTAACATACAATTCTAGTCAAACATGCTGCACTTCTAGTCAAGAGAATTGACAGAGGGTGGCAGTTGGCACTTAAGGCTTGCTGTCCTCTATATCTCTCATTTGGCCTATCTCTCTATCTCTCTCACTCTTTCTCTCTCTCCATGTGTGTTTTCTCTTTTCAAAGAAGGCATCTCTCTCGCCTCAGTCATCTCTCTCATAGTCTCATTCTCTGATTTCTCTCTGAGATGCCTGCCTCTTCTCTCTTTTTCTCAAGGCCGACATGAGGATGTTGCGGAAGGGTGGTGCCTATGGTGGGAGGGCAGCTCCGGAGTGAGGCTGCTGTGGGAGGGCGGTGCCAACGTGAGGGCGGTGACCCAATGGGCAGCGCAGCGACCCAATGCACATCGCAGGCGGGAGGGCTGCTCTGGCAGTGGCATCTGGAGGGTGGTTCTGGCGTGAGGCTGCTACGGGAGAGCGGTTCCAGCGTGAGGCGGCGACCTGATGTGCGGCACAGATGGGAGGGCTGCTAAGGTGGCGGCGTCAGTGGCAGTGGGTGCAAAGGCGACACCCGTGAGGGACACGTGATGTGGTTAGGTGAGGATTAATCGGTGGGGGCAATTAATGTGCTGATTATACCACAAACTAACTAGTAGGCTGTCGAGTACAAGTTAATTGGTCGATTAATCGACAAATTGGCCGATTTTTTTTCAACACTAGGAACTCAAGGTGTTGAAATAAGCTCAGGGTCTGCATGAGTGCATGTGGCTAATTTTGATGGACATTGGACAGACTCAACACAAGAAACATTTTGAAAATAAATAACTTCAGAATAGAAAACAACTTCAATTGTGTCCTCTACGCTCTAAACCAACAGGAAACATCTATTCCCTCTGTCCCATAATATAGCAACTTAGGGTCGAATAGGACATTTCATAGTATAACGAATCAAGAGTGTCACTGTTCAGATTCATTGTACTATGAAATGTCTCATCCGGTCATAGGTTACTATATTATGGGACGAAGTACCATCTTTTTTTCAATTTCCCCTACGGTACCAGATGTTGGGAGCCCATTGGAATATCCCGGAACCTAGCAACACCCTTGACACTTGACAACATCAAGGGACAATTTCAGAGGACCTTTTTCATGGAAGTTTTCATAACAGGGGATTGGATTGTTTGGAAACAAAGAAATTGCCTTATTTCTTAGAATAAGCAACCAAGCCTACAATGCTGGGAAAAAAAGCTTTCAAAGAGGAACCAACTCTTCAATCCTACAGGTTAAAAGAGGACCAGAGAACTCTTCTGTTAATCTGACTCTCAGTTCTAGTCCTTTTTGTTCTCTCTTCTTTGTTTTTTGTTATCTGTATTTCTTTGACCTCTGGGTCTTCCTTTAATATACAACCCTCAGTATGAGCATCGCCTACTGTTTTACTTCAAAAAAAAAAGAGAATTATCTGCAAGCCTTGAATAAATAAAAGGCTATGAATGTTTTTTCTCAGAAAACATGTCTAGCCAGCAGTGATTATCCAAAATGATATGGATTGATGGTACTTGGTTAACTGCAAAATTTTCTGTCATCAGCGGATAAACTTTTAGCCTTTAGGTTTGCTACTAGTGCCCGTTTATACCCAAATGCACCTAAGGGTAGATTGGTATCATGGTATATGAAAATGAGTGAATTGGCACTACAAGAATAAGAAACATTATGGAAGCAGTTTGCATAAAAATCCTGAACCATGCATATTTTTTTGACAGTGGTAACATCAGTAAAACAGATTAATACTACATAGAAGAATAATAAATTTAAAAAAGGATTGGCTACAGTACGAACACTTCTATGGGATACAAAAAGAATTCCATGTCCTTTTCAATTTCAACCCCTTCCCCTGAGACACCAACTCCCACGTGGTACCGGAAAAGTCAAAAAATACTTGTAGATTGTACAAAAGCAAACATTTTGGAAGATAAATTCTTAGCTCACCACAGCATCTATTAGAAAGTTAAATGTCAAATTGCCAATTGCAAGCAGTGAAGTAAACTAGTAGCCCTTAATTGCACCTTAGTTTTCAAGGGATGTTTGCACAGGTAACTATGTGGTACTTAATAATTTATCAACAGAACCAGAGAAATTAGGAAACAGCAGAATGGCTGAGTATTGAAGTTCCAGCTTAGCTCAAATTTTTATACATACCCACATGGCATGGTATGCCATATTGCCATAATGTGAGTACCGACAAAATTGAAGGCAGCTTCATAACCATGCAATATTAAATGCCCTAAGTATGGGACCAAACTCCAGTCATGGCTGGTCAGAATCCTAAATCCAGTAAACCAGTCTAAGTTTTATTCTGACTGATTACAACTCAAACAAACCACATCTTTCAACTTCCATGCAAAATCCAAAGCTTAGGTTACAAGAAACAACTCAGCTCTCAAATGGACCAATTTTCACTGGGAAATTTGAAAAGACACCTTGCACTATTGTGTAAAATAAATTGTAAATTCCAACTCGATTTCCTCAAATTCCACCCCCAAAACTGAAAGTTATAGACTGGGAAAAATTCAACTCTTAAATTGGATCTTGATTTTCATCTGGGAATTTCATAAACTTTCAATAAAGTGGGAGCACACTAGTCAGCAACAGCAAGGCAGCTCTAATGTTGATTGGGTGCTGGTGGTGTGAACTTAGGATATGGGATGTGAATTTAATGTATGCTTGTGGCGGAGGGTGATGAGATGCTGGTTCTAACTTAAAGTACTCTCCAAGTCTCCATGGTGGATACATGAGTTAGGTCACACTCACATGATGGGAAAACTCATGGGTACCACCTTCCTGGAGGGAACTCACAGAGTCACAGGCTATAATGGCACATTTCTAACTACCCCACAACAAAAAACCTTATTCTGTAGTGAGTTCAAATATGAATACTTACTTGTATAGCAGCGACAGCTTCTATTCCACCCGCAGCTCCTAGCAAGTGGCCTGTCATTGACTTTGTTGAGTTTACTCTAAGCTGCATTACAGTGAAAGCTTTAATATATGGATCTCAGAATCAATAGAAATTGCAAAGGTTTTCAAAAGAAATATAAGATTTCTGAGATCAGGAGGCATGCCTGAGGATTTTGGCCAAAACAACGGCTAAGAGCCTCAAATTCCTTCAAATCACCCATCTGTGTGGATGTTGCATGGGCATTTACATAATTAATGTCTTCCTTTGCTACTCCTGCATCTGCTAGCGCATTTTCAATGCAAAGGATAACCCCTTTCCCTGATATTATATCAGCATAATATTAGTATCTATATAGACCAGCAAAAATGAGGAAAATAGGAGAACCACAAATGGAATAACAAAATAACAAATACATAAGGTATAACCATATTCTTAACCTTCAGGATGTGGCTCAGTCATGTGGTATGCATCGCATGTGAAGCTTCCTCCTAGGAATTCAGCATATATTTCTGCACCTCTTTGCTGCAAAATGTATATCCATATTGGAAGCTCTTAGCATTTGAATAAAATCACTATGAACCAACCAGATAAATAGATAAATTTGACAAACAAGGAACCATGGAAATTGCTTGAATGGAACCTTTGCATGCTCAAGTTCTTCCAGAAGAAGCACACCAGCCCCTTCCCCCATGACAAATCCATCACGGTCCTGTGATACAAAAGATAAATAAGAGGGTATTGGACCAGTGAGAGTTCCACAGAATCATCACCATAAGTAATCTGTGCACTCAGCCAATAAGAATGCTGTGATCCATCATTGACATGAATTATGCACTATGCAGTGTAGACGCGTTAATCAAGTCAACTGGTTAAAAAAAGTTGCTGTGTAAAAAAATATTCTTGAACAACTAACCACATCCCAAGGCCGGGAAGCTTTTGCAGGATCACTATTTCTCTGTGAAAGAGCTCTACAGGCCACAAAACCTCCCAATCCTGCATGTAACAGTTCAAAAAATCAAAACAGCAAGCTCAGCTTAAGCATGAAAAAGTAAAAGATTCAAGTAAAATCAGAATCAATAACAGTTGGGATTTTAGAATGATGATATCTCAAATAATTAAAACTGCATACCGATTGGGATAATTGGTGCGTCAGAACCACCACAGAGCATCAAGTCCTACATTTTTAGGATAAATTGCAATTAAGATACTTTCATTTTGCAGGAGCGATCACAAGAAGATGGGGGGCTTACAGTTTCTCCTCTTCTGATATGATTAGCTGCATTTAGTATGCAGAAGTTGCTGGTTGCGCAAGCAGTAGAGATGGAATAGTTTGGTCCCATCCAACCCTGCATAGGAATACAATTTTAATTCTTGAGGATTCATAACTAATTAGTGAGAAAACATATTAAAAAATAATGAAAGGACAGGTGATATAATGCACCAGATCCATTGCAAGTATTGCAGAACCCATATTCGTAGTTGCAAAAGGTACACAAAATGGGTTCATCTTCTTGTAAGATACCCTCAATGCTTCAATTGCATCACTGAAAACCTGCTTAAATTAGCACCATAAGCTGAACTAGATTAGAGTGTAAAGTTTGAAATGATAAAAAGTAATTGCTTCTTTTAGGAAGCAAAAGTAATGCAGTGTGTGAGGATTTAAACCTTCATGCCACCCATAGCAGATCCAACGAGAACTCCACATCTAGTTTTTTCCAACTCATTCATGATTTCTTCAGTGATTCTACCATTTTCCAAAGCTTTCTTCCCAGCAGTTATCAAATATAGCATGAACTTGTCCATTCTCTTAGCTAACTTTGGTGCAACCCAACCATCTGTCGAAAAGGATTTGATTTCTCCCGCAATCCGCTGAACAAAAGGAAAAATAGTTTTCAACTAAATTGAAAAATGAAATCCCACATCCAGTAGTAGAAATAAAATACCGTGGGGTATTTGGAGCAGTCAAATGCTTCTATCTCACTTATTCCACTAACACCCTTCAGAAGGTTGTTGTAAAACTCGTCAGGATCGTGGCCTAATGGTGTCACGACACCCATGCCAGTGACAACTACCCTCCGTTGTTTAATATCAGTCTTCTTGCTTTCCACAGCTCCCCTTTTGGGATGCAAAGCAACAGCCATGGTTATTCCTGCAGTTCATACATAATCTCATTTAGATGGTGGGGAACTAATTTGACTTAGCACCCAGACCAAAACAAGCTTTTTAATTGGGTGCTTCTTCAAGAACCAGTTTATTGGCCATCTACATGCTGAATGCTGTTAGGTCATGACGTGCCACCAACAGAAACTCCAAAATTGATGAATAGCAGGATTGTTTTTTCAGATAATTCACTAGGTAGGAAGGCATGTAATGAATGCAGTTAGATTGCAATGGAAGTTGTGAGTTAGCAATATCATCAAAGCACATGCTTTCCCGACAAGATTTCAGTCTTCTTTAGTACCATGTCAAACATTAGCCTTTCCAACTGGTTCTTCATGCGCCCTGTCCCCCCTCTCCCAGTATACTTCCATTCCGACCGAAATCCTAGGTATACTAGAAGAAAATAATCATAGGCAACCAAGCATGCTGATGGCAAAGTCAACAATTCACTCCAACAGCATGCAGCATACATGGGATTCATCAACATGACGGCGAGCCCTAAACATGGTAAAAATACTAGACCAAGATGACATCAGTACATCACAAAGCAGGGCATAATCCTTTCCCTCCCTCAAATCCCAAATGCGCACACGAGCGATGTGACACCTGAAACCGTATAAAACTCGCACCTTTACCGCCATAAAAGCACCCGTCGATACTACCGATGTGGCAAAACCCCCACTGCAATTTTACGATTTTACAGTATACAGTAGAATGGAACGGCAAATAGCCTCACCAGAGCGCGCCCTGCCTCGGCACCGCGCGCCGAGTCGGCGGCGCGAGCCGAACAGACCGCCACCGCCGTACTTGCGCAGCTTCTCCTTCTCGTCATCGCCGCAGGCCGCCGACAAGCAGGCGGCGACGAGCCAGGTGCACAGCGGCGGCGCCACCCCGGCCATTGCTCACGGCCTGGATCCCTACGGCGCGACTGCGATGCGCGGCACACGGATTAGCGGCAGGGGGATCGGGCGAATCCACGGGCCAGCAACCTCCACGGGAACGGCGGGGCCAAGAACCCGGGGGCCACGCGACGAGATGCGTGCGGCGCTCGGGGCGAGGTGGGTTAGGTAGGGGTTTGTGGGAGCGGGAGACGAGCGAAGCGGCGAGCAGGCTTTAATAAGAAAGGAGGCGGCTTGGGCACATCTGGGAGGTGGCGGACGGGGCGAACGCCGCCATTGCCAGTGCTCGACGCGAGGAGCGGTGGGTTGGACGAAGCGGACGATACTTAGGGTGTGTTTGGTTCTGCTGTGAGCTGTGAAAAAGCTGCTGTGAGTTGCCTGCTGTGAAAAAGCTGCTGTGAAAAAGCTAAAAGTCGTTTGGTTGAAGCTGCTATGAAAAAACTGTTGTGAGCTGACTGTTTTTTATAACTTACGTAATTTTCATCATTATAATATTTTATACATATATATAAATAGGAAACACTCAACATTGATGCAACTGAATAACTAAAAAATATATTAGATAAATAAAAAAGTGCATAGTTTATTTTATAAAGTAACCGACAACCACATATTATATCATGAAATTGTGCAAATCAATACAAACCATAATAATGTTAAATCAATTAAGACACCTTTAATTCATACTTTTTAATCTGAACTAAAAATCAGAAAAGCAGAAAAGCAAAAGCAGAAAAGCAGGGTCCAGGCTGCTTCCAAATTTGTACTAGAAAAAAGCTGCTTTTTCACAGCAGAAGCAGTTTTGGTAAACCCGTTTGGTTCAGCTTCTACTTTTTCACAGCAGAAGCAGATTTGAAAAGCAGAACCAAACGCACCCTTAATAGAGACGAAGAAAACAAAACAGATGCAATTTTTAACCTTTTTCTCGTCGGGTTTTAATTTTTGAACTTTGAAGCATAGAAAAAATATTTTTTAAACAAGAAAATAAAAAACTCTATTTTATTAAAGAAATAATGTGGTTTTGGTTTAGTTGGTGTTTTGTGTGAGATGTGTGTGAAAGGACAAGGGTGAGATGTGTGCGTTTGGATTTGTGATGATGCCAGGTAGGGCTGTGGATGCACCCCTGGAGTTTGCCCGCAGATATGGATTAGATTTTGAGATTACAACATCAACATGGGAGACACTCGACAGTGAGAGCTTTTACTTTGATTGGTGCACACACCGAGAAAATGTGAGTGTGGTGCCATTGTTTTCTTCTTCTTTCTGCAATTAGGTACGAGACATACACACGCGCCCACACTACACTCAAACTCAAATACATGGGAGTGTGTGTGTGTCTCCTTATCGCACGCTCAAAGTGACCGATAACTCGCGGACACTCACGCATGTATAATATTCATGGCTATGAGAATTTGAATCCCAATGAATAGAGTATTAAAAGGATTTGAGTGTGTGAAATTTTATTGGCATCTGAATAATTAATCTTGTTTTTATGTCGACATATGAAGAATTGATCTTGTGCTTATACGGGTAAGAGTTAGTCTTTACAGGAACTTCCACGTAGTTATATTTTCTCCAAAATTGTGTTTGAGTCCTCGCTAAAAGAATTTAAATCCGTAGAAATTTAAGGAGCCTAATCCTTTTCCAAAAACAATACCCACTCCCAAAACTTTTAGTTATAACTAGAATAATTCCAAATTGTGTTTCTTGGAGGATGGTTAATTCAGTTACTTTTGTTCAAGACACCTTTATTGTTTTTTCATCTATTATGTACCTGGGTAAAAATGTATTGTCGACAGAATTAAGCAATAAAAAAATATGACTTTCATTTTACTACAAAGAAGAAAAAATCCAATGTTTTTTTACTACAAATGTAACTTGAAGAAAAGGCCTGCAGAAATTAAAAGAAGGCAAGGATTTGGAAAACACAAGGTTAACTTTCCTACTGTTACTCTTGTAATATCATAGTTGCTTCTTACACAAGTGGAGGATCATAGAGTCAGAGGACCATACTTAAGTTTCAACCTATATTTTTTTAAAAAAAAAAGTAAAAAGCAGCCAATATATTTTTCAAGCCTATGACATAAGTTGACTGGGATGAAGACAAGATGTCTGACATCATGACAACAGCACCACTTGAAAAAAAATGGCTACATGGTCAGTCTTTGGTGTAATTTTCTTTTTTATTTTCCTTTTGTTCTTATGTACAACCACCTATTTTGGTCTGTTCTAGTCATTCATGTACACTCAACATAGAAAAGGGGACATGCTTTTTCTTGGTGTTGATGCTGCAAGCATAGTTAAGTTAGCATCCAGTCCATCCGTTTTGCTGAAGATCTCTGTGCACTTGCAGAATTTAATTCCTTCAGGGCAGCAACATGTGTAGAGCACATTGGTTGTGCTCATGCAGTTTTCATATCTTCCCTGGTGAGGACCGATGAGCCGTGCAAGAACTCTCTACAGGTTGTTGCTGACTCAGAGAGCAGCAGCAGCAGCAGCAGCCCAAGCAAGTTGTATGCTAAGGACTTGAGGAGACATTAATTAAGAAGAAGAATTCTGAAAAGTATGGTATAACAATGCAAGTTACTATTCCAGCCGGCCGATTCTAAAACTGGTTGCAGACATTCTTGGTTTGATCGTCAGAAACCTCGAGCAGGGAAGAGCAGTAACCAGCGAAAACCCGAATACTTGCATTCCAGATTGGTCAATTAATCAGTGCTCCTGATGTGCCAGATATCTTAGCAAAACTTGACCCGGTGTCCATGATTCTCTCATGGACAGCTTCTAGACCAGATATCAGATATGTAACTGTGACGACACTGGGAAGAACACATTCATGGAATCGCTGGTAGCAAAAGCAAATGCCGACGGCATGCTTAGCAGTTAGCAGCATGCAATGCGTGCCCCAATCTGGTCGTCAGGCAAGCACGTACGTACACGTCGAAAATTAATTCTAGCTTCAAAGCTTAGTACCACGGATAATGCGCGCGCACACGGGGTTAGCTGAAACTTGCAGGGGATTTCTTGCCGGCTCACGCTTGTTTGATGAGGCCATGTTTGCCACGGCAAATCTGTAGAATGTAGTCGCTGAGATTGCGAGCTCAGCATCCTCCTTCCTGCGTTGGCTGTCGCAGCTGGCATGATCTGCAGCATTTAGTTGCGAATCCAACAATAGCTTAGGCCCTGCTTGTTTCTCATGAAGCTCAAAAACGATCTAAAATTTTAAATTTTAGAGCATAAATTTAGAATATTAGTTAAAGGTTTTTTTATATTTTTTAACAGTTTTGAAGGCACTGTGCTAATGCCGAGGGCTGTAGCCTGCATCACAAGACTCGTATATAGCACTGTGGGAGTAGTGTTACTGCAGACAACCCGAGTCCGTTTGGGAAACATTGAGATCAACCAGGTGTTGTTTGATCAGTTAAACAGTGTGAAGTGGCCGACGATTTAGTAATTAGTCGTACACACGGGTTCATGAGATTTGTACGTTCCAGATAAAAGTGAAAACCAAAGGAGTACAGATTTGTTCTGACGTTCAACTTGGGACTCTAATAGTAGTTCATTTCGCAGTGCCAAGCATGCAAACAGCATGTAAGTTAATTCTGGCAGACAAGTGCTTGAATACTCCACCAAACGTACGTAGCTCAGATGGGGGCGCTTAAATGCCATGCAAGTTGGGGGGAGGGAACCTGGCGAACGATATACAATAAGGCCGCCTCCACTCGTATTGATGAACTTACAAAAGCAGCTCAGAAAGCAATTAGCTATTGCACCATTCCTAGTTGTCAGATAGCGAGATGATTTGCTTGAATCTTCAATACATGCAAAAACAATTAAGCTGCGGCGTAAGAACTTGGCCACATAATCTGCGACATAACTCAGCCAAGGCTAATGCTTCTCCTATGAGCTGGCAGTGTACATTGGGTACAGTGTCGACTTCACAAATCAAATTCCCAATCAGATGGTCGGAGCTATCAGTATTGTCATTTGTCAACCAACACATATATGTAACAAATGCATGCCAAAAATAGGTTCGGTGGCATAAAAGGACAACCCAGGTCAACAGGCAAAAATACCAGAAAGCTGCAAGTCATAACATTTGCTCACAAAATGCCTTGAAGCAATGTTATCCATGAAAGTTGGCAAGAAAGGAGTTAACAACCAATACTTCATCTGAGTGGACATTCAAAACTGATTCGCACTTAACATTACGCAATACTTTAACATGGAGCTACTTAAACAGATCTGCCAATACAAACATAATGTTAAGTAACTCCTCTTTCCTCCAGTTGCTGATGAATGATGATCCATGCATAAATCCCTTACTGCCAGCCAGTAGGGGCTGGAGCACTGCCTTCTTCCCAAAGAGGGGCAGCAGGAGGCTCAGCAGCAGGAGGGACAGCAGCTGCATCCCATCCTTCGGCAGCAACAGGAGCTGCAGTTTGAATGCACAACAAACATTAGTACATGTTCCAATATTTAAAGAGTATTCAATCTAACTGAAAGAAACCTAAAGAAAAAATTACAAGCCCACACAATAAATAGTGCAACTGTGGCTCTATTCAACATTATACTCTCTGGGCATCCTTTATGATATTATAATATACCTTTTTATATCTAATCAAACATATGAAACTTGAGTAAAGTCTAACTAGCAAGACTAAGAAACTTAATAGCATTGTTGTTAAGGTGTAAGGCAATGAAGGCAACCCAGCCCTGCCTCCCAGCCAAGGTGATAAGGCGAGGAGATGCTTATACATGGTCAAAAAACAAGAAAGATATGGGCCATAACAACACATTACACACTAAAGCTCAAACCTAAAAGCCCGTTTATGTGTCACATGTGGTCTTCTCCCACTTCCATACCTTTCCAGTCTGGCTCTCTCCTAACCATAGCCACCACAAGCCCACAATAAGCATCAAGGGCAACATCTGTGGCACAATATCAAGCAGAAAGAGAGGGGAGAGGAACAAATTGACATCGGCAGAAGGATGGGGTAGAGAGAGAGAGAGAGGAAGACCCAGCACAGAGCAGAGGAAAGACAAGGGAGGGAGAGGAACAACCAGAACAGAGCAGGGGAACAAGGCAACAGGGATGTGCTGGAGAGGACAACACCGGTGGTGAGGCAGAGAGGACGATGGCAGAGCAAATCCACTGCAGGATGGAGCAATGGAGGCCACTGCCTACAATTCCTTCTCCCCTCTGTTCTTTATCTCTCATACAGATGTGCCCACGAGATGGAGGGAAAGTCAATGCAGAGAGACACCTTGATCCCTTGGGCTCATCTTAGCGCTTAAGCGGCGCCTTAACAACCATGCTTAATAGACCATCAACATAAACACAGCACAATTGAGGTTCTATTCATTCAACATCAGATTCTTCTCCCATCTTTATAAAATATATTTGTTGCCATGAACCTTATTTTTATTAACCAATGTGCTTGAGTGCACAATTTCTCGTTTTGTCATCATTAATATCCCACTTACCCTCCCACAAATGCCACAAGCCCAAAGCGAATCGCACTGGTTATCAAGGGAATTTTGTTCACACCATAAGAACTAAATATCACCTAGGTATTAATGCACTCATGAAGAATAAAAAATATTAGAAATCAGAGTATAATGTCAAACTCAGATGAGCTCATAATTAATTAGGCAGCATATTGATGTGAACAGGAAAAACAATTAAGGGCAAAGATCATGTACTCGATGTATAATTTATACACAGCTAAATTAACAATACTATTAAAGAAACAAGACAAACCTGGAGCAGCACCCCAGTCAGCAGTTGTTGCAGCAGGCACGGCAGCAGGTTGAGCCTCTCCACCCCATTGCTGGTCACCCCAATTATCAGTTGGAGGAGCACCATACTCAGCAACTGCACCATATTCAGGAGCTGCTACAGCCTCCTCCTCTTCCAGTTCCTTTGCTTCCTCTGGATCCCTATAGAAGAAAAGATCAACCTACAAAAGATAAACAGTAATAACAAGTAATTAGAATAAAGATAGAGAGGCCAAGGTCACATGTTATATGCAAAACAAAATTCATGGAAAAAACCAAACGCAAACAATCAAAATGTGAGCATCAATTATCAATGTTTACCATGACTTCCCACTTGTGCCCAGGAAGAATTGTGCCACGCATCTGAAGAACCATCCTGGCAAGTAGCCAGAAGAGGCAACCAATGCTCTGCTTTCCCTTGTTGTTGGCAGGAATGCCAATGTCGACATAACGCATAGGAGAATCAGTGTCACAGAAAGCAATACTAGGGATGTTTCCAAGAGCAGACTCCTTGATTGGCTGCACACAGTTTAACCAACACATTACCAGATAGCAGATGCATTTGCAAACTCCATTGAATAAAAAGGCCATAGAACAAAAAGAATACCTGATGATCAGTCCTAGGGTCAGTCAGGATGAGAAGACGTGGCTCACTGAATGAGGTTTGCAGTTGGTTGGTGAAGGTACCAGGAGTGTGCCTACCAGCAATGGCATGAGCACCAGTGTACTGTGCAAACTTGAGGACAGCCCGCTGACCATAAGGCCTAGCAGACTGCACAATGATGTCCTGTGGGTTCTCGATCGCAACAATCACTCTGGCAGCCAGTTGAAGCTTCTCCCATGTTTTGCCGAGGTTGATGATGAAAATACCTGGAGGAAAATTTGCGTGTGTAGCTTCTTAAACCTCTGGTCACCATAATTGATTCATAAAAGAGAATCTATCATCCATGTCTGTGAGATGAGATTGCGACCAACAACAAACGAGGGAGACCGAAGCAGGAACAAATAAAATAAATGCAGATGAAGGAGGCATTTCACATTCCTGCCTTAATCAAGCATAAAAGAAACGATAAATTATATGCCCCATGTACCCTCATTAAGTTGCTACATTGCAACGAAAAATATGATAGGGAGAATATCTACGCAATAAGGTTACAAGTTATAAAAATGAGCTGGTGTTGCTGGCATTTAGCATTTGTGAGAAACTGGAATTGGACAGCCCAAATCTTGATCGACATAGAGATTTATAGTCATTACATATGCCCTGGGTGCATGTCTATGAATATACAGTATAACCCACAACATGCTGAAACCGTTAGTCTCCTCACAGATAAAGCATCTGTTGAACCCAGCAAAAAAAGGACATCCTTTTGCCACGACATGGCCTCGAGTCTCGACACCATCCAGGTGAAGCAGTCAGAGATGTAATCATACCATTCTACAATCCGCGAAACCAACTAAAGTTCGCTTCCAAACACAGTGCCTTTAGCAACTACAGGGAAGCAACCTAATCAAGCACACCAACTCAAACAGATCTACCTAAGCACGCGCATTAGTGAGATGATCGCAACCAGCCAAATCCAAACCCAAGAGAGGTATGAACTGTGCGACGGGGTAGATATTGGGGATGGAGAGTAGCCATGGTACCGTCGGATCGGCGCTTGTAGACGTAACGCTCCATCTGGAAGTCGCAGTTCTTTGTGCCGAGGTGCACGTCCGCCGCCAGCATCATCTGGATGTCCTGCTCCCTCTGCGAGAGCGCCCGCGGGGCACCGCCTGCCGGAGCAGCCGCCATCGTCAATGTCGCCGCCTAGAGGAGGGGAGCCAGGGATGGGAAGGGGACGAGAGGGAGAGGTGGCGGCGCGACGGGGGTGTGGGAAGGGATGGTTTTGGAGATGGGAGGTTTATAAGTGTGGGCCTTTTGGGCTAAAACCCTAGATCTCCTATTAAGTTTTAATCTTTTTTCCAGATTACAAATGATTTTTTATATTTATTTTAGGGGAAGGCGAATTCATCCGTGTGTTTCATATGCTCTGACTCCAATTTCGTTGTCCAATAATTCTGGTATGAATTTTAGAATATATTTATTTTAGGGGAAGGCAAATTCATCCGTGCGTTTCATATGCTCTGACTCCAATTTCGTTGTTCAATAATTTTAGTATAAATTTTAGAATCCGGAGCTCTATCAAACTATTTTTTAAACTTTAAAACTATTAGCATGGTTCGGTCTTTGATGCTGTCCTCGACACAATTAAGCCCAATTCCTTTCCTTATGGCTTAAATCGGCCCAAAATCTTGCTCTGTCACCGCTATATGCTTTTCAAATTAATCGAGAACCGGAAATTATCAAATTGAAGTAAACATAATTTTTTCATATTCTTATGTTTTTTATTAACTTCATTTTTTATTTTTGGTCCGTTTTTATTTGTGAAAAAACGAAGGAAAAAATAAACGAAAGATCTACCTTACCTGTAGAGAGAGAGAGAGAGAGAGAGAGAGCTCACCCACCACGGCGCCACTGCCTGCCCACCCGACGACGTCCGACGCTGCCGGCCGGCTAGCCGGAGATGTATTCGTCAGCGGCGCACAGGCGCAGTTGGTTGGTGCTTCTGCTCGATGAGCGATGCGCCGTACAAACCATTGGAATCCTATGATGTTGTTGCTTAATTTTGGTTGGTGAGTTGGTGCGTCCGCATGGACCATCCCAACCCACCAGAATACTTATACCAGATCGCTGCAAAATGACGACGACGAGACGGACCATTGGCAGAGAGAAATTAAGATCTTGCATTCGCACTATGCGATGCTGATCGAATCGCTGTTACTACGGCCACATTTGGTGCAGATAAGTTTTTTATAAGAAATTTTTGATCTACGGTTGCACTTGCACATGATTAAAGAGATCAATAAGCATCTATCTCTACAGAAAAAGGGAGAATTCTTTTTTTTTAAAAAAAAGTGAACATCCCTACCACGACATCGACGTCTAAATATGCTTGTTGTTTTCCCTAGCTACCGTCTCCTCCTAGCGTACGTTGGTTCAGGGAACATAATGGGATGGAATGAGACGAGCCCTATTTCTGAAGCTATTTGGTTGAGGGATAGAATGTAACGAGAATATCCTACGAGAGGATATTTGGGAAATATTCCCTGAAAATGAGAATGTTCATGCCCCTGAAAAATGGGCGGACCAAGCCATCCCACTTTTCTCCTGCCACGACTCCATCCGCTCCAACGACCGCACATCGCAGCCATGTGCACACGGAGCGTGGAGCGTCGCCAATGAAGCAACAAGTCTAGGGCGGAGCGTCGCCGATGGAGCAAAACCATCGAAGGTGGGTGCGGGGTTGAGGCTGAGGTCGAGCTAGGGTTGCTTGTACAGAGGCTGTGGATGAGGGTGGTACTTGGAGGTTGGAGACGAGCCATCGAATGAAGCACTGGGCAAGGAGGACAAGGCAGACAGGAGGAGTGGGAGGAAGGCGAAGAGGAGGCGAGAGAGCGGGCTGAGAGCCAGTACCATCACACGGGAGGCGACCGCCATACGGACAACGCCGACGAGAAGCTGCGGCGTCTACACCATCGGTCGGACGGCGGGGACAAGCCACGAGATGCCGGTGACTAGGTAGGTTAAACCAAAGAGACTGACATGTGGGCCTCACAATTAATTGTTGTTAATGCTGTTAATTTTGACCTTCATTCATCTCCCTCAATCCCTTCAACCGAACAAATAATTAGAACAAACACATCTCATTCAATCTCATTCAACAAAAATACGAGATTGAACAATCTCATCATATAAATAACTGGGACGAGAGAATCTCATTCTATCTAGTCTTAGAACAGCACGTGCACCAGCGAATAATATAAAGTCAAGATAAAAAAGAGACAGGATTCCTTAAGAATATAAATTTCAGATGTGAGTAAAAACAAAATTAAAACGGACATTTCGGTAGCGTTGCTCCACTTTTTGGAGGGACCTACGTACAGTTTGCGAGTTCCTGTCAGATGATACGGAGCTGCAGGATTGATCTCTTTTTGAAGGACAGCATATTTAGCAATTCGCATCACAATTGTTTTAATTTTATACGAATTGAAGCGCCTATGGATTTGGTCAGTCGAGATCATCAAAAACCCCAAATCGATCGATCGGTCCAGGCTCAGGTGGGCAGAAATTACTGTGGCCTCGGATTCCAATTCCAATAAAGAACCTGCCTATCATATTATGTCCCAACTCCCAAGAAATTCCAGATCCAATGCTGCAGCCAAACCGAGTTTGAAAATAATAAATCGTAAGGCTATTCGTAACGATGGTTTTACGGTGTGTTTCATGATATTAATTACATGATACATCAGATTTTTTACTGACATGTCATTTAATTAATGAGGAAAAAGAAAGAAGTAATGTTATCACCACGATATGATGCTAAACCATTTTTCAAGACGAATAAAACGTCCACTGAGAGCCAAATCATTTCTTCAGAAAGAGGGTATTTCATGAGAACGAGTTGCATTTAATTACACTGTTTAGCCTAGGAAATAGTGAAATGAAACTCTCCACTGAGAGAAGGTATTTTATTCAGTTGCAAAGCTGATGTGGACTTCTAGGAAACAGTGTTATGAAACCCACCACTGTGAATAGCCTAATATAACCTAAGTTTGAAAATACTTTTAAAATTTTGCATGATAGCGTTTATGCAGTTTGAACTATAGATGTTTAAATCAGTCCTAGGTGTTTTCAACCTATAAAAAACATTATCATCGTACAAAATTTAACTACAACAAATGAAAGTATTTACATAAAGAAAGTTAACTATATATCACATACATAAAAAACATGTTTTAACTTTTAGTTATTGGTAAAAAAAGCAGTGTGGCCGGGTCAGCTCTGCATTGCAGAGTGCAGACTGCTCTGATGGAGCACCAGACTCGAAGGGCCAATATCAATATGGCATGTTCATCAGTTCATGTTCATGTTCATGGATATCCCATGGAATATCCCCTCCAGTCCTGGTGCAGTGCCTCTGTCGTGTTATGTTAAAATTATTACAAACAGTAATCTTTGAGGAATGGGCAACATGAAAGCACGTAATTTTAATAACATATCAAATCCACGTCGAGATGTGTAATGTATGTCGATCTCACTCGTGGGAGTGGTGAGCGGTGACGAGAAGAAGCCGCGCAGGCTTGCTGGCTGCTGCAGGGCACATCACATCACAACGAGAAGGAAATGAGACAGGATATGGGGAAATTGTGTCTCCAGGTTCTTAGCACTTAGGATAACAATCGCTAAGCTAGGTAGCTTTTGGTTTAAAAGTTAAATAGAAATAAATGGTTCCGTTTTATTTTATGTGTGTTTGGTTTGGTATCAAGATAGGGCTGGTCCAAAGATTTAGAAGGTCTAGGGCGAGCTAAGATTTAGAGGTCCTTTCTATATACACAATTAAAATATATTTCAAAATAGTATTACTATAGAATAATTTGTGTATATTAAATTACCTCAAAAATGCTTCCACAAAACTATCGCCAACATATCTGTATCTTCTAAAGTGCTTATATTGCTCTTAAAAAATTTATCAATAGATCCTCTTTGTGATTGTATCAATTCACCTATTTGTTTCTCCTTTTCTTTTGTTTTTCATTGCCCAAAACAGATTTTCTTGATAACATGATTATGTTAAAATATAAAAAATAAGCACTACAATATTTAAATTAAATCATACTACATGTCTACAACAGAATTTAAACCGAATTCTAAAATCTAAATATCTAATCTACTTAGTTCTTAATTCAATCAGCAAAATTGCAAAATCAAAAAATGCAATAATCACAAATAATCTACTCATTTTTTGCAATAAAAAAATACAATAATCACAAAATAATCTACTCGTTTTTACGTGAGATGCCCTTGGAATCAACAGGAAGAGTGAAGACAGGATCACAAACAAGCGACAACGCGATGTGGCCCTACTACCCGTACAACAGTCGGCGGCAGACGCCAGCAAATAGGCCAAGTGTGTCGCGTAGAGCCACTCAAGCCTTAGCCACGCTGACGCGGGATTGTAGGAATGACAGGATCAGGCAGGCTGCACTGCCGCGGGCAGTAGGCCCACAGGCGATCGGTGATGACGAAAAACGGTTTGAGAGGTTTGGAAGGAAGACAAATCGATTTTAGTGGTGATTTAATTTTCAGAATTGATTGCCTCCATATTTGACATTTGGTATTCCATAATCTAAATCATGTATACATACATATTTATACATACATAGACATATACACTATATATATAGGGGTCCACTAAAAAGTGGGAGCCCGGGGTGGTGGCACCAGTGGCCCCACCCCAGGGTCAGCCTTGCTTGGAATTATATAGAATATAGTGGTGGCTCCCCCCAAAAAATATTTCTCGTAGATTCGGAACCATTCGCTTCCAAAAAAATTCACCGAACCGAACGGCTCGCCTCCGACGCTATCCGTTTTTCTTCTCATTTCCTTTACCACTTTTGAACCAAATAAGGGACAAAACCGCTCCGTTCTATCAGATTCTCCGTTCTTGCTTTCAAACGTGGAGCGGAGCCATTCTATTCTCAAAATCTAGAACAGAGTTATTCTATGTTATCACATTCCTGAACCAAACATCAACTTAGACAATTGTTTCGTTGACCACAGTTGAACGGTCATCGGTAACTCCCAAATTAAATCACATAATGGGATTTGAACGCGTCTAATTATCAGTCCGGATGGTAACTCCAAGCCTCCAATGCAATATCATGAATAATATGTCATAAGTCACATATTTTTTACACAAAAAAAATATGCAAATACCCATGGTACAAACGTCATACGATGGGTTTGTTTGTTGGAGCTTCAGATTTTAAGAAGCTGCTAGTAAATATATAGCTAACAAGAATTTAAACAATCTAACATTTTTAAAATTTTGAATTATATTATATTTTTTAGATTCTACAACTATTATATTTTATAATCTAAATTCAAAATCTAGACCGGTCAGGAGCTTCAAATTCTAGACTATGCCCGACTAACGGAAGTTCCGGTAAACAGACCTACAATCCTTACCTTCGGAATCAAAAAGGAAATTGAGCCGGTTTCCAATAATTTGGACATCCCTAAAAAATTGAACGTAATAAATAAACACGACGAGAGACATACATACATACATACATACCCCTCTGGCCCTTTCCGTCGCCACGAGGGATGATATTGATGCCAGCCAGAGACGACGACCCTCAGGCACAGGTCGCGTCACAAGCTAGATGCATGTGCATATCATATTTTTGTTGCCGTCATCGTGAGACACGGGGTGCAGTGACGACCCATTTTCATCCTGAGACTTGGCGATGGTCCTAGTCTAGGCCAGCCCATTCACGTATAAAGAGTAGTAAAGGTCAAAAGCGAAGCTGCCAATGTGACAAGCGTTTGTTTGTTTATACGGCGTGTCAAGGCAAAGTGACACCTACCGTACCGGTACTAGCTCAATTCCGCCATGGCCGTCCCTCCCTCCGTTTGATTAGGAAATGCTAGCGATAAGCCATGACGCATTATGGCAATGTATGATGCCATGATGTGGATACCGCACCGATAGATGGCGCGCAGCTACGATCCTCCTTCACCTGCCGCCGGTGAAATCCACCATCGTCCTCGTCATCGCAGAGATTAGCAGGTACAGATGCGCTGTGCTGAGAGGTGAGATCGATCGATGGCGATGCTAGCTTGTCTCTAGTGATAAGTGGAGGTGAGGATGGCTTTAAGAAATATTTTTGATTTAATTAGGTTTTGTGCCGCTCTCAAGTTTTAACTCTTCGCTTTTCAGTACACGCCACCGATCGAGGAGCTAAAGAATATTCCTTGGAACGAGCAGCGTCACGGCCTCTGTAGACTGTAGTCTGTATTCAAGTCCATCTACCCAAACTTACAGTACCAGTGAGACGATGCAGGATGAGATGAGAGCAAGAGCTAGCTAGCTAGGGTTCTTTCCCATCACCCGTACACTTTTATTCCGGCCAACACAAAAGGCTGCCCACCCTGCTGATCACGGGGAAACAATAGACAAGTCATCATCTGCTAAACGGATAAGGATTGGCAGTCAGCATGCATTGCACATTCAAGTAAACAAAGATGTGCATCATGCGATTGCCAGATCTACTTCAGCAGCAGCAGCAGCAGCAGGATAGATCATAGATGGGATACATACTCTTGCTGTTGAAGGGGACCAGTCTGGTTGTTGGTCAGTATAGACTATAGTCAGGTACAACCCAAGAAGAAACAGCCGTTCCATAGGCTTGGAATATATATGACATGACAATATTACTACCTCATGCTTCAGATCTACCATCTGCTCACCAAGAGAAAGGGACTTGTGATCTAAGGCTGATGTGATGAACGTGTCGTTTTACTTATGAAATTTTCTAGACGGATACAATTGAGCTAGGCCTTCTCCATTCATATTGGGGAGTTTGGTTCCCTCTGAAAACATAAGTGCAAGGAATCAAATCAGTCCATGGGACCCTAATTGTCCACTCTCAGTGCAGTGCCTCACTCCTGTAGGAAGCCTTGTGCTGCCTCACCTATTTAGATCAAGACAGCGATACGTTGGTGGCTTGACAGCAATGGGGTTTATGTTGATGCAAATGAGCTATTAATTCAATCGTTGGCTGCTCCTGATGGGCCCCTGGCAATGGAGATTTTTCTCATGCAGTTGGTTTCTTGAGATTAAAGCTAGGGAAGGACCTGCATTAGTAAAGAAGCAATGATGTACATGCATGTACTACTCCACTCCGTGATTAACGGGAGCTACAGGTGATGACGAGACTTCAGTCCTAACTGCTCGATCGATCGGTTGGAAAAAATATCGATCGAGTCCTGTTGGAGGAATTGAGTACTCCTTTATAGTTTGGTTTTTCTATCTCTTACTGTTCTTGAAGCTTGAGATCTTCCTCACCTCTCCCGTCAAGGAGAGAGTACCACTTGCCATGATTTATTCGGGACAAATTAAAGATGTTTTCTTTTCCCCGATAGGTCCTCAGCTCCTTCAAGCACTTTTTGTATGGCTTTCTTTCTCTAGCTCTCGGCATCCGTTCGATTTTGATACAGCAATCTACTAGCTAGCTCTACTATGCATGCCATCTGAAATTTCCATGTCTGTTTAGGCCCCAAATCATCAACATTATTTTCATCTCATTCACTCGGCTAAACAACTAGCATTGAATCGTCTCAGCCTAAAAGCATAATCGCCATATCCCATCCAACCTTTCTTCGAACCAAACGCGCTATTGGCAATTTGGCATGAATATATTTTGTACATAATGGTTTAGGACAACCAGCTGAACCAAGCGATGAAACAAAAAGGCACACTAACTTGGGAGAATAGGGTGACATTTGTTTTAGGAATATGATAGAATGAAATAGCTCCGTTGTAGATTTTGAGAATGAAATGACTCTGCTTTGTATTTGGAAGCAAGAACGGAGTCATTCTGTTTTTTTTTGTTTTTTATTTGGTTATAAAATCTGATAGAATTGAACGGTTTTGTCCCTGGTTTAAATCAAGAACAGTAGATGAGATGATAAAAAAATAAATGACATGGAAGACGTGAGAGGTGAGCCGTTCAATTCGGTTGATTTTTTGGAAGTGGATGGTTCTGGATCTACAAGGAATATTCTTTTTTGGGAGGAATATTTTTTTTTGAGTCACTCTGTTCTATATAATTCTAAGAAAAACACATATAAAGTAGAATAGAACCACTCACTTCTACTTAACTCTTGAACTAAACACTACTAAGGAATACAAAGAGGAATGAAGAATATCAACGTTGTGTCCGTTGGGAACAATAAAGCAAGTGTCAGGCGGCCAACAATATTTAAAGCAGATCAGCTTTTTTTACTTCACAATTTACTTCTTCATCTGATTTATTAAATAAATTGTTTTATTATTTTTTTAACTTTCTCTCAAATTCAATCATTTTGAGAACTCTAGATATTTCCACATCCTTTTACATGTTTCTGTTTGTGATATACTCTTTCCATCACGTAATATAACAATGCTACAGTTCAAAATTTGTTTAAAATGTAACAACTTAAGTAGAGTACTTATAAAATATGTTTTTTACTCTAAAGTACCCATTTATCCTAGCTCAATATATTATCATCTTTTTACTTATCTTCCAATCAACCGCCCCTCCTTTTTTCGCTAAATTTCCTCCTCGGACCACCGTTAAATACCAATATCATCTATTACCTCCTAAGATAATAAGTTATATAATATTCTTTTAATACATGCATGCGGGACCATATACATGCTATAATTATTTTCTCTTCGCATGCTATCAAATTAATTGCTACATGCACTAGACAAAGAAAATAATCAACGGGCTTTTTGCGCGGGCAAATGCAGATTACTTTCCGTAATCAAGACAAGCCTATTTAATATTTTAATTAATTATTTTAAATATATTTAAACGACAGTTCAGATTACCTCTTAAAAAACGGGCCATCACCTTTGTCTCACCCAATTAAGAGGCTCCCAACCATGCATAAGGAACGGCCCTGACCCTAAGCAAGATAGTGATGTGTTTCAAGAGGTTTAGATAATTTTATTTTGCTGTGTGAAAGTTGAAGTTGATCACGTAGAGCCCCATCAGGATTATATTCTTGGAAGTGAAAACGGCTATATATAGGAGGCAAATGCATGGTGGCTTTAATTAAGATGGATAAGGGAACACACGTACAAGTTTAATTTGCGTATGATATGTACTAGCGTTAATTTCGTAAGCATTAATTATTAATTATAGTTACATCCTTTTCGCAAAGGCGAAAAGCGCTATTACTTGTCTGCTTATTACTTAAAATTAAACTCTGATGTGTCTTCACACGGAGCAAGTGTGCAAGATAAACTATTATCGGGTAACCCAATTAGGACGACATCATTGTCAGCTTTTTTAGCGGCGTAACACCATTATATAGTAGTTAATCACAACCGGTTGGTCTACTGCATACTCATACAACACATGACGTTTTAAAAATCCAAACACATAATGTTTTTACCCAATTAAAAAACGGTTTAACGCGGAGGGACGAAGCAAGGATAATAAAAACAAAAATCCCAAATGGTACAGCTTGCTTGGTTGATTATATATGCATGCAGTCGTGCAGATTTCGCAGCATTATTTGTGCCATGGAAGGCTCTACTGTGTGAGATCTAAAGCGTCACTTTCGATGCTCCAAGTTCAAGCAACCATGCATCTTCAATTGGGTCACCAAACCCACATGGCGATCTTAATTATAGCCACTTTTTTGCATGTGTTAGGGCATGTACAATGGGTGTTTTGAATTCTGTCTTCTTCGGGTGTGTCTAAGGAGGTAAATGTAAAAAAACTCAAGACACGTCTCTTAACTAGGAATGGCAATGGTACCCGTTTACCCGTTTACCCGCGGGTAAAAACCCTATTAGGGTCGGGTATGTTCCTCAAATCATACCCGACGGGTAAACGGGTACGGGTATGGGTATTGACTACCCATACCCGTTTACCCGTTTACCCAATTACATAGATATAAATATTAAAATCAAACCCTAGATATTCACTTCTCCTTTCTCTCCTCTCTCCCCAAACCCTCAGCCGCCACTTCTACGCCGCGCTGCTGGGGGTTGTAGTTCCTCTTCTTGGCGAACGCGGTGAGGAAGGACGAAGCGGCGGAGCGGCGGCGCAAGGCGGTGGCGTCGGGGAAGAGGTCGGCGAGGCAGTCGGTGAGCGTGAAGAAGACCGCCTCCGCAATGGCGACGAACGGGAGGAACGCCGCGCAGAGCCGCTCCCCCACCGTCAGCAAGCTCCCCGACGTCTGCGACCCCCCAAACCGAACAAGGAAAAAGAAAATCAAGAAACGGTAGCTCCGGCTGCTGCGGCGGCGGCGGCGGCGGGTTGCACCGCGCCGTGAAAAACAGAAAGCCACCCACCACGTCGTCGTCCGAGAAGCGGAAGCCCAAGCCCGACTCCATGGCTGCAAATCACCACACGCCTCCTCTTCACCCTGTTTCACGGGTAAACAGGTATACCCGCGGGTATACGGCGCCCGCGGGTAGCGGGTATGGGCATGGATTTCTACCCGTCGGGTAAACGGGTACGGGTATGGGTATGTACTACCCGTACCCGTGAGACCCGACTGCCATCCCTACTCTTAACGAAGACACTGTGTCTTGGTTCTATGCTCGAGGCATAGGACTAGCTGATTGGTCAATTTAATTTATTGAATGCTCTGATTGGTGTAATGAATATAGCGAGACACAGGTTTTAGACACGCCCATTATACTATATTGTGTTTTAGTTATGTTTTATGCTTGGAGTACCGTGCCCTTAATGGGATCGTAATTATCGCCGTGGTGCATGAACGTACTCTCCAAGAGTGAATCGAGAGCGCCCCTTCGTCACGTAAATCAGCAGTACTATTAGTACTTATTTTAGTTTATTTGATAAGAGTTATATTTTACTAATATCAATAAGCATAAGACAGTACTATCTATAGAAACTGCTTTCAATCCTCATTTTTCTATACATATTTCCTCTTTTTTCTCCCCTCTCTATCGTCCGATCTATTTTCATCCTTTCCCTATGTTACAATATGACATCTTATTTAAGACACAACTTCTTTATTTTCTATTTTCTTAGCTTTATTTTTTTTATCACATCGTATTATTTTCTAACTGATAGTCTAAGAGCATCTCTAATCCAAGAGCTAGCAGCTCTAAAAATTGACTTTCTATATAAATTTTTGGGATTCATTTTTACAATATAAATCACTTTAAATGTATTTCTCTCTAATAGAGTCCTACATTTGAAATTTGAGTATATGAGTATGCCCTTTAAAAATAGAGAAAAAAAATTAATTTTAGTGATCCTTTATTTTTAGGAGTTATTTAGAGTATCTATTGAAGTTATTTTTTATTTATAATCCCAAAAATTTAGAGAAAAAAATATGTCTACAACTTTTTTCGGAGGTGCTGTAATAGAGGGTCGAAATGCTCTAAACATGCGCTTTGATATCTATAGGCTGTTTTCGGATACCGCCGTACAATTACAACCGATCTTTGCTCAATGGGCACTACAAGAAAACTAGAAATTTTCGTCGGCCTTTTTAACTTCCGTCGGCTTTTGGGCAAGCCGACGGAAGTTAAATAACTTCCGTCGGCCCCTGGAGGCCGACGGAAGTTAACTTAACTTCCGTCGGCTTCTGACAGTGGCCGACGGAAGTTAGCGGGGGTTTTTCCGCGGTCGATCGGATCCCCCTAACTTCCGTCGGCTTTAATGCTGGCCGACGGAAGTTAGGGGGACTTTTTCCCAACCGCGCGCGCGTACAGGGAGACCTAACTCCCTGTACGCGCCCACGCCGCCGCCGCCTCCCGCGCCCAGCCCGCCGCCGCCTCCCGCCCTCGCCGCCTCGGGTCGCCGCCCGCCCGGCCGCCGCACGCCTCGGGAGCCGCCCGCCCGGCCGCCTCCCGCCTCGGGCGCCACCGCCCGCCCTCGCCGCCGCGCCGCTGCCCGCCCGCCCGCCCAGCCTCCTCCCGGTCGCCTCGGCCGCCGCCCGCCCGCCCGCCCTCGCCGCCGCGCCGCTGCCCGCCCGCCCGCCGCCGCCCGCCCGCCCGCCCGGCCTCCTCCCGGTCGCCTCGACCGCCGCCCGCCCGCCCGCCCGCCGCCCGCCCGCTCGGCCGCCGCTCGCCCGGCCGCCTCCCGGCCGCCGCCCGCCCGCCCGGCCGCCCCCCTTCCGGCCACCGGTTAGCGCCTCCTGCCGCATTGCCCCCTCCCGGCCAGCGGCCAGCCGGCCACCGGCCCACGCGTGCCGCCCGCCGCCGCGCCCCCTCCCGGCCGTCGCCGCCCCCTTCCGGCCACCGCCCCCTGGTCGTCGCCACCGTCGCCCGCCGTCGCCGCCCACCGTCCGTCGCCTGCCGACCACTACCGTCCGTCATCACCCGCCGACCGTCGCCGTCCGCCAAGTAATTTTTACCCCTCACTTGCATTGTGATTGAATAGTTTGTTACTTTGTGAATTGTATTGTGAATAGAATCGAATTGTGAATTGAGTTAAATTGTGAATATGCTTGCCGAATGTTTCGGTCTGATACTCAACGAACAATTATTTTTGCTAGTACCTATCGGAATACAATTTTGTCGTAGTGGCACTTAAATTTTGATCGAGATTGATAGTATGATAGACACTTAAATTTTATCGTAGTATGTGATAAAATGAATAATTGAATCAATTGCTAGTGCATGTCAAGTGGAAATTGATTCATTACGTTGACTATTTATGCTATTACAAGTGTTTCGTTTGCGATGTTCTATTATATATGCTATTAATTAAATTCTTGTATTAATTTTTGGTTTGTTGATGATTTCATTACGGTGATTAGTATTACATATATACTTTATTATATATATTTATTTTCGTATGCAATTTTTTATTTGACAACAACGTAGATAGTGTAACGAAACCTATGCGTCACCCGTTTCGGACCAACATGTCTCACACGTGTCATGCGTGTGAGATGTGCAGGTTCGGAATTGTACCTTTTTGGACAGCCTCAGAGTGGGCGACAGAGCGTGGTTTTATGATGAGTCATGAGTCCGAATGAGATTTCAGTAACATAACCTTGTTGTTCTCCATTGCACCACTATCAGGCGTGCAATTGGAGAACAGCGGGGTTATGCTGCTGAAATTTCGTTCGGACTCATGGCTCGTCATAAATACCACGTTTTGTCGGTCACTCTTGGGTGGGTTTAGGACCTATCTTTTCCTATAGACCATGGTTGTCACGGCATCGCCTGCGCCGACTAGGCGTCCAGGCGGTCACCGCCGGACGCCATGGTGAATCGTGTCGCCGGTGGGCTCTGCTTCCCCTTGCGTCGCCGGCCGCCCGACCGCCTCTACTTCCCCTCCGTTGTCCGGAGGCGAAGGCGGGGGTGGCCAGGGTGTGTGTATGTTGCGAGCCCTTTGATTGAATGAATGTTTTGCATATAGAATGGCCGAGGACGACCGACGGTGGATGTATAGTGGTTGGATGAAAAGTGGAGCTCACACGAGGGAGTGGGTAATCAACGCTGAGAAATTTGTTGATCGTGCATTCGCTTTGACAACAAACACTGGCGCGAGGTGCCCATGCATGAAGTGCAGAAATTCTCGTTGGCAAGACAAGAGGACGTTGTCATTGCATATTTGCAAATATGGTTTCGTGCCAGGTTATGAAGTTTGGTCTTTTCACGGCGAGACAGGCCGTGAAAAAACGGTATTAGTAGTGGAAGAAGAAGATGATAGCGTTGCTGACGATAGGATGGATGAGATGGTTGATGCTATACGACTAGAGTTTGAATCAAACCCCGAGGATCCTCCAACACCAGAGGTTCAAAAGTTTTTCGACATCCTTCGAGCTTCAGAAGAGCCATTGCATGAGCACACCACCGTAAGCGTTCTCGCTTTCGTGACTCGTATTATGGCTATTAAGTCAAAGTTTGCATTTTCAAACAATTGTTATAAGGAGCTCTTGAATCTGATCAGCGATATCCTTCCTAAGAACCATAAGGTGCCGAAAGACATGTATCAGTCAAAGAAAATGCTTTCTGCTCTCGGTATGGAGTATGAGAAGATTGATGTGTGCCGAGATAATTGTATGATGTTCTGGAAAGAACATAGTAATGAGGTGAAATGCTTAAAATGTGGAAAACCGAGATTCGTAGAGGTCGTAAATGAAGACAGAGAGAAGGTGACGACAGAGGTTGCTCATAAGCAACTTCGTTACATGCCTCTTACACCACGGGTGAAACGATTGTTTCTATCAAAGAAAACCGCTAGACATATGCGATGGCATAAAGAAGGTGTACGTGAGAATAATCAAGTAATGGTGCACCCATCTGATGGTGCGGCATGGAAGGCTCTAGATGATTTTGATGCAGACTTTGCTAGTGATGCAAGGAATGTTCGCATCGGGTTGGCAACTGATGGATTCACGCCTTTCAATGTAACGGCATCGTCGTACTCTTGTTGGCCCGTGTTTGCTATTCCATACAACCTTCCACCTTCATTTTGTATGAAATATGAATTTATGTTCCTGTGTCTCATTATACCCGGTCCAGATCATCCTGGAACACGACTAAACGTGATGCTGAAGCCCTTAATTGAAGAGTTGAAACAATTGTGGAAAGGAGTTGAAGCATATGACTATGACCAGAAACAAAAATTCAATCTTTGAGTTGCGTATCTGTGGTCGGTCCACGATTTTCCGGCATACGGTATTTTTTCTGGTTGGAGTTGTCATGGAAGGTTGACATGCCCGATATGTGCGAAGGACACAGATTGTTTCCGACTGAACTTCGGGGGAAAGATTTGTTACTTTGATTGCCATAGATGCTTTTTGCCCATGAATCACCCATTTAGGTTACAGAGGAACAATTTCAAGAAGGACAGCATTGTTGTAAAGGGACCACCAAGGCGTTTAAATGGTACAGAAATCGCTGATATGCTGAATGAGTTGGTCCTTAATGAAAATGAGGATGGATTTGTAGGATTCGGAACCGAACATAATTGGACCCACATATGTGTTTTATGGGAACTGCCGTACGTCAAATCACTAATTCTGATGCACAACATTGACGTTATGCATCAGGAACGTAATGTTGGTGAAAGCATTATAAGTACATGTATGGATTTTACTGACAGGACAAAAGATAATGTAAAGGCGAGAAGAGATTTAGCTGAGATTTGTAATCGACCAACCCTTGAGTTGACGAATAGTGGTGGCAAGCCACGTGCCCCATTTTGTTTAAAACCTAAAGAAAAAAACAAGTAATGAGGTGGTTGAAAAATTTGAAATTCCCAGATGGTTACGCCGCAGGATTTATAAGAGCTGTGAACTTGAAGACAGGGAAATTAAATGGATTGAAAAGTCACGATTACCACATAATAATGGAAAGACTCCTTCCTGTAATGTTTCGTGGGTACCTGAATGATGATGTGTGGAAGACGTTAGCTGAGCTGAGCCATTTTTATAGACAACTTTGTGCGAAAGAAATTAAGAAAGATATGATGGAGATGCTAGAGAAAGAGATCCCGGTGCTTTTATGTAAACTGGAAAAAATATTCCCTCCAGGGTTCTTCAATCTAATGCAACATTTACTGGTTCATCTGCCATATGAAGCTAAGGTAGGTGGCCCTGTGCAATATAGGTGGATGTATCATATTGAAAGGTCCCTAAAGAAGCTTAGAGCGATGGTTGGTAATAAGGCCAGAGTTGAAGGTTGCATCGCAGAAGAATTTAAATTGAAAGAGATAGCATACTTCACTAGTGTATACTTCGCTGAGCATCACAATGTCAACACACCTGCTACACGGTACCATATGGATGAAGACCATCCTTGTAGTGATCTCCAAATATTTGGGTGAAAGGGCATAACTGTTGGTGTTTCCACGACATATTATGTAACTCAGGAAGAACGAACAAATGCCTTGCTCTACATGTACTCAAATATGGAAGAGATGGAACAATATTTCGCGTAAGTGATTCATTTTAGTTTTATATTTTACCTCCAAATTTTATACCCGTTTGTTTACCTATTCGTTACATTGACAGTATGTTTGATTCGAAATACTTGACGTCTGGTCGTCAACAAACGGAGAAGCAATTAGATAAATTGCGTCGAGAAGGAGTAAATGGCGGGCCTAGTTTTCTCACTTGGTTCAGAGAACATGTAAATCCTTACCTTTTCTGACACGTATTATTTTACTCTACTAGGTTAATTATCTTATAATCTCTTATGATTTGCAGTGCGTGCTCGCTGACAATGTACATATAGACTTGCGACAGCTCTCTTACGGGAGTATTAGTGCCAAAAGTTACGGTCGCTATGATGTTAATGGTTTCTGCTTCCGTTCAACTATATTTGAAGCATATCGACCTCTAGCGGCAACAACTAATACTGGTGTTGTTACAAGGGTCGTTGATGGACAAGGACACGAAACTATGTATTATGGAATCATCAAAAATATAATCGAGTACAAATTTGCCGGGAATAAGGAGATTAAAGTAGTCTTCTTCGATTGTGATTGGTTCGACCCTAAACATGGTACTCGTGAAAACCAATTTGGGATGGTTGAAGTCAAACACGTGGAACGATTATCTAGTTGCGACAATTTTGTCCTTGCTCACCAAGTCGAGCAGGTGTATTATATGCCCTACCCATGTGAAAAACTAAGTGCTTGGTGGGTAGTCTACAAAGTGAATCCTCGGGAACGTCTACACACCCCTAGTGATGACGCTTATCAATTGGAGGTTGAAGAGGTCGATGAGGTTTATCAAGATGATGAATTGCCGACTTCGTTTAATGTAGAGTCAGAATCGTCGACAGATTCTTTTCTCGGCGATTCTAATGATGTGGCAGTTCCCGAGAAAAGGAAACACCAACATAAGAAGAAAAAAGTAACATGGCGTGCTTTGGGGAGAAAATGACAAATTGATCCTGATTTTGATGATAATTGACAAGTAATTGTTTTCATACATGGATATGCAATATACTTCATATTACATGTTTTTTCATATGTACAAACCTTCTTTACTAATAAATGCTTGTTTGTGCTTATTTTGAACAGGATGTCGAAAAAGATGAAGAGTGTCACGAGGAAGCTCTTCCGCTTGGGGAGTTCATCGGCGAGTACTCCGGCGAGTACACCGACGAGTCAGGAGGACACCCTATTCCAGGGTAGTTCCTCTTCTTCAAACAGACGTCGTCAAGAGCAGCTCCTGAGATGCATAGATCCGACATTAATTGGTCGGCCTATTGCATTTCAACTAGATGAGGAGGTAACTTTCAGATTGTTTTTATGCCAGTTATAAACTATTACTAATTGTTTCAATACTGTTTTGTAGGAGGAAGAACACTTGGAGAGTGCGGGTCATGAGGATGATCCGGTGGGTGGCGGGCAAGAGGGGGATGTCCCAGAGTGTGCGGCACAGAGGGATGACCCAGAGGGTGTGGGGCAGGGGGATGACCCAGAGGGTGCGGGGCAGGGGGATCTCCCGGAGGGTGCGGGTCAGGAGGAAGGTGCTGAGGCTGCCGGCGGGTCCTCGGTATCTTTCAGGACGAGCCACTTGGTCGCTCCACCAGTAGTCTCTTCCGGTGGAGCCAAGATCGATATTACGCCTGTTGGTGACGGGTAAGTGTAATACTCTTCTGTTGTTTTGCTTTTGTTTTCAAAAAATTTCTTTCACTAAACTAATTAACTTTATTTATTATGTATTTCTAGATCTTGGATTGACTCTCGGTTCGACGGCACTTCGAGGGTCAGGCAGGTTAACCAGATATTGGGTAACCTGTGCCGTCTGCACTACCTAGGGGTGCTGACAATGCCGACCGGTGAGCGGGTTCTATGCTAGACATGGGACCAGTACCGGTTCGCTCCTGACGGGCGCCACGGAACTGCTCAGGGGGCCGTGTCTCATGACTTCTGGGTATGCAAGTGTTTTTTCAATCTACTTTTAGGCTTTTCGAGTTACAACATTGTACTAATCATTACTTTTGCAGTTACACTTTTGCTTGCCAGAAGTCGACAATCACCATAACCATGCGCTTCAAGTCTTCAACAACAATGCACATAAGGTGGTGAAAGCCGCCATTTCGTATGCCCGCATTCAAGAGAACAATGCTTACTACAAGGAGAAGCTAGGGCAACGAATGAGCAAGGCGACGAGCTCATCGTCAATTTATTTGACTGAAGAAGAATACCGTTCGGTAAACAATTCTAACTTTTTACTCTTCGATTGTTGAGATTTGTTGTCATATAATACAAATAGCATCTCTGTTCAGGTGAGGATTCCGTGGTTTGCAAACCGCGAGGACGCCTATTTCGAATTCTGCAAGATTTGGTCTTCAGCCGCATTTAAGAAGACTTCCGAGCAGAAAAGACAATGCCGCGGGACGGATCCGAAGCACAGATATGGTGTCGACGGACATATTCGCCACGCTAAACGCTTGGTAAGACCGATCTGTCACTCTCTAGCTATAGATACATTGTAATACGACTAACTCATTTCTAATGTACAGGAAGCTAAATCTGGCAACGTGCCAAGTGACATAGAGGTGTATACCTCTGGTCACAAAGGAAGCGATCCGACACAGCCAGATGTCTTGTGTAGCCAGACAGCCACGGACCATTTGGTGAGATGTTATTAAGAGTTGACGTAATTTCATTTTTCTGCGTCTAGCTAATCGGACATGTTTTTTGCAGGCGTAGTATGGTGAACACATGGTTCGACTCCATGGAGAGGACTATGATTGGCGGAGAGAACCTGTGGACCAAATGGCCGTGTACTCCAGCGGAGGTGGCAAAAGCCATGGACGGTGAGTCAGTGTTTTTATTAATGTTTTGTGTATGGTATTGTGATGGTAACTAACCCCTGTTAATGTTGCAGGTACTCCATGTTCAATGGAGTTATTGACTCGAGAGCGGTGAGAGCTCAGAAGTCAGCTCAGTCGTCGCAGAGCTCCGTCGGAGTTGGCTCCAGCCGTCGTCGCTCAGAAGAAACCCCGGAGATGGTTCGGATGAGGGAGGAAATGAGGCGGCGCGACGAGCACTACAGGAAACAACAAGAGTACTATACCGCCTGCTTAGCACAACAGCAGACGATGATCCAAGTAAGCTTACTTTAGAGTGTTGCAGTTCAAAAGTATTCAGAAATAGGTTTAGAACTAACTGATTACATTACAACATGTGTAGCAACTAGCCCAGCAAAACAGTGGATTTGACATGTCCATGTTCCAACCACTACCTCCCCCGCCACCACCACTATCTCCTACATCACCTGAGGTACCTCCTAAATACTTAAGTTAGCGTTTAGAAGGGTAGTTGAGTTCGTTTCTAATTTTGTCTATTTCTTCAGTGTTTCCATACGCCTGGTCAAGATGGAGCCTCCGGGGCAAATGTGGACGAAGCGGGAGGCAGCGGCGGCGCCCACGACCCAAATGTGGGCGATCAGTGAGTATGGATGTGTATAATGAACCTGGATTGAATCTCGATATGTTATGTGACTTTGTATGTGAATTTGGATGGTATATGTGAATGCGGATGTGTATTGTGACTTTGATTGTGAATTAAGTTGTGTTATGTGATTTTGGATGTGATGTGTGAAGTTTTGGATGTGAGATGTGATTTTGGATGATATATGTGAAGTTTGAATGTGATTTTGGATGTGAAATATGAATTTGGATGTGTATTGTGAATGTGATTGAAATTGTGGTTGGATGTGAGTGTGAGTAGGGGAACCAGGAAAAAATAAAAAAAAATACCAGGTAACTTCCGTCGGCTTTGACCATAGCCGACGGAAGTTAGCTGGTTTCGGCCACGTGGGCAGAAAGGCTAACTTCCGTCGGCTTTGGCCCTAGCCGACGGAAGTTAGATGCCCCTAATTTTCGTCGGCCAGCCTGGCCGACGGAAGTTAGAGCTCCCCTGCTGACGTGGCAGTGTTCGGCGCTAACTTCCGTCGGCCACGTCAAGCCGACGGAAGTTAGCTAACTTTCGTCGGCGGCCGACGGAAGTTAGCTAACTTCCGTCGCCTCGCTTCCAAGGCCGACGGAAGATAGCGTTTTGCCGATGGAAGTTGGCTTCTTCCGTCGGGAAAGGGCTAACTTCCGTCGGCTTTGGCCGACGGAAGTTGCCTGTTTTGTTGTATGGGGCACAAAATCTCCATGCCGACGCGCCTGGCGTAACAGCTCCTGGTGCAACAACAAGTACCAGCTTAACGTGGGGAGGTGGCGAGTTTTTGAAATATATCAGCCGCCTAAACTTTACGAAATATTGTTTGATAAGGCCAATTCCGAAATATTTTTGCAGTCTTTTATTTGCCACTAATGTTTAACCGACGACCCGTGTGCTCGCCGGGGCAAAAGGGCGGCGCCTTTGCAGGCCCGGCCGTGCGCCCGTGCGTGGCGGCCGTTTGCCCATTCGAGAGACTGGCGATGTTATCTGTGCTAGTGTTTGGAGAAGGATCGAAGCAAGGTGACCGGGTAATCTAAGGCTAGGTGTTATTTGGGAAGTTCCTGGTTGCAATGATATTTTTAGTATATAGAAACTCTTCCCAAATGATATCTCGGTTAACTCAGGGTCAAAATCTGCAGAAATAGTTAATACATTTAAGCCTAGTAACTCAGAAGCTGATTAGTTTTAGCTTCTCTAGATTATGTAGTTTTTTATTTGTCTACCATACAATTGAATAAAACTCACTCACCCAACAATCATCTAGCTAGATATCCAGACTAGCTCTAAGAATCTGTAGTTCCCCAAATAGGGCTTAAGGCTAAGGACACGTTTGGAAGAGCTTTTGACAGCTGAAGTTATTTCTAGAATCTAAAACTGAAAAAAACGATTAAGATTCTGGTTCAGATTGTGAGAATCAGTAGCTGTAGAATCTAGAAAGCTTCTTCAAATTCTCATCAGTTAGATAATCAGACTAACTAATCTCAAGCTATGAGCCTCTCAAACATGACCTAAACTAATAGATTTTGGTGTAGGATTTTTCAAGAATGAGTGACGAGTCAGATGTCGGTGTTCCGATGTTTTCGGTTGAAGAGTTGAAAAAGAGTGGTTAAGAGAAAAAAATGCACATAAAAAAGAGAGGCCGGCTGCTCGCCAGCGTTAACAAGGTGTCGGAGCATGCATGTAACAGTAGAGGTTTATGGTTCATTTAGGGTTAGTTGTTCGCACAAATGCTAAATTTTATATTTTCTAATCTTTTTAGAACTCTGAGGCTAGTCTGTTGCGGTTGTGTTTTCTTGGTGGGGGTAGCACTTTTCCTTTGAGTGCTTTCGGTTGTGTTTTCCTGTAATCCACTTTTTTTTTCTCCTCAATACATAGCAGCCGATCCCGCTTGCTTTAAAAAAAATCAACATGAACCTTTTTTATAAAAAACTTATAATAATTTATTTTTTAAAATAAAATATTTCTAGTTTATCTGTTTAGATTACTGGAATGCTATTGTTGCCGGTGGCATGGACAAAAGTTTCACCACAGAAAACAGTTTTTTTAAAAGCTGGAGAACAATAATAATGTGAATCAAATGAAGAACACGTAAAAACAGATTAAAGTTTAGTTCTCTTATTTGGATAGAGAAACTAAACATCATTTAATATAATAAGAGATTCATAAATTAGAATAAAGTGTGTATGATATTTTTAGTCTCTGTAAATAACTTCCAAAAAACTAATGGACTAAAGTGTCCCTAAAGTTTCTCATAAGCAATGTTGTTTGTGATTTTAGAAACTAAATGCAATTAAACTTTAATCATAAAAATAAACAACTTCAATCCAAATAGGCCTAAATTATTGGTAAAGATCACAAAAAAGCGGCAGGGTCGGGCTGTCGGCGCCTCTTGGTTGCGAGCATCACCGGTGCACAAACAATAATCCAACGGATTGCCGCCGTCGAACGTTGAACCAAAACTTTGCCATCCCTCTGCAGCTGCAGATTCAAGGAGGCAGGAGGGCTGCATCTTTCTTTGCCCCTCAACACATGGGAGAGAATCGACGGTGCTACGCGGCGACCGATCCACGATCCGGCCGGCGGCGACGCCGACGCACGCGGCTGCCGTTTCTCCACCCGTAAAATATAAACAAATTCAGGAATCCTGCGTCCTCTTCTGCACATGCACGCGGGGGGCGGGGCTGTCAGATTGGTTCATCGAACGGCACGAAGCTGGCGATATTTTTTAAGGTAAACCCGCCGTTCCTGCAAAACAAATCTGTGTGTGCTCCAGGTATGGGAACCGGGCGTCGTCGTCGTCGTATGAACTACGAAGAAAGGTCGGTTTTGTTAATCCGGCGATCGCGAAACCGCGGGTTATAGTCGACGATTCCTGCGACTTGACAGCAGTATTGCGATATTCTCGTCGCCGCCGTCGTGCTCGTGCACGGCGGAAATCAGCCAGGCTGGGTGGGTCGAGCGGGCAGAGGAATGAACTTTTTACACGGGGGGAGTTGCGGTAAAACGGCGTCTGTTTGTGGGTTAATCTGGCGGAGATCCCGATCTTCTACGCTTTGACGCTCTGTTTCTTCTGCCTTTGCTCTAGTTTCTCATTTCTTTTCATCAAGCTCTTATTTGTTGGAAAGTAAGCTTTATTTTATGGTTCACAGGATTCTTTTAATACAGTTATATAGAGGTGGTGATTCCTTACTTTCTCACGATGCCATGGATAAATCGTTCTTGAGTCTTGTACTCTCCTAGGACCTTGAGATAGGTGGGACATTGGTACTACTTTATATGTATCAAGATCTACAGTTTATTCATCACTGTCTGAATGCATCACCATCTAAAATATCGTATAGATGATTATTACAGTCAAATATTTATGGTACCTTTCAATTTTATAGATATAAAAGTCCAGATTTTACAAAAATCACATCGCTAACAAAAATTCCTTTTTCCCTATCTGTTCGGTCGGTCAGCGTAATAGGGGGAGCGGACGGATGGTGACGGATGAGAGGCGGTGGGGCGGCGCAAAAGATGGTAATGGGTCTATACTCATCGGGTTTGACTATCTCAAACCCATACCTATTAGAAAAAAAATCTCCCTGTCGAATAACCTATATATATATGCGGGTATCATTTCTCCCCCAAACCCATACTCATGCGGGTAAAATATACCCATCGGGTACCCATACACATCAATAAACACCACACACAAAATATGCTAACAAATAACAATTGTATATCTATCCCCACAAAAATAATGTTTCACCTAAATAGATTGATCAATCATTCAATCATAATACATTAATGATTTAATCTACAACAATAGTAACAATAATTTAAACTCCCCAAAATATAACTTATTGGGTGATGGGTACCCATCGGGTAACGGGTATGAATATTAGGAAACCATACTCATACCCGCGTACCCGTTGGGTACAATTTTTTCCCATTAATAAACCCACGGGTGAGCAGTTTTACCCATATATCTACCCTAATAGGGTAAAAACCCATCGGGTTTCGGGTTTCGGGTACCCATTGCCATCTTTAGGCGCAATAGCAGGGCGACGTAGTAGTGAGGCGGTGGGGAGGTGCGGTAGCGGTGATGGCACGGAGAGAGAAGAGCAGAGAAAAGAAAGAGGAGATAAGTGTAAAAAAAATTAATCAGTTTAATTATATTTAATCAAGAGTTAAGATTGATTTTACCTCTTATCTCTAGTAAAAGTAAATGGGGCACCATAAAACCCCCTATTATAAAACAGACACGGGAAAAATATCTATCAGCCATTATAGAATATATGTTTGAAAATACATTTATTTATACTATACATTATGGATGTTTTTATATAAATAGTGGTTTCTTACACTCCCATAGTAAGGTACACAAGTATTTGTTTGATTTGTAAGTTCAACGTTGAAACGTAGGTGGTAGGACCTCCAATTTCCCCAGCACCTGAAGATAGGTGAGGCATGCTTACTTGTTATTCCTCACATGTGCCGCCGTGCAGTTAAAAACTATAATGTCTCTCGTAAGTATAAGGGTAACTATAAATACGGTCTCAACACTCAAATGTATACAATCTTGTTAAATAAATATGTTGGTAGTGTCACTCTCAACACAATAACAAACATGTCAACATGACTTACGGATTACACCGAGTCATTTAGGTGTGCCTACAATAATAGAAAAAGGTAGCACAAAAATACTCAATTGTTTCATAATTTATATTTGTTAGGGGAAAATACTTCATCCTCATGATTTCCAAGATAAATACAAGTCATAATCTCAGAGCCCCAGACTTGCCTACGAATTGAAGGGCTCGAGGTCGAAGGATTCGTCAAGGCTTCGGTTCGAAGAGACCCTCCGAAAGGCCTTTTTTCCGAAGTGGAAAACAACCAGAAGGATTTGACGTCTACTTTATCAACATCCTTCGAGCACGTTTTACTATATTAACCCTATAAGGGATACCGAAATAGTATCCATTATGTTGGTTGTAATTAAAGGGTAAAAAAATCTTTTCCCTAGAGACTTTACCTATAAATACCCCCTTCACACCCTGTAATGAGCATCGAATATTTAGATATTCAATACATATTTCAAACTATCTCAAATTATTATCCATCTCGGAGGAGCCTTGGAAAACAAACACTTAACGCAATAACCACATCAATATACCAGGTTGCTCTTGTTATGTGTTGTTTTCTTTAACTTGTTCACATCAATGTACACACCGATGCTTACATATTTGTTTTTGAAGAAAGAAACCATCAGGAAACAGCCTGACCTCCAAACATGGATAATGGAAAAAAAAATGGTCCCCTCCGAAAAAGGGAAAATGTTTTGCTGCAGTGGTAAAGTGGGCAGACACGTAGAGGACCACGGGGTTAGGCTCGTGCATGAGATCCGGGCAGCGAGAGGGATGGGGCCCCGCGAAAATTCACCGTTAGCTCCAGCTCAGCATGTGCCAACCCAATCTATTTGCTAACGGGTTTGGATCAAACGTCCAGATGGATGCCCTTGTACATTTCACACCCGTTTTAATCTCCATCGAGACGAGTACTGTATCGACCGATAGACGACCAAGAACGAGCGTACGGATTACGACGTGCACATGACCACCCTTTGGTGCCCTTACGCCTTTGAGATATGTCTACATGTATAGTCTACCTATTAAAAAAACGGGCTGCCTTTCGTTGTCTGCTCTGCTCTGGTCATTTGTTACATATATAAGAACCGTCCAGTAAAATTTGCTCCAACCATAATACTACACGATTGTGATCAAATCTTCGTTGCTTGAGCTTAAATTGACTATATTTCTTAGAGTAAAATTTGCTCCAACAGTAATACTATACTACTGATACGTCTTAGAGTAGCTCAAAATTAAATCTTTGTGTGGTGAAAAAATTAAACACCTTTTCCCACTAATCTTGGTGAACCGTGAGGATACAAGCAAAGAAGTTAAAAAAAATCCGAGTTGGATCCACCTGCAAAAGGAGCCCACCCTCCGATCCTTTGCGTCTAACCCAAGCAAAACCCGGATCCGATCGGAGCCTCCCAAACATGTCATCACTCGTCGTCTCATTCCCTCTGTGACTGTTAGAAAATACCACTCCTCAACCTCAACCTTAGGTAAAGAAGTAATAAACGCTAGGGCCACCCACTGCACGGTGTAGTCCCACTCCTTTTTGGGTCGTTTGCTTTATTGGATATTTCTGAATAGGATACGATTATCTTATTGTTGTTTGGTTGTATGACGAAAATGGATGGAATGATCACCGAGAGAAATATTTCTTCGATATGTTGGTTTGGGGAATTCATGAATTTTTTCTGGACGAGCTCATCTAATATTGGATGAGATGATGTGTCGTCTTCTGATTGATTATTACACATTTAATTTTTCATTTATAAATATTCAAATGATTTTTACTCCCAAATTATTTATCCAATTTATGATCTAATTACATCGTTATATTGATTATAATTTAATCTATAAAATAAGATATCATATGATTATATTTTTGTTTAAAAATATATTTAACAAGTAGGTGCACTAAATTAAAATTTATCTCATCTAAGTTATATACATCTGACAAAATAAAAAATTATCTCATCTCATCCATCCAAACAAATATTTCAAATGTATCATCTGATCCTATCTTATTAATCCTCTTCCCCAAACCAAACAGACTCTCCGGTGTGAAAAATAGCTGGTGCGCGTAACGAAAACGGCGTACGTCAGAAACAATGGGGACGGCTGGTTTTCAGAGCTATGTGCTCACTCTGTTTCTTTCTGCATACAGATTTATAGTAGTACGGCCCTGGCCCCTGGCTATCAGCAGCCTACGTAGACTGGCGTTCTTCGAGTGGAGGTCTACAATCTCCAGCGTACGAATGTTATTTCGTCGACGCATTTTTGTATGTTTAAAAAGAGTTTTTTTGCACTCACTAGATTATTTGTTAGTGACGTTACCCAACTTTATAAGATTTCAGTATTATAAAAATGACCGTTCAAGTGATTACTTAATGTTTTTTACTGCACGAAAGCTTTTAAGTTTATGTACGTACTAGTGGTTTTGTTTTTTTGGTAATGGTTATACGACTCACAAAAAATTTAGCTTCCACGGCAGTGCATTTTGGAATCCTGATCATAGAATGGCAAACAATTCAAAAGTATATTAAACACGACGAATTCAAGTTGGAAATTGCATCGTAGTTCTATTAGTTTTATATATGCTGAGATGATGTGTGCGCTTTGACCTGAAACAAATAACTCGCTTGAAAACTAAACCCAAATGGTGGCTTAAAAGGTTTTAAATATCAGAGTACAAATGCCAATTCTGTCTGTACGCGGCTAAACTACTATGTTCTTGCTCCTTTTGTCCCACGATTTTCTACAAAACGTAGACTGCAATACACATTTTCAAGTACATGCGTCAGTCCGGAATGGAATAATCGAGAGAAACTTTTATTCAGAACTTCCGCTCATTTTGCTCCCATAGCTTGCTATCCAAACTACAATATTAGATGTTAGCCAGATGCTTGTTAAAATCTTAACATATATGAATTGGTATCGATGGGTAACAATATAATTAAAATGTTATCTCCATGATAGGGATAAATCATTATTTTTTTTCTAAATTAGTCACTAAAACCCAAATACAGGATCTTTCCAGAAAACAAGGCAATATTAATACATCACCTCACTTGCTATGCACACCAAATTACGTGTAGGAATCGATCCAATCCAAGACAGGCACCAAATCAAAATAAAAGCTCACACAAATTAAATTACTCCTTCTCTGAGCTCACCTACCAATTTAACATCGGCCATGGCGGAGCGTGGGACCCACCGGCCACCTCCCACCCTCACCGGCGGCACCCTGGTGGTGTATAAATAGGGGCCCTGGGCATGGCTATCTTCTCACCAATCCATCTCACCTCCGTTCACCCCGTTCGTTTATTTTGCGTTTGCTTAGATTCTCTTTGGGAAGGCATCCTTCTTTGCCTTCCAGTCTCCTCCTCTCCTCTCCGAGGAAGGTAAAGAAATGCCTCCATGGATCAATGGAGCTAGCCTTTGCCTCTCTTTCTTTCGTTCTGCTGCTCCTGGACGAATGCTCTGGTAGCTCTGGTGTTCGTTCATGCTAGAACTGTCGGTGCATGCTGCGGCGAAAAGCTGTCGGCTGGTAATGTGCTGATGCTCACGGTTATGCCGCCGGAATGCGATCGAATGACGGCGCCGGCCGATAGGAAGTAGGGAAACTGGACGGTTTTCTTGGACCCGCGAGTGATCGATCATGGAGTGGTCATGCTGATTTTTTTTTCAGGGTTTGGAACTAAGGCAGAAACTGTAGGGGGAGGTGCTGCCTCTGAATACAACCGTCTGCATGCACCTGAGAGAAAAAACTGTTTTTTCTTCGTTATCGTTCTTGCGTTAGGGGTTGCAAATGACATCGTAGTGCCGAGATCTACCGAATATTTGAGGTTTAGCGCGGCAGGTCAATATCGACATGGAGAGATCTAGGGGCGATCCTGCTGTTGGATCTGGGGTTTAGCCTGACTGAACCTCGCCTTGGTTTAAGGTTTCCTTTCCAGTTTCAAGTGGATAGAATGTTAGATCCAGCAATGTCCTATGATTGTTTCTTTTTCTCCTAATTTTTAAAGCAGTTTTGGTGGGTTTTTTCCTCTTTCTCCCCTCTGACGAGTTCATGGCCTTATCCGTTCCTCTGCATGTGCCTCTTGTCTCGGAGCTCGGCGACACTGACAGCTCTCGGTCCTGTCGTGCTAATGGCGAGGATTAACCTCATTATTTCCCTTTTACTGCAGTTCCAAAGCTTAATTACCTCTGCCAACCTTATTGACCCGGTTGTGATGGCCTGCAAGAAAACCCAATCCCATGGTAGTCTCGTGTTCGGAAGAGTCCAAAAGAACCAGCAGAGGGTGCTCGCATCGTATGCGTCACTCTTCCTGCTTTCCGGCTACCTCCGGTTTCCACGGCTACGTGAGCTGCAGTCCATCGGTGCATGCTCTGGAGCAAGAAGCCACGATCTTTTCTTTTGCCTCAGATCTGTATAAATACACCCTTACCTCCTTCACCGATTTCTCAGGCCTCGGTTTACTTCATTCCCTTCTCCATTCATACCTGTATGCAATTTTTCCCTTGTTTCAGTTGTTGTTCTTGTAGATGTTTAGGAGTGTTAGAATTTACAGTGGTAGGTGGTGCTGATTTCTTGCCAAAAAAAAATTCCAGTGTTAGTCAAAGATGTGGTTGTTAGTTGGGTTTATGGCCTTGACTTGTGAGGGGGTTTTAGGTGACCATTTTCTGCTGTGCTTGTGTCACTGGATCTGGAAGCTTCCACTGCTTTTTGTGTTGTACCTGATGGTGTTGAATCTCATATCGTCGCTGCTGATGCTGTGCAGGCTTGAGGATCCAAGAGGAGGACAGCAATGGGGGAAGCTGCAGGTGACCGTGTCCTGAGCCGCCTCCACAGCGTCAGGGAGCGCATCGGCGATTCCCTCTCCGCCCACCCCAATGAGCTCGTCGCCGTCTTCACCAGGTTTGCCCTGATTCCCATTGCTCCGTATTGTGGATGATGATGTCACAAGTAGCATGTTCAGATGTTCTTATAGGATCTTTGTTCTGGAAATTGTTAGATCTAGTCAGGTGTGCCACATATGCTGAATTGCATGCAAATTTGCAATCATTCCTAGCTGGCCAGTGTTGCTGATTAAAATGGATATTTAAATGCACCCTTCTGCAACCAAGAATTTGCACAAACCTAGTACTGGATACTGATGATATACCACGTTCTTTTGGATTATTGTGAACTGGTGTTAGATCTAACTCCATGTGGATTTTTTATATTATATACGGCTCAACTGAGTAAGATGAGTGAATTCTGCACTGGTCCATGTGCTTGTTGCAGAAGTAAAGTTTTTCCAAAACAACAAAAAGAAAGAGAAAAGCCTAGATCTGACTGGATCTATTTGGCACAAGTACATAGATGTGATGAAATTTCATATAAGTTCAGCTACACGTTCAAAGCAAGCCTTTGCATATTTCCAATGGAATTTATAACTCAACTAAATGCAAACAGATTCTGTATGTTCCTTTAGTGGCTGGTCACTGGTGGCAATATAATTTTCTTTACTATGTTCAAATGCTCAAGCTTTGTAGGCTGAGTTGATAGATCTGGACTGATAATAGCTGTAACATAATTATTTGTGCAGGCTGGTTAACCTTGGAAAGGGAATGCTGCAGCCTCACCAGATCATCGCTGAGTACAATGCTGCAATCCCTGAGGCAGAGCGCGAGAAGCTGAAGGATGGCGCTTTTGAGGATGTCCTGAGATCTGCACAGGTTTGCATCAGACTCAAATACCATTCCACCACAGCATTCCAATTTTACTACTAACCAATGGCATTGTTTTCATCATGCAGGAGGCGATCGTTATCCCCCCATGGGTTGCCCTTGCCATCCGCCCAAGGCCTGGTGTCTGGGAGTATGTGAGGGTCAACGTCAGCGAGCTCGCTGTTGAGTTGCTGACAGTCCCCGAGTACTTGCAGTTCAAGGAACAGCTTGTGGAAGGAAGGTATAACATCTGCAGGATTGTGTTATATGAACAATACATGCTTTGAACTTGCTTGTTTTTTTTTTCCATTGATACATGGTGTGTGATATCTTGTATGTGATGTTTCAGCACCAACAACAACTTTGTGCTTGAGCTGGATTTCGAGCCATTCAATGCCTCCTTCCCTCGCCCTTCCCTGTCAAAGTCCATTGGCAACGGTGTGCAGTTCCTCAACAGGCACCTGTCATCAAAGCTCTTCCATGACAAGGAGAGCATGTACCCGTTGCTCAACTTCCTTCGCGCACACAACTACAAGGGCATGGTAAAAATACCTGCACATACTTTTTGTTATTAAAATAACGGATAATTTAAGTCAGGTCTGTCTGTGAGGCATGAACAATAGATTTATTTATGCCATTCTATAATTATCCTGCCAACATCCATGTTGGTCTGTAGTTTAATCTGTTACCACATCTTTTAACAAAAACCCTGTGTGGTCATCAATATTATGAATTCTGAACTTGCAACTCTACAAGCTGTAGCTGCAAAACTGCAAATCTCGTATATTGGTCTAGTTTAGCTCATAGGATAGGCATCATTCTTGGCTATAGATGTTGAATGCTGATCCGTCGTATATTTAGTAACCAAAACCAAATGCTATAACTTAACTAAAACATTCCCTCGAAAACGACGATTAGTATGCTTTTCTTGGTGTTAGGGATGGCTTGCCAACATGTATTGAATTGGTTTTGAACTGGCAGAATATATAAACTTGTGTTCTTTACTTATTCTTTGTGCAGACCATGATGTTGAATGACAGAATCCGCAGTCTCAGTGCTCTCCAAGGCGCTCTGAGGAAGGCTGAGGAGCATCTTGCTAGTATTTCAGCCGACACCCCATACTCAGAATTCCACCACAGGTACTGAAGATTGTTACGTGGTTATGAACTCTTGAATGTAGTTTGGCATGGAAGCACAGAAGCGTGTGATTACTGTGATTGAGAGGGTCCATTTGTTTATTGGAAAAACACAGGTTCCAGGAGCTCGGTCTGGAGAAGGGTTGGGGTGACTCTGCCAAGCGTTCCCAGGAGACCATCCACCTCATGTTGGACCTTCTTGAGGCCCCAGATCCGTCCACCCTTGAGAAGTTCCTTGGAACAATCCCAATGGTGTTCAATGTTGTGATCCTCTCCCCCCACGGCTACTTCGCCCAAGCCAATGTCTTGGGGTACCCTGACACTGGAGGCCAGGTGAAATCCTTGATCAGTTGACCATCTATTGAATACTTCTGAAACCAAACATGTTCTTATTATTCTTCGCTCTGATTGCCCAAAGGTTGTCTACATCTTGGACCAAGTCCGTGCTATGGAGAATGAGATGCTGCTGAGGATCAAGCAGCAAGGTCTCGACATTACGCCGCGCATCCTTATTGTAAGTGTGATATCTACTGATATGGTGGCGTAAATCAGCTGTAGACAATATGAGAATTAACCTTCTTCGGTCATGGACAGGTCACCAGGTTGCTCCCCGACGCAACTGGCACCACCTGTGGTCAGCGTCTTGAGAAGGTCCTTGGCACTGAGCACACCCACATCCTTCGTGTGCCGTTCAGAACTGAGAATGGAATTGTACGCAAGTGGATCTCACGTTTCGAAGTCTGGCCGTACCTGGAGACATTCACTGATGTATGTAGATACCTAACCTCACTGGCACACCTTGGTATCATGAGATTACTAGCTTCTTATTGACCCTTTTGTGATGATACTAGGATGTGGCTCATGAGATTGCTGGAGAGCTCCAGGCCAATCCCGACCTGATCATCGGAAACTACAGTGACGGAAACCTTGTTGCGTGCTTGCTTGCACACAAGATGGGTGTTACTCATGTATGAATCTGGGCTACTCTGATTGGAATTTGGAGGTATTTTTAACTACATGTTGCACATTGCTCATGTTACATTGTTCCTTGATATGCAGTGTACCATTGCCCACGCGCTTGAGAAAACCAAGTACCCCAACTCTGACCTCTACTGGAAGAAGTTCGAGGATCACTACCACTTCTCGTGCCAATTCACTACTGATTTGATTGCCATGAACCATGCTGACTTCATCATCACCAGTACCTTCCAAGAGATCGCCGGAAAGTAATACTTCTATACAACTAGAATTTTCATGGCCATATCCACCAGTTTTGTGGTGAGATGGAGCGAACCTTTCCATGATCTAATGACCTCTTTATGATTTTTCAGCAAGGACACCGTTGGTCAGTATGAATCTCACATGGCGTTCACCATGCCTGGGCTGTACCGCGTTGTCCATGGCATTGATGTTTTTGACCCCAAGTTTAACATTGTCTCGCCTGGCGCGGACTTGTCCATCTACTTCCCTTACTCTGAGTCCCACAAGAGGCTCACCTCCCTCCACCCAGAGATCGAGGAGCTGCTCTACAGTGAGGTTGACAACAACGAGCACAAGTGAGAACCGGTTTTTGCCTATATAGCTTGATCTGCATTCATGTGATGCTTGCCCTGATGGTTATCTAACTAGAACACTTCCTGCAGATTTATGCTGAAGGACAGGAGCAAGCCAATCATCTTCTCCATGGCTCGTCTCGACCGTGTCAAGAACTTGACCGGTCTGGTTGAGCTGTATGGCCGCAACCCTCGCCTGCAGGAGCTGGTTAACCTTGTGGTTGTGTGCGGTGACCATGGTAACCCGTCCAAGGACAAGGAAGAGCAGGCCGAGTTCAAGAAGATGTTCGACCACATCGAGCAGTACAACCTCAATGGCCACGTCCGCTGGATCTCTGCCCAGATGAACCGTGTCCGCAACGGTGAGCTCTACCGCTACATCTGCGACACCAGGGGTGCTTTTGTGCAGGTAAACTACTAACTAGATGACACTTGCACTCTTGTCTTGGAAAACCGCCATGGCTGAGTTGTTAACTGATCTGTTCTCTCAACTATCGTCGTGTTTTTGCAGCCTGCCTTCTACGAGGCTTTTGGGCTCACTGTCGTTGAGGCCATGACCTGCGGTCTCCCGACGTTCGCCACCGCTTATGGCGGTCCAGCTGAGATCATCGTGCACGGCGTGTCCGGCTTCCACATTGACCCGTACCAGGGCGACCAGGCCTCGGCGCTGCTCGTCGACTTCTTTGAGAAGGTCCAGGAGGACCCCAGCCACTGGACCAAGATCTCGCAGGGCGGTCTGCAGCGTATCGAGGAGAAGTAAGTCACGTCACACCCATCGATTCGTGTTTTTCCAGAATTGCTCGTTCATTCACCATCTCCCGCCACGCTAACACCAATTTTCGCGCCAACCTTTGCTGCTTCAGATACACCTGGAAGCTCTACTCCGAGAGGTTGATGACCCTCACCGGCGTCTACGGGTTCTGGAAGTACGTCTCCAACCTCGAGAGGCGAGAGACCCGCCGCTACCTCGAGATGCTGTACGCGCTCAAGTACCGCACCATGGCCAGCACCGTCCCGTTGGCCATCGACGGAGAGCCGTCGAACAAATGATTTGGCCGGTCGAAATGAAGGCCTGGAAGAGGACAGCATCATCGGAGCTTCTTTGTTTTGTTTCTGTTCCCGGGTTCAGAGGTGACAAAATTGAGAGATTTGAGGATGCATTTGCATTTCCTAGGCGCTGCTCTTTTTTTTCTTCTCTTCAAGAATTCAGGTCGATTGATGTGGGAGTGTTAAGTTGCTAGTTTGATCTAGTCGGGGTGAGTCCAGCGGGATGTGGTGTGTGGTTGGTGCTTCGATCCTCTTGTTGCTTGGATGTTACTATGAATAATACAGCGGCCTCTGTGCCGTCTATGAAATAATATAGTAGCACCCTTGTTTCCAAGAAATATTTCTGTCACTGAAATGTTCAATTCGGGCCTTGTTGCCTCTCGTCTCGTGTTATTCGTTTATGGATGTTCTTGGTGTCTTCCTAGATGATACCATGATGTTGTGTTACTTACAAACCAACTTTAACAACACCTCAGCTGCATCCATGTTAAACTCATCTACCACTACTGATATATTTGACATGATGAGATGCATGCATGAAAGTCTGTTCTGTTGCTCTTGTTTTGAGAAATCTCAAAGTACCGCGTATCTTGCTCTCTAGTTGTTAGCAGAGGTGCGAAACCATCGTAATTTAACTTATGTAACTTTATAATTGTTTGAAACGGTTCTATTCTTTTCTCCTTAATATATCGCAGCCGCTCTCTCACTCGCATTAAAAAAAAAGAAACAATACGAGAACACACTAAAAAAAGTCCACATGCTTTTATAAGAGTAAAGAGAGAATTTATAGAAAAAAACATCAGCATCAACCATCATCAAGAATATGCACTAACTAACAAAAATATGGAGAAAGAAGACAACATTTACGCCATGTTTCTATTATTATTTGCAACAAAAACATCACTCCTATCACATACGATGAAATCAATTGCTACCAATCGTGAAGAGAAAGGAAGAAACAGTTTCAAATCATCCCCAACAAGCATCTCCTTGGTGTAGAAATTTGGAAAGAGATCCCTCGAAGGCCGGAGAGTTTCTTCTCCACCATATATATCTCCAGAAGCAACATACATGTAGGTAAACAAGAGCTCGGAGCATCAAACCAATTTCCTGAAGAGTCAGTGGACATTTGCCCCTGCTACACTCATCCCAGCACTGAGCTCCCACTAGGAATTAGTCTAAAATCATTTTCATCATTCAAAGATTCATTCATTGGTATTATTGATCAAAACAATACAAGTAAAATCAGAACTAACAACAGTCATTATCTCAACAGATTTTTAGGGAAATCTAATTCAACATATTCTTGCTAGTCAAAAGAAATAGCCAACAAGAAAGAAAGGGCATTCCGAAATAAATTCAGACGATGGAGTAGTATGGCAAACCATGCAATAGGGCAAGCTCACCAAGTTTTAGAGTCTTACGGATAAAGTATCCCATCTTTTGCAATAGGATTAATATGTCATATCTTGCATTTTCCAACACAGTAATTTGAGGAGGACGCGATGGCAACACACCACACGGAGGAGCACGTGGTCGAGGAGGTAATCGTAGTCACGACGTCAGTACTGGATAAGTTGAAAACAACTCCAACAATAACCTCACAATTTATCAAGTGTGCCACAAAAAGAGGTCATATCACTCTCACAATTTATCTCATCGACCCATGATATGCTCGCCCGATTGCTTCGCTCGTGGTCATCGGCCTTATGGTCGGTCGACATAATAAACCACAAATATCCTATCCTCATTGCGGTCATCGACTCGATAGCTGATAGGCTATGCTACTAATATTATTCTCTATTTTCTTATGATCAGTTGCATGGTCAAATTGATTGGTATGTCTTGAACTCTTTTTTCTAAGAACGTAGGACCTGCACTGGAGTTAAGCAGATCTCCCAGACCACGTGTGTGTCAAAGTGTGACAAAAACACACCAACAATATTTTTCATCATATTTTGCACCAACAGTTGAGAGTGATATGACCTCTTTCATTAGACACGATGGGAGTATTGAATGCAGAGCTGACAGTTGGGAGCAAAACAATGCCAACTACAATCTTCATTATAGAAGGAAAATGATCTTATAGTCTGTTGTTGGGACGCGATTGGATACACGAGAATTGCTACGTCCCATCGACAATGCATGAGAACCTCATGCAATGGGTCGACGACCAAGTGAAAATAGTTTTCGCCAATAAATCGGTTAATATAGCTACAACCAATTTATCACCATGGGAAACATGAGTCATTTGTCTATCGGGAAAGGCTTGGGATGACAACTTTCTTGAAGTATCATATGACGGTATCAACCCGATCAATGAATAGCTGCCTAAGCTCGTCTTGTAAAGACGGTGCCAACAAAACAAAGGGTGGACTCAGTCGAAACTTCGCCGCAATCGATGAACTACGGAAAAGACAAACAACGGACCCGGCGACAAACCAAGGCCAACCTTCGCAAACATCCAAATTCCCACACGAGATAAGAACGCGTTAAGGGCTACTACGTCAAAGATATATGAAGAGGCCGAATGAGATGTGTTTAACAAAACATTTTTCGACCATTCGTACGAAGCATGAACAATTGATGCCAATGACATCGCCTCAAGATGGACGATACGAAGGCATCACCCTTAGACACAAAAAGCTCAAGATAAATCCCAGTAATCGGGGATAAGTATACTGCGAAGAACACATCCTTATGACATTTTATGAGAGGGAGTTGTGTTATTACATTCACAAGTTTATGTCATATGATTAACTGCTTTTACATGCACATGCCTGTATATGCCTTTGAATTATTGTCTTTTGATCATGTTGATTCTGCTCTATTGAATATATATGATATCTATCATGAGCTTGGCTTTTATGTCTTAAAATTTAAAATATGGTCACCACTTATTCTGGTAACTAGCATGTGTATGTTGATTGCTTTTGCTATCTTTTACATGTCTGGTAGCTAAGTCCTTTTCACTTGGATGCAAACATACAACTTGAACATTTAAATGCTTTTCATGGAAATAATGTTCTAGAAAATGATAAAGATCATGAAATTGATATTCATGCCTTTTGTGCTAAAATTTAATAGATCCACGTGTGTTTGCTTTGTCGCACTGCTTTTGTTCTAGACTGCTTACCATAACACTTTTGTATGAACTAGGACATTGCAGTGTACGCCAATACCAATGCTTTAAGCTTCTGATGGTCTTTGCTTGACCTAGACTTAACTTGGTTGGTCAGTATAAGATTGACAAGCAAATAACTCCTAGCACCACAAGAAAAAAGAAACAAAAATATTATAAATATTGGATAACAAGTATGTTGAAGCTCCATGATTTTAGATAAGCTTATCTAGCTAGATATTTGCTAGCTTTTGCACTTAATGCCTTATCATGCCTAGTCTGCTAGTTTGAGTGGTGATGCTTTTGTTTGCCAAAATCTGAAAACTGCTTGCTCATGGCCTTGTGTAGATATTATTGACATGAGCTTATCATACAATATTTTTAGACAATATTCAAGGCAAATGTTTGTGTTGTGTTGTAATTACTGTTACTCATATGTTTTAGAGGCTTGCATCTACATTCACTCTCACACCTCTCTTTGCATCGTTTTTATATCCTTGATGCTTGCATGTCCAAAGGAGAAGAAGAGGCAAAAGAGGAAGATGAAAAGTAATATGGAGTCGATACCTTGAGCAAGATTTTATAAAATACTAGAAGATGAAGGGTTTCGACTGCTAGCAGTAAAATTGAGAATATGTTACAGAAGGACGTTTGAAAGGACGTGATGGTAGATGGGCGATGATGATCAATAATTTCGAAGCATCGGTTACCCCTTAATGCTTCGAAACTAGGGGGCATGTGTTGATGCCAAGATTTGGTAAAACCCGAGGCCCGCCAAAGATGGCATACGGTCACCAAAAGTCAAAGAGGTTCGATTAAAGTTGGTTAAAGAATCACGTCCATGATACATACATGACCGGATAGAAAGAGCCGATAGAGATAAAGATGAAAAGAAGATGAAGATTATCCAGAATCAGTTAGGATAGAATACTTGGATGACAAGTCTTCAAACTATAAATATGTATCCCTTTGTTAGGTCAAACAAACATCTCTGTCAAAAAACTACTCGGCGCATCGCCACCCTTGACTTTCAAGGTTAATCCCGGTGGGATTCAGCACTCGGAGCTAGGCTGCATCGTTTCGATCTCCGACGAAGAGGTGAGTCTCACCACCCCCGACGACCGTATCGACTAGGTCAATATCTTCACAGCTACATCAAATTGATCTCTTGAGGTGAATGTTGAAACAGTACGGTCACCAGTTTGTCTTGGTATATTAGTTAGGTCTAAGGCTGCATCACATTGATCTCTTAGATTGATGTAATTTAGGTGTAGTAGTTTGATGCTTTATCGGTTAGATCCGACATCTCTTGTTATTCTATTTTTTCGTGCGACATACCATTCATCTAAATAAAGCATGCCCGATAATTTGGCATATTATTAAGATCATCGTGATTAGCTACTATCTTGATTAGGTCTGATCTAGTTATTGTGATGATTTTCATGATATAGATATGTTATCTAGCACATTTTATTTATTTCTGTCGGAGTACAAGACAATAGGTTATCCTCAATTCAATGTCACATCTTATTCGCTATCGGAAAAGCAATCATTGGCCCATATTGTAAACTTCCTATCTTATCGACTGATGGTATTCTCGCCCGATTCCTTCGCTTGTGGTCAACGAACTTATGTCCGATCGATATAATAGACCACGAATATCCTATCCTCATTGCGGTCATCGGCTCGATAGCCGATAGGCTATGCCACTGATATTATTCTCCATTTACTTATCAGTTACAGGGTCAAATTGATTGGGGCACATTGAACCTTTTTTCTAAGAACGTAGGACCTGTACTAGAGTTAAGAAAATCTCTTAGGCCACACATGTGTCAAAGTGTGACCAAAAATGCACCAACAATAATTTTCATCATATTTTGCACCAACGGTTGAGAGTGATATGACCTCTTTTTGTGGCACACTTGATAGGTTGAGAGGTTATTGTTGGAGTTGTTTTCAACTTATCTAGTATTGATGTCATGACTATGATTACCTCCTGACCACGTGCTCCTCCGCGTGGTGTGTTGCCATCGTGTCCTCCTTAATTTGAAGTGTTGGCAAATGTAAGATATGATTGACACATATTAATCCTATTTTTAAACCCTCAAAGTTTGCGAGTGCAATTATGATATTATGATTGGTGCAACCTTGGCCATGATCGTAGATACAACATGATCAAAATCATCGTCAATACCATTGATAATCTAAGCATCTAGTTATTCATCAAGTGACTTAATCTCCGAAGGTTCACATTTTCCCAACATATTTAGAAATAGACATATTATCCTTTTGTATTGTTGTTAAGGCCAAGCACACATGTCCTCATTACGGACATGTCTTCAATCTTTCTCCATGTATGCGCCACAATTCTTGTAGCAACTATTTGGGTCAGCAACTTCTTCATGAGGGATGCAAAGAGAAAGTTCATAACTTATCTATGGCAAACCACTCTTCATAAAATGGATTGGGCATCTTCAACACCTTGTTGCATTGCTTTTAGTGAATCCTCACAACAGGAACTTCGGTCTTGCTATTGATGTGTCCCTCAAGTCAAGAACATGGGTTGCAGCAAGAACTTGCGCCGACCAAAGCACATGATCCTACTTGTTCAACTTCGATTCTCTGATATTGAGAAGCTGAATAGGAGATTAGATGAAATGGATGATGAACTAGCCATTGAAAGCTATTGGATCGAAGGCTATAGTATCATGTAAAACTAGAGATGCAAACAACGATGGTGCCAAAGCAAGAGATGGAACATCAATAGTGTGGCAACCTTTATGTTGATGTTGTGCCCAAAACATACGAAGTTACAAGATATTATATAGCTGAGATACCAAACATGACTTATCATGATACAACTCCAACAATTTAACCAATCTATCTAAAGCCAAGCCAGTTTTATCTCCTTCTATACTTGTTAAAAACATATCTTCAAATATATAACACCACTAACACAAAGTCTCCTTCTCATTGTCTTCCTCCCTGATGAAAACATCATCCCATCTACTGCCTCCCTCCCCTAGTATAAGTCCTACCTATGGTTGGCCTTTCACCGATGCTTAAGACCCAGTCCTAATTCTTCTTCCTCCTATGTGTATACATGATTGGATATTCAAGCATGTCTATGAGTACATGACACCTGATGAATGGTGGGGACAAGCAAAGGTTCCATGCCCATCGCAGGTAATTGGCAAGCCCATGAACATCAGTAGGAATTACCTTGATTGTCATCCTAAACATCACCATAATAGACAATTAATGGGCCTAATGAATAAGGCCCACCTTAAGTACCCCACCCCACCAACACTCTTCAAGCTAACCATAGTTAGATCAAACTAATCAAAGGATCACCATCATTTGGTTAAGTTAGGTCTACTATGTAGAAATCGACGATAGCCTTAAAAGGCCACAAAGATGTCACCCATTCCAATCTCCTAGATCGCCGCATCTTCTTCTTCCTCCTCATCGCCTGGTCCTCCCTTCACTCAAAGGTATTTTCTTCCTCTTTTCGTCTCTCCCCTTTTCTTGTTAATGTTAAAATTTACTCAATCTTTCTCACGTGATACTCCATAGATTCAAGGAGCATCTCCAATTCTCCATCCTCGATCCACTTCGCTCGTCGTGTCACCGAATCTTCCTCCTCCTTTCATTCACATGTATTTTCTTCCTCCTTATCTATCTCTCCCCTCCCTTATTAATTTTGACAATTACTTAACCATACTCACATGATTTTCTATAGATCTAGGGAGCATATCTCCTCTCGATCTACCTTGGCTATGCCACTCGCTAGTGAAGTCGACTCAGAAAGGATATCCTTTCCTAATCCACAAAATAAAGTAAATTTGACAAAATTATAAATATTTGTCATAAAACAACAATAACATCGAATGCTTTTATCAAACAACTGTAGGACCTATAATACCAAATGGATTGATGACAAATTTACAATATAATGGGAAAACCATCAATAATTATAGCATTTTTAAAATATATAGTTAGTTTATATATAATTTTGGCAAAACATATCTAGATATGTAAAATTTACTTAATTTGCTTTGGAATTTAAAGACTAAAAAATAGACGACCATATTATAGACCCTTTTTCTACCATCACCGAGAAATGAGGGGAACATGTGCATATGGCCTAAAAAGCTAGAATCTTGTAACTAAATGGACAAGGAATCTTAAGTGTTTATATAAAGGAGTGCGTAGGATGAGATGGACAACTAAATTGATATCTTTTGGCGAGAGTTTTGATGTGCGATGAGATCCATGCCTACTTAGTGTATGATTAGGAGAGTTTTGAGAATTTTTGGGTTAACATGCTTATTCACTTCTCTATTTGGAGTGTGGACATACGAGTTTTAGTACCATCATAATGATGGTTATTTGATAGGAGTTTTCGTGCGGTGTGGTTAGATATTTTCTAAGAATATTTTGACGCATATAAGGGCACATATGCACATGCATGTTAAGGTTCTCCTAAATTATGAATTTAAATTGAGTAGAATGTCTCATAAATACTGCGTGACTAGATGCCATCTTCTACATCTATGTTTGGATTAGAGACATGATGAGATATGATAGTCTCATCTTTTTTGGATGGAATCATCATATTTTTGTTTGGTTAGTGGGATAGATATATTCCACATTTTTTATTTGATTGAATGTGCTAAGAAAATAGGATAGGATACCTTATATGTGGGCCCTACACATCATCCTTCTCCTTCCCAAGCTAGTGCCACTTATTATCCTCACATCGCGTCACATTTGTTACGTACGAGTAGGACAAGTTTGTCCACTCATTTTTTTAAGAGATGAGTTTGTTCTAAATCTAAAGGGAATATTTTCATATAAGGACTATCCCATTCCACCGATCTCCCATCAAAATACACTTAATAGGACTACTTTATCCCACCTTAGGATCCCTTGTCTAAATAATACCTACGATGATAAATGATTGAAAGATAAATTTCTCATTTTTAAATGAGGGTTAGAATTAAGAGAGAATTCAACGGTACATATCTTATTGGGTGTAGCACTAGATCTAGAATTTTTAGAGCTGGTGTTAAATATAGTTCAAAGAATTCTAGGAACTAAAAATAAAATTTAAGTCATTTTATTTTATCATACAAACTCTATATACAACATAGATATGAGAGCTAGAGTTGTACCAAACATGTTACCCCTTGTCCCATAATATAATATAGTAACTTAGTACTATATTTAACATTTTATAGTACAATGAATATGGACACTACTGTTCATATTTATTATACTATGAAATATTAAATCCATTACTAAATTCCTATATTAGAGGACAATATAGGACAAAGTGAGTATTATATAGATAAATCTCTCTAATAAGGATCTGTTTGATACAATTATAGATCTGAGATCTATGCTTCAGATGATTTTGATGATGAAATGAACTGGTTTAAACTTTTATTTTTAATTTAAAATAAAAAATAAATGACTTAGCTAAATACGATGAATCCACGTGAAGGTCTAAATCCAAGATTTTTAAAGATAATTTTGACAAGCTCTAAAAACATTATTTCTAGAGTTGTGTGTCAAATAGTGAGCTTATTAGAGAGGTTAAGATTCTACAAAGTAAGTAGGCTAGCTACTAAGAATTTAAATAAGCAATTGTTTCTATCTTGTATATATTAATTCAATTATAGATTATACATAGCAACTGAGTTTTATAATTAAATAAAAAATATGAACTATTTGGACAACCGTGTCTAACATTATATTGAAGAATTGTCTGTTTAATCGGCATGTCTCATGCGGGAGATTTGCTATTTTAACACTCTAAAAAGTGGTTTTCACATTTTTGATAACCGGTTCCACTTTATTGACTCATATGGTTCTATGTGTCAGCCTCAAAAATATCATCATAAACAAAGTACACATTTTTGGAGTTGCTAAAATAGTATTTTTTTCGACTCATACGCCCAAACAAACAAGAGATTAACGCTAAAGTCTCGTTTGGAATGGAGTTTTTTTAAAAGGAATTTCAAAAGATTTAATTTAATTCCAATAAAAATTCCTGCATTAAAGCAGCCCTAAAAAACCTGAACTCGCACGCTAATCTCACCGCGACTTCCTTTGTCTCCCCTGTGGGCTGTGGCCGTCTGGCCGAGGCAGACGATTCCGATTCACATCCATCCCTCTCTCGGCCTCTCCGTCTCCACCTCCATTTTTCGAATCCCCGGCGGCGGCAGGGCGGCACGGCAAGCCCTCACCCCCGCCTCGCGCGCGCGCGGCCGCCGGTGGAACAGGCCCGCTGCCCCGGAGCCACTCCTTCCCCGACCCCCCGCCCTAGCCGTCTCCCCTGCGCGGTCTCCTCGCTCGCACGGCCCGGCGAGCATCTCGGTTCGAATCGAATTGAAGGTATTCGTCCTTGTCTAGTAGCCCTTCCTCCTTCCCTCCTTCTCTGTGCCAGTCCATGAGACCATGACCGGCGTGGGTGGAATGGAGATCCATTCGGACTTGATCCAATTAACTCGTCTCTCTTTGTTGCGTGCCATGTGTGCTATTATCAGCAGATTGTTTCCAAAATAATTTGGGGGTTCAGCTGAACTAGTTAGGTCTGCCCCTGAACTTTGTAGTTTGTAGTTCATTACCACAAGAATTCGTTGTCTTTGCTACGAATGATCAATCAGCACCTATTTTTCTTTAATTTCCATTCAGTTAGTTCAAAAATTTGTGTGCGGTGTGGTACCCTACTAGTCTAGATGTCTAATCCCATTAATCCATGGTTTGATGATTACATTCTTCTTTAGGGCACAATATTGATTTTGGTTGATCCAGTAGGCGCCTACCCTGACTTGCTTGGGATTGAAAGGCTCTGTTGTCGTTGTGTTGTTCCAGTAGGCCATGACATAGTGTGAGTTTAAAAATTCTACGTATTTATAGTTTCCAGCCATGTTGGGGATAGTTGTATACTTGTGTTCATGGCAAGTTTCTGTATATGCATTTGGCTGCGGACACTTCATGATTGTTGGAAAATTTTGTTTCCTTTTTTGGCAGGAACTGGGAGCCTATTTTGTGGACACGTTCTCGGTGCTGATTAGAGGAAAACGTCTTTGCGGAGCTCTAGAGTCCGACAATTTTGCCAATCTGCTGTGACAATTTGGCTTTTTTTACTTTTTGGGATACGACGGAATGGAGTGCAATAAGGATGAGGCTCTTAGGGCAAAGGAGATTTCGGAGAGGAAGTTTGAATCAAAGGACCTGCAGGGGGCCAAGAAGTTCGCCCTCAAGGCTCATACTCTCTTTCCTGGACTTGAAGGTATTGTTCAGATGATCACCACCTTGGATATCTATCTTGCTTCAGAGGTGCTAATTGCTGGGGAGAAGGATTGGTACTCTATACTTTCTGTGGAGACTTCTGCTGATGATGAAACTCTAAAGAAGCAGTACAGGAAGTTGGTCCTTCAGCTCCATCCTGACAAGAACAAGTCGGTGGGTGCTGAGGGTGCTTTCCAGATGGTCCAAGAGGCGTGGACTGTGCTGTCGGATAAAAACAAGAGAGCTTTGTATGACCAAAAGAGGAAGCTATTGGTTTTAGAACGGAAAACGTCTCAACCAAATAAAGCAAGTGCAGCTCCTGCTGCATCTAATGGCTTCTATAATTTTGCAGCCAATGCTGCTGCTTCCAAGGCAAGAGCAAACAAGCAAAAGGCAGGGCCAGCAACATCTGCAGCACGCCAGAAACCACCCCCTCCCCCTCCCCGTCCCCATCAAGCTCCTGCTCCTGCTCCTGCTCCAGCTCCACCTCCAGCAAAGTCACCTACATTTTGGACCTCATGCAACAAATGCAAGATGAATTATGAATACCTGAAAGTGTATCTAAATCACAATCTTCTCTGCCCTAGCTGCCGTGAGCCATTTCTAGCAAAAGAGGTACCAATGCCACCTACCGAGAGTGTTCATGAAGTGCATGGTTCGAACATCAGCAGCAAAAATGAAAACACAAGTGCTAGTAGAAATTTTCAGTGGGGTCCGTTTTCAAGGACAGCTGGTGCAGCTAGTGCTACTGCATCATCTGTTGCTGCTGCTCAAGCTGCGAACATGGTTCATCGGACATATGAGAAAGTTAGGAGAGAGAGGGAGGAGGTGCAAGCAGCAGCACGGAGGGAAGAAGCTTTTCGGAGGAAATTCAATCCTCTTAAAAGGCAAGCAAATATGTCAGATAATGTTAACCTTGGATCAGATGGCAATGCATCTGGAAAGAAGATGAGAACTATGGGTAAAGATGTTGGAATTGGTTCTTCATCCATTCTATCAGGAGCAGGGACAAACCCTTTTAGAGTTCCAGGTGGAAATATGTCATTTTATACCAACAGTGGAGCATATCATTTCCAAAGTGTTAATGGTGAACCCAGTTGGAAACCCAGACCTCCTACCCACATCAGCTTATTCAAGACCTTTGCTCAGCTGGATGTTAGAAGTATTTTGATGGAAAAAGAAAAGAGCGACTTAAAGGACAAGCTAAAGGAGATGCAGAGTAAAACATCACAAGTTGCTGCTAATGAAAAAACGAATAAGAAACATGTGGTTAAAGAAAATGGTGGGGATGATGAAAGTCTTGCATCAGACGCTGAAGATGAAAATGATGACCCTTTATCTTATAGTGTTCCTGATCCTGATTTCCATGATTTTGATAAGGATCGTACTGAAAAGTTTTTCCAGAGTGATCAAATTTGGGCTACATATGATGATGAAGATGGCATGCCTCGTTATTATGCATTTATTCAGAAAGTTCTCTCCCTGGAGCCATTTAAGCTCAAAATAAGCTTTCTCACATCAAGGACAAATAGTGAATTTGGTTCTTTGAACTGGGTTTCTTCTGGCTTCACAAAGACATGTGGTGATTTCCGGATTTGTAGATATGAAACCTGCGATGTTCTCAACATGTTCTCTCACCAGATTAAATGGGAGAAAGGTCCACGTGGGGTTATAAAAATTTATCCACAGAAAGGTAACATTTGGGCCATGTATCGGAACTGGTCCTCTGACTGGGACAAAGATACTCCAGAAAATGTTCTCCATGTCTATGATGTTGTTGAGGTACTGGATGATTATGATGAGGATCATGGTATTTCTGTCATTCCCTTGGTCAAGGTTGCAGGGTTTCGAACAGTATTTCAACGTAATCAGGACCTGAATGCCATCAAGAAATTTCCTAAAGAAGAGATGTTTCGGTTTTCACATCAGGTGCCCTTTTATAGGATGTCAGGGGAAGAAGATCAAAATGTCCCCAAAGGTAGCTATGAGCTCGATCCAGCTGCTATTTCTAAAGAACTTCTTCAGGAAATCACAGAAACAGTGGAGGAGCCAAAGGCAACTTTCTGATTAAAACTGTTAACTGCTTCTAAGATGCCTCTGTTCACCTCCCATTTTGAAGCTAATATATTTGTAGGCAACTGCTAGGTTCTATAGTTCCCTACCTTTCATGACTTTTGACCGTTACCTTTGCACACTAGGATAGCGTGGGCTAGTTCCTCAGGGGAATAGGGGATATCTTTTGTTGTAACTGGAGTGTTCTGACATGAATTTTGTTATTATAACTATACTATTAAGTCAGCCTGGAAGGATGGAGCGCTAATTAGAATATCGTATGCCAGTTTCTCAGTGAAAATTTTTAGGCTATTCTAAGGTCAGTGCTGACATCTGTTTTTCTTGAGTGGACCTTATGTTTCTCTTCTGGAGATGTTAATATAAATAGTGGTTCATGTCATGTGTTGGTCTACTAATTCAAAAGAATAGACTGTATGTGGTTGAAAACATAGTAATCATGTCAGCAAGTTTGTTTCATATGTCACCTACCTATGTGTGCATAATAGATGCTGCTATGTAAAATAGCCCACACATACAGATGCTGGTAAACATCATATGGGCGGTATGACCGACTCAAACTTGAAGATGAAACAGAGCCCTGTATTTTCTCCTCACCTCATTTTTGTTGTTTCGGAATTTTCTTGTACTAGTAAAACTAAAGTTAACATTTTCATCTTTAACGCTGAAAGCTTGTTTGGTCTGTATTGATTTGGATAAGTCCCATTTGACGTGCTTGGGCGTACTAGAATATGAATGAATACATGTTCGAGAAAGTTTCATATTTACCATTAAAAATTTATCCGATTCCATATTTTACAAACTTATAACCTTTTTGTTTTTTGTTGGATATAGTTTCGCACCTACATAACTACCACACCAACATGCGCCTCCACCCCCCTCAAACAGAGAAACGCATCACGCTTTTAGGAACCCACAGCGGTGTGGACATCTTGCAAATTTCGATGGCATGTTTGTTTTCTCATCCACATAAATCAATATACGGTAAACAACAGATCTTGTCCGGTGGTTGAAATGTCGCTGCTACCTTATTCCTAAATTATTGTTTTTTATGAAGAGATACCATAATTTTCAGTTTCACAAAAATACGAAGGTGGTCAGTAATTATTTGTTTCAACTCAGAATAGCTGGTATGAGATCATGAAATATCCTTGCCTGCTATTCAGGACCTCAATTCACCGGGAAAATCAGTTAACCATTTTTATTTTCACCATTCTTGTCCCATGTTCCTTGTTTTTCGTTATTGAAGCATTATGGTAGATATTAGAAAGATATTACAGAAATTTCCTTATGGGCTGCAAAATGTTGTGTTGAGTTCAAGGGAGCTAATCTTGGGCAGCACAGTCAAAAGGGCCACAGGCGTAAGCCTATTCTAGCTGTCTGTTAATTTCACATGCTATTCCTATAAATATCAAATAACCAAATAACTTTTTGTTAAATTATCAATTCTATCAAAATATAATAAAAAATCTCTCAAAATAAAATAAAAAAGATGTATTGGTGTATGGGCCCAGAATATGGCCCAAAAATGCACTCACTCACTCACTCACTCAGATCTAGGGTTCTTCCTGTATGAAAGACAGAAGCGGCTGCCGCCACCCCAGCTTCCTTCTTTGGGGTAGACATTCATGTTTTTATATCTGTGATTCATGTGTCTAGGGCTCGTCGTTTTTTTTTTTTTGCGGTTAGCGCCTAAGGGGCGATATGAGGCTATTGCGTCTAGAGTGCACTTTTCACTTTAAACGCACTGATCTTGGGCCAGAACTCATGTTTCTTAGTAATTGGTAAGTATAATTTATATGTCTTCAGCCAAATGAGTGAAAGTTGTTGCTTTTTCTCGATGCTCAGTTCTATCTTGCTATTACCATTAGGAATTAAGGAGGGTTTGTGTGGGTCCTTGTCCATTACAATGTTTCACATTGTACTGATTAGACTTCATTAGTAAGTAACAACAATACTTCATGCCAAAATAGGTGCATTCTTTTGTCATTGTTACCAGTGAAGTTTTGTTTTGAGAGGTTGATGTTATCTCTCTTAGAGCTAAACAAATTCTTTGTCATCAATTTCTGGTGCTCTGGTCACATGAGAGATTTAGCAGCAACTGTTTGTTTTCAATAATTTAATGTGTACAAAATACTTTTATCAATATTTTCTGGTAAAACATATGAAGTTGTACTCTAATATGAATAATTGCATTCAACATCAAATAGCTTTTAGTTTCTTTTCTCTTGTGAAAGTTCTTTATTTCCTTATGTACTATACTACCATTTAAAATTTACTTTATCCACTTGCACCTTATATGCCATTTGTCACATATGGGTGTAGATACATCTTATCATAGAGATGAAAAGGGATTTTAAGAAATCTCCTTGTCATACTAGGAATTTATACTATGCATGCAGCTGTTTGATGCTGCGCATAAAGCTGAAGAAAGGAAATGTTTCTTGATAGCTATGTACTTGTTATTCAAGAGAATTTTAAATTACTCAAGTTCATAACTGGTTCCTGGTGGTGGTCTTTGATCAGTTTTGCCAAGCATTGAGGTCTGTAGGACTTTTTATTGATATCACGTTTGAGAAACAGTAATTAACCTGTCGAATTTAATATTAAAAATTGGAACAGAAATAACACGGCTAATGGCTGATCACTACTCAGTTTGTAATGACCATTTTAGTTTCATCTATAACACACTGGTTGTGCATACTTATTAGATTGCACAAGTTATTATTTATGTGCTATTATTTCTGGACCTCACTGCTATAGTGCTGTGGTGTGCAATGCATCTTGCCCCCAACAGAACAAGTTAGGCAGAAACCTAATGAAGAAACAGTGATTCAAAGTGAGCTTGATGAACATTTGTGGTAGTAAACAATGAACAATCAACTAATCAAGCATGTCTCAGCAATCACTTCAATTCTGATGCATCTTTACAAACACTATTTCACCATGGTATTTTCTGTAACAGCTGTGATGTTCCGCATTTCGAACAAACAAAAACACTAATGATATGCTTGCTGAGTTATTTGGCGGTTCAGTATCTTGTTATCATATGTTGTCAGTACAGTTTCTGTAAGTTCTATATCTAGAGGTTCCCATTTTGAAACGCATGTCTAGGAAATCTCAAGTGGTTGAGTGTGTCGGGAACACGCCGGAGAGAAGGAACTCACCGGCGAGCACCCGGGCCAAACAGGAACCGAACAGAACAAGGGACAAAATGTTTTTGGGCTAACTTTGGCTCTAAGCCATGACTCCCTTCATTAGATTATATAGAGCAATACATGGCAATGTTTGATACATAGCAAGGGATTATTTAGGCCCTTAATTATCTTAGGATAGACTACCAAATATAGAGGACTGCCAAATACTCAGGATAGACTACCAAATATAGACTAAGCCATTATGGAAAGACATAAACTAGGAAACCATAAACTAGGAAACCATAAATTTAGCACCCAAGGATTACTTTCCACAATCTCCTCCTAAGCCTTGTGGTGCAAATCTTCAGTATCAATGAGCCCGATCTTCTTCCTCAGCTCACAGAATCTGATCTTGCCGAGTGGCTTAGTCAATATATCCCCCAACTGATCTTCACTCTTTATGTAGTCCACTTTGATCAAACCTGCTTCAGCAGACTCCCTGACCAGGTGATATTTTACCTCAATGTGCTTGCTTTGACCATGAAGAACGGGGTTTTTAATTAATGAAATGGCTGACTTATTGTCAACCCTCAACATTGGAGCTTTAGGTTCTGATCCTTGGATCTCCGCAAGCACCCTAGCCAGTCATAGTGCTTGACAAGCTGCGTTTGCTGCAGCAATGTACTCAGCTTCGCAGGTTGATTGAGCTACAACCTTCTGTTTAGTCGACTGCCATGTGATTGGACTTTCATTGAGAAAGAATATCACCCCGGTTGTACTCTTCCTTGTATCCACATCACCGGCGTAGTCGCTATCACTGAAACCTGTCAAGCACACTTCCTCTTCCTTCTTTCTGCCAAACCAAACTCCCTAAGTCTTGGTTCCTTCAATGTAGCGCAGAATATGTTTCACAGCCATCAAATGGTCTTCTCTTGGGTATTCCAGAAAGCGACTCACATACCCAACAGCAAAGGCCAAATCTGGGCGGGTATTTACCAAATACCGCAGACTCCCAACAATACTCCTATAGGCTGTGGCGTCGGCTACAGAGTGTTCTGAACTGAGTTTGCTGAGTTTCAGCTTTGTCTCCATGGGCACTTGGCAGGGATTACAACCTGTCATTCCACTTTTCTCCAAAATCTTGACAGCATAAGCACCTTGACTAAGTGAAATACCGTCCTTCTTTTGCTTAACTTCAATACCGAGATAGTAGTGGAGCAACCCAAGGTCACTCATCTTGAAAGCTGCTGCCATCTCCCCTTTGAACTTATGGATGTCACTTCTGCTAGCTCCCGTGATCACCAGATCATCGACATACACTCCAACCACCAACTGTATGTCGCTCTTCTTTCTGATGTAGATAGCATGTTCTGAGGGGCTCCTCCTAAACCCAAAAGACAGCAGCGTGCTGTCCAACTTCTCATTCCAAGCCCGGGGTGCTTGGTGTAGTCCGTACAGAGCCTTCCTCAGTTTGAGCACCTTGTGCTCCTGGCCAGCCACCACAAAGCCAGCCGGCTGTTCCACATAGACCTCCTCTTGAAGATCTCCATTTAGGAATGCCGATTTGACATCCATGTGGTGCACCTCCCATCCTTCACTTGCTGCAAGGGCAATGAGCAAGCGCACCGAGTCCAATCGAGCCACTGGGGCAAACACCTCATCATAGTCAATACCATGCCTTTGAGCATACCCCTTTACCACCAACCGTGCCTTGTACTTGGATATGGCTCCATGCTCATCTCTTTTCACCTTAAAGACCCATTTCAAGCCAATCGCCCTCCTCCCAGGAGGAAGATCAGCAAGGAACCATGTCCTGTTTTCTTCTATGGACTCCATCTCCTCTCTCATGGCCTTCTTCCAGCTGGGACTGTGTTCGGCTTCACTGAAGGATGTGGGCTCATCTGAACTCACGGCATGCAGCTCCTCCAGCACTCTTGGCACAAAACCTGGTGGAGAACCCGGCCCAAGGATGTTGTCCATCTTCCTGAACCGGAGTTGTTCACCCTCATCGTAGCAAGCATCGAGGTCTTCATAGTCAACACCTGAGGGGGGAGAGACAAACTCCACTATCTTTCCCCCTTCGGATCCTCCCGGTGTCCTTGCCTCCGAGGCAAGTGGCGAAGGAGGGGGGGGGTCTGTTCGGTGTCCGGAGGGGCTGCTCCATGCCCCCCACCAACACCCTCACCCGCCGGTATGCCCTGTCCAACGATAGTGTACTCCACCGTGAAGACATCGTCATGGTTATTCACCATGTTGGAGTCGGCCACCGTGCTCCAATCCCACTGAGCCTGCTCATCGAAGACCACATCCCGTGTCACATGGACACTCTTGGAGATGGGATCGTAGGCCCGATAAGCCTTTGTTCCCCTCTCATACCCGACGAAGATCATCTTGCGACCTCGATCTTCCAACTTCTTCAAGTGAGGCTTGGTGTTGCGGACGTAGACGATGCAGCCGAACGTCTTGAGATGATGTACGGCCGACTTCTTCTCGTACCAAGCCTCAAATGGCGTCTTCCCTTCCACGCTCTTTGTCGGGCACCTGTTCAACACATAAATAGCCGTGCTTACCGCTTCACCCCAGAACCATCCAGGGAGCCCCTTCGCCTTGAGCATGCTTCTTGTGGCTGCCACAACCGTCCCATTTTGGCGTTCAACCATGCCGTTCTGTTGTGGACTATATGGCGCCATGAGTTGCTGGCTGACGCCATCCGCTGCGCAATACTCCGCAAACTCGACCAAGGTGAACTCACCACCTCGATCAGTTCGGATAGCCTTCAACTTGACTCCCGAATCTCCTTCAGCTCGCGCCTGAATCTCCTTGATGGCAGCCGCTGCACGATCCTTTAAAGGAATCGCGGCTACCCACATGTACCTGCTCAAATCATCCACCAACAGTAAGAAATATTTATTCCCCCTTGGTGTTGCTGGCGTGATGGGGCCGCACAGATCCCCGTGCACCAATTCCAGGAGCTTCTTCGCCCTGAACTCCGCCTGCGTGGGGAAGGAGGTGCGCCTCTGCTTACTCGCCTGGCAAGCTTCGCACACCCTCTCTACTTGGACGATCTCTGGTACCCCTCGGACTAGCTCCTCCCGAGCCAGCTTCCTCAGTGCAGCCATGTTGACATGGCCGAACCTCTCATGCCACCGCCACGCCCACCTCGTCATCTCTTCCTCGCACCGCCATGCAGACTGGTGGTGCTATCTTGATGTGGAGCATGTACAACCGATCTTCTGCTCGCGACACCTTTGCTAGCAACTTGCCATCGGGCTCGTGGATCCTCATTGTGCCGGCTTCTATCTTGATGCGATACCCCTCCTCATCAAGTTGCCCGATGCTCACAATGTTCGAGGTCAAGCGGGGTATGTAGTAGACTCCGGCGAAGCATCGATGATCTCCATTCCGGCACACGAATGAGATCGTCCCACGGCCCTCAATCCGAGCCACCGAGTCATCACCGAACCGAACAGTGCCTAGCACTTCTGTGTTCATCTTTGAGAACGCGACTCTGGACCCGGACATATGATTTGTCGCCCCAGTGTCCAGAATCCACGCCTTCGCCTCATTCTCCGCCTCTTCTCCGAGCTGGGTGAAGACCCTTTCTTCCCGGATCTCAACTTGAGGCTCCTCCGAGCCTCTGCATGGTGCCTGCCCCGCCAGTTGCAATGGCAGGCCGGCCCTTTGTAGTGGAGCCGCCGATGATTCGGCCGGCTGTGTGCTGGCGACGGGGCTGATGACAGTCGGCGAGGCCCTGGCGACGAGGAGAGAAGCCTCCTCCTCCTCCTTGACCGCATGGGCCTGCTCCTTCTTGGGCTTCGAGCGACACTCGCGAGCCTAATGACCTAGCTTGCCGCACCTCCTGCACTCGTCTCCACCCTTGTTGGACTGTGGACCACGGCCGCCGCGCCCACGGCCGCGCCCGCGTCGTCCTCCCCCTTGGCGTCCACCTCCCGAGCCTCCGCCGGAGTGGTTTTCCGCCTCCTTCCTTTGCCGGGCAGCCCATTCCTCCTCCGTGAGGTAGAGCCGCCCATCATGCTGCAGCGATCCCGGGGCATCCTCGAAGGTCTCCTCGGCTGCCTTCAACCGCCCCACCAGATCCGAGACGGTGAGGGTCGACACGTCAAGGAGCGTGGTGATGGCGAGCACGATCTGCTTGAATCGTGGTGGAACGCTGCGAACGATCTTCTCCACGATCTTGCTCTCCTCGATTCCCGCATCGAGGGTGGCGAGCGTCGTCGCCATTCCGTTGAGGCGCAACGCGAAGTCTTCGATGGTTTCACCATCGTTGAACGTCGCCAAGTCGAACTTCCGCCGCAGTTGAACCGCAACAGACTTCTTCACGCGGTCGTTGCCGACCCGCATCTCCGAGATGGTCTTCCAGGCCTCCTTCGCCGTATCCTTGTCGGCAATGGAGGACACCATCTCCGGTGGCACCGCGCTACAGAGAGCGTCAAGTGCCATCATCTCCTCCTGCACGTCGGCACCGCCCTGCTCGACGACGTGCCAAAGCGCCCTCGTTTCCAGCTTCACCTTCATCAGCAGCGCCCATTCAGAGTAATTGGTCTTGGTGAGGACGGGGTAGCTACTCCCGCCGCCCATCTCACGGATCACCCTCTGGACAACAACGCTGTTGTTGGTGGAGCCCGAATTGGCTGACGCCTGCCCTTCCATTCGGCCTCCCCGGTCCGCAAACCGGCTCTGATACCACTTGTCGGGAACACGCCGGAGAGAAGGAACTCACCGGCGAGCACCCGGGCCAAACAGGAACCGAACAGAACAAGGGACAAAATGTTTTTGGGCTAACTTTGGCTCTAAGCCATGACTCCCTTCATTAGATTATATAGAGCAATACATGGCAATGTTTGATACATAGCAAGGGATTATTTAGGCCCTTAATTATCTCAGGATAGACTACCAAATATAGAGGACTGCCAAATACTCAGGATAGACTACCAAATATAGACTAAGCCATTATGGAAAGACATAAACTAGGAAACCATAAATTTAGCACCCAAGGATTACTTTCCACAGAGTGTATTACCATTTGTCCTTAATTTACATGTTCATGTTCTTTGGATGAATAACTGTCAGTGACTTGTTTTATATGATAATTCAGAACTTGTTTGCAATTAAAATATTAGCCAAATGTATAATATTTACTCAACAACTGGGCAGTAAATATGTGAATATGTGAACAGATGCAAAGGTAAATCAGTATAGTAACTGTAGGAAGGTTCTAGATAGATTCCTCTCCCTTGGGTTGGGAGGATAAAAGGGGAGCCTTACATGAGGGGCCCACCCAGGGCCCACACACCAGTCCCACACACACACACACTCTAACACCCCCCCGCAGTCGAAACTCTGGCGCAGCGGATGTTGAGACTGGAGCGGAACTCGGAGAAGGTGGAGGAAGGCAAGCCTTTGGTGAAGATGTCGGCGAACTGGGAGGTGGTAGGCACATGTAGAACACGGACAGCTCCCACGGCGACACGATCACGAACAAAGTGGAGGTCAATTTCCACATGCTTGGTGCGTTGGTGCTGGACGGGGTTGGTGGAGAGGTAGACGGCACTGACGTTGTCGCAGTAGACCAACGTACTCCTGGCGAGGGGGCAATGGAGTTCCTCGAGTAGCTGCCGGAGCCAGGATGCCTCGGCCACCCCATTGGCAACCGCCCGGTACTCAGCCTCGGCACTGGAGCGGGAGACAACCGGCTGCCGCTTGGATGACCAAGACACGAGGTTGCCACCAAGGAAGACGGCGTAGCCGGAGGTGGAGCGGCGCGTGTCTGGGCAGCCCGCCCAGTCGGCGTCAGTGTAAACCGCGAGGTCCGCAACAGGAGAACGCCGAAGGTGAAGCCCAAAGTCGAGGGAGCCGCGCAGATAGCGGAGAATCCGCTTCATAGCGGTAAGGTGCGGTTCCCTGGGGTCGTGCATGTGAAGGCACACCTGCTGCACTGCATAGGAGATATCCGGCCGAGTGAAAGTGAGGTACTGAAGGGCGCCAGCAATGCTTCGGTAGGCAGTGGGATCATCCACTGGTGTGCCCTTTGTACCGGAAATCTTGGACTGAACATCGACGGGAGTGGCACAGGGCTTGCAGTCAGTCATCCCTGCGCGTTGAAGGACATCCAAGGCGTACTGGCGCTGGTGAAGGAAGAGGCCATCAGGGCGGTGGTCCACTGTCACTCCCAAGAAGTGATGGAGGACACCAAGGTCCTTCATGGCAAACTCCTGCTGCAATGAGGAGACAATCCGCTGAAGTAGAGATTGGCTGGACGCAGTAAGAATAATGTCATCCACATAAAGCAGCAAGTAGGCTGAGTCAGCACCGCGGTGGAGGACAAACAAAGAAGTGTCACTCTTGGCTTCGCTGAACCCCACAGACACCAGGAAGGAGGCGAACCGACTGTACCAAGCCCGAGGAGCCTGCTTCAGACCATACAGAGACTTGTTGAGCCGGCAAACACGGTCAGGGTGAACGGGATCCACAAAACCCGCAGGCTGGCTGCAGTAGACAGTCTCCGTCAGGGTGCCATGGAGGAAGGCATTCTTCACATCGAGCTGGTGAACTGGCCAGGACCTCGAAAGAGCCAGGGAGAGCACGGTCCGGACAGTAGCAGGCTTCACCACCGGGCTGAAGGTCTCCTCATAGTCAACTCCAGGGCGCTGGGTGAAACCCCGGAGGACCCAGCGAGCCTTGTAGCGATCCAGCGAGCCATCTGCCTTGTGTTTATGTGTCCAAATCCACTTGCCGGTGACCACATTGCAGCCAGAGGGGCGAGGCACCAGGTCCCAGGTCTGATTGGCCAGAAGGGCCGCATATTCTTCCTCCATCGCGTGGCGCCAGTGAGGATCCGCCAGGGCGCCACAAACAGTGGAGGGTACGGGAGAGACTGGCGGCTCCGTAGCGGCGGAGAGGACCAGGCGGTCAACTGGACGGAGGACCCCCGCAGCCCGCCGAGTCACCATCGGGTGAGTGTGGCGGGGATCGCGGTGGAGGAGGGGCGGGTGGTACACCGGCGGCTCGGCGCGAGAGCAGGCCGGTGCAGCCACCGTCGGACGGCGCTGGTAAACCCGAACAGGGTTGGCGTAGCGGGAAGAAGATGCCGGGGCCACGCGTGGCGCAGCAGGTGTCGCGGGGACACGGGGTACGGTCGGGGCCGCGTCCGGGGCGGAACACGACGTCGACGGCAACAGCGGGCCAACCCCGGGTACGGGAGGCGACAGGGACGGGGCCGCGGGCTGCACGGACGAGGACGTCGGGGCCGCGCATGGCACGGAGGGCCACACCGGCTGGTGAGGAGTGGCCGCACGTGGCACAGCCGGGGGCACAGGGGCCGCGGGCGGCACGGCGGGCAGCTCCGCTGCCACACACGGCTCGCCAGCAGGCGGGAGAGCCACCGGAGCAGTCGGTGATGTACCTGCAGAAGACAAAGGTGGCTGAACCACCGGGTCAGTAGAAAACAGGGAGTCCAACTCAAGGCTGGTGGTGGGTGTGGAGTCAACGGAGAAAGGAAAGACAGACTCAGCGAAGATGACATGTCGTGAGATAAGAACACGACGAGAGGAGAGGTCAAAGCAACGGTACCCCTTATGATCGGGGGAGTAGCCAAGAAACGCACACAGGGTCGAGCGGGGCGCAAGCTTATGAGGAGCAGTGGCAGAAGTGTTGGGATAGCAAGCACACCCGAAAACACGAAGGTGAGTGTAGGAAGGTGGGGTACCGAACAAGGCATGGTGAGGGGTGGGAGCGCTCGTGGCCTTAGAAGGCAGGCGGTTGAGCACATAGGTGGCAGTAAGGAGGCTCTCAGCCCAGAAGCAAGCGGGAACCGAAGCCTGAAAGAGCATGGAGCGCATAACATTATTAGTGGTACGAATCATGCGCTCAGCCTTGCCATTCTGAGGGGAGGTATAGGGACAGGACATGCGCAACTGGACTCCCTTCGAGAGGAAGAAAGCCCGGGAAGCAGAGTTGTCAAACTCACGACCATTATCACATTGGACAGCCTTGATAGTAAGCCCAAACTGAGTAGAGACCCAAGCAAAAAAGTGAGTGAGCGAGGGGAAGGCATCCGACTTGGACCGCAAGGGAAACGTCCATGAGTAGTGAGAAAAATCATCAAGAACAACTAGATAATATTTATAACCAGAAATACTCATGATCGGAGAGGTCCACAAGTCACAGTGAATAAGGTCAAACGCATGTACAGCATGCGAGGAAGAAATAGAAAAAGGTAGGCGAACATGATGACCTAATTGACACGCATGACAAATGTGCTCACTAGTGGCCCTAGTACAAGGGATAGAGGAGCTACGACAAAGCTGAGCCAAAATGTCGACACCGGGATGACCAAGCCGGCGGTGCCAGAGTGTGGAAGACGCTGTGGTGGCAAGGGCGGACGAAGGTGGAGCAGCGGAAGGTGGAAGACGAAGCGTGTAGAGGGGTCCGGTGCTATCACAGCGGAGAAGAGGACGCCGGGTGGCCATATCCTTCACAGTCAAACCACAAGAGTCAAATTCAACAGAACAAGAATTATCAGTGGTGAATTGACGAATGGAAAGTAGGTTATGAACAATGTCAGGAGCGACAAGAATGTTTTGTAGGCGAAAAGACCCACACGGAGTCGCATCACCCACGGAGGTGACCGGAAGACAGGAGCCATTCCCAACCATGATGGAAGAAGGGTGAGATGGGTGGGGGGGCCTGTGAGTGGAGATAATACCATCATGGGGAGTGGTGTGGAAGGAAGCACCCGAGTCGGCCACCCAATCCGTAGCGGCCGGCGGAGTCAACGCCATGGTGTTGAATGACTGCGCGAGGGCCGTCTGATCCCACCCACCGGACCACGGGCCCCATGCCGAAGGAGCAGGCGGGACCGGCCACCCGATGAGCATGGCCGCAGGCGGAGTAGGAGGCCGAGGAGTGAACTGTCCCGGCCACATGGAAATGCGCCCCGTCCATGGGTTGGAGAAGGATGGCCAGGGCGCACTCCCGGCAGCAGGTGCTGGCATGGCGGAGGTAGGAGCCGGAGCGCGACCAGTACCACCACGGCGCCCCCCTCCCCGGCGACGACGATCGCCACCGTGATCGCCACCACGGCCCCCCCCCCCCCGCCAGTGGGGGAACCGGCGGTGGGTGTCCCAAGAAGGGAGGGAGCCGGCGACGGCGGTGGGTGGGAGACCGGCCGGATGGAGCCGGGGGTGACTAGGGCAGTCGCGGTAGTAGAGGTGGGAGCGAGTCCCCGGGTCAGCTCCTCGAGGACAAGGTCATCACGAACCTTGCGGAAGGAGGGGAACGGCACTGTCCTGGTGATCCATGTCCGGAGATGGGTGTAGCTGTCTCCGAGACCACGGAGGATGTTGAGGACAAGGGTGCGGTCCGCAACAGGCTCGCCAAGGTCACGAAGAGAATCCGCCATCCCTTTCATGCGACGGCAGTACTCCGAGATGGAGAGATCTCCCTGGACGAAGGTGCGGAAAGCAGCGTCCAACTGGAGAGCACGAGCCTCGCGGTTGCCAAGAAACTGCCCCTCGATCGCAACCCAGGCCTGCCGAGCGGTGCCACCCAGTTCTCGCACGATGTCCTGGAGCTCGACAGTGATGGACCCAAGGATCCATGACAGCACCACGCTGTCCATGCGTCGCCACACGGATCCCTGGGCGACCACCGGAGTGTCGATGAGGACGTGGTCATCCAGGGCATAGCGCTGGAGGGTGAGGAGCACCAGGTCGCGCCAGCGGGCATAGGAGGACGAGGAGGGATCCAGGGTGACTGGCACAAGCGCCCGGATGTTCTGGACACCGGCCGCCTGGGCGTGGAGCTGTGCGGTACCCGGATCTGTGGCGACAGCTGGAGTCGGGGTGGCAGTGGGGTCAACCCGCCCGAGGTGATGCTCGGCCTCAGCGACATGCTGGGCCAGAGCATCCGCGGTCTGGCGAGCGTTCTCCCAAGCAAGAGCGGCTGCCCGCTCGCGCGACCGGGCAGCAGCGGCAGCGGTCTTGGCAGTGGCAAGGGCGGCAGCAAGGGCAGCGTCGACAGCTACCACATCAGTAGGGGTCGTCCAGCCCGAGGCCACAGCGGAAGGGAGGGTGGGCGGTCCACTCAGGTTCGGCCAGAACATGGCCATGGTGGGGGGAAGGTGAGGCGGCGCCCCCGGGGCCTGGGGGAGGCCGGCAGCAGCAAGAGAGGCCCCCCCAGGGCCGGCCAGTCCACGGCCGTGGCGGAGGGGGTGGTGTCCGGCGCCCTAGGGACCAGGGGAGGGCCGCCGGCCCCAGATCCGGCCGGCCCGGCGGCTGTTGCAGGCGGGGCGGGCGGGCCGGCGGCGAAAACGGCCGGGGGAAGCCCGGCGGCGGCAGAACCGGCTACGCCGGCGTCGAGGCAGGGCGGGGGGAAGCCGCCGGCGCCGAGGCAGGGCGGGGAGAGGCCAAACCCCGGCGGGGGGAGGCCGGCGGCGCCGAGGCAGGGCGGGGAGAGGCCGAAACCCGGCGGAGGGAGGCCGCCGGCCCCAGATCCGGCCGCCCCGGCGACGGATCCGAGTGGGGAAGGGGCGGCGGCGCCAGATCTGGCCGCCCCGGGGGCGGATCCGGGCGGGAGAGAAGCGGATCCGGTCATTGTGGCGGTCCCCAGACCACGAAAAGGAGAGGAGGAGGCCGGAGACGAGAAGGAGAAGGTGGGGCTCGCCGGAGGAAGCTCGCCGCCATGGAGACGGCGGCGGCGGCGAGGAAGGAGAGAAGAGGAGGAGCCTAAGGCTCTGATACCATGTAGGAAGGTTCTAGATAGATTCCTCTCCCTTGGGTTGGGAGGATAAAAGGGGAGCCTTACATGAGGGGCCCACCCAGGGCCCACACACCAGTCCCACACACACACACACTCTAACAGTAACCTCATATCAGGTTTTTAACTCATGAACTCTGATATAATGCATTCATGTACCAGATGTGTGCTGCACCTGAAACAATTGTCACTGTGTAAGTGTGTAGCGTGCTGTTTAATACTGCTCTATGTTATGCTTCTCACTAGGCATCCCTTTTGAGTAAATGAAACAATTGTGACACGGAATCTGGATTTATTTATACTAAAAACACTAAGTGTGAAGATCAACAAATAATGAGCTTTTTTCTGTAGTTTCATACTGCAGAATCATGAATGTACAAGACAGGTGGGGGCCAAATTGAAAACTTGTCTTAGTCAGGTTTGGGTCACTGGTGTTTTACAGCTTCATACTGATACAGTGATGCTCAATATAAGAACAAACATTCATATTTTCATCACACACCAAAACTGATAGATATACAGACAGTGATATTTATGCTAATTAACTCAGAGAGTCCCACTTTGGCTTGCTTCTAGCATGGAACGAAGACGAGTTGCAACTTCAGTGAAAGAAGGTCGTCTCTCAGGTTCACTTGACCAGCACTGTTCCATCAGTTTCCCCCATTCCGGTTTACATGAAGTTGGCACTGGTGGCCTCAGTGTGTTACTCAAAATGCCCCCTGCATGAGTCCCACCAGTGAGTAATTTTTGCAATGTCATTCTATTAGCATTTGAATCTTACATTTCTATACTATAATTAATTCAAAAGTATATGCAGAGCATTATATAGTGCCTCAATCAACTTTGTGGAATCCTGTGACTTACCTGAGCCTTCTTTTTTCCTTTTGTGATGGAGCCTGGTGGTTTTCAACAACTGGGCAGGAACTGTCTAGTTTCTGAACTTTGACTAGTAAAATGGTTGCTAGTAAGTGGGATAAACTGACCAGGATCTAACTAATTTAGACACACATTAGACATGATTACTGGAATTATAACAACCTAATCTCACCTAATCGCCGTTACCAGTGGTGACCTCTGTTTTTGTGAACCTAGTTTAGTGCCTGTCTATCATTTTGCGATGATACATATAGGAATATGCTTGAAGTTAACAATTCTTTGTTTATGTATAATTGGAGATATGGATGGCTTCCTTAGTGATAGCATGTGAATTACATGATCTCTGCAGTGAGACATCAAATGCATATACAATATTTCAAACTTTGTAGTTGCATAAAATGCAGCCCTTATTTGTATGAGAAAGTACATTTAGGTCACTACACTTGTGTGAGTGATCCAAGCAGCATATTAGGCTCCATTTGACATTTGGTTTGTGGTGTCTTTTCAAAAGGACTTATTTATTTCTACTTTTGGATGAAGTAGTTAGTTGAGTGCAACCTTTAAGGAATCATAACACTTGAATTAGTAAATATTCCCATAACTACCTTGATTTCACAGATCAGGGCAGCACAACACCACAACCACAAACTGGTCCCTAGATAGTAACAGGAAATGTCATTTCATATTAATTCACTATAAATTATTGTTTTTTTTCATTTTCATCTGAAATCAATGGAGAATTTATGTTTATGGATTGAAATGAAAACCCTGTATTTCTTTGGACAGATTTTAGTAGCCTTCTATCGATCTTAGCAAGAATAGAATGGTTCTTTTTTTAGAAAAGACTTAAAATGAATTTACCATCCCTATCATTACTAATTACTAATTTAAGGTGAATTTTCTTGTATGGACTGATTGTTTGCCCCATTCTTTATATGACACTTTATGGTCTCACTGACCTATGGACCAACCTGTCAGTGGGGTAAGGGGATTTTGCAAATATCTAGAAGCAAATAAGGAATTAATCCACTAATTTAAGTCTGGATTTGTATCGTCCAGCTTCACTTATCAAATTTGGGTACCTAAAGGGTAATTATCAAGTTTAAGACAGCAGAACATGCAAGTTTATGAATTTTTGAGAATTTTTTTCAGAATGCATACCTATGACTCCTCCATAGTGCATGCCATCATATGGGTCTTCACCGGTCAGAATTTCCCACATTACAATGCCAAAAGAATATACATCAACCTGCATTAGCATAAAAACAATGTATTTCAGGCTAGAAAATAGAAAAGTCCAAGACATTGCAGTTCTTTTTCTTTTTCATGGTACATATTTATTTTTTGTTGAATGATTCTTTAATATGTTTTCATGAACTGTTTGTGAGTATCCTTCGGTGGTTCAGTTAAGTCAGTCGTTGTTTTTTGGGCAAAAGTCAGTGGTTGTTAATCGTTATAGATAACTGCAGCAAATCAAATATCTTCATCACTTGCATGGTTCGACTGATGTTAGTCTGATGACTGATGAGTAAATACTAAATACAGTAGTACCTCATTTCTAAAATGTAATGCCCATCTTTTTGTTGTTGTTACAAAGAGGCTATATAATAACATCAAGTAATGGACTGTCATCTTGTTTGATATGTTATATCTTTCTCCTTTGGATGTGTGGCACATGTCAACATCTATGATAGCAATTTTGTTTACTGAATAGTAATGCTATCAAGCTGTTTTTATAAGGCATCTTCAAATTACGATTTTATAAAAACACAATAGGCACAGTATATCCTTTCCTTTTTTGGCTTATAAATGTCGGCACAGTTTTAGATTCAATGAATTTCAAAAGCATACAATTTAACAGTCCTCAAGAAGGCTCAGAATTATACCTTTTCGGATACTTTAGTGCCACTCATTGTCAGCAATTCTGGGGCCATCCAAGGAAGCGTTCCTCTCATTCCACCGGAAACAAGGGTGGCTTGTTTCATCTTCGATAAACCAAAATCAGCAACCTGTTGCACCATTAGGTCTGTTATGGCCACCAGTTATACACACAATATCCTTCAGTTCGTATAGTGAATAATAAAGTGTGAACCATCTTATCTCAGACATTTGCATTTAGGAGATAAAATTATCATAATTTAGGCAACTGAGAATTGAACATACCTTGCATATGGGACGAGATGGATCCTTAATATTCACTAACAGATTATCACATTTCAGATCAAAGTGGACAATGTCCTTGGAGTGTAAGTATTCCATTCCAATGGCTGCATCCATTGCAAGCATTATCCTCTTGTGCCAATCAAGATATTTGTCTTTGTGAAGGAGAACTTTCTTGAGGGATCCATTGACCATGAATTCTGTTACAGTACCTAATGTTCCCCCAGGTCCATTATTTACAACACCATAAAGTGCAATAATATTTGGGTGGTGAAGTTTTGAGATGATAGCAGCCTCTTTCCAAAATTCTGTGATCTGCATAATAACAGATGGACAACACAAATATTTTCACCACATTTTCTTTTTAGTACTAAATTTGAGTCGATAGTGATTTCAATATGCAGATTGCAGAGTTTTTCTGAAACCAGTATCAGGATAAGAATGTGAATACTGCAGTTATTGGACTTATGCCATATAAGCTTACCTATTGCAATTGAACATAGCAACTGTTTACCTGTGGAGGAACTGCCTGGTATGGGTCAAATATCGACCGCTGTTTTCGATAAAAAATTGGAGGAATTGTTGATCTATCATTTTATTTATCGTTTTATTCAAAGAATAATGCAAATATGATTACATGGGATGATATTGTGAAAGGCATGCACAATCGTGAGTATATTTAAAAAATTGGAGTACAAGACCATAGTAGCTACTTAAGTACTTATAGTGAGTAGTGACCATGGCATATATGGAACACCCCTTGCTTGCAACTCCAAATCATGCAGGTGAGTTCATATAGTCTTACCAGTTTATCTGCCTGAGATGATGGGTACATAAAACAACTGTTTTTTATCCGCTTAATGGCTACATCTGTCCCCTTCCATCTACCATGAAAAACAGTCCCAAATGCACCAGAGCCCATCTCTTGGAGATCTTCAAGGTCCCCATTGTTTATTATCTGTCATTTGTATTGCATCCACTGGAATAAGTGCTGTTTACTCCAGTTCCCATTTAATGAAACTATGAACGAAAGATTTGAAATCTATGTTGAACAATATTTGCTGGTAAAAATTTTTGGAATCTTTTTTTTTCTCTCTGTGTTTATTGAAGTCTTGTATTACACATTAATTTTATTTTTTTTTCTTCTGATGTATTTTTTACCCGTGCAACCTGAGCTTAATTATGCCTGTGTTATTTTCTCCCTCTGGTCACAAGAGAATAACACCCTAGAATGCATGCCATGTTAATTTTGACCAAAGCTATTGTTTACAATGTAAAATTTTGGATATATGAAAACAATGAGTTAGCTTATTATAAAATATGCTTGCATAATATTACACTAGTAATCTTCTATAACATATTCAAATGTGTGATAATAGAATTTTACTGGTTAGAGTTGCTTCATGTTGACTTTGAAAAATGAAAAGTAAATAATGTCACTATTTTGTGACTGGAGATAGAACCTGGACATCACTTATAAGTTCCCTGCCCATCACTGCATTTGCAGGTAGAGCTTGCTCACTGTTCTTGGTCTCACAGACCTACAGGTAGAGGACAGTTCAGAAGTTATACTACTTCAATTGTAACATGAAACCATGAAACAAGATCTATGGATGTACCTCGAGCTCAGTGATCAATGGTGCAGCATTATCTTTAGACTCTTGTGGTGGAGCTCTGATCTCAGGGCTAAGGCTATTAGCACCAACTGATTGAGATCGGGCCATTTTTGATAAATGCCCATCTTGTTTTGGACTGTTGGGTCGTCGTTCTTGTTGTCTCTCACTTGAAGATCGCACTAGAATATTTTGCGGCGTGATAGTTGTCTGGTCTGAAGAACAGGAAAGTACTGTTTCGTCTCTCAGAGGTTCAGGAGGATGGTATTTCTTCAAAATGTCAGTGAACATGACAGTAGGCTGTTGCTTCTGCCTGCTGTTGGTTGTAATTGGCTTCTCCAGAATATGCAGGTTGGGACTGTTGTACATATTATCATGGCATCGTGTAGGAGCACCAGATTCATGACTATGTTCAGGCATCTCTGTCCTATCATGGGATGCTGGATGACACTTAACTTCTTGTGTGCTATATGCTGATAGTTTCGTCTCGTTATCATCAGAGCTTGTTGGTTGGTTGACTGTTTTCTCTGAACCCTTTGATAAAGACGCAGGCGTTTCATGCACAGGTCGACTTGTGTGTGTTGTTGGGCTGTTGTTGTTTGAATCTGAGGATTCTACCTTCACACCAGTGATGTCTACTGGTATCAGAAGCTGTTTTCTTGGTGATCCTTTTACCTGAGCTTCTGTAGCTTTGTGGCTCATTCTGGTCATGTTTGTAGCAGTCAGTCGCAGTCCTGGATGATGCCTTGAGACAGCATGAGCACCAGCTACTTTCTTCGTGGATTCAGAAGGTACAGATGTGCCAAAGTAATCGTTACTTGTCTTTCTGGCAGTGGAGAGCAGTTTACCTTCATTGCTTCGTGCCTTGTAATCTTGTTTAGTCACAGTTGTGTCAGAGTTTGGAGGCATGCTCCCCAGCCTCTTGGTTGATGTCTTTGGTGTTACTGTGATGATACTTTGTGAGAGCTTATTTTTTAGGTGCAGCGAAGCTTCTCCTGTCCTTGTCAGCAACCCGTCCTCATTGATGTCAAACGTCAACTGATCTAGGTCATTGGCTAAGGTGCTTCTAAGGCTCTGCTCTCTCCTCAATTGCTCAGCTGGTCCGATGAGCCCATTGACAAGAGCAATGAACTGTGCTTCCTTGTCTGCATTGGATGAGCTTCCTAATGCGAAATGCACATGGCGCTCATCGTCATTGTCGGAGAAGAGGTACATGGTCAACCATGCTTTGGTTTGTTCTAGCACAATGCACTCATCAATCATATTCCGAAGGTCGTCGTCACAGGTGATGGAAATGAGCATGCTCACTTGCTCCCCTGGTAGGTGGTACTTGATCATATGAGCTCGCCTTATTAACTTTGTTGTCTTGCAGACGAGCTCTTGCCATGAAATTTCCTGGCTAATTTTGATCAAGTGCCTCTCACCTCCCACATACCGGAGCTGACCATCACTTGGCCTCGGTAAGAACCTACCACCAAAGTTGCAAATAAATTTAATTCTCATCGGTGTAGCATCATGATGATTTCGAGGGTGGTACCGATTGCATGATCCTTGGCTGCTGGTTCCACTGAGTGAAGGATATGGCAGCTTCTTAGGTATTTTCTGTTCACAGATGTTCGCTTGTTCTCTCCAGCCCATGTAACTGGTTAGCACTGTCCGTGTTCTTTGCTCTCACGATGTTTGGAACTGAAGAACTCCTTTTATTTGCTCTATTGCGTGAATTGAAGAGGAAGTCCCTCGCTACTCCGATCGCAGTAGTTCAGTTCATGAGTTTAACTTGCTGTGAAAGCTTGTTGTGACCTTAGATATTCTTATCAGGTTATGATAAAAAGGTGGCTGTATGCCCTCGTCTATACAAGAACATGGCAACGGACAGTCAATTTTCAGAAATAAAGAAAAAAGGTAATATATTAACAAACGCCTTCCTCGTCTGTTTTTTTCATGAGTTTGGGGGTGCCAAAAATCAATACAATTGTGCTTAATCAAAAGGGAACGATTGCAGAAAGCAGAAGAGAGTTTACTGACCTTTAATTGGGTTTCAGCTTATGAGCTGCTGCTTCTGGAGCTCTCACCAAGGTTACCAACTGGTTCTCATTATTTGTCTCGCTAGTGTTTGTGATACTAATATAGGCTCTTGAGTGGAGTCAGCTTAAGAATGGTAGTGTTGGTGACTCAGCTGTGAAGAAGCAATGGTTTGTCATGTGCACAATAGTTTAGAGGAATTTTACCATCCTTGAGGATGATGAGGTACCAAATCTGAGTCGTTGATCTTTCTAATCCACGGCACAGATTAAGCAGTACCTGTTGGTACCTACTCTCTTAAAAAATGGTACCTCTAGTTCTGGTGAAAGGTGGAAGGGTAATCCGGTAATTTCACGTAAAAAAAGGCAGTGGCTCGGTCTAGGCGGCCACGACAGCGGCGGCGCGGCCTGGGCAGCGGCCTAGGCGCCGAGCGGCGCGGATCGGCACAGAGACCTCGAGGCGGCGCAGTGCTGGTGTCGAGGCAGCGAAGCCGCGACGGAGGAACGCCGGCGGCGGGGCGGCGAAGACGGGACGCCGTCGGTGGGGCATGGCAAGTTTTTCCCCCAATTTTTTCTAATTTTTTTCCAATCCTACCCCTCTCAAATCAATGGCTAGATCTGATTTAGTACCTCCTGGTACTTGTACCTCTTGGTACCTCCTCAAGGATGGTAAAACTTTTCAATAGTTTAAGCTATGCAATTCCGGCACTCAATGTATCTTAAACAACAGGTACACTAATTTTTACCAATGTTACAACTGCTTAATTTGCAAATTGTCACAGATCTTAGTCATTTATTTTCACAACATGTTTATTAGCACTTAATTGTCATGCAGATTACGCAACGCTGGTCAAGAAGATTCAGTCGTCACTTAACCTGGGGCAAGGGGCGGCCCTTTTTTATTCCGTGGCCGTCGTTCCTGATGCTTACGTGATATTAATCGTCGTCGCTGTCAACTTTTGCATGATGAAGCTAGCGTTTCTCAAAATTGGATTGAACTCTACATATTATATGGCCGTCCATGGTCCCGTTGGATTTGTTGCCATGAACTGGAGCCCATCGCTGCAGCAATTTGGCTTCCAGTTGTTGCTTTTAAAATCGCCAATGTTGCGTGCTTCTAGCTTTCGATTATAAGCAGGTGAGATGTGGCTGTCATGCATAGCGCCACAAGCATGTCTGAAACTGGCACTTGTCAAGCAGCTGCTACATATCTTTTACAGTTTACCGATAATTTAATGTCGGTAATAGTAGTTTGGTCTTGTAAGTAGCTCATTGAAATCCTGAAATTCTACTTTGCCACAAAGTTAAACAGACTTGCTAAAATATCACATCCCACGTGTGTAATGACAGATTTGCCCCTCATCTTCAACACGTGGTTATCCCTTTCTATCAGCTCACTTCTCTGCGTATGAAAGGTGTCTGTTTTCCCAACAAAAAATGCATGCCTTGGTTGATTTTACTGAGGATATGTGCTGCGTGTTGACTCCAGGTCAACACTGCTGGATAAACATCAAGACCCATGCGTTGCACCTTTTGTGACCTAATTTTTTCAGCTTCATATTCGCTTCTCCCTCTCGGACCAAGGTTGCATCAGAATCGTCCATGATGACCCGAATATATTGATTGCGAAATAAGGGCCACACTCACAAAAAAAAACTTATATAACATAAAGTGGTATTTTTTAATTTATAATACAAAACATTATACAAATATTCTAAATTTTAATTCGCTCTTTGCCGCTTAAAACTAGTGTTCGTTAAAGGCATATACTTTCAAGCAGTCTATACGAATTTTTTTTAAAATAATATTTTTTTTAAAAAAAATCAAATCTATATACCAAGTTCAAAAAATTACAAAAGTAACAGGCGGTATTAGAGCTGACGTGGCATCCAGTCGGCACTTCAAGTTTCGACCGCCTGTTACTTTTGCAATTTTTTGAAATCGGCATACAAATTTGAATTTTTTTAAAAATATATATTATTAAAAAAATCCAGTCTATACTACATTTCACTCAATTCTATTTCTCTCTCACAAATTTCATATGACCATGTGTTTTATAGGGAAACTGGGCAAAAGGGCTAGACCACCGTGAGTTAAAGGTAAATCGGCCACTACAAAATTGTCTGAGTTTTTTGAAAAAGAAATTCCAGTAGGCATATTTGCAGCTCCCCCTTAATTCAAATTGAAAAAGGAAAAAGTAGTCAAATCAGTACAGAGACCCTAGAGAATTTAGCAGTTTTGGCGTAGTTTCAATGGTCGCCTCTGCCTAACGAAAAAGTTTTTCAAGTACAAAATACATTTTAGATAATGAATTACGGCATGATCTAGAAATATAAGTTTTAGACTGACATATATTAAGTAATGGATTGATTTTCATCATTGACAAAAATGACTCTCAATTATGATCAGTGAAATAGCATAAAGAAAATGATATTTCTTTCTAGGAGAGGCACGCTAGAGCATCCACAATGTATGAAACTATGAAACTAGTATTAGATTGACATGTGGCAAAGCTGTTTTTTAGGAAAAATAATACAATGTATAGTACTAGAGGTATGACTCTTAGCAAGATAAAAAAATAAAAAATAATGCATGCTCTATCTAATGGACAACTAGCAAATCAAAAAATAGTATTATTTAATTTGAAAAACTAGTATCTATGCTTAGAACTCATACCTTACTTAACACCATCTTCTCAATGTATAGAAATAGTACTAAAGCAAAAAGATTCTTTTAGACACATCTTATTTCATACATTATAGTTACTGTTAGATGGCTGTAGACAGAATGCATCCCATTCTGCCGGTCTAAAGTCGAGTGTGTTGGCAATGGCAGCATCGAATCCAACGTGGAAAATATCAATTGGATATGTGCAGTAGCGCTTGGTCCAGATATGCACAAACCAGGTAGTACCCACACATGGATTGCATCGGATTGGATTGTACAGCGGAGAGTAGTAGAGTACCTGATGCCCTATTACCCTCACACGTTGGAGAAATGTGGAAACAAAACCTTAAATGTATTACTCGCTTGCATATTCTAAACTATTCAATATTTTTTATAAGTGGGAAATGATAAACTGTTTGTAAACAGAGAAGCTACAGTTATCGCCTGGAGATTCAGACAAAACCGTACGTGCAGTGTTACCAGACTTACCGCATATATACGGTCGAATTTCACGTTATTTACTAGTAAGCTAGCTACAGTTAATTAGTTGTAAACCTGTTTTTCGAAAAGCTACAAAGCTGGTGCGCCCGCATATATCCTGTATCGTATCTGTGACTGCAATGATCGCATTGTTCGGTAGTAGTAGCAATCCGGGCATTTCAGGCTCATGCAGAATAGCTAACTGAATTCTGTCTGTCCAACCAAACCTTGCCGCTTTACAAGATTCGGCCTCTTCCCAAATGCCATTGACATGCCTGCCAGTGCCACTGCCACACTGGCTATAAAATGCGGACCTCCCGGCCACCCCCAGGCTCACACCACACACCAACACGTAACGTAACTAGCTCTAGTGTTTCGATCTTCTGCTCATCTGGTACATTGTGGTCACAATGTCCAGGATTGGCAGCGTCCTTTCCGGCGGCGTCGTCAGGTAAGAAATTGTTTCCCGGCGTTTTTGCCTTGAAGATGCTTCCCACAAAGTATATATGTATATGGTTGTTGGGTTTTTTTTGCATCATGTTCTCTTGATTAATTATCAATAATATAATGTAGCCGGCGGTGCTACGGCGTGTACGCGCGGGCGATGAACGCGCGCGCCTCCGACGCCGCGGCGCGAACGGACGGCGCGGCTGTGGCGGTGGCGGCGGCGAGGAAAGACGTGCCCTGGATGCGGGACCCGAAGACGGGTTGCTGGGCGCCGGAGAATCGTGTGGACGAGGTGGACGCCGTCGAGCTCCGCAACCGGCTGCTCAACTACAAGTGAATTAACGGATTTTTTTTGAAATAATATTTTTTAAAAAAAATTTCAAATTTGTATGTCAAGTTCAAAAAATTGCAAAAGTAACATGCGGTCACACTTGAAGTGCCGACTAGAGCTGATGTGATATCCAATCGGTACTTCAAGTGCTGACCGCCGGTTAGTTTTGCAAATTTTTGAAATCGACGTACAAATTTGATTTTTTAAAAAAAATATTATTTTTAAAAAATTCTGAATTAAGGTACCAACGGCGGCTCGATGTGGCTGGAGGCTATACACGCATAGATAGATAAATAAACAAGATGATCTAGTAACAATAAACGACTAAATGTAAATCTGATGATACCTCATATTCTAGTAACAACAGCATGCACGTTTCAATATATTCACATTCGACATATATATGTAAGTTGTTGCTGTAACAGTGGACATGAATCTACATGTCGGCTACTCGGACACAGACAGGCCTCAATTTGGAACTAAGGCTTAATTTTTGTAACTGTAGTTCATATGGAAAAATGAATGCTAATTGTGGAAAACCTGTGAATATTTGGCCCTTGTCATGATAATCTCGTTAAACTAGCAATATTTTCCAGTATTTCTTAATTTGAATTTAGCCTAGCTCCCATGTAGGAGCCATAATAATTTTTTTGCGTGTTTATTATAGGAGGATTTATGTGGTGCCTGACTTGTTAAGATTAATTCGACAGGCCGAGAAATGACCGCGCTTTTAATAGTAGAAAAAAAAACTCTTTTGCCACTTCTGGATAAATAACAACTAGGTCTGATAGTATTACCGTACCCAAAGACTATATCATGGTGTTTTTATCCATTCCATTCTCTTGCTTTCATGATGAGCCCTATCAAGAAATGCAGCACATATATACTGTTGCTAAGCTTGAAGCTTCAACATGCAAGAATTGTGAACATTCAGACTTTGCAACAATGCTCTTTGATTCACTACAGCAAAATGAATCACTTTCGTCGGCTTACAAAATTTCCGTCGACTTTAAAAAACCGACGAAAATTACACAACTTCCGCCGGCAAAAGATAACATAACTTTCGTCAGTCTATATTAAACCGACGGCTTAACTTCCGTCGGCCAAATACAGGCCAACAGAAGTTAAGGATTTCCATCAATCCCCCTGTGGCTGAGTATCCTAACTATTCTTCCCCAATTCTTTCCCAAATTGAGCCTTCGCCTCCCCGCCTCCCCCGTCCGGGCGCTGCCTCCACCTGAAATCCTACAGTATCCAGCCGCCTCATCGAAGCCCCCGCAACCTCTGAGCTCTCTTCATCGGCGGTGGAAGGAAGGAAGAAAGAAAGCCAATGGTGGAGCGTGGATGAATCATCTCCCTTGCTCTGGATCTGCACATTTTTCACTGCGGTTTTTGGTGCGCTAATGGTGGCGATGGCGAAGCTAATCTAGTGTTGTGGTTGAGTGTAGGTCGAAGTCAAACCAATACGAGAATACGCCGCTTGTGTAGATCGAGGTATGCATTTGGGGAAGGTCACCTGCCCTCATGGCAACTCCGGCATCGTCCGTGCCAAGTTCAAGTCCAACCTCCCGGTGGAATCCATGCATGGTGAGTGAAACATCATCCATGGCGTGATGGCGTGATGCGTTTGCCGGTTGGTGTATTGTGCTCATATCATGCTATTGTCTTGTTCGTACAGGAGCGCAAGGTCTGGGTGTTCATGTACCCTAGCAGCATTTAAGGTCAGAAAAATGACTATTAGTTTCTTATCTCAACGTGCCACATCTATCTTGCTATATTTATTTTGTGATAATACTAATAGGATTGGCTTCATGGTTTACTTGCGTAGAATTTGAGTAATTTGGTCATATAGGGTTTTATCTGTCCTGAATCATGACGTGCTCCTTTGTCCTGAACCAAGACAAACAGAAAAAAGGAAAAAAAGGAATAAACAAAAAAATATAACTTCCATCGGCTAGACATGACGGACAGAAGTTACTATCACTAGCCATGAACTTCCGTCGGCCACATCTAGCCGACGAAAGTTAAGTATCTTTCGTCGGCGGCCAACGGAAGATTAGAAACTTACGTCTTGAGGCTTCCGTCGGCTAAAAACCAATGAAAGTTAGCATTTTGACGATGAAAGTTAGCATCTTTCGTCACATTTGACTTAACCTGACAAAAGTTTTCAGTTTTCTTGTATTGATTTATAAACAAATAACTTGAGATTAATTCAGTGAATCAGACCAAATACACAGCATATGAGTAGCGGACGATAATCCAGTCGAATCATTGCATAGCAAAATAGATTCTTCTTTGGCAACAAACTCAAAACTAATCAGTGAGGAGCTAGTATGACTGATACACTTCAATGCTATATGAGAGCTTCAATAATCCTTGGAAACAATGGGCAGTAATAATTATTAATGAGGATAAGAGCAGCATCAGCGAAATATACCACGTACGTCGAGGTCGATAGCAGGATGTCGGTCACGACCATCAAGGCGAAGGAGCATTCTGAACTGGCGAGGACGAGTAGGATGCTAATGGTTATAAATTCCACAAGTTTCAGTAAAAATCTTAACTAAACATGTAAAACACTCTTAAATCTGCGTTTGCGGAAAAATAAACATCTGCCTAAACCTATCGGGTGCCCAAAATCTAATGAGAAAACCATGAGTTTACCGTAGAAGAAGTAGAAATAGAAGTACTAACAAAAGTAGAAATAATGAGTAAACATGTTGGGTTCAACTCAAATTCACATCCACTCCAAACCCATAAACATGTAAGCACAAATTTAAACTGAAACCTGATTGAGACAAAATTACCATAATATAATATATTATGGTCATAGATTCATGTTGAGGTCGACAAAGTGGAGGCGGCGGCGTTGTGGTCGCTAGCTAGATTGGAACTTAAATTTAAACCTTCTCTCTCTTCTTTTTTATTCCCCTGTAATTATACAGATGACTAGTCTCTCCTCCTCTCATGTAGAATTGGATGATGACGCCCTTTCAATGAACTCTACCAGTATTTGCAAGGATTACCTGTTGTAAAGGAGAGCAGGTGCTGCTCGAGTTGAGGTACTAGTGCTCCATAGACCTGAGCTTGATTTCTGTCTGCCTGAAGTTTCAGAATTTATTGGATTTTGCTTAGTCTCTGCCCTGTTTGGGGATCCAGAATGCTATAGGGATCACCTGATTGGATTTGATCCTGTCTTCATGCCCAATTCGATGAATTGACAAAGTTTTTATCTTGAATGGAATGTTGGCGGACAATAAATCTTTAGATCTCTAGTCACGTGGTATAATCTCAAATTTGTGTCAAAGTTGTGATTTTTATACCTTGTTCCCCTAGCAACTTGCTCTACCGATTTTATAATCTTGAATTTTTATTCTATTTTTTGTTTTTTGAATGGTCGGGATTCATATCCCTGTTTACCAAACAGGACTCACCGGCTGGGATTTATAACCCTAGCTAGGTAGAAGAAGGAGGTGTCATGGCAGTTATGTGCATGTAAAAAATCCCTATTAGGATTATTTTTTCTGTGGGTGAAGTTGGAACCAATTTTGTTGAGGGTGGTCCTCATTCTCATTCCTGTGAGGGTCTATTCAGATTGAAGTCACGTGGAGGCAGTGAAGATCCACCGGTGTTTCCGTCGTCTCTATCACCTTGCGCCGGCCGTGCTGCCTCCGCTGGCCGTGCCGCTCGCACTGTCGACCACGTCGCCGCTCCGGGCTCTCCGGCCGTGCCACCCCTCCGGCTAGTCATGTTCCCCTTTCCAGCCCTCCGGCTAGCCGTTGGATTGTCACTATCTCTATGTGGCTTCAATCTAGATAGGCACTATGAGAATGAGGGCTATTCCTATTTCCTACCGAGAAATTTTCCGTGAAGTTTTGTAGAGACCGTGGGTGAGTAATCCTACGATCCAAGTGAGTCGATTTATGGTCTATAACGAGTTGGAGTCTTACAGATCTGGTACTACAATTCTACATTGTCGGAGTAAAGAATTACACTAACAAGTTTTAATAAATTCGAAGGATTTAACAAACGAAGTGTTTGCAAAGTGTTTGTTGCAGACTGTTCTAAGCCCCCGAATAAGATAATAACTCGAGAAAGTTCAAAATGTGTATTGAATACCTGAATATTCGATACTACATTAGGAAAAAACATTTTTACTCTCTAATTACAACCGACCTAGTGAATACTGTTCAGTATTCTTTATAGGGTTATAAGGGTGAAATACCGAGTCAATAATAAGAAAGTAATCGTTTCATCTTTGCTGACAGTGCCCCTTCATGCCGAAGTCTTAGTGGAAAACTCCGCCTCGGAATGTTTCGGAGGTAGCGGAGCCTCGATGGCTGTTGGGATCTCCAAGGATCGGGCTTCTAACTTCCTTTTATCTTTAAATGATGTTGATGAAGAGATTTTGAATAATGGTGAGAATGAAGCATTTCCCCCCAACGGGTGCATTCCATCGGTGCATACAAAACTTTGTTATTGTTATTAATCTGATACTACCTTGAGAAACATTTCAAAATGGCATAAGAAATTAAATACGAAACGGTTCATAAACTTTGTTATCGATTCGGACTAGTTCTCGGAAATTAAAGCGAGATGTCAGGGTGGACGTAGACGCCGATCGCCTCCAGGTAGTCGCCAGCGCGGACGAAGAAGCCGACGACGCCGCCGTTGCCTTGCACGGGGATGCTGAAGGGCGTGCCGGCGCCGTAGCCGAAGGGCCCGATGGTGCGGCGGTTGGTGACGAGCTTGAGCGAGGTGATGAGGCTGGCGCGGTCGGCGAACGGTCCCACCGTGCCGTGGACCTCCGTCACGTGCTCCGAGGGCTCGAAGGTGAACTCCGCGACCGTGCCCCGCGGCGGGCGCTCGCCGGCCTTGAGCGCCCGCGTCACCGCCTCGGGAAGCTTGCCTCCGTCGCCGCCCCAGGGGCCGACGGCGTGCACCCGCCCGTCGCGGTCGGCGTAGGAGAAGGCGATGGAGTCGATGATCTTGCCGTGGCGGAGCGACACGGTCAGCAGCCGCCGCGGCGCCACCGTCACGTCGTACTCCTTCCCGCCGTAGTCCCCGCCCCACGGCCCTAGCTTCGCCACCGAGCTCTGCGTGCACCCACACCGAGAAAGAGATCGAATTAGTACCTACCTACTCGATCTCATCTATTGATCAAACCCAGCAACGAACTACATATGCGCGCGCCGGCTAATTCTGAAGAAAGAACAAGAAATCACGTACATACCATTTCCATTTCTCTGCAGCAAGCAAAGAAGAATTAAACGAAGCACCGAGTGATCGAGAAGACGATGTGAGGTCGAGGAGTAACTAGCTAGCTCTGGTTTATATATAATGTGTGAGATCTTCCGACCGTGAGTAAAAACGTATACTTGCCCTGTTTTGCTGTTACCCACCGCTTGGGGGTTGAGAGCGGCTCCTCTGTGCCGATTATAGAAGATAGTAACCGTCTGATCTTAATCGAATGGTGAGAATTATTTTTTAAGCATTCTCACGCCAGATTTACCATTGCGGTTACTTCGCGTTTTATCCGATCAAGATCGAATTGATTGATGCGGAGAGAAACTTCCCCCTATAGTAGGCAGGGGATCTCATTTCCAGGGGCTGGGGCCTGGGTGGGTAGATGGGTTCTGTGGCCAGCGTGGTGCCACGTACGCGCCAGCACGTGGGCCATCGCCACGTCTCATCTCTAGCTAGCTGCGATTGCGAACTGCGACCGGCCGGAATCAAAGCGTATCATGATGCATGGCGTCGTACGTACGTACATTTTGTTACTGCAAGACATCATATTTCAACGTATATATGCTTCGTCGTCAACGTACGTACTCGGGTGGTCTTTGAATACAAAACCGCTTATTTCAATATACGTCAGTTTTCTGGGGGACTTGGGGGGCCTCGCGTCTGACGGTGAGACACCGAGAGAGGCGGAGGCGGAGGCGGAGGCGGGCCGGGATTTGTACATATTCAAAAATTCACGTAGCAAAATTTTTTAACAACCTAAATTATAGTTTTATAACACATAATTAAATGGCAATACCATTGATTAATAAAATTGATTACAACTTGAAATTGTACCGCTACTAACGATCAACATATTAAAGTGACAATATGTAAAATAAATAGAGAATAAAACAACCAAATGGTACCAAAGCTTACAACTTTCAAGGCAGATAGTTCTGATCTTTAATTCTTTGAAAATAAATAATGATGTCATTATTCTTAGCTTGTAGGAAAAATTCTCTTTCAATCAATATGACCAATCACCATTCAATTTTTTCTGCCTCACCTTGATTCTTCTCTTATTCTTTATCAAATTCATTATAGAAAAAAACATTCGCAACACTAGCAATTGCAACAGGGGAAACAAGCATACTTCTCATGTTTTTAAAGTTTTCATCGTTTCTGAGATGAGGGAGTTGGCCGACTGAACCAATTTACCTAATTAGGTTGTTGGGACATACATAGAACATGTTATATATATATATATATATATATATATATTACAAAACAATGGGTATTTAGTTGCATACGGGGCTGTTCGTTTAATCCCCTTGGGGAAGGGGATTGAGGGGGATTGGGAGGGATTGGAGGGGATTTATACTACAATCCCCTCCAATCCCCCTCAATCCCTTCCAATCCTCTTTAATCCCCTCCTAACCGAACAGGCCCTACGTGGGTCTCTGCCTTGAGACAGGGTTCTTAAACTGTACTAGTTTACGATAAATTGTCAATCGATAAAAAAGTTGAAACCATAAAAATCAGTTCAGTTAATATGACCTTGGAGAAACGGTTTTAAGAAAACTGAAAACGGGTGAGAGAGGATAAAACTGGACGCACCACCCGCGGTGATATCAATCTCTACTATATTAAAGCGGCGATTCAATCGTCCGTACGCTCCCGTGGGTGCGCGCCTCCCCTCCCTTAAAAAACCGTGCCCCCGTGAGTGCGCGTCTTCCCTCCCTTAAAAAACCGTGCCCCGTACAAAACCGTCCACAGCGTGCCCATGCAAAACCGCGCGCAGCACCCGCCGCTGCATGCGGCCAGGTAGCAACGCCCGTAGCTCCCTGCCGCTGCATGCGGCCATGCAGCAACTGCCCGGAGCACTCCACGCGCAGCGCCCCGCATGCACGAATCAGCAACTACCTACACACGAGAGAGAAGGAAAACAAAAAAGAAAAAAGAAGAAGAATAAAAAAAAGAAATATATAGTTTACATTTTTACATAGATATACGAATTTTACATTTTTACATAGATATACGAATTTTTTGTAGAATTTATTTCTGTTGCAAAGCACAGGCATCTGATTAGTAACTAGTAATGTGCCCGTGCTTTGCAACAAAATTATATTTTAATAACAAATATTTATTTACAACATGACATTTATTCAAACATGCTTAGTACTATTACGATGATGAAAAACAATATGATATAGTCTTATCCGAAACAATATGATATATTCTTATCCGAAACAAATTATAGATAGAGGTTCAATTATACGTTAAGGTATATAGAACCATCTCTACTAACTACAATTGTTATCACTAATTACATTTACAATGGATTTGTTCTTGTATGAAACATGCATTAAGGTAGATAGAGATCTAATTAGCTATCACTCATGAAAAAATATATAGAACCATCTCTACTAATTACAATTGCTAACTATATGCACGGATACAGCTAAAGAAATACTGGATAGGATGGAGTACAAAACACTAACAAGACCTGTGAGTGGAATACAAAAAATTGTAACAGATTTAGAAAAGCGAAAGCTCCTCATTTCTCCCTGCAGTAATAGAGGGGTAATAAAGGGTAAGAACGAACAGAAAATTAAGGGGAATTAATTCCCCTTTTTGCCCAAGTTACCTCATTATTCTCTTCAGGGAGCTAGCTCGGCGGACGGCAAGATCGGGTCCATCTACTGACGTGCTCGCGTTGAGGAGGTCCAGGTCTTGCGATGGGCCAGCGAGTGTCGCCGTCCCACCCATTCCTCCGACGGACAGGTCTAGCAGTCGCCTCGGCGCGTCTCCTCTCCTTCAGCTTCTGCCACCTCGGTGTCGGCGCCTGCTGCTACGCGACGATAGTTGCAGCGCCTCCCCTGCAGCACCTTCTCCGCTGTGGGGGCGGAGGGGGTTGCGGCCTGCGCGCCGTGGGAGGCAGTTGAGGTGACGGGGGTGCGAGCTTGCAAAGTGGGCTGGGCCAACGCGCACGCTGTGTGCTGGGCAATCGGGAAGCGGTTGAGGGGCGTGGGAAGCTAGGAGCGGCAGACAGACGACTGGTTTTACAATAGTAGAGATGTGATGACATGGATGGATGATAAGACTTTTTTAAAAATAAAGATTCACATGCAATGATTAAAAAATAATAATATGCTTTCTTTAATAATGATGTAAAACATGTATCATCAGAATTGATTTTATACCTCTTTAAGTTTAAAATGATTGGTTAAAAAAAATAAAAATCATACAATGTACCAAATTAAAAAAAATGAAAAATCTAATAAAATGTTGAATATTAGAAGATAATTAAAATGTGTGATATAATTTTAATAAATATATTATAGTTATTGTTTTTAATTGAATTAAATGATAAAGAATAGCAAATTTAGTAATATATTTTTTTAAAAAAAACGTGAAAGGAAACTAGTAACTGGCGCCCCTCTCCGTCTCCCTCCACCCCAGACTCCAGGAGCGCCTGGTGGGCCCTCCGTGACTTCCTCCCTCTGTCGGTCCCACCTGTCAGTATGTCTCTCTCTCTCGCCCCACGCCCTCTAAAACGCCACATAAAAAGAAAACAATTTAACAAAATAAAATAAAAAATAGAAACGAACTCTTCCCTCCCATCGTTCGCCGCTCTCTTGCTCCGTCTCGCCGATTCGCGAAGCGGAATTTCGATCTCTCGGTTCCGTCTCGCCGATTCGCGACGCGGAATTTCGATCTCTCGGTTCCGTCTCGGTCTGTGATCCCCCCACCGACTCTCGCCCCCCGCCCGCACCGCCGCGCAACGAGCTCCGTACTGCACCGAGCGGCGCGCTGTGCCTTGCAGTGTGGCGCCGCCGCCCCGTCCCCGCCGTCACGCTGCGACTCGGGAGCGGGGTGCGGTATAGGACGCTGAGACGTCCGTTCTTGTATTAAAGGGGAGCGGAGGAGTTCTCGCCCCGTTCCGCAGTGGTGGAGCCATCGGCGGCGGCGCGCGTCACCTGCTCGATCTTAGTTCTCTGTGAGGCACTTCCACGGATTCCGAAGCAATGTGGGCCGATGCCTAGGTGGTGTTTAGCCTGATCGGTTTCTTGGTCTTTTGAGGTATATTGCTTGGGTACTTTAAGAGCGAGTTCATTATGGTTCAATAGCCACACTATAGGAGATTAGGAGTGACATATGATCAAATCCCCTTTCATAAACTGCATACAGACCAGCGTGTTATTTGCATTTTCCACTCTTCTCTATGATGGAATTACATAATCGGGGAATGAAGTTTATATATTTTTTAGGGATTGTAATGTCGCTCTTTTATCATTTAGGTATTATATTGCAATAGATCCTGAATGTTTATTCCATTATCTAAACATTTAGGTACTATTACTGTTTCCATTTTTATGCTTCATTTTAGAGAAATATATGTTTCTTTTTTAGAAACCTGGTAGAGATATTTGTGTACAGTATAGTCTAGGTCCTTCACCTTGTTTTTTTTGCTCGGTGGGGGGACGTCCTTCACCTTGTTAGATTTGGCACTGTGTGTATTATGCTCTTGCTATATTTTCGTTAAGAATAATATTTTTTATGGATGTGTGATCTTGTCATATATCCTGCATTTAATTCTGGATAATTTATGTTATATAGTACATTGTAACATGCATCTTAATTTCTTGGCAGATTTCTGTTGCAGCAGATGAGGATGCAAATATGATGATTTCTTTGAGGTGGTATCATTGCAGCTGTCCATGGATGCCTCAGATAAAACTTTTGTTGATGTAATAAAGCTTTTGACATTGTGTCTGCCATGTTGGTCAAACCCAGACAATGTCTCTAGAGACTTCTGGATGCCTGATCACAGTTGCAGAGTCTGCTATGATTGTGACACACAGTTCACCATATTCAACCGCAGGCATCATTGTCGGTGTTGCGGTCGCATTTTTTGTGGTAAGTGCACAGCGAATTTCATCTCAGCTTCAAGTGATCCTGGCAGAAATATCGATGAGGGGGACAAGATTCGTGTCTGCAGTTTTTGCTTTAAGCAATGGGAGCAAGAGAAAGTCGCTGCTGCCAAGCAGGAGATGGCAGTGCTTAGTCCTTCCTTGTCTGGGGCGAGTCTGGTTAGCACCAAATCAACTATCACCATCGATAGTGTTAGCACAACAGCTGGATCTTACTCTACTGGACGTTATCAACATGTGGCTCATACTTCCAGTATTAGCCCACCCAAAAGTTCCCAAGAAAAACCATCTCATAATGTACAAAACAGCCATGTGCCTGAGAAAAGTATGTCCAGTGTTTCAAATAAAGATGAGACTTCACCAGATCAGTTTGGCTATTACACAAACAGGTAATAAGTATGAAGCCCAGTTGAATTGTAATATAATATACTTCGTTTCCTTAAAATATTACTTCTTATGGTCCAAAATAAAAGTTGTTTTAGACTTGTGCACAAGAAATAAGGAAATAGCTAAAATGAATTTACTGCTCTTCATTTAGACTCACATTGGAAGAGATGAGTTAATTATTTATGAGGCCTACTATCATTTATGTAGCAAGGACAAATGAGGAAAACAAGAGACAAATGTCTCAAAGTTCTTCGTTGCCCTATATCCAGAGAAGGGTTGAGAAAACTGAAAATGACTTATATTTTGGATCAGAAGGAGTATTACTTTATTTTAGGAATAGTAATAAATCTATTATTTCACAGGAGTTTGACACTGAATGTTCTTACCTTATGTGTTGCTTGATGTATTGGCAAGTTATGATGATATCTGATCATGTGATAGTCTTCTTCAGGAGTGATGATGAAGATGAAGAGTGTGCTGCTTACTGCTCTGATCGGCAGATGCAACATCAACAGTATAATGACCATTATTATGTCCCAGATGAGTTTGACGACCTTGAGTTGTCCTATAATTCAACAATATCTCAGACAGTTGAAGAAAATGTAATTTATAAAGAAATCTCTCCTCATGGGACTGACCAAGGATTCCCCAGCACATTGCCTGTCACTAAAGTGGATGATGAACCTGAACCTGATAACAGTTCTGAGTGTGGGGCTGCTTCATCCATTTATGCTCTTGAAAGCACTGATACAAATCCATTGGATTTTGAGAAGAATGAACTTTTTTGGCTTCCTCCTGAACCAGAAGATGAAGAAGATGAGATGGAAGTTGAATTGTTCGATGATGATGACGATGACGATGATGACGAGCCTATAGCTGACAGGGAGAAGTGTCGCATTCAATCATCCAGTAGCTTTGGTAGTGTGGAATTCCGAAGCAGAGATCGGTCAAGTGAAGAACATAAGAAAGTAATGAAGAATGTTGTTGATGGACATTTCAGGGCTTTGATTTCACAACTGTTGCAGGTGGATAATATTTCATTACATGAGGGTGATGAAACTGGTTGGTTGGAAATTGTTATTTCAGTATCTTGGGAAGCTGCAAACTTTCTCAGACCAGACACAAGCCAAGGTGGTAGCATGGATCCTGGTGGATATGTTAAGGTCAAATGCTTAGCGTGTGGGCACCGTAGTGAAAGGTGAATGATGAATGGCTTTTTACAGTTTGGAATGTAAATGCTTTGTCCTTATTGTTATCCTTATCTAACAGTCATAATTCCCTTCATATTGTTTAATTATCAAGTCTCACAATATAATTTCAATTTCAAACTATTTGTCAATATATTCTTTTTTCATGCAACATTGAACCTTAGTAGTTTACATATTATCTGAAGCCTGCATCAAATTGCTTTCAGCGCTGTTGTAAAAGGAGTAGTCTGTAAGAAGAATGTTTCACATAGGCGCATGACATCGAGAATAGAAAAACCTCGTCTCCTTCTACTGGCAGGTGCTCTTGAGTACCATCGAGTTACAAATCAGCTGTCAAGTATTGACACATTGCTCCAGCAGGTTCATGAACCTTTTTCATGTTTCTTGTATGCAATATTAAGCTTTTATTGATCTTACATATATGTTTTCTGCAATTTACAGGAAACAGATCACCTTAAAATGGCAGTTGCGAAGATTGTAGCTCAAAAGCCTAACTTGCTTTTGGTTGAGAAGACAGTTTCTCGCTATGCTCAAGATTTGCTTCTAGAAAAGAACATATCACTGGTTTTAAATATAAAGCAGCCCTTATGCAACGAATAGCTTGCTGCACAGGTGCTCATATAGTTCCTTCTATTGATCGCCTACCATCTGAGAAGCTTGGCTATTGTGAGGTGTTTTATGTGGACAAATACATTGACCATTCTGGAAATTCAGATAATACAACAAAGAAAATGCCAAAGACGATGATGTTTTTTGAAGGATGCCCAAAGCCATTAGGTTGCACTGTAAGTATTAAACTGTTTTCCTCTTATTTCATCTGGGATAAACGGGCAAGAAGCATGAAGAGTTTTCCTTACTACCTTACATCAAGAAAAATAATGCTATTTAGAGTGATCATAGTGATAACATATGACTTATCTCTCTTGTTTTGCAATAGTCTTCCAAACCAAAAGGTGTTAAAACAGAAACATGGTGAGGTGTAGCATTTTTTGAAAGGAAAATTATAATAATTCATGGAGCTCTCTTTTTCCCCTGTTGTCCTCCTGTTTACTTGCATGAAATAATGCAACTTGAAACTTATTATTTTCGCTCATATAATTTGCAGGTTCTGCTGAAGGGTGGTAGCATGGAAGAGCTAAAGAAAATTAAACATGTGGTACAGTACGGCATATTTGCAGCATATCACTTAGCCTTAGAAACATCTTTCCTTGCAGATGAAGGTGCTACCTTACCAGAAATTCCCTTGAAATCGCCATTGACTGTAGCCTTGCCAGATAACAGATCTACTGCAGACGACTCTATTTCAACAGTGGCAGGTTTCACATTTAATGTTTCTAACAGCCAGCAACCTACTGATAGTTTTGAGCACCTAGTCGCAAGCTCCATAAGATCAACTGATCAAGGTGGAACCGTTGTGATTGAACCACCAGTGTCCAGTGAATCCATTACTCAAACTAAAAGTGTCAACTCTAATTCTTCTGGAACTTGGTTTGCTAATGGTGGTACTTTGAACAACAGGATTGCTGATGAAATAGAAAAGGTCACTACAACTGCAGTTTCTGCTTCTACATCTGGTAATTATCATGAATATGGTTCAACCAGTTCAGATGTCAAGACAATGACTACAGATCTAACCAATGCAAATAGTAGTTATCATCAGAGCAAATCTGAGGACAGCACTAATATCACTAGTCTTTCTAATCTAAAGGAGCCTTTTGATGGTTCAATTGATTTGGCTAATGTGGAAACCATCACAAACAGAAATGTAGTGATGGTGCAACTAATGCCTTGTCCAGCTGTACAAAATCAAGAAACTAGTCAAGGACACGCGAGCACATCAAATAAAGAAGAATTTGTGGCTTCTCATGATCAGAGCATCTTAGTCTCATTATCTGTACGCTGTGTCTGGAATGGAACTATTTGTGAGCGTTCCCATATGTTACGCATAAAGTATTATGGCAACTTTGACAAACCTCTTGGAAGGTTTTTGCGTGACTGCCTATTTAATCAGGTGCCCCCTTTTCGATTTTTCCATTTCCCTATCCATGTTGATCTTGAACTTCTTGCTTACTGTACTTCCTATGTCTTGCTGTTACAGTAGTTACTATGCATATGTACAGGACTACCAGTGTGTTGCCTGCGATAAACCACCTGAAGCTCATGTCCATTGCTACACACATCAGCAGGGAAGTCTAACGATATCGGTTAGAAAACTTACAGAATTTGTTTTGCCTGGAGAAAGGGATGGGAAGATTTGGATGTGGCACAGATGTTTAAAGTGCCCTTGGAGCAATGGATTTCCACCAGCAACTCTAAGGATCGTCATGTCTGACGCTGCTTGGGGCCTGTCACTTGGAAAATTTTTGGAGCTTAGCTTTTCAAATCACGCAGCTGCAAGTAGGGTAGCCAGTTGTGGCCACTCTCTACATAGGGACTGCCTTCGGTTCTATGGGTAAGCGGTATTCGGATAGTTTTCTGAACAATGGTTACAAATCTCATCTGGAATCGATGAACAGTGGGCACTTGGTTTCTCACATACACTTGTGCTTTACAGGTTTGGAAAAACAGTGGCATGCTTTCGATATGCACCTATCAATGTTCATTCTATTCATGTACCACCCCATAAACTTGATTTCACTCACCAGCCTCTGGATTGGATACAAAAAGAAGCAAACGAGGTGTGTAGCATACAGCAAAAGTAGATCTGGTTTGTCAAATAAGTTCCCAATTCGCTGAACTTTTTCAATTTCTCACTCCGAAAGGTTGAAGCTTGCTATGACAAAACTGCTCCTTGTTTTTCCTAGATTGCTAATTTTCTCACAAAATCTGATCAGGTTGTTGACCGGGCAAAGGCTCTTTTTGATGAAATATTACGGGCTTTACAGCAGCACTCTGACAAAAAGGCTCATAGCAGTCCCCTTGATGTGGAATGTAGCAATTATATTGCTGAACTTGAAGGCATGCTTCGAAAGGAGAAGTCAGAATTTGAGGTCTAATGCTTTTTGTTTCAACTTTATTGCATATTTATTGAATTTAAATTTAAATTTTTTGCTTCCAAGTCAAGGTAAAGGCACACCTCTAGTCAAGCCATATACTCGTATGGCCATGCTCTTATGTGTAATTGGGCAAATAGTCAGATGACCCACATACACATTTGAACTGTACTGTAACATGGTTATTTTATATTTGAGGTCAAGAAGATCTAGCATCTGTTGACAATTGACATACCATTTAGCAAATTATATCACTGATAAGTGAAAACCCAACTCTGCTATGTTTAGAATAAATATTCTTGGTTTTTTGGTTTAGAAACAAATAGCTAAATAGGGATGTTGGTTCATTTCAAGACAATCGGATATCTAGATGTGGTAATCTTACTAGTAAAATTGAACTTTAATCTGATTATTAAGGGACATAGTAACTGCAAAAAAATCCTCAAAATATGATTTTAACATAAGAGCACCTTGTGGATAGTACCATAGATTGGATATCTAAATGTGTTAATCTTACTAGTAAAATTGAAGTATGTCCTGGATGTATGTATTGTTTATGCTAATGCTTCGTTGGTTTTCTATTTTTCGTAATTAGGGATGTCTGAATAAAGTTTTGAAAAAGGAGACACAGAAATTTCAACTAGACATTCTTGAGATTAATAGGTTGAGGAGGCAATTACTCTTCCATTCTTACTTGTGGGATCATAGACTGATATTTGCTGCAAAATCAGATAGGACTCGTCAAGAGCCATATAATTTCAGGCCAGTTGATAAGGAGACAATCCAGTCTATAGATAGTGTTGCTAAGCTAAATGCCATTGAAAAGCTTCGAAATGAAATTAGTGGGACTGAGGCTTCCTTTAATGATGTTAAATATGTTGAGTGCCTTCAGGAGAGCATTGGTGGAGGGAATAGCACAGGAGTTGATGCAAGTAACAGCGGTTCTAACCATGACCAGCATATAGTCACAAGTGAATCTGATTCCTTCCAAAGAGGTATCAAAGCACCTCTCTACAGCAGCGTCAGTGTGAATGGGGAGTCGGTTCCATTGGAATCTGATATTGTAGCTCGGCGCACCCTTTCAGAAGGGCAGTTTCCCAGTTTATTGGATGTTTCGAATGTGCTTGATGCAAAATGGACTGGTGAAAATGATCCTGCTCCTAGCAGCACGGCAATGCCAGATTCTGTGACATCCTCAGAGGACTCGGAACTCCATGTGACTGATACACCTTCATATGCCTCTGTCTTGCTGAACAAGCTAGGGGACAGTGCAGAGGATCAGTCCAACTGGATAGGGATGCCTTTTTACAATTTTACCGTTCTCTCAACAAGCAGTGGAGTCGCTCGTACCGGTTTGATGCTCTCAATGAATATACTCCTGTTCATGTTTCTTTTCTTAGGGCGGCCGAGCGCCAGGTTGGGCCTAAATTTCTCTTTCCAATTGGTGTTAATGATACTGTTGTTGGGGTTTATGATGACGAACCTACTAGCATCATCTCCTACGCACTTGCTTCCCAGGAATATCATCTTCAGCTATCAGATGAGCTGGAAAGCGACACAACAGACAATTCACTCTCACTAATTGATTTGAGAAATGCCTCATTAATTGAATCAACTGATGAAACTACTTCTGAACTTCTAAGAAGTTTTGTGTCTACAGAGGATAATATTCTCTCTATGTCAGGAAGCAAGAACCCATCCATTTCAGATCCACTTGCATACAGAAAAGTCAGTCACATAAAGGTGAATTTTGGTGATGAAGGTCCTTTAGGACAAGTGAAGTACACTGTGATCTGTTACTATGCAAAACAGTTTGATGCTTTGAGGAGAATATGTTGTCCATCAGAGCGTGATTTTGTTAGGTCACTTAGTCGTTGCAAGAAATGGGGCGCTCAAGGAGGAAAGAGCAATGTGTTCTTTGCAAAATCACTCGACGATAGGTTTATAATTAAGCAGGTTACCAAAACTGAATTAGAGTCTTTCATGAAATTTGCTCCAGAGTATTTCAGATATATTTCAGAGTCAATTGGCATTGGCAGTCCTACTTGTATTGCAAAAATTCTTGGTATCTATCAGGTAAGTTTCATTTTTTTGTTTTCTGATTTTATTACCTTGTGCAATCTGCTCATAAAAAAAATATTGCTGTGCCTTTCTACATGTAATTTTCTGATGTCATGTGCGATGGTTTATGTGATGACTGACGACATTTGGGAGCATTTGTAAGAAAGTGATGGTGAAATGATTCTTTGTTTATTAATTAGAGAAGAGAACCAGGAGGTTACATTTATAGGAGGCACTTAGGCCATAACAGAATCATATGACCAGCTGTAATCTCTAACAGAAAACTGAAAAGCTGACAGCTGAACACCTTCTACATTCATCTAGAAAGGTCTAGTCTTATCTAGAAGATAGCTGTCTAACAGCATTGTCCCAAAATGCAATGTTAGAAAAATCGGTGATCGGTAACTGATCGGCCAACCACTGAGTAGGGATTAATCGGTTAATCGGGGATTAAATGAATTAATCGGTCGATCAATTAATCGGTTGACTAAATATTTAAATAATATATTATAGTGTTCATATTTAATATTTCTAGGAGAATGGTCACTTGGAATCTACAGGAGAATGGTCACTAGGCATTTGACACCTGTCTAATTCTATCGACTCACCACAATGCCCTAATCACAGGCACAAATGCCGCGTATACGTTTTCTTTTTCACAACACGTCATCCCTCATTCCCTCCGTCTCTCTCTCGGGACCCCTCTCTCAAACCTATTTCGTCTCCCTTTCCCCACTACTGAAGAAGGCCGGAGCCGGCGTATTGGGAGAGCATGGCTCCGGCGACGACGGCTGGAGGATGGCGACGACGGCGCGCGCTCGGGCGGGAGGGGAGCCGGCGACGCGCGCTCGGCGGGATGGCTGGGCGGCGGACGACGGGGCGGCGGGCACTGCTCGGCGTCCAGATCTGGCCTGTGGCGCTCGCGCGGGAGGGGAGCCGGGCGACGACGGCGCTTGCTGCGGGGACGACGGCGGGATGGCTGGGCGGCGGACGACGGGGCGGCGGGCACTGCTTGGCGTCAGATCTGGCGTTTGACCGGGAGAGAGGGAAGAGGGGGAAAACCCTATTTTTTTGCAGCTCCCCAGGCCGGACCGATTAATCGGTTGGCACCGATTAATCGGGTTGACCATAGATTAATCGGTTTGACCGACCGATTAATCGGTCCACCGATTTCTGGCCGATCACCGATTAATCGGCTGATCGACCGATTTTTTCAACACTGCCAAAATGTAGTTGTCCGCTGTAGATACTTTGAGTACATGCTACATGCAAAACGTATAGTTTAGCTACATATAAATAATATTATTATATTTCTTGCAATATACTTCCATTATATAAAATGTTTTGTTTTTTTAATTGTACATTAGGATCTAGTCATAATTTTACTTTGGGGAGTGTTATAACGTCTGCAAGGATTCCTATATTTTGGGACGTTGGGGGGTATTAATGTCACGGGTAGGAAGTGGGCTAGGCCCAAGCCCTCTAGCTCGTGAACAGTACCATAGTACTGTAGCAGATAAAATTATAGATCAGATTTTGGTTAGTAGTCTTAATGGCTAAGTATTGTAATCAGATTAGGATTGGTTTGTTAGTTGTTAGAAGTATTGTAATCAGATTAGAGTTGGATTGGTTTGTTAGTTGTTAGATCCAGGGACTCTGTACTATATAAACAGAGCCTGACCGAGGGTTTAGGTCGTCGAGTATTCAGTTGGGCTATTGCCTTCTTGTATCCCTGCCTCTTCGTCGCGTCGCCTCAACGGCGCCGCCACGACGGAGAGGTCTAGGCCCTCGACCATCTACATCTTTTAAATATAGTTTGAGATGATTAGTACCTACCAATTTCGTGGAAATCCTTGTCAGTGACAACTTGGTATCAGACGACTTAGGTTCACCATCCGCTGCGATGAATTCCCAATTTGGCACCGGTTTGGGGAGCACCATCAATGACATGCTGAAGGCTATTATGCAACGTCTAGATGTCATCGAAAGGCGCCTAGATACCCTTGTAGCAGAAGCGGTTCCCTTGGATCTACAAGGGGGAGGAGGGAAGGGAGACGCAGCAACTGTCTAAGCCTAGCCGAGCTCCCTCTGTTGTGGGCCACCTCTGCCTTCACCTCCGAGACGCACCCCACGACGTTGGAGTTAAAGCAGTTGAAGCCGATGTCGGAGATCCGGCACCTCGTCATGCGGAAGCGGCCGCTGGGGCGCTACGCCACCAAGATTCGAGTCCCGGCGAAGATGACCCCGATCTGGTTTGGCACCTTCGACTCCACCAAGGAGGTGGCCCGCGCCTACAACGTCACCGCCCAATCCCTCCGTGTGTCCACCGCAGACCTTTGCATGCCGCACCACTATCGTCGGTCGTCGCTACCTTGCCGGTGTGGCACCACTGCTGGACACTGCATGGACTGCTGCTTCCCTGCATGGAGCGGTGTTGTCGACCGGCGTGGCCACTATCGTCGTCTGCATCTCCTCTGCGCCGTCGTCATCGCAGTGGTGGGTGACAGCGGGGATGAGGACGAGCTGCGTTTTTAGGGGGGTGAAGTGTCACGGGTAGGAAGTGGGCTAGGCCCAAGCCCTCCAGCCCGTGAACAGTACCATAGTATTGTAGCAGATAAAATTATAAATCAGATTTTGGTTAGGAGTCTTAATGGCTAAGTATTGTAATCAGATTAGGATTGGTTTGTTAGTTGTTAGAAGTATTATAATCAAATTAGAGTTGGATTGGTTTGTTAGTTGTTAGATCTGGGGACTCTGTACTATATAAACAGAGCCTGACCGAGGGTTTAGGTCGTCGAGTATTCGGTTGGGCTATTGCCTTCTTGTATCCCAGCCTCTTCGCCGCAACGGCGCCGTCGCGATAGAGAGGTCTAGGCCCTCGACCAACTACCTATTTCCATATAATTTACAAAGATTAGTTCCATCTAATTCTACAGAAATCCTGGGCGGTGACAATTAAGCATAGTTATTAAGATGGTAAGGCGAGGCTAGGTGCCCGACTACCTTTTTACCTTGTAAGCGGTAAGGAGGGAGGTGAGGCGATGCTTTGAAAATGAAAGAGAATGAGAAAAGTTGAGAATATATGGGCAAAATTGCACTGGCACTGTAGCACATTTAAATCCCAGTCCAATAGCAAATTTCAAGCCCAGTGCAACAGCATATCCATATAACTTTGTACTTAAGTCTAGTCCAATAACCAATTTAAAGCCCCATCTTTTTCCTCTCTTAAACCATAAACCCAAATTCCTCTCGCACAGCAGCCGCCACTACCTTCTCTCTTACTTACCTGGCATCGCCGCTGCATTGCCCGTGTTGTGCCATGCTGTCATGGCCTCAGATCATGGGCTGGAGGGCCTAGCCCGCTTGTGAACAGTACCGCCGGTACTGTAGCAGTTAGGTTAAAGAGTCAATTTTAGATTAAATTTTGTTTAGATTATTCTATTTCATATTTAGTAGATTAGATCAATTAGAGGGCTGATCCTGTGTCTATATAAAGAGGGTCCAAATAGGTGTTTAGGTCGTCGAGTATTCAGATTAGGTTTTGCCTCCCTGTATCCCCTGCTTCCTTGTCGCGTCGCCGCAACGGCGCCGCCACGACAACGAGGTCTATACCCTCGACTAACTACCTCTTTTCCATATAAATTAAGATTACTTCCTACCAATCCCATGGAAGTCCCTGCCGGTGACACATGCTGCCCGCAGACTGGCGTGGCTAAGACAACAGGATGCCTTAGCCCCCTGGACCACCTTACCGACATGGCGACACTACACCTTGATAAGTATTGTATTAAGTATTAACAATTAACTTCCATAGTTTATTGACTTGACTCAAATAAAAAGATGAGCAAATTGTACCATAAAAATCTATAACTATTGGCATTACATACTACATATCAAAATAGCATCATTGTAAGCTATATTTCTAGTGTGAAATTTATGTAATCAATCCATACCAGCACAAAAAATCCAAATTTTATTTCAAAATATTAATAAGGTATTAAGTATTAACTATCATCCTAGTCATCCAGTGAATGATCTGACAGCCTGAAATTGAGAGACACTGAATCCAAACTGTTCTGCAAGTAATTCTGTAGTCATAACTCATAACTCACCTTCCTATGATTCAAGAATTTGAAGTGTCATCTCATTTTTGCACCCAGAATTAAAGATATCTTGTTAGCAATGCCATTTTTTGTTTTTTGAATATAATGTTTTTTTCTTCAGCAGAAGTACCTTTGCAAGATATTTTATTCACCCAGTCCTTTTTTATGTTTCAAAGGTAAAGAGCCTAAAAGGTGGAAAGGAGATGAAGATGGATGTCCTAGTGATGGAAAATCTTCTGTTTGAACGCCATGTGACAAGATTGTATGATTTGAAGGGCTCTACAAGATCAAGATATAACCCCGACTCAAATGGCAGCAACAAAGTACTTCTTGATCAGAACTTAATTGAAGCCATGCCAACATCCCCTATTTTTGTCGGGAACAAGGCAAAGCGGCTGTTGGAGAGAGCTGTTTGGAATGACACTGCATTCCTTGCTGTGAGTATAAATTGTGTGCTTAGTGCTTACATACTGCCATTTATTTTTTCTAGATATTACATGTTTTCATCCATATTGCTACTTTTTATGAACATTTACTCTTACCATGAGAAGACATTCTAGTTTATGTCTAGATCAAGCAAATCCATGCAAAATACATATAACCCCATGTCCCCAAGGTTTTTTCTGCCGTAGCTGTTCTAGTCTGGGTGCGTAGAAAGTCATGCTCGTTACTGCTTTTCATACTAACCACTATCCTTTATGAGAAATATAAAAAGCTGATGACATCAATAAAAATAATCTAAATCATGCTAGGGCAGTGCATTTTATTCAGATGAATATCATCATCATGCATAACAAATGAGAAGTTTAGCATTGATGTGATTCCTGCTTACTGTTGGTGGTGCCTCATTTTGAGAGATTTCTCATTTCTATTGTAAATATATGCTCCTATGTGGTGAATCCTGCTGAGTTTATTGGCCAATTTTTGACTAAATCTTTGGCAACTTTGCTGCAGTCCATAGATGTAATGGATTACTCTTTACTTGTTGGTGTCGATGAGAAGAAGCACGAACTTGTTATGGGCATCATAGATTTTATGAGGCAATATACATGGGACAAGCATCTAGAGACATGGGTGAAAGCTTCAGGAATATTAGGCGGACCAAAGAATGTGGCACCAACAGTAATTTCGCCACAGCAGTACAAGAAGCGGTTCAGAAAAGCCATGTCAACTTACTTTCTTGTCGTTCCAGATCAGTGGTCACCTCCAGCAATCGTCCCCAGCAAGCAAGTGGCTGAGAGCAACCAAGATAACGATCAAATTTTCTCGACGAGGTCATGAAATATGTGACCCTTTTAAATGCAGCGAAGTATTCGTTATTAAATCTCTTTTGGGATGACGTATATAGATTTTGATTCATTACAATTTTGCCCATTCTTTTTGGTACAGCTATTTATATGGTGCCTTTTTGAATCCTTATTTATTGAGAAGATCAAGGTGTACAGATGTTAGCTGAAGTCATTGCAAATTCTAGATAGAATTCAACAAAGTGTTGTATAGGAATCTGCCTGCTTGTCATTTAGATGGGAATGTAACACACTTTATATATTATACCATGTACAAATTGGAAGCATCCTTTTCGGTGTTGCAAATAATCTGTGCACTCTCTTGGTTACTTTTCAACATGTGATTAATATAATTTAATGATGTCAATGTTCTAGGCTTCTTCATTTCAACTTCTATTTTTGAAATCTAATTCATTGTTTTAGTTTCAACATTGATTCACTAAAATAAATGACTCCCTATCTAAAAAATATTATTTACCATGTACTTAGAGTATCTCCAAGAGTAACTCTAAAAATGACTTCCTATATAGCTTTTTGAGATTTTTTGAGATACAAATCACTTAAAATATGTTTCTCTCTAACTGAGTCCTTAATTTAGAGTCTTTGAGCATGCTCTAAAGTATGGAATGAATGGATTAATTTTAAGTATCCTTTATTTTTAAGAGTTATTTAAATATCTGTTGGAGCTGATTTTTTAATTGTAATCCCAAAAATTTAGAAAAGAGAGCTTTTTAGAGCTTCACTTGGAGATGCTCTTAGTGCAACTCCATCGGTTTTCTTAAAATTCATTCCATATATCTCTCATCTCATATAGTGGATGACTCTAAAAGATTTCATACCTATATAGCTTGGGTTTTCAACAGTTTTTCTAAAACTTATTCCCTATATTATTTAATCATGTTTTTTATTATTATCCAACGATAAAAATTATAACGGCAATGGCTATATTTCTAATGAATATATTTCCAAATTAATACAAATAAAATAATTGATCTCAAAATATCTAAAATCATAGATAAAATAAAATATTTTCCTTTTCTTTTTATTTCTCTTTTTTCTTTTCTCCTTTGTTTTTGAGTTAATTCTTTCTGTGCCACTATTATTTCTCGAAACGTCAAAAATACCATTAATATTCAAGTATTTTCTCATATATATATATATATGCCATTACAATTCTCTGATCGATCCCCATATGCCATTTTGCACATGTGTCGAGGTTAATTTTTTTATATTGTCCATATTGTCTTTCTTCTTCCCTCAGCCATCCCAAGTGAGCTCTAGCAACCACTCGCCCGTGCAAACCCCAACCGGACAAAGAGAAAAGCAGAAGGATACGGAGCATGTAGCCACGCTTCTCAAGGTCCATCCTTTCGCCCCTCCCCTGCTCAGAGCATCGGGGTAGCTGTAGGACGACCGGACAGAGCGGCGACGGGATGACCAAGTGGGCAGCAGGGCGATGGGCGACGGAGGGCACCATAGGCTAGCACAGGCTTCACGACGGGCGGTGGAGGGCACTGCAGGCCAACACGAGCTTCACGGTGGACGGTGGGTGCTATGGACCGGTATGCGGTGGAGGATAGCGGGTGCTGGAGATTGAGGCGATGGGCGATAGGCGACTAGATGGCGCTAGGATCTAGACTCACGAACGATGCAGCCGAGTGTTGGAAACTGCGTGCGGGAGAAGGGGGCAGTGGGCGACGAATGGCTGGTGGAGAAGTTTGCGAAGGCGCACATCACATGGGAACGACGCGCGACCAGGATAGGAAAAGAGTTTTGTTCTCTAAATTTGGAGGATGAGGGGATGGGCTATGGAAGCTAGCTGAAGATAGTTTTTCTAGCAGGTGTCCTAGCAGGAAAGCAGGCAGGACATCTACTAGAGATGCTCTTAATGGTGGGAAGGGGCAAGGTGAGGCACATGTCATGTGGTGTTGTGGTGGTCATGTGAGGCTAGCTCATTCTCGGACTAGGCTAAAAGAGTGGATCTAGACCATTAAAATCTGAATTTATTTGAAAATTTTATAGATACTAATCAATTGCAATAATCTTCAAAAGTGGTGTGTGAGCCTAATCTGCCCCCCCCCCTCATTCCACCCCGATTCCATTCCTTTTTTATGATTATTTGGTTTCATATAAAAGTATCTTGTTTCTCGTTTGATTTAATGATTGAATAATTCCTTAGTATCCTCTTCCAAGCTCCTCATCAATCCATACTTTAGCCTCATTGACATGCTTCCCTAGCCACCAGAGGAAATCCCTATCGCCCATGAAGTGGCCTATTGTGTCCCTATTGCTCGTCATTGGAGGAAATGGAGAGCAACCACAAGAGGAGGATGTGGAGAGGGGTTAAATGAGGTTGATGACGAACTCCACCCTCTTAGATCCTCCTTAACTACCATGTGTTACCATTCCATCACTCTGCCACGTCGTCACACGATCACGAGTAAAAGTAGAACGATTGTATATAGATTTTTTAAAAAATAAAGTTATCCAATATCTTAAAAAATATTACTGAATAATTATATCACTCTCAACCAAACGTGCCTAAAACAAAGTTTGACAGCGTAATGATGTGAAACTTGTCTAATACCTAGAAGGAAGCAGACATGTGCACCCACCCTAATGGATCACGACCACGGGGTTGATGGCCTACATTAACCACCATCAAACATCAGATACACGCAGTAGATTGACACAATAGTAGACTTGTGAAAACTGAAATGGAACCCAAATCATTGTTGTTGCGCAAGCGACGACGGGCCCATTTTGACTTGTGTAAAGCAAAAGCATCGATGTGACAATCCTGCCCCACCCACAATTGACACCATAAACATAGCACCACTACCAACGGAGACATTGTGACCACCCCACTGTCAATGAAAAACATCGATAGAGTTACATATAGCCTAGCAGAGGAGTACTCGCACTTAAAAAAACTTTTATTTTTTACTTGTATTCTTTTAATATTTTTATATTAATTCTTACTAATAATGTTATTATATTTTTTATTATCACTAATAATCTACTTACTACTATTTCTTATTTATATATATGTGTGTGTTTTTACAATAATTAATAAATCAACGCAAATAGTTTTATTACCCTCGTTTATCTTATTTTTGAAAATATAAACTGTATTGTTTGTTAGAACGATAGTAGTTATTTGACACGCACAAACATTAAAAAACCTATAAATTATAAGAGTAGGTTATATTTTATAAAAAAAATAAAACATCAAAACAAGTTATATAAGAAATGAGATTAAAATATATAAAACCGGAAGACTACACTACGGTCTACGGGAAGGAGGAGCACCGCGCCGTGCCGCCATAGGCCATAGCCTAGGTAGAGTCGTAAAGAGAGATTCCTCCTACGAGGACGGACATCCAATCCGATCCGAACGGCCGGAGTCGTAGAGAGCGAGTCTGCGACTGCGAGTGGGAAAAAAAGAGAGAAAGAGACAGGGTGTCGGTCTCTGCTCTGCCCGCTTTGCTTTTGCTTTTGCAATGGTCAGCCATGGATTAGCTTCTCTCTCGCCTTTGACATACTACTCCTGCCACATGCATGCATGCAGATGCAGATGCAGCAGCAGCTGGCACTGCCACCTCCCACTCCCAGTCCAGTTCCGATCTCCAGATCTATCGGTTAGCTTGCTGTCCCGTCCCCGGCCTGCTGCATCCTTCTCCTTGCTTCTCCGTCTGTCCCTGCCGGCTCGCCTTGCCTCGCCTCGCGTTTTCTGGCTTTAATTTGCAAATGAACTGGTGCTTAGTTTTGTAAAAACTCAACTGATTGTATCAATGCAGGTCACTAGACTATGTACTTCTCGCATTCAAAAGCAGCTCTTTACGTATAAGGAAAGTTTCATATTTACCACTGAAAGTATCTCAAAAATAACAAACCCACATAATCCGGTTACTAATTACACATAATACGTTGCTCAGCTCTTTAATTGCAATAAAATAAAATGCCAAGAGCATATGAGGCTAGATAGATCAAAGAGCAAGGGGGACAAGGGATCCTGTTGCTTACGGCCTTTATGAGATTGGAAATATGGCCCTAATTAAATGATCATTTACTTTGATTCCAGCTTTACCACGCCTCGAAACCAATTTCATAATCCGGAAAACCTTTTGCTTTCAAAATCTGGTACACAAAAGGCCATGCCACTTTATATATATTATCATAGGCTTTTTCAATATCAGCTTTGAATAAAACTCTAGATTGTTTCTTTTTTCTGTTGCAAGGAATTCATGAGGTCATGTAATGGATCTTTCAAATTGTATTTAACTAGCTAACAAAAGGTTTTGTAAAAATATATTGGGAAACCTTTATTATTTGCAATAGTAAACAAAGGTTCTTTCAATTAATTCCTCCACCAGTGTTAAGGGCTGCTTAGTGAGACTACTCTCTTTATCTAATGTGTTTAGCAAACTTTAATTTCAACTTTGTACTTAACGTACGTTTTCAATTGCCATCTATATCTGAACTACATCCATGCCCAGTATAATATATATATATATATACGGGAACACTATTCTACACTATGGGTGTAAATGCTATTCTACACCGATCATCTCAATCGTGCCCATCCCCCCACCCAATCCTAACCCATCCATTCCACGTCGGTGTAGAATAGCATTCTACACCCGTGGTGTAGAATAGCATTTGTGTATATATATATATATATATATATATATATATATATATATATATATGCAATATGCATCCGTAGTGGTATGTGTGTGTTTGTGTGTGTATATATATATACGGAAATGTTATTCTACACTACGGGTGTAGATCAACTCAACCGTGCCCACCTCATCCAGCGTACCCTCACGCCCCACCCAGTGTAGGATAGTATTTGTGTGTGTGTGTGTGTGTGTGTGTATATATATATATAAACGCTATTCTATACTACGGGTGTAGAATGCTATTCTACACCGATCAACCCAACCATGCCCACCTCATCCAGCGTGCCTCCACGCCCCACCCAATCCCGACCCCCTATTCCATGTCGGTGTAGAATAGCATATATATATACACACACACGGTAGCGCTATTCTACACTACGTGTGTAGAATAGTTATTCTACACCGACTACTTTCAGTAGTGGATTTTCTCAGTAGAATAACATATATATATATATATATATATATATATATATATATACACATACAAGAGCGAGCTTATTAGATTGGACTACTGTACGCGATTAGGTAGGCCAAGGCCAAGCTAATTTACTTTGTAAAGCCATGCACCCTAACGACGACATGTATTTATGCCACCCATCGATCACGCCTACGCTCACGGCTCATCAACGATATGATATACTATATCTAATCTCGATCGACCGAGCTGAGAGAGGACATACATGATTTTTATCCAGTATGCATGCTTGCTTGCTTTGTCGATCGGTCGTTGACGCGATGAATGGCCACAAGCTAGCTTAGCTCGATCATGACTGCGCATGCATATACAGCAGAGGTGCCGTACGCAATGTCGCTAGCTAGCTTCACCACATGCATGCAGCACCCCGTACATCTTGGTCTCCATATACATCCAACTTGGATGATCCAAAGCGATTGACTGGCAACAACTACTGACAAAATCTCTGCATATATATAAAAATATATAGGCGAATATATATATACTTCTTATTTTCGAGTCGAACTATGCATATATAGTTCGCTGTTTCCTTTGATTCTCTTCACGTACTGTCTAGTCGATTTCTCTTATAAACCATTGAAAGTCAGGTCTCTACGACTTAAGCTTTTTTTTTAAGCAGCTAGCTAGCGGCTTGTCCGTCCACGGAGATCATATCTATCTTGGTCCACCTCCACCTCTACCGTTGCAGTGAAACAGTAGCTAGTGTACCACTGTACCGACGTACGTGCAGTGCATGCAGCCAGTCAGCCAGAGCCAGTGGCAAAGTGATAAATCCACGTACCGGCCGGCCCGGCCGGCCGTTTACTTTCGTCAAAAGAAAAGAAATTTTACCCGGCCGGCCGTTTACTCCGGCCGCAGCCGGTCAGTCAGCCACTGCACTTCACGCTAGCTTTTACAGCCGCTAGCATCTGTAATTTCTGCGCATCTACTACGGCCGGTGCTGAATAAAATCTCTGGCACACAGTACACACGCATGGTCGCATGCTCGCAGGGACAGGGACCAGCTGCATGCTGCAGCCTGCAGGCTGGTCGCCTCAGCTCGGCCAAAAGCAAAAGCGACATCTAGCTAGAGCTAGCTAACTAGATTAATTAAGGCGGTGTTTGGACGGGCTAAAATTTTTTAGCCGCTGTCACATCCAATGTTTAAATACTATTTTAGATTATTAAATATAGACTATTTACAAAACCCATTCATAATCAGAGGATTATTCACGAGACGAATCTAATGAGTCTAATTACACCATGATTTGACAATCTGGTGCTACAGTAAACATTTTCTAATTATGGATTAATTAGGCTTAAAAAATTCGTCTCGCGATTTAGTCTCCGATTGTGCAATTATTTTTATAATTAGATCACGTTTAATCATTCAAATTAATGTCAAAACATCCGATGTGACACGGGCTAAAATTTAGCCCTCGGATCCAAACACGCCCTAAGTTAGAATAACAGCTGAGTAAGATGCTTGATTAGAAATAAATAGATTAAGTTCGCAGCAATATTATATTAAGAGGGGGTGTACGTACGTACAAGCTAAGATGATTTGCATATGCCTGTGTGTTTTGTTTTTATTTTCACACTGCGTACGTACGTGCCTCGCCGCTTGTTTTTTTATTTATTACTGCCTGCAGCCAAGTAAAATATAAGCATTTCTAGAATGGAGATTATGATACCAGTAAAAATAGATTATAATGGTTGTATTGGTTGAAATAAGTAATTAGGTGTACAAATTAAATCTGAGATAATTGTTATTGGTCCAGATTAATGGGTAATCCTGAGACAAAATTGTATTATCTGTGATCTAAAATGAGTATGTATTAATTATTAGAGATAAAAAAAGATAGGCTATTCATAGTGGTGGGTTTCATAATACTGTTTCCTAGAAGTCCACACCAGCTTTGTAACTGAATGAAATACCCTCTCTCAGTGGAGAGTTTTATTTCACTATTTTCTAGTCTAACCAGTGTAATTAAATGCAACTAACTCTCATGAAATACCCACTCTCTGATGAAACAATTTAGCTCTCAGTAGGCGTTTAATTTCGTTTCATCTATCTTGAAAACGGGTTAACATCATATTATGGTGATGACACTACTTCTTTCTCTTCCCTCATTAATTGAATGTTATGTCAGAAAAAAAAATGATATATCATGGTAATTAATACCATGAAACCCGGTTGTGAATAGCTAGATGGAGCAATAAATGATATAACTAATGGGCAGGATACGTTGTTAAAAATAAAAAAATATTACAATTTAAGATGCCATAGAAACTTGTAAATAGTTGTATTTTAGTAGCTACTGTAAAGAGAGTGGTAGCACATTGGAATCCGTGCAGATTTCAGCAGAGGTCAAACCCCTCCGCCCTCCCCATGAATGAAGCATATTTTTGTTTGTTGCTGCTCGATGTCCATCTCCATGGGTCTGTATGGAGTAGGACATGTCCATGCATGGCTAGAATATTGTCAGATGTTGGTTGGCACGTACAACACCTTTCATTTGTCAACTTCAAATGCCGGATTATTTACTCTCTCTCCCTATTTGTTCACAAGTAGTATTATTTAATATTTCTTCTAACGAATCCAAAGATAATAGTACGCAACTGCTAAACACAGTGTCATCTTACGTTTTCTCCGTAGCTACACCTGATCGAATGCATACGTACAGTACACCTTAGTACAGTATAATTCTGGAGAAGTAGTAAGTACTCTACTCTACTGTCTACTCCGTAGAGCATGTATACAGAGTGAAGTTATTGTAGGTAGGTTAGGCCGGAGAGCAGTGGTCACACGTGGAACGATGCAGGCAGCGGCAGTGCAGTGGTCACTCTTCCTACAAATGTGTGTTCTTTCCTGCTAAAACAATGGACACTCGCACGGGCTCGATGCTTGACCGGCCGGCCGTATAAGATGCGATGACTGTAATTTAATTTGCATCGTCGTCCTTTCTAACAATTGCATTTGCATCTGGTGTGGTGAAGAAAACACACTACCCAGTTGCATTTGCATAGGTACTTTGATAGATTTCAGTAGATTTTTTTTTTTTTGAAATAGGCCACATGAGTCTGAATTTGTTTGAAGGTCATGGGTGTGTCGGGATATGAACGAGAACTTCCTAAGAGGTCATCCATCCTGCTACTACTCTCGTCTGAGCACGCTTAATAATGAAGTTCTGAGGAGATTTGGTGACAGCTAACTCACATCCCTTTCACAGATTTCAGTGGATTTCGAAATTGTTTTTCAAATTCCACATTTTTTTGTTACCACTCAAGATTGAAAAAACAACGGTTAAACAAAATTGCAAACCCCGATGGCGTCAGACACTAGATTAGACCCTTTGACTGTACATCGAACGGAGCAAGATCGATATAACAATCTCTGCCACCTGAAATACCGGGAAATACGGTTGGTTGCTGCAGGTGCAGCCTGGGTGGACGTGCGGCTTGTACCCTCTACTACGTACGCGCGTACTGTACGGGATCAGCATCGTCGTCGTCGCCTCCGGTGCCAGTATAAACAGAGGTCGTAGGCGTGCAGGCTGCTGCAGCTGCCTTTCACAGTGGCACCGGCACTCGCCCCCGTCCCCGTCCCCGTCCGCCGTCCCTCTCTCTTCGCGTGTCAACGCCAATAAAAAGAGGCTCCTCCTCCTCCTTGTTTAATCGATCGACGCGACAGAGGCGCAAGAAGTGGAAGAAGGGCGACAAGCCCATAACCCGGCGAGCGGCCCCTGATCGAGGTATAGCAGCAGCCGATTCTTGATCCATTGTTAGATCTCTCCAAGATGCAATTTTGGGGTTGATTCATGCCCAGACCACAGTTTCTCCTGTTTCTTCGGGTTTGGATTGCCTCGGTCTCGTTGTATGCTCAATTGCTCGGATTCTTGTTGCCGGATCGCTGATTTACTCATCCTGTTTGTCTCCGGTTGCGGACAGATCTTGCAGTCGAATGGAGCTGTCCGTGGGTAGGAAGCGCAAGTGCCCGCCGAGAGGGCTGGGGGACCTCCACGACGACGTGCTGGAGCGTGTCCTGGCGCGACTCCCGCCGGCCAGCTTCTTCCGTCTACGCGCCGTCTGCCGCCGCTGGAGCTCGGCTGCCGAGTCGCCGACCTTCCTTGATGCCTGTGGGCGTGTTCCCTCACGCGACCCGTGGTTCCTCATGCTCTCCGACCGCCCCCACCCGCCCGTCGCTTTCGACGCAGGGGAGCGCTCCTGGAACCTTTGTCGCGCAGCGCCGGGGGCTGTACCGGTGGCTTCTTCGGGCGGCCTCGTGCTCTACCGCGCGTCGGCCACGGGCGCCCTCGTCGTCGCCAACCCGCTCACCGGTGCTTCCCGCGCGCTTCCCGTGCCGCCGCAGTGCGACGGCGCGCCTCAGCTTCACGCCATTGCCATGTACGGTTCCCCATACCTCGTGGCCCTCTTCATGGGCGAGCTCCCTCACCTGTCCATGGTGGTGTTTGACTCGTCCAAGGACTCGTGGGAGGGCCCCGTCGCGCTCGCCCGGAGCGCCGAGACCTCTCTGCCGGACGCGCCGTCCCAGGGCGGCGCCGGCGCCGACGACACAGTCTACTTCCTGAGCAAGTCCGGCGACGTGGTGGCCACCAACATGCAGCGCAGCGCGTCGAAGCAGTACTCCTCCGTGGTCACCCCGTCCGAACGCGGCGACGCCGTGGCCTACTTCCTCAGCCACTCCGGCACGGTCGTCGCCTGCGACACGGCGCGTCGCACGTTCGCCGAGCTCCCCCGTATACTCCCCGTGTACTTCGAGTACTCCATCGACGTCGTGTCCTGCAACGGCGCCGCCTACGCCGTCGTGCTCGCGGAGTACCTTGACACGGCGAGCCTGCGGGTTTGGGAGTTCGCCGACTGCACCTGGCGGCAGGTGTCCGCCATGCCACCAGCCATGTCGCACGGGTTCCACGGCAAGAAGGCTGACATCAACTGCGTCGGGCACGGCGACCGCCTCATGGTCTGCGTGAGCTCCGGCGAGGCCAACGGCTGCTTCATGTGCGACGTGAGCAGCAACCAGTGGGAGCAGCTCCCCAATTGCGTCAATGGCGACGGCGAGGTCAACGACTTCTTGGCCGCATTCTCCTTCGAGCCTAGGGTAGAGATTAGCGTCTAAGTGCGTTCTAAGTTGTGTTAATTAGGAGCTCTGTTTTGCTTTGCTCCTTGTTTGCTTGCTTTGATTTCTTCAGCTGTATCTAGTCATCATTGTTCCTTTTGTGTGATCTAATTTAAATATCTAATTAAGAGATTTCAGATTGTTTCATGGATATCAAAACGAGTCATCTTTTACACTCAGTTGTCGAATTCTGTATGGATGGTTAGTTTATATTTTCTTCTGTATTCTTATTTATTTTTGTTACCATGGACTATAACTATGTAAAATTCACAAACACAGAATTTAGAAGTGAGAACCTCCTCTTCAGAACAATTGGAAAGAAGGTTTCCTTCAATGAAATGAAATACCAGGAGAGTCAGGATTGCATCAAGAAGGGAAGGAACAGAGAGAATTAAGACATTTTTTGGCAAATTCTTGATTTTGTTCTTGAGCATGACATTGACTTTGCTCCTCTATTTTTGGCTTAAAACTGCTTGGTGGAAGTGGAACAGAGCATCTGATCCTACATGCAGTATACTAGCTATTGAGCAACTAGTTTTAGCCACTGGCAAGACTTGTCACAACTCCATCTTACAAAATATGCACCAAGATTTCAAGATAAAAAAAATTATGTATCTTGTTTGGAAGATCTCATCTCTTGTGCTTCAGGCTGATCCAAGGAGAGCAAAACAAAAGGAGGGGAATAAAGAGAGAACACACACACACACACACACTATTGTATCAAGTATAACTTTCTCCCATTTCCCCCTTTCTTTCCCACAAGTGCAATGCAATGCATGCCACAGCTAGCTTGCCCATGCAACAGCAAAAGTTGGCACCTTTGCTTTGGAAGGAGGCTGTGTGGCTTCCACTGAGGGAAAGAGCTATCATATTCGTAGGAGATGTTCTCGCAGACATGGTGAAAGATGAGCCAGCTAAAGCCACAGGCAGAATCAGTGTATAGGTATCATGCCATGTACTGAATGTTCATCCTCATCATCATCGCCATCATCTTCTTCTTCTCCTTGTTCTGCCCTGCAGTCGAAATGGAAAGCCAGTGTGATGGTATGGTGTGCTGCAGCCTGCATTCGGGTCGAAGAGACAGGGAAAAAACCACGGCTGCAGTGCAGCCTGCAAGTGCTCTGATTGTTGGAGATGGATGTGCATCGCATGCGCGTGTGCGTGCAGGGTTGCTTTCTTTTGCTAGTTTACGCTTTGATCTTTGCAGATTCATGGTGCTTTAGCGAGTGCAAACAAGGCACTTAAAGCGTGCTTACCGCTTTAGTAGTTGCAGCCTCAAGAGTGACTACTAGTAGCCTCCCTTTGCAGCTCCCTTTGGCATCATAAAATCACTAACAAGTCCAGTGCAGCAATTGCCACTGACAGTCAGGTTACATGGCAGCTTACAGCATCAGAGCTGATGTGAATCAGTTCATAACATCAAACAGGTGTACAGATGCAGTAACTGTGCCGATTACCAGATCTCAACGGAGGTTGTTACAGCTAGAGCTAGAGCTAGAGCTAGAGCTCTTAGCAATGGTGGTGGCTTTGGGGCCATGGCATGCCAAGCCTGTTGTGCTGTTATGATGGCGTCGGCGCGAGGAAATGATGAGCGGTTGACATGCGACGCAAAAAGGCTCATGTATTTGTTGTGAGCTGAAGCTGAACCGAAAGTTATTAAATTTTTAATTTTTAAAAGTGGAGCGTATTAATCTGCTATGAAAAAAATTAGACGTCAAGATCAACCTGCATTTTGAAGGTGACAACTTTAGCTCTATTTCAGAACTGACAGAGCAAAATGCTGCTACCTTGTCGTCAACTTTCAATTCGGTGTGCAAATAAAAGGCCATCATCTCGTCTACCGATTTCGTTTTCGATCTCCTTTTCCCCATTTCGATCTTGAGAACATCGTGGTTAGTTTACTGCCGGAGAATTTGTGTACGGGATAGTGTGTGCAACTGTAATGTAAGAAGTGGAATTGATTCCAAGAGTCTGGACGCCTATCGCTGAGACGTCGGCTGAATCGCCGTGGAGCAGTAGATGTTTCAATGGAAAGGTGGCGATGGATGGGAGTGGTGGTGTGATGGACTTGGACGTGCAGGGGCCGCGTGATGAGGCAGCACTGCACGCAACGACGAGCATGCCATGCGTGATGGAATGGCGCAGCGAAAAACGGCAGAGATGAGGTAGGAGGCTAGGATGCAGGAGCACGCAGAGACGAAGGAGAGGCATTCGTTCCGGCCTACGTCCCATCGATCCCTGCTCTGTTCCGAACTCCCTGCCGTTTTCCGGGCCACTACACTAGAGACATAGGCTCGTTATGTTAGATTCTTTTAAAATAATTCATTTTTTACTCAAAATTTCAAATTTATTTGTAAAAATAGCTTTACGTTGGAATATAGTCCACTGATATAGGCCGATCCATATCCATCTAAATTGGTAGGTTTAGTTTGTGTCAGTGGGACGAAGGGTCGATCTAGGCCAATTAGTCCTAAATTCAGTATAGATCGGTAAACCATCTAGCTGATATAGGTTAATCGGCTTAGATCGACATATCAAGTACCGATAGAAGTCTGGCGCTACATCGACATACCATCTATCAATATAGGGTCAATCGACCTACATTGGTAGACTAATTACCGATAATTTTTGCAAATTCTGCTATCCGCATACCAAATTTGCATTTTTGAATAAAAATATATTATTAAAAAATCGTTTTTAACGTACCAACAAGAAATCATGATTTTGAGTTTGCTAGATCGAAAATATTTAATCAAAACATATGTTTTTATTTTAACTAAAAATAAAAAAATTACTTAATTTTATTTTATTATATAAACTCTACGTTAAAATATAGATCTTGTAACAATTAAGTAGTGTTTGGGACAACTTCTTAGCCACCTACTCTAAGAGTGTGTTTGGTTGAGCTGTGGTTGTGGAAAAAGTTGTTCTAGGCTGTGGTATGTGGAAAAACTGTTGTGAGATGTCAGCTGTGAGAAAGCTGAAAGTCGTTTGGCTGAAACGACTGTGAAAAAGATGCTTTGAGCTGTGAGCTGTGTAAAAAGTCAATTTATGAAATTTTGTATGGTTGTATAAAATTTGAAATGTCAATTGATGAAGGTATGTACGGTTGTATAAAATTTGAAATGTCAATTTATGAAATTTTGCATAGTTGCATGAAATTTGAAATGTCAATATGTGAATATTAGCATTATCAAATATTCAAAAAGCAGAAACCAAAAGCCAGAAAGCGGGTCTAGAGAAGCTTCCACAGTTTCACTGCGCCAAAAACTGTTTTTATTAAAAACTGTTGGCTTAGAATAAGCTTTTCAGTTGTCTTTTGACTTCCGAAAAATAAAAACTACTCTTAAAAACAAAACCAAAGAGACCCAAATTAAACAACTAGCTTCTCAAACGCAACTTTTGAGAAGCTCTACGGTTATTTTGCTTGAAAGCAAAATCCACCCAATGGCCAACTTCTTAGTTTGTCTTGATATTTGCCCTCACTGCATGCTTCTCTCCGATCTTCCTACTGAGCCAGTTGCGCTCAACGTCATCGTGCCGTCGGCTTGAAGAACACGTCGGTCCAACCTCACCATCGGCTAGAGTCACTGTGCGCTCCTTGCCGCCGCCATCACCGCCGCCCTAATGAACCTTGCCACCCCAATGCCAACAAGTAGGGGTGGCAATGTCCCCATTGGGGCCGGGGACCCGCCCCTACGGGACCGGGGCCGGGTTCAATTTTTCATCCGCGGGTTCATCGGGTCGGGGCCCCACATAAAGTCGGGTTCGGGTTGATTATTTGACCCGCGGGTCCCCGCGGGTCCCCGCGGGTCCCCGCGGGTCCCCGCGGGTCCCCGGCCCAATAAATAAAAAAGCTCATATATATATGTATATATTTATATATGTATATATTTATTGGTCCAATGTAAGACGATAAAAAACCTAACTTTAATATTGATGAATTTTGTTTGTTGGAATGTTGGAAAATGTAAACAAGATGATTTATGTTGATATTTAGTTTGAATTTTGTTATATTTGTGATTTATAAATTATGTTATTTGTATACTTTTAAATTTCAAAACGAGTCCGCGCGGGGACCCACGACGGATTTGCGGGGACCCGACGGGTCCGGGTTCGGGTGACAATTTTCACCCGCGGGAGTAACAGGCCGGGTTCTACTGGGTCCGGATTCAGATCTGGTATTCACCAATCCGGACCCACCCCGCCCGGTTGCCACCCCTACCAACAAGCCTTCCCTGTTGCCGAGTCACCACCGCTCAACGTACGCCAAAGTGCCTCCGCCGCTCAACACCACAGCACCTCCGCTGTTCAACGTCGCTGCACCGTCGAGGCCACCTCACCGAGCCACACTCCCCCATCTCCAAAGTACTACCCTTGCATATTGTTTATTTACACTACAACAAAATAGGGAACTTCCGTCGGCCAAAGCCGACGGAAGTTAGCCCTTTCCCGACGGAAAAAGCTAACTTCCGTCGGCAAAAGGCTAACTTCCGTCGGCTTTTGGCCGACGGAAGCGGGTCGACGGAAGTTAGCTAACTTCCGTCGGCGGCCGACGGAAGTTAGCTAACTTCCGTCGGCCAAACCTAGCCGACGGAAGTTACCAGAAAATCTGGTAACTTCCGTCGGCCAAATCTAGCCGACGAAAATTACTTTTTTTTTTCTTTTTTCTGTCGGCTGGCTAATAACTTCCGTCGGCTAATGTTGGCCGACGGAAGTTAACTAAAAATACGAAAAAAAAAGAAAATTTGCAACTTTGCTGCTCCGATTGCTTCCAAAGTGGCATTCTGCTCATACTCCATCCATAGTGATGTATGAGCATATCAAATGATACAACATAAAATGAGAGGAGTTTATTCAATTTACATAAATAATATATGAAAAGCAGTATACCATGAGACAAATAACTTGAGAATCAGAAACAACACATAATATGTAACTTAACCTCAACATGGATCCACCTTTTGTACTCGTTAGGACATGTTCTTAACAACTAAACAATATAAACGATTACAACACAACTAAAAGTGCTAGCTCTTGCATGTTCCCACTGAACTGAACTACAAATAAACCACTGAATATGCTACTAGATGATACCTAAAGGGAACAAGGTCAATACAATATCACTTCTTAACCATCTTTCACTAACTTTATCTACTTTCTAGATCCTTTTTGGGATATTTCACTGTCGTCTCGGTTTTAGGCTTTTTGCCGTGTACAGTGTATATGAACTAAGTTTTGCAGGTGCAGGATAAAATGGTCAGCATCTAATACTCAAGAAACACAAAAGGTAACAAAAGGAAAATTTAGTCCATATGATCTTCAATCATATATTCATATCCTGTCAGATATAACTGCATATAACTGCTGCTCATGAGCCAAGATCAATGCTCCATCTCTACAGATCAAGAACTCCAACAATGTGAATTACTGAATTTAACACATCACTTAAAAAGTCTAATACTATGCACTTACACATACAAACTCTAGCTGATGCCTACAGTACAATAGTACAGTTACATACATCAACTGGATATAAAACTATCTTTACACAACATCCTCAGCTAAAATATCACATGATCACATCAGCATGTCCAGTTGAGGTTAAGATGGCAAGTGTTAAGTGGTTTACTGCTGACCCGTCAGGATACCTCGAGACTGCTAAAATTTCTATAATGTGCCAAAATTCTACATATCAGCAGATGCTATACATCACCAAAACACTGACATGACTAAATCAGTAAATTGTAATCACAAATAAACTCCACATTGGAGTACGGATCCTGACCCGTGCCACTAGCCAAACCATCAGAAATCAAGTTTTTGATAATCCGTGTAGGCTCGCGGCGATTTGACCCATCACAACCATAATCAACAGCCAAAATCGTAAGCACGAAACCTAGCTCCCACTTCAGATCTGATCCCCCTACCTCCAAACCCTAAGCACACAAGCAGATCAAGCAGTCCAGGAGCAGGCAACCGAAGAGATCAAGAGGAGGGGCGGAGAGGATTGAGAGAGATGGGCAGCGAGACGGACCTGTGCCTTATCTGCGAGGCGGAGCGCGAGCCTAGAGACGGGGAGGGGTGCGTCATAGACGAAGGTGTGGTTGATGCACTCGGAGCGGCGGGAGGTTGGGGAGGCGGTGGGAGGCCGTGGAGGCGGCGGGAGGCCGCGGAGTCGGCGGAGGCCGTGGAGGCGGCGGAGGCGGCGAGAGGTCGGGGAGGTGGGCGGAGGCGGCGGAGGCGGCGGGAGGCCGGGGAGGCGGCGGGAGGCCGGGGAGGCGGGCGTAGTTGCGCGGAAGGCCGGGGAGGCGGGCGTAGTCGCGCGGAGGCGGCGGCGGGGAAGAAGAGAGGAGAAGGGGAAACCTAGGGTTAAAACAAGGCACGGCTGAGAAAAAGAGGAGCCTAGGAAAAAAAGCGCGCGGCTGGAAACTTAACTTCCGTCGGCCACATCTAAAGCCGACGGAAGTTAATTTTAACTTCCGTCGGCTTTAATGCTGGCCGACGAAAGTTAGGGGATTTATACCGGGCGGGGAAAAATGAGTCTATCTTCCGTCGGCCACTGTGAAAAACCGACGAAAGTTAGCTTAACTTCCGTCGGCTTAAAGGAGCCGACGGAAGTTAGCTAACTTCCGTCGGCTTTTCGAAAAGCCGACGGAAGATAAAATAGCCGACGAAAACTTTCTGTTTTCTTGTAGTGTTATAGCTATTTGTGTAGATTTTTTCTGTATTAGATGTTTAGGATTATATGTTTATTTACTGTTGGATTAGATGTTTGATTGTGTGCATTCCTTTTCCAAGTTGAACAAATGATGTTTGTGAAAAAAATGCATGCATGTAATGCTTTGTTCATATTGTGGCGTAAAACTTGTTGAATTCCAAGAGCGATAAACATAGCAGCATCCTCTCAATTTTACGATTAGATGTTTAATTATATGTATTCCTTTTTCAAATTGAACAAATGTCGCTCGTGAAAAAAATGTTCGCACTACTTTGTTCATATTGTAGCATAAAATATTATTTTCCAATTAGCCTTTTTTAGTAACTTGTCAGGAAAAGGTTTGTGAAATATTAATTACTGATGCAATGTGATAAATAATATTTTGGATATTATTTTTTACTAGATATGAAAAATTATTATAAATTAAATAAAAACTGTCAACGACATTGTAATCACGCAAATATATGTTCAAAACTTCATAAAACAAGAGGCGGGTATTTCAGTCACTCTTACCCTCTCATCCATTCTACAGCTGATCAAAAAGCTAAACATGCAAACAACTGGCTTCTTAATACAATATTTCTAACAAAATATAATTCAAACAAAATTACAGCCGCAACAGTTTTTAATAAAATCTACGGCTATTTCAAACAGACCTTAATTATTAGCCAGTACTGATTTAGATCTAGGTTTTTTAAAAGGTCAAAGATGAATAAGAAAAACCCATGTTAGAAATAAAACTGAATGAGAACTAGTTGATACTTGATAAGACAAATATTACTTTAAAATCATTTATATTTTTTAGATCTATTCTATAATACAAGGGATTGTAGTTTTTTTAACGTAAACGACGACTATATGATTGAGATAAGATAGTAATAAAATTGAATAAGAGGTGATTGTTACGATAAGTAGTTTTTATAATAATTTACATTTTTAATATAAAATTTTAGTGTTTTCATCCTTATAATTATATTGTCGGACATAAATTATATTGTACTTGCTAGTACGGAGTAGAAATGAAAGCTGTGTGTTAACCACCACTCATTTTTCTCACGGTGGGTACAGGCCCTTGCAATAATAGAAAAACCTTCCATGCAAAAAGCACGGAAGGAAAATTATCGACCAGAAAATTTTGGTCCCGTACGGTCGGAATACACACTATTTTATAATCTTTTGACGAGATAAAAAAAAATTAATATTAATTTTAATATTTCTTAGTATCAAAATTGTTGTAGTAATCGTGTTAGCTACAACCGGTTTTTATGTGATATATGATGTGTAGAGTGAACCTCGAAGGGTTCTTACATAGGGATAGAGAATTTATACTGGTTTAGGCCTCTTCGGAGGGATAATACCCTACGTCCAGTTTACAGTGGCTTTGACATTGTTTTGCCTCTACTGAATGATCTGTCTATTACAAGGGCGTGACTCTGTTTTTATAGGCACACAGGCCAAAAAAAAGACTCAATTGCCCTCTACAAGCCGTAAACTCTTCAGGGGTAAGAAGAGAAAAAAGCTAGACTATTGTACATTTGACTTTACAGACTTAATAGATAAACGCCACTTCTAGAGTAGGTATACGGAGTTCCAAGGGCGAGGGGCCCAGTACAACTTTACACTGTAGCAATGCTTGGATATTTCCTCTGGTCTGGATCATATGCCAGAGGTCTTCAATAAGAGGTAGCTGAAGGGGCTCCAAAGAGGGCTCCGAGGCGGATCCCGAAGAGGGCTCCGAGGTGGGTTCCGAACCGGTCCCTGGTGGCTTGGCTTCGAAGGGGATTCGGAGGGGAAAGTCTTGGCTGCTTTTGGAGTTGACTTCATCGGAGGAGGCTGGAGTTCACCTCCAAGGCTCCGCCAGCTGACAGGTTCCGAGCCTGAGACCTTCGAAGGCTGACGTCATTTGGCCTATATTCAAGGGAAAACTAATTCCCCCAACAAAAATTAATACTAAAAATTCGGATAGCCATTTAACTATTGTAAAAAATTCTCTTTTAATTAGTTAACACCATTGTGCTAGATTTTATCACTTCACCAGTACCAGTTGTACACGTTGAATTGGACGAAACATATATAGGTTTCATTTGGATCGATCAGTTCGCTTTGATAAACAAGAGTAATCTTATCATTTTCTATAAAAGAGGATTTGTTTGAGAAGTGGGCAACTCAGGTTTGTAATAATTTGCACGGATTAACACACTTTGGCGGTCACTACCAGGTCAATCGAATTAGTATCTGTGTGCAGCGTGCTCATCACCATTTGTACATACTTGCCTTGCAAAATAACCCCGGCCATGCATGCACCTAGCTAGCTAGCTAGCATGATGCATCGATGTAATCATGTACACGCAAAACGTACGTACAGGCGCAGCGGCCGGCCGGCCGGCCGGTCAGCCGAACAGCCCTAGCGTCACCGGCGTGCCGGTCTCCGGTATCCACTCGACGCCGTGCAAGAAGCGCCCCACCGTGAACTGCATCGCCTTGTCCTTGTCAAGCAAGTGGAAACCGCGCAGCTGCTCCCGACCGACAGCGTTCGCGCCGCTGCCGCTGTTGGCGTACTCGCCGTAGAACGCCGTGCCGAGGTCGTTCTTGCCCTCCCATGGCATGTAGCCCTGCGCGTGAACGAACCCCTCGATCTCTGACTCCATCACCACCGTCCTCGAGAAATTCTTCCATGGCCGCCCGAGGTACGCCAGAGGGGGAGACGACGACTTGTTGCCAGCGAAGTTCTCGTCGAACACCACCTGGCACCGGTGCAGCACGAACCCGGTGGTCTGCTGCCGGTCGCGCCGCCCGTGCGCGGTCACCACGGCGGGCTTCCCGGGAAGAGGCGGCTTAACGAGCAGCACGCACCGCTGGAACACGGCTGCCGCGTCACCGAAGATGAAGTCGACGGTGCCCGTGACGACGCAGCTCCGGTAGAACTGGCGGTAGGCCTGCGCGAAGAGGGTGTCCTGGTTGCCCTCGACCCGGCAGTTGAAGAAGATGCTCCGATCCCCCTTCACCCGCAGCGCCAGCGCCTGCTGCTTCTCGTCCCCCGCCGTGTTCCGGATCCCCAACCTCATCGCCGTGAAACGGTCTCCGTCCACCGCTGCATTCACGCAATCATCCGCGCAGGAACACCATGTCAATACACGCATGCATCTTCCAGGCATTGCATGAACGCATCAATGGAGGATTGATTGTCGCGTACCGAAAGTGGCGGTCCTCCACATCCTGACGCCGTCGGCGACGCTCATGCTGCCGCTGATGACGGATTTCTTGGAGCCGTCGCCGTACATGGTGATGTTGGCCATTCTGTTAGTGATGTTCACCGCCTCTTCGTAGACTCCTTCCTTCACGTAGATCACGTACCTCCCGTAGTACGTCTCCGGCAAGGCGTCCAGCGCCGCCGAGATGTTTGTGAAATCGCCGCTGCCGTCCTTCGCCACGGTCACGTTCGGCGTGAGCGCGACCATGGTTTGCTCACCCGCCGCGGTGAGAATCCGCCGGTCCTCGTTGGACATCCACGAAGGGACGGCCTCCGGAATGGACTCCTCAAGGTGGCGCTCCTCGTGGTGGCTGTCATCGACCTCGACGCCGGAGGTGAGTTCCGCTTCCTCGCCGGTCTGGAGGTCCAGCATGGCGGCAAGCGCGGCGCCCTGCTCGATGATGGCTATGGCGTTGCTGGAGATCTCGCGCGCCCTCTCCATGGTGACCTTTACCTCGTCGCGGATCTCGCCCGGCGGGAACATGTCGACGCAGGAGCCCTGGAACGTGATCACCGCGCTCAGCCACGCCTTGAGGTCCTCCGCCGGGCCGTCGACGCCGCGCCACGCGATGCTGGAGAGCGCGCGGGTCACGTCGTCGCGGCAGTCGTCGAGCAGCATCCGGCAGTCGCGCAGGGCCTCCGTAACCAGGGTGTCGTTGCTCCGCTTCACAGCCTCCAGCAGCGACGACCGGTCGAACCCGCGCGCCAGCTCACGCTCCACCGCCGTGATCGCCGCGGCGGCGGCGGCGTGCGGGTGGTCGGCCGGGTCGGTGGACCTCGCCAGGACACGCTCGAGCGTGTCCTTGCACGTGTCGTGGTAGTCCGTGGGAGCGCAGAAGAGATCGACGGTGCGCATGGTCTTGCTCATGGCGCGCTTGTTGAGGTCGTCCTCCTCGTCGGCGCGCTCCATCATGACGAACGCCACCGTGCCGATGACTATTGCGATCAGCAGGAACACCGCCAGTACCCCGACGATGAGCCTGTTGCGCGATGAGCCATCGTCGTCCGACGACATTGGCGGCCCGACGACGACGGTGCGGCAGCGCCGGCGGCGGCAGCACGAGGCGACCCCGATCGACAGAGCAATGCGACACGACGGCGCATCAATTCGATATATTGTGCATGGAAGACGAACGAATCGATCGAACGACGAACTGGCGATCGAAGTTTGTTTAGTTTTTTTTTTCGGTTCAGGTTTGTTTGGTACGTGCTTGTGGTGTGCCCTTGTTCTGAGGAAGAGGAGGTGGTTGTTGCGGGTAAGATTCTAAAATGGGTTCACGTCACATATTCTCCTTCTTTCTTTTTTAGGAAAGGAATGCACAACTAGTTACAATACGAGAATACCTAACCTACTATTAGGTGATCAATATGATATTCTATTAACTAAAGCTATTTTATCTTTTAAACATAAACACAAACATTATTGATATCGCTTTAGATTGTAAACTCAATAACTATATAATTTAAAAATAAATTATATTCTATAAGCTTAATAACTCTAGATGCTTAGTAATTATATACTCCATTTATTAGCTATTTTTTCATTATTATAAGCTAGTGAAACACTGCACGTTCTTACCCTCATGTTATTTGCCCCCACTGGAAGGCGAAAGCACACTCTATCCTCTGCAGTTTGTGAACTTGTATCCTCTATTTGCCCTACCACTGAACTGAGATACCTTTAGGTTGTTATTAACTATATATTAGATAACCCTCTTTTCAACAACCAGATTAACATCCAAAAATTTGATTCAAAAATTTGAATTTGAATTTTATATTTCAAAATCAAATTAAGCCAAAAAAGTTTGCCCAGGTGAGACCATCTGGTCTAATAGTTTTCTCAACAGTAATTATCTATCATCCGTATGTTTTCTCATTCATTAGTTAGGTAATTTATCATCATTTTATAACCTCTGTTCCCTCTTGTATAAAGGGACCGGAAGGAGCTTATCAAAGGCATGTACACTAACATGGATACATACATCTTGAGAGATACATTCTTCCTCGATTATACATACACAAGAGTATGAAGTATGACTATTATCCTTCAGGAGGTCTGAATCTGTCTAAACTCATTGATTTTTTTTCCTCGTTCATCGAGATAACCATCAAATCACATTCATGGCTCCCTTTAAGTTCTCTTTTTTTCAAGTTCATCGAGATAACCATCGAATCACCTTCATGGCTCCCTCTAAGTTCTCTTTTTTCCTCGTTCATCGAGATAACCATTGAATCCCTTCATGGCTCCCCCTTTAGATTTACACAAATCTCACTACGGGTACCCCGTAGGCTATTGTTGTTCTCACGCAATGACAATAAATATCCGGATATTCAATTTTTTGTTAACTTTCAATAGCATATTGCTAAGAGAATTCCACAAAACATAAAGAAGGTGAGTGTAGCCAACTGTCAGCTAATAGTAAAGTATATTTGATGAATAGTTCTATCGAAGATTTTCAAAATCAATAAAATCTATATATTATTTGGGGCCTTGTAGCTGCCAACAGGAGTACCCACTTGTCATAGAAACTTGCCCGGGCATCATACCTTGTATGTGTGTGAAATTGAAAAGGGGGCTACTGGAATCCAGTCTTTTCGGCAACTTTTGAGCTACGCCTACGCTCATCGGAGCCTCTCCGATTTAATCGATTTGTTGGCGCAGGCTGTTCCCCGGACAAATTTCGCGGCGTCCGCGGCTGCATGCCCACTCCACAAAACGCTATGTCCCTACGTGGTACAAGCTTTGGTCACCATGGATGGAATCGCTGAAGCCCATACGCCATATATTCATGCCAAATTTGACCCCCACAACTAACGTCGTCGAAGATTTCAGAGTCATGATGTGCACAAATACAATCATGCCAGTGAGTTCCATGTTGCTCCCTTAAAAAAAAGCAAAGACTACAACAAAATAATCACATACACACGCTATTTCTCTATCACCGCAAGTGAATAAAAAGCCCCGTTTATTTCCCTTTCGTGTCGTCATACGTATACCGTATACGCCACACTGAAAACTGCAGCAGGTCAAGATTAATAATCCCTAATGCGCCATCATATCACTAGCAAGCAAAACAGGTAAGCAACTAACCCCCCTCTAAAACGAAAATTCAAATCCACATCTCGCATCAGGTTCGTGCTATCAACATCCTGGAGCTGGAGAGGTTAGGTATTAGAGCTAGTCCGACAGGTGCACGTTTCATATTTGTAAGACGATGACGACGAAGGCGGATTCGTCATTTCACATCTGCAAGACGAAGACGAAGACGAAGACCAACAGGGGGGAGAGGAGGAAGTGATCAACTGATCGAGCTGGAACTGTGCGGGGGACGGGCGATATTTTATCATCGTCATCCCGGCCGGACGGCGACGCCTTCGTTTGTAGGCTCGCGATTGTGGCGACGAGGATGATGACGCACGGCCGATCCAATGCCTATCCATAACGCACTTCATTCTGACTACTCCTTGTCTGCCACGTGTGATCAGTCTCGCCAACAACAACCTGCCTGCTTGTTCAAACTTCAAACGCTCCGTCTGCTTGCTGAGTAGGAGTAATAATATTTAGGATTCGTACTAGGAGACTGCAACTAGCTCGTATGTGTTGTTAACTGTTCGGTTTGCTAACTGCTTTCAGCTGTGCTCAGTCTTTGTTAGGAAACTGTTGCTTCACTCGAGTACCCAACTTCGAATTCGTTCAGTTCATCATGCCAATCAGCTCACCGCTGGTAGAGGGGTCGGTATCGAAAACATCTTACATGTAATTCAAAATAGATCACTATATTTGAATCGTTGTAACTTCGTAATGGGTTGCGTTTCTCAGAAAGAGTAGTTAGTTTCTGGAACAGCGACGGCGTACTCGGGTGTTTGTCACGTAGTAAATGGGTTTTGCTTTAGTCAAATATCTTTCTTTCGTGTCCAACATGAGCGCATGTGCCTGCACAGTGCGCTCATCTGCATTCATCAGAGATGATAGAGATTACGAATTGACATTTGATGGTAATGATAGGTTAAAAATGTGATCTTTTTCTTCCACCCTTCCTAGCATTGGTGAAAACGTAGATTTTTACTCTGCGAAGGAGGACGGAGTTCTTGATCATATTCTTAGTGTTGTCGCAAGTAGCAATACCAAATGGTCAAAATCCATCCAAATCTTGGTAACTATTATATAGATTTGTAGCTGATTGTACATCTGGAAACCTGTACACTTGCTTCCGTTGATGCTTCAATGGCTCTCGAGGAGAAGAGGGGGAAGAAGGGCATGGGTGGGGGAGCAATTGCATCAAGAATCTGCCTGTGGCTTCGTCGCCGGCCGCGACGCGCTGCTCTCGCCGCCGGGGAGGCCCATCTCCACGTCGCGGTCAGACTGCGGCGGTGCTGGCGGGGGCGTCGCGCCGCCGCAGCCCAGCAACCGCCGCAGTGCCGCTACACTTGCCGCTTCCACCACGGCGGCGACTCCGGCGATGGGTCCCGCTGACGGCTGCGACGGAACGGTTGGTTGCTGCTGCGGCGGCGCCGGCGGAGGTGGCGCGGCGCCGCCGGTTCTGACGGCGTCATGGGAGCCGAAGAAGAGCACGTTGGTCGGGAAGTTGGGCGACTCCGCGTCGACCTCGGGAGGGCGCACAGCCGGCGCCTCGTCGGCGACCGCGCACCGGCAGAGCGGGCAAGTGGAGTGCGAGCGCAGCCACATGTCGACGCACTCGACGTGGAACACGTGCCCGCACCGCGGCAGTAGGCGGGCGGCCTCCCCGTCTCCGAGCTCCGTGATGCAGACGGCGCAGTCCGCCGCGGGGTCCCCCTCGGCCACCTCCTTCCGCGGCAGCGCCGCGATGGCCGCCTCGTCCAGGCCCCTCCCCTGCCCTCCCGCGTCGCCGGGGCCCGCGAAGACGAACCGCGCACGGCCCCTCCCCTCCCCGCCGCCGCCGCCACCGATTGTCGGCGCGGCGCCTCGGTACCTCTTGGCGCAGAGGAAGAGGTAGAAGCATATCACAAAGGTGATAAAGATCGCCGCCGCCGCCGCCAGCATCGTCGCCGCCGCTGCCACCGACGTCCCCGTCACCGCCATCGATCCGTCGTCGTTGTCTTCGCCACCGAGCCCTCTCCTCTCCTCCCTCCAAGAACCCCTTTCCCCAGCCTCGCGTTCTTGGCTGCTCGCTCTGCACTGCAACCTGGAGCTGTGCGCTCCCTTCTCGCAGCAAGAATGAATCTTTCTGTGTGCTCGCTTTGAGGAGTGGAGTCGAATTACACAGAAGAGGGGTTATATATACGGGAGGAATTGATGGTGGAATTGGAATTGGAATTGGAATTGGATAAGAAGAAGGAGAGCATAGCAGAGCTGGATTTGCAGATGGGGTTTAGGAAGGGAAAGTAAACAGACAAGGCACATAGTGCTGAGAGTGTCGACTGGTCAATGTTGGAGGGATAGAGACATCAGACATATCAAAAACAATACAAGGATTTCAATGTAACGCAAAAAATCGTATGTATTCCTAACTGAGTAGCCCACACCATTGAGCCTCTATCAGTGGTCTATCAGCTTCGTCAACTAGTTCGCTAGACTGATAGTGCACCGATTCAAATTTTGGTGTCATCACAAACAAAGGAGCTTAAAAAAATCTAAGGGTTGATTTGGTCTTAAGGATTTTGTAAGAATTTGAAAGTATTCAAATCCTTTGGATTTTTTTTAACATGTGATTGGAGCTTGGAAATTTTGTATGGATTGCTTCACTCCAAACTAGAGGATGTGCTCAAACCTCTTTTTTTTTTGTTTTGACAAGTCTTATACATCTCCTCTGTTTATCTCTTTTCAATTACTACAAGTTTCTATGTTTATTTCATATAAACTGTCCAAACATTTCATTTTTTAAATTAATGTGTTTGTATTCACATAGAATTCACCTGTGTAGGGTATTTCAATCGTGTGTTTTCTTATTCATATATGTTTCTTAAATTTTGTGTTCCAAAAGCACTTTTTTAAAAACACATATTAGTTAAACAAATTAAAAAAGGTTTTGAGACATAGGAGCTAAACTTTTTTAGAGTGGTTTTCAAATAGAGGAGCTTAAAAAAATTTAAAAATATCTTGAAATGAAGGAGCAAAAAATTTTCAAGAGGTTTTGTTGAGTATGGACTATGGAGTATGGAGTCTTTTATTATTATTTTCAATTTTGTTTTGTCATTCTTGGAATTGGACTTATCAATTATCATAATGCAGGCTCAAGGAGTATGTAGGCTGCTACGTTGTGTTGTGTAATACCACATGATTAATTATAAGAACCGGAGAAATATCGTCACATTTAGTATTATAAGTTATAACTAGCAAATTTCCCCGTGCGTAGTTTTGAGTGGCGCTGAATTAACGTGCATTTGAAAATGCAATTAAATTTGATATAAGAGTCTTTTGTTTTTTAGATTTAAATACAATTGTAGTTGGCATACAATTATATCAATCAATCTACACAATTATAATGGGTTAATGGCTTCTGTGCCACCGTTATTCTCCGTTTCGCCAAAAATACCATCAAAATTTCGTGAATAGCCGATATGCCATTATTATTTCAGATTCACTCCGAAATACCATTTGGGCCCACCCGCAGAGATGCTTTTTTCGCAAATGCCCATATTGCCCTTACACTGTTCATCTTCCTCCCTCCTCTCCTGCTCCCTCCCTCCTCTCTGTGCTCGCCAACCTCCACACGCACGAGAAGCACTGCGGCCGCGACCGCTGGGTCTGCTCCTGCGGCACCTCCTTCTCTCTTCGGCCACGTGAGCTGGTTCGACGAGAGCGAGAGGTACTGGAGCGAGCTCGGCACGTTGGGAACGCCGCCGGAGAGCGCATTGTGCTTGAGGTCGAGCCGGATGAGCATCGACGAATCTGGGAACAAAGGGATGCCACCAGTGAGATGGTTGTGGCAGAGGATTAGGTTGGTGATTGACGGCAACATGGTGATTGACGGCGGGATGGCGCCGAAAATCTGGTTGAAGCTGACATCGAGCGTCCGCAGGTTGGACAGCCCACCGAGGCCATCTGGTATCTGCCCGGATATGAGGTTCTTGCTGACGGCCAAGAAGCGGAGGTTCCGGCACGAAGCGAGGGATTCCGGGAGCTCACCGTCGACGCGCCCGGGCACGACCGAGAGCTCGGTGAGCGCTGACAGCCGACCCAACGCCAGGTCGAGTCGCCCGGACAGCTCAGGTGACCCCGCCCTCGGATCACCGAACGCGAGCGCCGCCACCTTGTCACCATCACAGTACACCCCGGGGAACTCGCACGGGTCCGCCGTGAAGTCCCATGCCCCGAAGAACGACGAGCCCAGCATGTCGTCAAGCGACCGCCGCACCACCTGTAGCGCCAGGAAGTCGACGGGGTCAAGTATCCCCTCCGCAACCACGACGGGATCAACTCTAGACTCTCGTGGCGCGAGAGCGGGGCATGGGAATCTTTAAGGTGACACGACGCCCGCCTTCTTTAAAGGGACGGCGGAGAGGAGGTGGCGGCGTCGGGCGCCGGCACAGAGAGGAGGGAGGGAGCAGGAGAGGAGGGATGAAGATGAACAGTGTAAGGGCAATATGGGCATTTGCGAAAAAAATATCTCTGCGGGTGGGCCTAAATGGCATTTTAGAGTGAATCTGAAATAATAATGGCATATCGGCTATTAACGAAATTTTGATGGTATTTTTGGCGAAACGAAGAATAACGGTGGCACAGAAGCTATTAACCCAATTATAATTGGCATCCATTATGATCTAACGTTATATATATATATACACACACACACTATGTTTCTATAATTAACGTGATACGGTCAAGGCCTCTAAAACGAACATGGTGATTCTTTATCGTCCTGTCTTGATAATAATAAAATAATTAGCCAATTATTCCACACAGTTGGGCATAGAATTTAAATCCGATGCCCACAAATATAAATAAATAAATATATACATAATATTAGGATAATAGCCTAACTTATTGGATTGTTACAATCTATTTTTTAAATTATAACAAGCTAATATAATAAATTGATATGTTTATTTGAATTTATGAAAATAGCTAGATTATTATAATCTCGAACTAAAACAAATCGGCCCTAGCACGCATGATGTTGTGTACGTTTGTTTCAAAGTAATCGAACGAAGAATGTCACGCCAATTTTTTAGTAAAAAGTTAGTGGTAAAAAGGCTTTCTGAGTGCGTGTACCATTTCCAGATAAAACGGTGTTTTTTTAATCAGACAGTGCCTCAGTGGTGCCGAATTGGAAAAAAAATGTAATCATTCCGTGAATTAACGTTGGGCGGCCGAGAGCAAGAGCCCAAGATGGGCCGTATCTACGGCTAATGAATGCCCTAGATGCGCAATAATGGGAGAATGGGAGGAGCCACTGTGCTGCTCGTCATCAAAGTTTGCCAAATTTCAAGTACTCATCTGTTTTTTTTTTCTGATCTGTCTCTTTCACGCTAGCCTCCCGTGTACATTCGTTTGTTTTGGTATTTAGGTGAGAAGAGCGTGCAAATATTAGTAAGCGTTTCTCTTTTTTTTTCCAAAGTGTTTTTAGCAATAAAAGTATTAAAAAATGGAGGCATGTGTGGCCGTTAGGAGTTGAAATCTTGCCTCGTTAACCGGTTGGAACAGTCTATATTACTTGATTTAATATCATATTGGTATATCATTTTGTGTAAGACGATTAATATTTATACACCAGAAGTCTGGTAGAATGAAGTTTAAAGGATTTACGAAGGATTCGAACATTTATAATTTTTTTGTACCGCACCTTTCGAAACAAAATGTTTGGTGGTAAAGTTCTTTTGAATTATATTCTTAGAATTTTAAATGAGCATGAGCTCACATGTCTGACTCTTTTCTCTTTTTTTTCCTTTGAGAAGACTCGGTCTTTTTCTCAATCTCTACTAGTATCTCCTTCACACGTGGTTGCATTGCAATTTTTATGTTATAATCCATGTGTTTTGAATCCGGAAATATTTTTGCAATTCGTTCTTCCGTTTTTTCTATTGTTATGTTTTTAAAATTCTAATTATATTGGCACTCTATAATAATAATAATACGATATAAATTAATGATAAAAAATCAAAACCGTGGCGGATTTGATTATGAAATGTGTAGTACTAACTAATGATCGATTTCTGTCATTTTGCTGTGGCTACAGGACCAACTACAGCTTACAGTGTCTCCTCATTCCACAAACTTTGCTTCTAAAGCTCGTCTGCTCGCCAGGACAAGCATATGCTTTGCTAGCTAGCTACGGAATATCAAATCAAATCAAATCAAATCAATCGATCAATCGCCATGGTTGCAGCATGCAAGAATCCTTACAATTCATAATCATTCAGCTCCAAGGCACGGCTCCTAAACAGAAGATGACGATTGGATTATTAGATTAACCGGCCGATTAGCTTTCGCGTTAATTTTATATATTAAGAGGAAAAAAGATAGAAAAAACAACATCCCACCTAAAAATACAGACACAGAGAGAGGAAACGAAGAACTATGACATGTTTTTTCTCTAACGAAAAACCTTAGATCTGAGACGAGTCCGTTTAACAATAGGTTGCGTAGAGTTGAAAGAAGAATGAAAGATACGCTGATTTCGTTCTTCCCCAACGTTCTACCGTATGTAGATAATGAGTCCATTAAATAATCGTCTTTGCTTAGAAAGTGTATTATGAGATGTGGAATAGTCAACGAACACAAGAACCTGAACGCCGTTAGAATGGAAAGAAGTTATATATATATTTTTAGACATAATCTCACAAACAAAGAAGTAATTAATTACACTATTTATTTTGAACAGTTTTTATATTAATTACCATTTCAGCAGCGAGATACATAAAAACAATATAAAATTGGCTTGCTACGTACATATTGGATCGCCAGAGCCAAGTTCAATTCGTATGGATACTAGCTACTATACCATTGCCTACACATGAACAAACTAGTCCAAACATCCTATTAAAAGCTTCAACAACATGGATTATCATCCATCGTACCCAAAAACCGACAGATAATTATATATAACTGGCCGGAGCAAGTAAATCAATAGATACATTATATAAAATAATCTAAACAATACCGACGGTAGATTTTTTTCGAGAAAAATCGTGTCTTTAATAGCGTGAGATGAATGATCTAACTGATAATCCACTAATAACAAGTCGTGGTAAGAAAAAACTCAGGTAACTGAGTGACGTGAAAGCAGCTTTTGATGGCGTTTGAGTTTGAGTGGAATTAATCCGGTGGCACCGCGCAGAGATCATATCTCCGCCGACGGTGGGGCGCATGCAGCGGCAGACAGGCGGGAGCTTTTGCCGGTCGGCGAGAGAGCAATCAGCTGCATGATACTCGATTGGTTGCGGTGGAATCTGGAGGGGGTTTGCCTTTGCCCCGGTCATCTTTCCGTGAAGAGGCCACCGCTGCCGACTCGCCTCAGCTCAGCTCAGCTCAGCTCAGCTGTGGTTACTTCGCTTTTCTCCGGAACTCAAGGAGAAAATGGCGCAAGATTTGTCAAGTTAGGCAAGCGAAACGGCAATCTTGTTAAGAAAGAGGTATGTTTGGTTTAGATTTTTCGACTGTTTTCTTGGTTAGGAAGCTAAAGTTGGATTAAACCTCGTGTATCAAATGAAACTAACCTTTTTTGGACCATAATATTTTAGGTATATCGAAACAGCATGGCCAAGTCTATCTTAGCAAAAGTTAGATTAGTGTAACTTGCAGCTTTGGACCCTGTTGTTCTCTGACAACTACTAAGTGACAAGTGCAGGTAAACAGTAGAAGCTCGTCATTGCATTGCAGGCGCATAGATTTCGATGTTTGACGTCGTCACCGACATTGCTTTGATGCAATAACAAGCAGCCCTCGTGGGCCGTGGCTGGGTGTCCACGTCGACCCTCAAATCCGAACGCACTCAACACATATTATTATATGTGTGTGATTAATTTTTTATTATCAATAAATTTTTATTGAATAGTTGAATGCAATTGATTGTATCGTTCTAATTATTTTGTTTATATTTTACCCTATAATTATCCGACCCATCTTAATTTATACCGATTTGGCCTCTTTTCTTTCAATACTAACAGTTATCTTTTATCATCAAGAGGTTGACATACTCATATTTTTCTAACAATGGAATTGATCAAATCAATAATGGGTAAAATACAGACAACAAGAGAACTTAGAATTACTCAGTGTACAAGACCGTAATTGCCCATTTGCAGTTATTATGACTCAGCATGGGCCTAAAACATAACCACAATCTTGTGTTATTAACGATATCTTGGAGGCCGAGTTAGGGCAAATCTCCTTTGGGCTTACACATTTAACAGAGTAGCCCAAGCAAAACGTAATGGCCTTTTTTTTGTCCGATTTTGGTTCACTCCACATTGCAACCACACTATATATCGACATGAATTTTTTATTGGTTTACGGAGCTACATTTACATTATGACTAGTTAGAGTTCTGTGCTTTGCAACAAAATCTTATTTTATAATAGGGTTTTGCGTAAAATTCATGTTTCTACATGATTTTTCAAAAATCTAAGGATTTTTATTTCCGCGCAAAATACATAAATTAAAATACTGAAATATAAATACAATTTTCTTTTCTTTTTCTTTTTCTTGTTTTTTATTTTCTTTTTTTTATTCTTTTTCCTTTTTTCTTTTTCCTCTTTTCTTTCTCATGCAGCCAAGTCCTGCGTTGGACGCATGCATACGGTTGCAAGGGGCGGGCCGCACGTCGCGCTCGGGCAGCAGTCCGGCACCGGTTTTTATAGGGTATAAGTTTTGATTGATTTTTTATGGGAATTGAAAAAACACGTATGGAGCAGACGAAAACTAGCCGCTTTATAATAGTAGAGACGTTTTAAAAACATACAGTACTCCTGTTGTCACTACTCACCTATTAGTCGGATGCCACGTCAGCAAACTCACATATTGATTGCGGTTTTCCCTAAATAACGTTTGCACGTAAATGCAGTTCTGGAATTTGATAAAAAATAAATTAAAAAAATCCAATCGACAGTACAATCAGATGTACAATACATATATATATTACGAACATTAATTCACGTATATTTGCAGCTTAAAATGAAAGCCAGCAAGCATAAAACGATTTTTATATGAAAAAAAACAAAGAATGAATTCGATCCTATTCCATCTGAAGCGGGCGTTCTTCGTCCAGGCTCCTGCTAATCTTGCGAGCGGAATTATACGTTCACTAATGCAATATTTGAGTACAAATAAATCACCAAGCTCCGAGTCGTAAGCAAACAGTAATTTAATAATGCACAAGAAATTACAACACCGACAACGTTAATCGATCAATAATTACAGCTCCTGCGCGGACGGGCTGCGCGTCCACACCACGCGCCCGTCGCCGAAGCCGCACGCCATCCTCGCCGGCCGCGACCACGCCGGCGCCTCGTCAGCGGGCAGAGTGGCCGGCTGGCCGTCGTCGGCGACCTCGGGCGGCACGGGCAGGCGGCAGAGCGGGCACTGGGCGCGTAGCGGCAGCCATCTGCCGATGCACTCCGCGTGGAACCCGTGGCCGCACCCCGCACTACCGGAAACACAACGTTTGCCGAGTGCCCTAAGATTTGCCGAGCGCATTCCTGACGTAATCCGCCGCCGACGACGACTCGGGTTTGCAGCACCCCGCCGGTCCGGCCAGATCGGACAGGCACACCGCGCACTCCTGCGGCGGTGGCGCCGCCACCGTGGCGCGCGCGCCGCCGACGCACAGCCGATCTTGCGACGCCGCAGACGAAGTCCCCAGAGCAAGATTCGCATTCGCCGCACCTGCGACCATTGCGGCAGCCATGAGCAGCGGGGTGGGGTGTGCAGTGTTCTGGTGTATGGAAAATGTACTATATACTGTATATAAGCTATAGCGAAGAAGACGAAGATGATCGAGAGGCCGGACGACGTGGATCGTGGATGCATTGATCGACGTGCGGTGAGGGTGAGGGTGAGGGTGAGCACATCACACAACCGATGGAATTGAAAGGGCATGCAGCTGCAGTGCGCCCGACAAGGATGAAAGCGATTTCTAAACCTCTTTCTGATGCGTTCTTGTCCTTCCAAATTGTTTTTCTGATGCTTAAAGAAAGGAATATATTCGTGTTAACTATATTAAGCTAGCTGATCCCCGTTGACGGTTGTTGGGCTCCGTATCATGCGCTCAAACCCCTCCTTTTTTGCGCAAATACAAGTCTCGTGGCAGCTCCATGTTTAAAATCCAAACACCTTCCATTTTTTCAAAAAAATCCTTCCGCCTGCTTCTCAATGCCAGTTTATAAAAAGTCCCTTTAAACTAGAGTCGTTGCTAGTTGGATTTTAGATGTAGGGCTACGATGAGTCTTGTGCATTTGTTTAGCATAATGAGACCAATTAATTATTGGATCAAGCTCTCGATTATTCTTAAACCAGGCCATAACGAGATGGGATTAATCCAGTCCCGGGCTCGTACTTAGACCAGGGCTGGCCAATCTTTTGAATTTAGCACGGTAATTATTTTCATCTATTTGTCACTCTACACTACAGATCTTAAGACGTCGCTAACCGAACGATTTAAGTCAAAAACCAATCAATTTTAAAAATACAGGAAAACATATTTTTAATAAAAAGTAGAAAAATCCAGAAAAAATAAAAAGAAGTGGAGAAAATGTAGAAAAATGTAAGAACGCAAATAAAGTTTGTGATACAATGATAAAAAATCTGACATGGTATTTGTTTTTTAGTTAAATTAAACGGTACAACATAAAAATTAAATTTACTAATGTCAAGAGGATATGAATCGTCCCCAGAAATGCAGATCCTCTGTCAAGAGGACCTACAATGATTCCCCTTCTCTGTAATTCCCACTTCCAGATTAACGTTAGATTTAGAGTTTTATATAGTATAATAAAATAATTTAAATTTAAATCTTTAGTTTAAAATGAAAGCTGTTTACTCAACTAAATAGTCTCAATTGATCGATAACCGGAACCTAAATTTTCTAGGTTAGATCGGATCAGTTTAAAAAATTCTAAAAATCTGGAAATTCTTGTTGTCCCAGATCACTTCATCACGGTTGATGTGACGCGATCTGATCTTGTTCATACGATTGTCAATGATGGACCCTTCCGTCCAGTAGTACACATGATCAGTGTTGATGGGTTATCTTCGTCAAAGACTAAAGTTTAGTTTTAACGGACTTTAGTTCATATAGTGTTGGTTTTATGGACTAACAACTAAAATCCATAAATATAGTTTAAACTAGTACCACTATTCTTCCTGTTATTTCTTTGGGTTGGGTGTCTTTTGTGCTGTTTAGTTTAATTTAGTTCGCTTCTTTAGATTAAAGGACTAGAAACTTTATCTATTTAGTATTTTAGAAGCTAAAAGCGCCACAGAGTACTAGAGTTTAGTCGTAAAAGATCCTTAGTTAGGTCTTATTTTTGTCGCGAAAGAAAGGCCTGAGGCCCTAGGAGAGCTGATACTTCTAGTATCTAAAAGCTCTCCCAAACAGTATCTCTGGTAACCCAGATTTTCAAAATCTGCAGAAGTAGTTAGTCTCTCCAAGCCTATTAGTTAATAAGCTGGCTAACCCCAGCTTCTCTAGATTCTGCAGATTTTTATTTACCCATTATATCACTAAATAAAACTTACCCATCCAACAATTAACTATTCCAACCAGCTAGCTAGATACTCGGACTAACTGATTCCGAGAATCTGCGACCAGCACCCAAAACAGCCTAAGTAGCAGGAGCTGGATCGACCTCTCGGGCCTTGCAAGCTAAGGTTGGGCTTTTTTCCTCATCTCCTTCGGCTCAGCTTGCACACGTTCACAGTTCACTTCACTCTCACAGGCTGGGATTTTCTTGATTAATTTTAAGATATCAATCTTGAATTATTTACATATTTGTTCGCTTGTGGCAAATTCTAGCTAGAAAATGAGTGTTTGATATGCTTACTCTGGCTCCCTGTAATATAGTTTTAGCTTTTCTTAATGCGTTTTTTCCTAAATATAAGAATATACCGTCTCGATATTTTTTTTATCATTTGTTTTATGTTTGCTCCTACGAAATAAACTGTACATCTATTATAAATAAATAACTTACCATTTTCTAATTAGCGTATAATAATTTTAATATACCAAAGTTATTTGGACTATTGGATTAGTTTTTTGATTAATATGGCTAAGGTTAAAATAACTTGTACTTAAAATTAGACAAATTATTTCTGCAATTATTTTTATAATTAGTTCATGTTTAGTCCTTCAAATTAATGTCGAAACATCCGATGTGACACGGGCTAAAATTTAGCCCCTAGATCGAAACACCCCTTTAGTTGTAGGTGCGTTAAATCAACATTAGATGATTAAACCTTATGTACAACTAACGATGTAAGCAGCCAAACAAACAAACTGATGAGTAGTCCCCAGCAAACCTACCTTGTACAGTTTAGTGATTTGAGTCAACGAAATCTTATTTATTGACCCATAACCATACGTGTATATATATATATAGTTAAAGATAAACAATCTAGTCATTATTAAACTAGATAATATAATCGGGCTGCTACGTACTACGATGCATATCCGACCGAGCTGAGGGACGGATCGGAGAGGTTACATGCATATATTCGAACTGCTGTTCATCAAATATATATGATTGGGGCAACACTATACGTGGCTGTTTGGACGTTGGCGTAAAGATTGATTGGCTTGATCTGACCTGCTACTTATATATGTAACACTTTTAACTACCTACGTATGTCCTCGATCGTGCTAAGAGTTTTGATATGTACGTAAAATATTGGGAAATTTAATTATTTGTCAATCTCTTCATTGCTATTTGCTCAAATGTCATTCTCTTCGTTGCCATCGATTTTTTGTCACTCTTAGTATGAGCAACGGGCAATATAATAGTTTGCCACTTTGAAGCCTACTGACACCATGTCACTAGCCACGCAAGCGTTTTTGTCATATCATCGTCTTCTTCTTTCTCCTCCTCTTCTCTCTCCCCAAATCCTCCCGCCGGTCAACGCCGCCGGCCCCGCAGCCCCCAGGCCCCGCTAGCCACACACGCCGACGCCGCAGCCGAGGCTAGAAGCAAGCCTATTGGCCTCGATTGAGGCGCGCGGGGACGACAGGGGCTGCGACACATAGAGTCTATGATGTCGACGCGCGTGGCTGGCGGGGACAGACCGTGGGGGCACAGGGGTGGCGGCCATAGGGGCCGTGGCCAGCGGGGCCGACAGTGGCGATCGGCGACGGGAGGAGTTGGAGAGAGAAAGGAGGAGGAAGAAGACGATGATGTGGTAAAAACACTGGCGTGGCTAGTGACATGGCCCCGGTTGAATGTAAAGTGGTAAAATATTGGTGGCCCATGTTAAGAGTGACAAAAAAATTGATGACAACGGAAAAAGTGACATTTGAGCCGGTGACAACGAATAAAGTGACAACTAGTTAAATTTTCCTAAAATATAACGTGTATTTAGAGTTCGTTGCATTGGAGCACGTAGAGAAATAGAAAGAAATTAATGTAAGAGCAATTTCAACAAAATTTCTATAATTTATCTTCTGTATATTCATGTAGTGAACTCTTTAACTCTTATACTTCTAAAAACAAATCAATTCTGTAATCTCAATTCCTGTTTTGTAGACACACGTACCACATAGGCAAAAGTAGGATATGATCACGATACCTAGCTATACATACTTTGAAATAAGATAGAGATTTAGGACATCACTTATGATTTTTTTCAACTAAATTTAATTTTAAGAGAACATACAAGAGCATAAATAGTTTATATTTATAGAAATAGAGTGGCAAAGATGATTTCTTTAAAAAATAATATTTTTAAAAAAGAAAATTTCAAAATTGTATTGCGATTTTAAAAAATTGTAGAAGTAGGTATCTGTCGGCACTTGAAGTGCCGACTGGAGCTGATGTGGCATCCAGTCGACACTTCAAGTACCGACCGATACCTATCTTTTGCAATTCTTCAAAATCGCCAAGATTTTCTTTTAAAAAAATATTATTTTGGAAAAAAAATCGGCAAAGATAGAAAACAGAAACACATCGAAATGCTCTAACAAATATAAACACTGCTAGTGTTGGCATTGCACGTCGGAAGCTGTCGGTGTCGGTTGGTTGGTAGTATATATACTCTATCTAGTTTCACTCCTCTGCCTTGCTCAAGCAGTTACGCTAAAGCAAAGGCTTCGTTTCACACAAACAAATTACTTTCTACAAACTTCAGATTCACGGGATCTTATAGAAAATTTCCTACAAATCCTATAATTAATGGTCATGCAAAATATGACGAAAATGACTTGCCCTTAGAAGGTGGCAGAAAGGACAATGGTTATTTCTCATCAGTCATCAGAATGTGATTATTTTGTTTTAGACTATAGTGCAAGATCTTACTTACATCATGTAAGATGTGAACCATTTATTTTTAACTCCCCTAGATGATCATTTTTTCTCTAAATTACAAAACTACTGAAAAATCTAAAAATAAATTAGATTCTCGTCAGCGAGATAGTCGTCAATAGGCACTCCTCGTAATATCGAGCTCTATGGGCATGGGCCTAAGTTAAATGTATGAACTAATTTAACTTGAGGAAGGGTGATGGACAATTCACTTCAACAATATGTAAGTTGAAACATATTGTGGATATTCCCCAAAGATGCAACAAACTCTTTTTATTTTCTTCAAAAGAATGAGTAATGAATCCCATACAAGTAAAGTTCAAAGCACCAACAAACCTGACAATCTAATAACCACCAGCAATATAATATCCTAATCCTCTATCTTGTCAATGCATGGTAGGTTGTGAAAATGAAGCAACCTCCTTTTGTCAAGGTACATTTTGCCTAGACTAAGATCTCACACCAAATGTATTGCTCACACCAAATAATGTTCTGAAGAAGAACAAGAGATTTGATAGTTTATTAATAAAAAATTGTGTCTATTTGATTATTTGTTACTCACATAAACAATGACTATAGAACCATCTAAGCGTATGACTTACTTACAACATAAACCTAAAATGGATCAAAGTAGTGGGGATGGATTCATGATGCACAAAAATTCCAATTTTCAAAACAGAGCCAAATGTTAAGTATGTTTGAATAATTGTTCACAAAGTTACATAATCTACATACAAACGAAAAATTAGAACTGGCCAGGTGGCACTAAGACAGATATGATTTAACAAATTAAGTAAGAACAGTGACAAGTGTACCAATCCATCTGCTAGCTGAAGGACCATGGATGGTGAACCAACTTAGAACCATGTGTGCCCGCACATAATTTAGCTGGACCAACACAACAAGGAAAAAATATCAAATAAAAATGGGCAATAATAAAGTTGGGTGGCTGCATTATTGGAAGGTGTTGAGTCAAGGGAAGCAAAAGCATATATGCAATTATGCATGCAAGATAGTTGCCACTCCAATCTAATATATCTTTTTTATATAAGTCATTTGATTTTTTTATAAAGAGCTTTTTTTACTATATATCTATCACCTCTTAAAAATGTAAGAGATATAATTAATCTTAGCTATTGGTTAGAAAAAAGGTGACATATTTTCTCTTAGGAGATGAGATCGATATCAAATTTTTTAATCGTGATCGTTAGATCAGAGTGATATATTTTTTCGTAGGAGGTAGTACGTCAATTTCTTTTAGCCGTGACAGTTATATCTATAAAAATGAATGATTCTTATTAATTCGATATATCTTAAATTTTTATTTTAAAAAATTATACTTTTAAATTTTGAAAAAAAATATAGAAATTACTCACATGTCATTATAATTTTTAAAAATTGCCTATATGCCACTGTCAGTGACTGTGGTGGCCCCCATCTGTCAGTGACACATCGATGACATATTGGCAAACCGTGAAAATTGTAATGGCACAGAAAAAATTAACCCAATATTAATATATATTTTTAAAACTCAGTGAAAGTTAGATAAGTTTAAGTTAAATTTTTTAAACTGGTTATAATATAAAATAGAGAGAGTAGCATGGAGGAATGAATGGTAGATGAGAATTTGATTAGTTCCCAAACGGAATCGAACGCGGTAGATCAAGAAGATAACCTAGTCATTTCCTCGATCGTGTTTAATTTGTCACCTCTCTTAATTGTTCATGCGATCGAGTTGCTGCATGCTCGATCGTTTCATCATCCGTTAAGTTTGTTCAGTTGTGACATGCATATATGCGTCGGTGTCCCAAATTGATCGAGTAGTGGCAAACAACTCAATGAGTGCTAATAAATGTAATCACTTGCAATTTGGTGACGGAAAAAACTAGCTAATCAGACAAAGGAAAAAGTATATATACGCTACATTATTATCATTAAGAGCATGAAATCGCCCACTCAAACTTATGTCTTCGTCCACGGATGCTGCATGCATGATTGGCAAACTATATAAGCTCTTTAATTTCTTCAAAACAAACATATCATAAGTAATGGCGTACGTACGTACGTACGTAGTACGTACGGGCAATCAAACAGTTGAAGCATCATGCTCTGCATATATAACCTAACACTGCAAAAAATAGTACATTCGATTGATAAACACACAACAAAACAATTAACTAACATATTTGAAGTATTGCAAATCATGCATCACCACTATGACGGCCAGAATCTTGCTACCATGTGGAGCACACTCACCTTTGGTACCACCAGTGCTGCCATGCGGAGTGGAATCAGCTCCTCTGAAACGTTAAGGACAGTTTGGTTTCTTAGCTGTCTACGAAGCTCCACTTTCGATTGTTAGTTGGGCAGTAGCTTCGATCATTGTGAAACTCTGCTTCACACAGTTAGATCTCAACAGAACGGTTGAGATCAGTTATTAACTGTCCCCTTGCGTCGAAGGTTAGAGGATCTCGAATCACACGGAGTTGCCAGCTTGGTCATGTGTTTCAGTAGACTGTAGACGGTGGTGGCGCACGGTACCTGAAGCTAATAGTCTAGCTGAGCTAGGCTGAGAAGCTACATATATCAGTCAAGCTAACGAATCTAATAGATCAGTAAACTATCCGAGGCTAGGGACGAGGGTGCAAGGGTGTGCGTTGCACGGACTGATTAACAACGACGTCATGCATCGAACGACACGAAGCAAACTTGACGATCTGCCGACCCTTATCGACCACACTGCACCGTAGCTTATATTTATCTTAATTTATGTGAAAATATATCATGTCCTTGTTAAGAAAAACCACGAGCAAATGTAAAAGTAGAGCTAGCTAGTACGTACTCACTGCTGGCTGGAGCGGACGTACAGAGGAAGGCAACAGTGGATCGAGCCGAGTCGATGCGTGTGGGCGTGGTTATCTGATCTCATGAGGTGTTGTCTTGTCCATCTATCCAAGCTAAGGGGCCCGGAGATGGAGAGGACTTTGGCGGTGTGGCCATGCATAAATTGCCCATACCCCCGTGCTCTCCTCTGCTTCTTTGGGCATCGTATCCGCCAAATTAAATAGCCATCATCATCAGCGACATATGGCGGCCACGATCGACGCACATCGCAAGCTAGACGCGTCGATCGACTCGCCGTTCAAAACATCGATTCATCCGCCGACGAACTCGATCTTATGGTCAAGCACACCCCACCATTCCATTCATGCACCATCGGTGCTTGCCTCCTCATCACTCGCTCATTTCACACATCTGATTTGATTTTTTTTATAACGGATCGAACTTATTTTTTTAAAAAAATCTTAATTCTATATGGTTAGTTGTGGATGGATTTAGGATATTAGGTTGATCAATTTGATTTTTATGTTAAATTTAAAATAAATACACCTTTTGAAAATAAACAAGAGATCTATTAATATATTAGATGATAGAAGAAACTAGCAAGCGGAGACCAACACAATGCTCCTAGAGACCCCCTACGTTAAGAGGAGGGCACAAAAGAGAAATGAGAAAGACTACTAAGGGAAAGTAGAAATGACCCCTAGCTACAGGTGATGACTCAATGCCACAAATTAACATCATGCACAATCAGTCTAAAAATCTATGTTGCCGATGAAGTTGTTCCTTACAAAATACTAGTAATATGATAGCTTCTTTCCTTCCAAAGATTTCAGATGGCGTAAATGACGATATCATTAAAGGAGCGTCGACGGGACTACAGGCGATTGATTTTTATTGGTGCACAACAGAGTTGACTTGGGTACGACGGATAAAATCAATAAGGCTTGTCAGACGGAGATAAGTTGTCGTACTTTTTTTTTGTAAAGACAATTCAAGAGGAGATGAGGAGCAATCTTAACCTCTTAATAACGAAGGATACAACAGTAACTCCGGCACCACCCCTCCTGACCAAACAAAAACCATGAAATTCTCTTCGGGATCGCGCGCTCTGAATGCAAGAGGTCCCGGAGGATCCGACAAATTGTATGACATAAGCAGAGCGTGCCAAGTAGTCCCATGAAGAGTCCAACGCCACCTGATAATTAATTTATGTTGTTATATAAACTATAAATTCAACTTGATATCAGTGTAGAAGCTAAGCCGTAATCATAGCGGCGGATTCGTGCACGCTGAATACAAACACAATCACTGTACATGTATTGTTAGGTTTTTTTGAAGTACAAGGAAGACGCACACACGTCACACTCAATCAGGTACGTGTGTATAAAGATTATAGATGTACTTGCACATGTATACACCCGAGAGCTCGATTCTTAGGGCATTCCCAACCAAGAAACCATCTAATATTTTCTATACATGCCATGTCACTAAGAAACTACTCATAGAAACTCACTCTCACAATGCATGGTTTCTTATCTTTATTTATTTTTCCCTCTTTTGCCCAATCATAAATAAGTGGGCTCCATCTATAGAAACCATTTCCTCAACTTTTCTCCTCTTTCCTCATTGACTCTCATGTCAAATCGGATTTTTGCTTATGTGGATTACTATTTAATGTTATAGAAACCATTCTAGTTATTGCATTGGAGATGCCTTGTAACTTTTTATGTGGATTGTCACTTGTACTGCTCCCTTTGTCAGTAAAAAAAACATCACTCTTTTTTTTTGAAGACAACCAGCAGGAGAGGCTCCTACTGCGGTCGTATATATTACGTGGTGGAAAAACACAATCATGTGCTTACAACTTTCTAAAATAGAACCGGAAATTTGAGGTCTAAATGTACAACAGTCTAAGTAGGCATGTCCTATATTGTTGCTAGCCAAGCTAAGATATCAGCCTTCAGCTCAGTCTTGTATCGATGACTTTGTTGCACCACTTCCCGTTTAAACCGAGCGCACCAGCTGTCTACCGATGGCCTCGCGTTCCTGAAGATCTTTTCATTTCTGGAGAGCCATATTGTCCACGTTGCCACGATTATTTTTTCTCTCACCGTTTTTTCGTGGCTGTCCGCTCCGATTGCAAGTATTTGATTATTAAGGCTTTCTCCTTGAGGCCACGCGATGCCAATCTTTCTCCAGCATTTCACAGCAAAAGTACAATCGACGAAAAGATGGTATGCTGTCTCTAGCCGATGCCCTCTGCACAAGACACATTGATCTTCTCCCTCCGGGTGTAGCATCTTTTTCTTTGCCAGCATGTCTCTCGTGTTTAATCTGTCGTGTAACAACAGCCAGAAGAAAACCTTTAGCTTGTTCGCGCATCGGGCACCCCATAACCATTTGAATACTGGATGAGCAAGCGTGTTTTTGAACGTATTTGCATACATATCCATCACCGCATAAGTTCCTCCCCCCCAAATATAATGCCATGAGTCTAGCACTCCTTGATTATCCCGTATTGGCGTTAGAAGCTCTTGTAGCTGATTGAATTCTAGTTCTGCTTCTGCCGACATTGGCAAATAGAATAAGTTTGATAGATCTTCCTGATTTATCCCCGTTTTCACCGAGCAATTCTTCCGATACGCGAATGTGTACAGCCTCGGGAATGATTGACTTAGGGGTCTCCCCGCCCAACCATCATGCCATAGCGATACCGTCGATCCTAAGCCGACCGTAGGCGTGGCGATCGCCAAATATAATGTGCAAAGATTTAGGATCCCCTTCCACCATGACGATCCTTTTTTACCGTGTAAATGCGGGACCCGTCCAGCTCTACTGTAGTGTTGCCCGACCAGTTCTACCCAGGGGATCCGCTCGCTGTTGTAGAATTTATGCAGGTGCTTTGTTAGCAAGGCATTAATGTGCGCTCTGATGTTGATCACACCCAGTCCCCCTTTATCTTTCGGTCTACAAACTTTGTCCCAGCTAATCAGCGAATGACCGGTTGCATCTGCGTTGCGGCCACGCCATAAACATCTTCGACGCGCCTTGTCAATACGTTGTGTAATTTTGACCGGCAGTTGAAACATACACATTGCATATGTGGGCAGCGCAGTTAGAATCGAGTTGACAATCTGTAGTCTACCTGCCCTAGATAGCCAGTAAGATGTTGCCATCAGCCTTTTTTCCATTCTATCCGTGATCTGGATTAGGTCTTTGCACTTTGGTAGTTTTGTTCCCAACGGCAGACCTAAGTATGTTATTGGGAATTTTTCAGTTGTGCAGCCGAAGGTGTTTGCTAGCAGTTCTGCCTCTTCTTCGTTGATGTTTATAGGAATCAGACTAGTTTTTTTGAAATTTAACTTTAACCCCGTGAATTGCGTAAACGAGTTTATCAGCCCTTTCAGGTTGAAAATATTTTTTGCTGTGGCTTTGACGAAAATGATCGTATCGTCCGCGTATTGAACTATAGGGAAATCCTCTTGATTGTGACAGTCTGGGGCTTCTAGAATGCCTTGAGCACATGCCGAGTTTATTATAATTTGTAGTAACTCCCCAACAATTACAAATAGCAACGGCGACAGGGGATCACCTTGTCTAACTCCTCTTTCGCACTTGAAATATCTACCCACTGACCCATTTAAGATGACAGCCGCACTCGCCGATTGCAGTATTGACTTCATCCAATTGATCCATAGCGGCGGGAAACCCAATCTTTCCAGCATAAAATAAATGGTTGTATGCTCCACTTTGTCAAAAGCTTTCTCAAAATCCAGTTTCAGTAGCACCACTGGCTTCTTTGATCTATGGCAGCAGTGATTAAATTCATAAACCCATGCCAGGCAATCTTGAATGGAGCGACCTTTGATGAAGCCATACTGGTTGATATGTGAGATTTGCGGCATGAAAGGTTGCAATCTGTTTGCTAGTATTTTTGTGATTAGCTTGATAGCAAACTGTACTAATGATATAGGACGGAAGTCATTTGTTGTTTCTGGGATGGCCGTTTTGGGTATTAGTGTAATAATTGCGTCATTTAAAGGTGTGAGATCCACTCTGCCCGTATGAAACCCTGATAACAACTTATAGAAGTCATTTTTTATAATCTGCCATGTTACTTTGTAGAACTTATTGTTAAAACCATCTGGACCCGGTGCTTTATCCGAAGGCATCCCTGCTAAAGCCATATCAATCTCCTTTGTTTGAAAAGGTATAATTAGTCTTTCGAGATTTTCGACATTTCTGAAAGTGATAGGGGCTTGATAATCATGAGATAGATTGTCTGATCTTCCTATTCTAGTCATGAACTCCTTTCTTAATAGTATAGCCTTTTCGTTATGTGAACTAACCACATGCCCCTCATCGTTTGTCAGGGTTGAAACCGCATTGTGCCTCATCCTCTCCGTTGCTGCTGCGTGAAAAAAATTTGTGTTTTCATCGCCGAGACGAGTCCATCGCACCGTATATCTTTGTTTCCAGTAGGTGTGTTTGTGAGCGATCAGTTTTTCAACATGATTTCGTAGGATAATTCTGAAGTTGTATTCATAGATGTTGAGTTGCCTGTGTTCTTCAAACCTGTCCAGAGCTAGGATTACTATGTGGCATGATTTTATCCAATTGTCCATGGTACTAATTTTCACACACCATTTCTTCAAGTTTTCCTGTACTTGTCTTATTTTTGTTGCTATTAACCCGGCCTCGTCTTTAGCCTGTGAGGAGCCATGCTGAATAGCGTGGGCCTCATGGCTCTAGAAGTGATGAGTCATTGTCAACGATAGTCAACAAGGACTGAAGAAGAGAAGAGATCTGCTGTTTCATGGGCCGCGTGTGACTCAGGTACACGGGCAGCGAGCGACTGTCGGGCAGAGGAGGCTGCGAAGTCGGGCTGGCCCAATCCGGGTGCATGGGCCAGAAGCAGTAGAAGACCCACTAGGCTGTTGACCAGGACTGACTCAGGTACACGGGCGGTGAGCGATTGCCGGGCTGAGAGAGCTACGGAGTCGGGCCGGCCCAATCCGGGTACCTGGTGCAAAGCTGGTGGAGGCTTTGTCAGTTTCGGCGTAAAACTGACAACCGTTGATTCTGTATCCGACTGTCCAGAAGAGTAGCTTCAGGATATGTCATCTGTTACTCTAGGCCCACAGTCAGTCAGTTGTGTCTGTAAAAATACCTAAGGGCAGTAGAGTCTTTTTCTGTATTTTGAGTCTGTAAAACCCTAAGGGGCTGGTAGAATATTCCTAGTGTTGGGCTGCCTATAAATAGCACCCCAATCCCTAGGGTTTGGACTACCCTTTTGTGCTGAAATCAAATCCTCCCATTGGGTCATTTTTGTCTCTCTTCTCTCTCCTGTGTGCGCCGCCAGGACTGGCTCCTCTCTGTGTATGCATTTTTCTTGCTCAAATCTCTTGGATGCGTAAATGCCTTGGTCCCTGGTGAATTTATTGCTTGCATTTTGTTTGGTTTGGGAAGTTAATGCTTTGGGCACGAGCTGGTGAATTTATCTCTTGGGGAGAAGCTTCTTCTGTTGCTTTTGTTCTTCACGAACTGGGTACTAGTTCTTGCTGTTGCAAGTAGTACTACTTCTGTAGCTACAGTACTTGCTGCCAGCTTTTCACTTTCTATTGCCCAGCTTTTTGATCGAAGCACCATGGAGTAAATGCCTTTTTGACTGTATCTGTGAAGTCATTTTCCTTTGTTCGAAGTCCCTCAGCTCCGTGAGGTAGGCTTCGATCTAACCATACTTGAAGGCTTCGCCTCAGTCTTCGAACTTTGTTTTGTGCTCTGTGTTGCTAAGTTTCGAAGCAGTTTTCTGATTGACAGCATTACATACTTCGAACTTTAGTGCGAAGGGGCTTCGGCCCTATCTGTTCGAAGTCCACACTTCGACAAGTTTCGAAGTTGGGTTCGAAGCTTGTAGCTCCGTTTGACTTCGCACTGTCTTCTGTGTAACGCGTCACCCTTCGCCTCTCTTTTCGGAGCTTGCTCTTCTTGAAGGTAGAGCATTGGCTTCGGACTTGTTTTTCTGTCGCGTGACAGGCTTCGCCCCCTTGTTCGAAGGTTGTCTGTTTGTGCGTTGTGTTCGAAGCTTTCTGTTCGAAGGTTGTGCTTCGAAGCTCTCGGTTCAAAGTGTGTTCGAAGTTTTGTCTTCGAAGTCCTCACTTCGAAGCAGGCTCCGACTTTGTCACCTTGCTCTGAAGCTCTTGATTCGAATCTGTGTTCGAAGTCCTGTCTTCGAAGTTCACTTCGAACCAGGCTTCGTCACTGTTTTATTTCGCTCCGAAGTACACTTCGCTTCTTACCACTTCGAACTAGGCTAGACAGTGTCACCTTCGGCATTTCGGACAGACTCCGTCACCATCCTCCGAAGCAGACTTCGACGGGCGAAGGAGGCTTCGCCAAGTTTCGAACAGGAGACAACTTTGGACAGTAACTTCTCTTTTCACTTCATACATACTTAGATCTTTTCATTGAGAAGTATAGGCCTGTTACAACTTGTTTATCTGCCTAGTTGCACAACTTTAGTTTCACACTGTTTATCATCAGATGCTTCTAGGTTAGAAACCTTTAGACTTAGGCCTTCGGTTTATTTTCTGCTGCGTAGTATTTTTGAGGTGCGTTGGGTATTGGGAACAGGCCATTGATTCGAAAGAATTTTTAAGGCGCCCATTCACCCCCCCTCTGGTCGCTACTTTCGGTCCTACAAGTGGTATCAGAGCGAGGTTAGGGTTTTTCCATACCTTAACCGGTTCTAAACCCCAGTAGTGACTATGACGTCTCCTGGCAAGGTCCCGTCCTTGGAAGCCTATGGCTATAATTATTGGAAGACTCGCATGCGAGCCTATCTCATGAGCCAGGGTTCGGACATATGGGACATTTGCGTTCACAGCACGTTTGTCATTCTGCCAGTCGCTGAGCACGGTACTGCTGGTATCATTGCTCAGCATCTGAGCAACAGTAAGGCTGTGAATATTTTGTTTTCTGGATTAGGTCCCACTGAGTTTGAGCGTGTGAGTCATCTCTCCACTGCGAGAGAGATCTGGGCTACCCTCAAGGCACACCATGAGGGAACAGCCCAGGTCAAGGCTCGGCTCTATCAGACCTACCGGCGTGAATATGAGAACTTCACACAGAAGCCGGGTGAATCTGTTGAAGCCTTGTTTGGTCGCTTTCAGTCGATCATTAACAAGCTTCGGGACAACAAGGCTGAGGGTGCTCAGTTAGTCTCAGATCATGAGCAGGCGCTCAAGGTTCTTCATACCTTGGACCCAAAGATCTGGGAGATCAAGGTATCATCTATCGTTGAGAGCACTTCTTACGATACCTTGACCATTTCTGAGTTATTTAGCAAGCTGAAGGCCACTGAGGTAGATATCCAGTTGAGATCAAATCTCACTGGCTCTGGATCAAAATCCCTGGCCCTTGCTACACCTTCTGTTGATCCCTCTGCTGTGAGTTGTGCTGGGTTCTCCTTGATGTCTATCACTGAGGACCAGCTTGAGTTGTTGGGAGATGATGATTTGTGTCTCTTTAACAACCGGGTGCGTCGTGTCTATGATAAAAGAATGTTCAAAAGACACGGCACAAAATCCGGATGCTTTGAATGTGGTGATCCAGGACACTTCATCGCCGACTGCCCCAAGCGCAATGGATACAAGAAGGGCACCGGTAGCAGCTTCCACGACTCCGGCAAGCATGAGAGCCCCTCCTTCACCAAGGGCAAGCCGAAGACCCGGTTCTTCAAGAAGGCCCTGAAGGACTACCGGCGAGAGAACAAGAAGCGCGACAAGGCCTTCTTCGCCGAGATGGAGAAGAGCTACTCCAAGAGATCCACGTCTTCTTCCTCTTCATCGAGCTCAAGTGATGAGGAGATTACCATCAAGAAGGGGAAGGACAAGGATGATCCGGCGGGCCTCTGCTTCATGGCTTTCGGAGACAAGCCGAAGAGCCGCACACACCAGCGCCGAAGATCCCGCAAGAGCTTCTGCTCCATGGCTCTTGGGGATAGAGAAGAAAAGAGCTCCTCCGACGACTCCGACGACGACGATAGCAAGGTATCATCTTATGAGCGAGAAATTGTCGATTTACTTGAGAGCAATCGTCAGGAGTTAAAATATCGGGAGAAACTGCTTAGGGGGGCTAAGAAAAGGATAGACGAGTTAGAGAGTGAGCTTGCCGTGGCCAACGGTAGGATTGAGAGTCTATCCTCTTCTCCTTGCTTGGGTGATAGCAGTGAGTGCCCGAAGTGTGAGGTGCTTCTGTGTGACCTGTCGACTTTAAAGTCCAGGTACACAGAAAGGGTTGATGAGAGGGACGCTTTGGCCACTGAGCTTGAAAGCGCTCAGCTGGAGCTGAAAGATGCTCAAGCCACTGTCGTCGCACCCTGTGTTGATTGCCCATCTCATCTAGCTGCCTTAGCTGAGCTAAAATCCAAGGGCAATGAGCATTTGGGTGATTTAGAGAGGTTGAGAGCTGAGCTTGCGCAGACTAGGCTAGAGCTTGAGACACTGTCAGTTCCACCCACTGTCTGTGAGAACTGCATGTCTCTTAGAATGGAATTAATTAAGCTGAAAGCCGAGAAGTCTGTCCAAGTAGAGAGTGAGTGTGAGACCTGCTTGTCTCAGGTGGAGGTTCTAGCTTCCTTGAGAGAGGAGCTAGCAGATTCTCAGAATGAGAACTTTTACCTCCGTTCTATCCTGAGTTGGATCAGTGCCAGAGAGCCACAGCTTGGCATGATGATCCAGCAGTTCAAGAGGAAGGATGGGTTTGGAGTAGGTTACACCTACACCAAGGCTGACTTTGAGAGTGCCCTCAGCCGGGCAGTGGAGTGGAGTAAAATGACTCCAGAGCAGAGGTATCCCAAGACTCACTCCACTGAGACCTCCCAGGCTTGTCAGCCCAAGGATGGAGTAATCCATGAAACTCCCAAAGCTCCACCCAAGAAGCCTATCTGGGTTCCAAAGCCCAAAAATCTCCACTCTTCTCTAGACTCTCTTCCTGGACCCTTTCAGCCCAAGAAGACCACACCAAACACTACCAAGCCCAAGAACCCCAAGCCTCAACCACATCCCAAGAAGCCTACCTATCATTGTGAGTTTTGTCAGAGAGACGGGCATCTTGCGGAGTTTTGCTTCAGGAGGAAGCGGGTTGAGAGAGCAGAGAGGGCTCGTAGTGATCAGGTGCAGTTCTACCAGCAGGGTGGTAGACTGCGTGTTCCTCGGCGCGGGGAGAGGCTGGAGGCCAGGCCGCGTCGTGTAGGTGGTGGTAGAGGAGACGGCTTTCTTGCCCGTGCTCCAGTTGGTGGTGTTCGTTCCGGCAGAGTTCCAGACCGAGTTGGCTACGGTTCTGGACCTCGTGGCCGTAGGGTTAGGAAGAACCGTGGACCGCGCTTTGAGCCGCGTTTTGGTCCAAACTCTTTTGATGGTTTTCGCTTTCCATCTTTTGAGCAGATGGCTCGACACTGGTTTAGCTCTTTTGCTAAACCTGGTGCCGGACCATTTGCTCCCACTTACAGACATTGATTGTGCAGGACCGGGGACTGGAGGATGTTTGGATCATGGACTCAGGATGCTCTCGCCACATGACGGGACATCGCAGATGGTTCTCCAGTCTCACTCCCCCGAGCTCCAAAGAGTATATCATGTTCGGGAACAGCGGTCAAGGGAAAGTAAGTGGCATAGGCTCAATCAGCATCTCAAACCATTTCTCTTTAAAGAATGTTGCTTTGGTTAAAAATCTGAACTTTAATTTAATATCTGTTTCGCAACTTCTTGAGGATGGTTTGGAAGTGCGTTTTAAGAAGGGCAATTCTTCTGTGGTTGATTCTAGAGGGTCTTTGGTTTGTCAGATTTTACCCTTCGGTAAAGTTTTTCGAATTGACTTCTCTAGTTCTTTTGGCCCTTCTCGCTGTTTGATTGCTGGATCCTCTTCTGAGCTCTGGAAGTGGCATAGGAGGTTAGGTCATTTGAGTTTTGATCTGCTAGTCAGGTTAAGCTCTATGGATCTCATCCGAGGATTGCCCAAGCTTAAAATGGAGAAGGATCTGGTTTGTCATCCCTGTCGTCATGGGAAAATGGTTGCCGCTTCTCACTCACCTGTGACTCAGGTGATGACTTCGTATCCAGGCGAGCTTTTACATTTGGACAATGTAGGTCCAGCTCGGGTACGCTCGGTCGGTGGGAAGTGGTATGCACTTGTGATTGTTGACGACTTTTCCTCGTTTCTCGTGGGTTTTCTTTTTGGAGTCTAAGGATGAAACTTTTCAATTTGTCCATGATCTGATTTTGAAGCTGAAGAATGAGAACAATGGCCGGATGCGAGCAATTCGCTCCGACAATGGCTCTGAGTTCAAGAACTCTCAGTTCGTCAGCTTCTGTGGTGATCAGGGTCTGGACCATCAGTTTTCTTCTCCTTACACTCCCCCACAGAACGGCGTTGTGGAACGAAAGAACCGCACGTTAGTTGAGATGGCCAGGACGATGCTCGATGAGCACAGGACTCCTAGGCGTTTCTGGGCTGAAGCCATGAACACGGCTTGCTATCTGGCCAACCGCATTTTTCTTAGAGCTTACATTGGTAAGACATCATATGAGTTGCGGTTTGGCAGACAGCCCAAGGTGACCCACTTGCGAGCGTTTGGCTGCAAGTGCTTTGTGCTCAAGAAGGGAGGGCATTTGGACAAGTTTGAGTCTCGTTGCTGGGATGGTATTTTTCTTGGTTATGCATTGCATTCTCGAGGCTTCCGTGTTTGGAACCTCGAATCCCAGCTGCTTGTCGAGACGTGTGAGGTTTCTTTTGATGAGTCCTTGCCTTCTTTGACTCCTTCTTTTGAGCTTTCTGGTGATGATGAGCTCGGAGAGTCCATCTTCGAGGAAGATGAGGATACTCCAGCTGCTGTTGAGGGCGGGCCTTCTGCATCCCCCGCAGAGCCCACATCTTCTGTGACTTCGACTGATGATGAGGGCGGACCTCTGATCACTTCTTCCACTTCGATCGAGCCCATTCAGTCGAGTCCAGAGGTGCCAGCTGCTGACTCCGGTGAGGTGACTTCAGATCACCAGGGAACCCGAGCAGTGCAGCGTGACCACCCCTCAGAGCTCATCATTGGTGATTTGACTGAGAGGACTTTGCGTTCTTCTGCCTCTCTCGCTGTGTTTGCTGAATCTGCGTTTGTTGCATCTTTTGAGCCCAGAGACATTTCTCATGCTCTTTCTGATTCTAATTGGATTAATGCTATGCAAGAAGAGCTTGAGAATTTTGTCCGCAATCGGGTTTGGACACTAGTTGAGCCGCCACCAGGATGCAACCCCATAGGCACCAAGTGGGTATTCAAGAACAAACAAGGTGAAGATGGGGTTGTGGTGCGCAACAAAGCTCGACTAGTTGCCCAGGGTTATTGCCAAAAGGAAGGTATTGACTTTGAAGAAACCTTCGCTCCTGTTGCCCGTCTTGAGTCCATTCGTATTCTTCTAGCTTTTGCCGTTTCGAAGGGTTTTAAGCTTTTTCAAATGGACGTTAAGAGTGCTTTTCTGAACGGGTTCATAGAGGAGGAAGTATATGTTAGGCAACCCCCCGGTTTTGAGAACCCTAAGTTTCCTCGACATGTTTTTAAGTTGCATAAAGCTTTATATGGGTTGAAGCAAGCCCCCAGGGCTTGGTATGACCGGTTAAAGCAGTTTTTGTTGGGGAAGGGCTTTGTGATGGGTTCTGTGGATAAAACTCTTTTCTTGCTCAGAGATGCTTTAGATTTTTTAGTTGCTCAGATTTACGTGGACGATATTATCTTTGACGGTACTACTGATTCTCTTGTGTCCAAGTTTTCTGAGCAGATGCACAGTGAGTTTGAGATGAGCCTCATGGGTGAGCTCAAGTATTTTCTTAGGGCTCCAGATCAAGCAAACCAAGGACGGCACCTTCATCCACCAAAGTAAGTATACTCGTGACATGCTTAAGAAATTTGACTTTGGTGGTGAATTGAAGCCGCAGATGACCCCGATGGGCACGTCTGGGGGTTTGGACAAGGACGAGAGCGGTGTCAAGGTCAATGAGAGAGAGTTTCGAGGGATGATAGGTTCGCTGCTGTACTTAACAGCAACAAGACCAGACATACAGTTCGCCGTGGGACTTTGCGCGCGTTTTCAGTCTTCACCACGCGCGTCTCACCGGCAGGCTGTCAAGCGCATTTTTAGGTATCTCACCTATGCGCCTGATCTAGGTCTTTATTATTCAGCATCATCATCACTTGATTTATCTGGCTTTTCGGACGCTGACTTTGGTGGGTGCCGGTTGGATCGCAAGTCGACTTCCGGTACTTGCCAGTTTCTTGGTTCTTCTCTTGTATCTTGGTCTTCTCGAAAGCAATCTGGAGTTGCTCTTTCGACCACAGAGGCCGAGTACGTAGCTGCTGCCAGCTGCTGCTCACAGATGGTTTGGATGATTTCTACTCTACGAGACTTTGGGTTGCTCTTTCCTACCAGGGTTCCATTGTTTTGCGACAGTACGAGTGCTATTAGTGTAGGGAAAAACCCATGTCTCCATTCAAAAACCAAACATATTGATGTGCGCTTTCACTTCTTGCGGGATCAATATGAGAAAGGTGTCATTGACCTTATTCATGTTGATACCCATCATCAGTTGGCTGACATTTTTACCAAACCCCTAGATCAGTCTACATTTGAGCGTTTACGAGGGGATTTGGGTGTTGTGTATCCTTTCTAGGATATTTTGCGTCAGTTTTTCTTTCTTCTTGAGTCTTTTTGTGTGTGTTCATATCATACATATTCACATATCACACTTTTGAGCCTGCTTCTGTTATATGATTGAACTGCTTTACTTAGTCTAGCTGGTATATGCTTTTGATTACTTGTCAAATGATCATGCTTTGTTTCAGTTCGCTTGATATGTCTGATATCTGTCATATGCATGGCTTTTACGCTTTCAACTTGAAAAATGATCACCATTGCTTCTGGTAACTAGCTTGTGTAGGCTGAGTGCCTTTGCTATCTGTTACATGCCTTGTGGCTAGTTCATCACATAGATGCAGACATGCAACTTGGACATCTTTATGCTTTAACATGGAAAATGTGCCATAAAAATGATAAAAATCAAAAATGAATGAAAATTCCATGCCTTGTTATGCTTAAGTTGAAAAGATCCAAGTGGGTTTGCTTTGTCGCATTATATTGTTCTGGACTGCTTACCATAGCACTTTGGTATGAACTAGGACAGTATAGTGTATGCCGAGACCAATGTCTTAAGCTTCTGATGGCTCAGTTCTGGCCTAGGCTTGACTTGGTCGGTTAGCATAAGGTTTGACATGCAAATAACCCTTGGCACAAATGACAAAGGAAAATGAAAAAAAAAGCCTGAATTTTAAAAGGATAACAAGTTTGCTGAAGCACTTTGTTTTGAACAAATGCTTATCTTGGTAGACATCAGTTAGCTTCTGCATCTCATGCTTTACCTTGCTTGTTTACTAGAGAATGTGGTGATTCTTTTATTTGCAAAACTTGACAAATGCGTGCTAAATGACTTTCTTTAGATATCATCTCTTGCACTGATCATGCCATGTGTCTTAGACAGTATCTCTTTTGCTGTACATGTTAGATACTGTATTTGCAGTCAATCATATCTGAGAAGCATGCTTTCTACACTCCACCTGCACCCCAGTTGCATTCACTGCATATTTTGAGGGGGAGTTGCATTTCAGGGGGAGTCTGTGTCTCTTTTGAGTGCTTGATGAGTTTACTTGTCAACAAGGGGGAGAAAATTTGGGATCAGAGTTTAAGGGGGAGTTAGTTCTTACTCTGTCAATATCCTTGTTGTTCTGAAATCACACTCATTTTGCGCTCTTACGTTTTGGTTAACCATAATGACCGTTTCTTGCTTTTGTTTGGCTTTTGGTCATTAAGGTTAAACTTTTACCTTATTTTTCTTCTTCTTTGTTCTCTTGTATTTTGTTTTCGTGTTTCCACTTTTGTTCACAGGTGCTGAAGAGCTGAGAATTGAGGAGTGTTGACAATGCACTCATCAAGGGGGAGATTGAGGAGCCATGCTGAATAGCGTGGGCCTCATGGCTCTAGAAGTGATGAGTCATTGTCAACGATAGTCAACAAGGACTGAAGAAGAGAAGAGATCTGTTGTTTCATGGGCCGCGTGTGACTCAGGTACACGGGCAGCGAGCGACTGTCGGGCAGAGGAGGCTGCGAAGTCGGGCTGGCCCAATCCGGGTGCATGGGCCAGAAGCAGTAGAAGACCCACTAGGCTGTTGACCAGGACTGACTCAGGTACACGGGCGGTGAGCGATTGCCGGGCTGAGAGAGCTGCGGAGTCGGGCCGGCCCAATCCGGGTACCTGGTGCAAAGCTGGTGGAGGCTTTGTCAGTTTCGGCGTAAAACTGACAACCGTTGATTCTGTATCCGACTGTCCAGAAGAGTAGCTTCAGGATATGTCATCTGTTACTCTAGGCCCACAGTCAGTCAGTTGTGTCTGTAAAAATACCTAAGGGCAGTAGAGTCTTTTTCTGTATTTTTGAGTCTGTAAAACCCTAAGGGGCTGGTAGAATATTCCTAGTGTTGGGCTGCCTATAAATAGCACCCCAATCCCTAGGGTTTGGACTACCCTTTTGTGCTGAAATCAAATCCTCCCATTGGGTCATTTTGTCTCTCTTCTCTCTCCTGTGTGCGCCGCCAGGACTGGCTCCTCTCTGTGTATGCATTTTTCTTGCTCAAATCTCTTGGATGCGTAAATGCCTTGGTCCCTGGTGAATTTATTGCTTGCATTTTGTTTGGTTTGGGAAGTTAATGCTTTGGGCACGAGCTGGTGAATTTATCTCTTGGGGAGAAGCTTCTTCTGTTGCTTTTGTTCTTCACGAACTGGGTACTAGTTCTTGCTGTTGCAAGTAGTACTACTTCTGTAGCTACAGTACTTGCTGCCAGCTTTTCACTTTCTATTGCCCAGCTTTTTGATCGAAGCACCATGGAGTAAATGCCTTTTTGACTGTATCTGTGAAGTCATTTTCCTTTGTTCGAAGTCCCTCAGCTCCGTGAGGTAGGCTTCGATCTAACCATACTTGAAGGCTTCGCCTCAGTCTTCGAACTTTGTTTTGTGCTCTGTGTTGCTAAGTTTCGAAGCAGTTTTCTGATTGACAGCATTACATACTTCGAACTTTAGTGCGAAGGGGCTTCGGCCCTATCTGTTCGAAGTCCACACTTCGACAAGTTTCGAAGTTGGGTTCGAAGCTTGTAGCTCCGTTTGACTTCGCACTGTCTTCTGTGTAACGCGTCACCCTTCGCCTCTCTTTTCGGAGCTTGCTCTTCTTGAAGGTAGAGCATTGGCTTCGGACTTGTTTTTCTGTCGCGTGACAGGCTTCGCCCCCTTGTTCGAAGGTTGTCTGTTTGTGCGTTGTGTTCGAAGCTTTCTGTTCGAAGGTTGTGCTTCGAAGCTCTCGGTTCAAAGTGTGTTCGAAGTTTTGTCTTCGAAGTCCTCACTTCGAAGCAGGCTCCGACTTTGTCACCTTGCTCCGAAGCTCTTGATTCGAATCTGTGTTCGAAGTCCTGTCTTCGAAGTTCACTTCGAACCAGGCTTCGTCACTGTTTTATTTCGCTCCGAATTACACTTCGCTTCTTACCACTTCGAACTAGGCTAGACAGTGTCACCTTCGGCATTTCGGACAGACTCCGTCACCATCCTCCGAAGCAGACTTCGACGGGCGAAGGAGGCTTCGCCAAGTTTCGAACAGGAGACAACTTTGGACAGTAACTTCTCTTTTCACTTCATACATACTTAGATCTTTTCATTGAGAAGTATAGGCCTGTTACAACTTGTTTATCTGCCTAGTTGCACAACTTTAGTTTCACACTGTTTATCATCAGATGCTTCTAGGTTAGAAACCTTTAGACTTAGGCCTTCGGTTTATTTTCTGCTGCGTAGTATTTTTGAGGTGCGTTGGGTATTGGGAACAGGCCATTGATTCGAAAGAATTTTTAAGGCGCCCATTCACCCCCCCCTCTGGTCGCTACTTTCGGTCCTACAGCCTGATGATTAAAGCCTGCCCATGATTCCTGAATCACTTCCATGAAACCCGGCCTATCAATCCAGTAATTCTCAAATCTAAACATACTTGGTCTCCTTATTTGCGAAGTAACCTCTATTAAGCACGGGACATGATCTGAGACAAATCTGTCCATACCTGTGAACGATGTGTTCGGAAAAATGGTTGTCCAGTTAGGTGATGTGAAGCACCAATCTAATTGAACCAGCAGCGGATTTTTTTGCATGTTGCTCCATGTGTATTTTTCCCCCTTAAAGGGATCTCGCATAGATTGTTGTCGTTGATCCCGTCATTAAAGCGTGCCGAATTTGCATAATGGTGTGAACATTGCTTGTTCCTGTTTTCCACCGATCGCATAAGGTTGAAGTCTCCCAATAACATCCAATCCCGTTGTTGTGAGAAATTTATTTCCTCTAACCAGTCAAAAAATAACTCTCTTTCAGTTTGTCGACAGGGACCATAAATTGTAGTCAAGTACCATGTCTGATTATCCGAGATTGAGCAGAATTGTACAGTTAGATGATAATTGTTGCACGAAATAACGTTGCCTATGAGGCGTGAACCCACCCAGCCCATCAGAATCCCACCTGAGGCTCCATTGGAGGGCGAGAAAGCGAATTTGTCGAAACGTCTTGGTGCTATGCTTCTCATTGTTGAATTTTCAATTTGATCCAGCTTGGTTTCTTGTAAGCAAAAGATAGAGTACCTTTTGTTAAGAAGTAACGATTTTACTGCTAATCTTTTGGTGTGTGCATTTAGTCCCCTAATGTTCCAGTTCAGAATGCCCCATTTAATTTTTTTCCCCATGATAGCTAACGTGATAAGTAACACATTTCGCCACCAAGTGACAAATAGCGAGAGTCAAGTGCGAATATCTGACAGGATAGCTTAAATAGTAGTTGAATACAAGCAGGATAATAAAAGTTCTTAATGTAGGCTGGCAAACCACATCGACCAGCAAGTTCCATATTGGGATAACGATATCATAACAGGAAGTCTTAACATAGCATGGGAGCATGATTAAACCACCAAAAACCCTCTGATCAGCACCTCCCTTTCTCCCTCTGCTGTCTCCCGGCCTGTTACTCTGCATGTTCTTCATCTTCGGTCACCTTGGTGCGCACTGGAACTAACTGAGTGCTTGTGCCGGCCTGCGCCGTCAGCTCGTTCAAGCCCACCTGATCTGCAATGAGGCCACAATAGTGGGTTGCAGTGTGTGTAATCTGAGTTATCGTAAGCTCTGCGTATAACTTACCATCTTTACTGGCACTTTCAAGATCATGAATGGACGGGAGCCCTGGCAGCATAATGCCTTTCCCCTTGTCAATTTTTTTCTGTGAACCCTGGGAAAAACTGTTAGGCTGTTTGAAGAAAAATTGTGGCTCTTTAAAGCCTTGTAGGCGAGCTTTAATACGTTCACTACGTCTCAAGCCTAGATTTGAGAGACTTACCGACTGAGTAGCGCTTGCTGGCAGATCAATGTTGAGGTTATCAGAAGTTGTATTGCGCTGACGACGGCTGTACACTAGTCTGATAGCTGGGCGTGATATTATCGAAGGAGATAGAGCTCTTGGTATGCCAGTGACTGTATTCTGCGGTGCTGCTGGTCCACTTGTGTTGCTACCCGAAGCTGCTGTTGAGCCACTTGTAAAGCCCACTGACAATCCTGAGACCTCCATGCTAACTTCTTCCTGCTAAGTGTAACACCCCAAATTTTCAAAACAATAAATATATTATTAAATTCAATTTCTTGGAATTATTATTTCTGAAAATACTTTTAATTCCCTTTTATACCCTTTTGAACTACAACATAGAGTAGATGATCAAATTAGGAGGTGAAACTTTTTGTATATGATCCTAAGGCCAAGAGACAATTTTGAGAATTTTTACAAATTTTTACTCACTTTGGAAATGCCCCAAAAGGTTTAAACTATTTTCTGTAATTATTTTTATTCAGAAATACTTAGAAACAGTACTGGGCCGTTTCCCCTCCCCTCCCTCTCTCCCGGCCGGCCCAGCCCACTCCCACCCGCGCGCGCCTTCTGACCAGTGGAGCCCACCCGTCAGTGAGCCCCTCTCCTCTCACGCGCGCACCCGACGCCTTGGCCCCACCTGTCGGCGCCAACTTTCTCCCCTCGCGCCCGAGCCCGACCCCACCCGTCAGTCTCCTCTCTCGCGCGCTCGTACCCGCTGACCACCTTGGCCCACCTGTCAGACCCGTCTTCCCCGCGGGATCCGCCCCCAAATCCCCCCCCCTCGCCGGCCGAAGCCCTAACTCCGCCTAGGATCCGCCCTCGCCGGCCCCCTCCCTTTAATCCGACGCGTGCATTGAAACCCCCTCACCACGCCGGCCGTTTCCCCCTATTAATCCCGCCCGATTCACGTCCAGGTTCGATGAACCGCGTTCAACCCGAGCTCGCCGGCGTCAAAGCGCAATTAACCGCGGCCACCGTCAATTTCGCCCTCCCTGCCCCCGCCGGTACCTCTATTTAATCCCTTGCCCTCCACCGCGTTCGGTCCACGCCTCCATTCGCACTCAAACCAAGCAGAGCGCCCGCACTTCGCCGTTTAGAGCACTCCCTCTGTTTCGTCTCCGGCCGCCCCTCGCCGTCGCCTCGGACCACCCCGGCCCTCGCCTCCGCCACCAACGTGATCATCAGGACCTCACCAACCTCGGCCACCGCTCCGTCGACGACGAACCTCGCCGGATCGCCGTCGCCGCCAAGGACCCGAGCGCCTCCACCGCCTCCGCTCGTCGCCGGCCTCACTCCGTCGACCGCTCGCCGCCGCAAGGGTACCCCCGTGATCCTCGTGAACCCCTCTTTCCATTTTAGGCCTTAGACCCGCCCGCCGTCGCTCGCCGTGGCCGCTGGCCCGCTCGCCGTCGTCGGAGAAGACGACCGGCACGGGTCGAGTACCCGTGCCGTGTCGGATTCGCGCACGACCGTGCGATTTGGATCCGACGTCGACGGTTAATCCCCGCGTGCGGTTTAATCTGATCCGTTAGATCTCGGCGAAGGGGTACGTTATAATCTCGGCCGTCCGTTAGTTTTAAAATCCCGCATCGCATCTGGGTCGTCCATCGCGTACCGGTTCAGCGTTTTAATCCTGGCCGTCCACGCCAACTTAACCCTCCTGCCTCGCTCTCGCGCGTTGGATCTGGATCCAACGGTTCAGATCAACCCGGCGCACGCGCACAGTGCGCGGGTTCACCGTGGGCCTGGCTCACCGTGGACCCGGGAGGTTTAAAATTTGAAAATAAATTCCAGAAATGCTTTTAAACTTGTAAAATTCATATCTAATGCATTTGAACTCTAAAAATTACCATTCCAATTTCAGAAAATTCATAAAATTATTCTCTACATGTTTATGCAATAAAAACAGTAGGTTTACTTTGACATTTTCATGTTTATTTAAATAAGTATTCAAATGCCCTTAGGATTAAATTGCAAATTTAAATATTTAAACTCCAGAAAATTTATATAATTGTTCCCTTCTGTTTAAACACTAGGACCACTGAGTTTTCTCTGAATCATTCATATTAAATTGATTAGAAAACTTAATGTAGTATTATTCACACTTAAAACCCCTTTTTAGGAAAAACAATAATTCATTTTGATTCATTTTAAATTATTTATGAAATAAAATTCAGAACCTTAACAACTGATTTTCTTTAAGGTCAAACCAACTTAAACCCATATGCTTGTTGTGTGATTTTACGTTGTTTATATCGAATGTTGTATTTATTTTACTTTATTATTATTGAAAAGACTACGACGCCGTCGAGGAGCCGGAATACTTCCCGGAGGTTCCTCCCTCCCCATTCGCTGAACAAGGCAAGTCACCAAACCAATCTTTTGAGCATATTGAACCCATGTTTGATTAAACTATCGTTAAAACACATAGGTTATATATGCATTAGTCAAATGAACCCTTACAATATATTTATTTAGGATCCCCCGACCTTGATGTGCAACCCAAGCCATGCTCTCTAGCCTAAACTCCTTGTCACCATATGATATATGTTATTAGCTAGTGTCCAATGTATCGACACGATCGCTATAGGATAAAAATGAGTCGTAGTACTTGGTTCTACTATATGATCCCCATGGTTTCTTATCTATGGAATTCTGTCGGTGTTGGAGTTATGGTTGTGAGTGAATGCATGGTGGGTTCCGGGTGCAAGCTAGGGCATTGGTCGGTAGCACCCGGGGCACTATAAGGACCGGTCTGAGGGATCCGTTGCAATACACTTCCGTACTAACCACAAGTCTAGTGGGTAAGTCCTAACTAAGGTATGGGTTGTTCCAAACCGAGGCCACCAATTGGAGATGGGTCAAGTTGCACCTGCGGGTGACTTGTACCAGTGTGGCGCAAAAGGGGGTGCGACGTTAGCCGGGATGCGGCCCGGCGCGCCGGCGAAACCTAGAGCGGGTGGTTATCGCTTGGAACATCTCATATTGAGGTTTTGGCACGAGTTCCCGTGAAATGGGTCATCTCGTTGGGATGAGTGCGTGCCTTGTGGGTACAGTAGTACACCTCTGATCAGAGTCATAAATCTTTTCGAAAAGCCGAGCCCACGGTCAAGGGCGGGTTGCGTGACATCCCACAGTTAGTCTACTTTGAAAATGTATGTGCATGTTGAATTGTCATGTAAGGACTGTTGTGCGAGGAGGTAAAACGTACTCCTCGAGTTAGTGGATGTTGTTGATGTTCATGTCTACTTTTCCGCATAATTCAAATGTGATTACATTAAATGCAATAACTGTAAATGTACTTTTCCGCACTTTGAGCCATTACCCTTCCTTGTTTATTACCTTGCATTATTATTTGCATTTGCGGTGGCTTGTTGAGTACTTTTTGTACTCATACCCGTTGGACCCCACAGAGGATACCTACTATGAAGACGGTCTGGAGTAGCGACCCAGTCGAGAAGAAAGATCCTGAAGAAGGAGTTCGTCATGCCGTTTTCTAAAATATTTTATTTGCTGCTTTTACTAAAGACAATGATGTAATAATTATGGTCTGCGTGCCATGAATACTGTATGATGTACGTATGTCGCATGATGAACCTCTTGGATTATTGTTTTTCTTATGAAATTCAATAATGTCTCGATTTGATAAATCGGGGCGTGACAAGATGGTATCAGAGCCGACTCGACTGTAGGAAGCCAAACAGACCCGCCTAGCCACGGACCATAGGAAATTATTTCTCGAAAATCTAATTTACAAATTTTGTTCCTCTCCTCACTTTTATTCAACTTACTGTTTTGTAGATGCCAGTCTACCGGGTTCAAAGCTTCTGCCGACACTTTGAGGGCTTCGTCAGGGAACTCCGGATGATGCTCACATTCCTCGGGTTCCTCTTCGAACCCGAATTCCAAGGGATCTACTTGGAAGAATTCGCCGGGCCTTGCGACGTCTCCCTCACCGTCCACGGCTCCGGAGAGCATCTGCCACCCTACACTACGGCACTTGGAGGCCCGACCTTCGACGTCGCGTGCCAACGAGTCGCCCTCCAGGCCCTCATGGAGCTGAGGATGATCTACGACGATCGTCTTCAGAACACATCCTTCCGGCTTGTGCCGAAGCGTACTCCCGGCGCCCACCGCAGTATCTACCACGGAGTTCACTCCGTGCGTGATCCAGCCATGGCCCGGCAGTCACGTCTTCTACAGGCTATGGATGATCTCCATACTGAGGCGGTGCTCGACGCCGACGAGCACCATGAGGCGGTCGAGTTTCTTCGTGGAGAAACGAAGAACTTGATCCAGCAGAACGGCGAGCTGCAGCGCAAGATCATGCAGCTGCAGAAGGACATCGCTGAGATGGTCCCTCTCCTTCCAAGGAAGAGGAAGCCCATCCGCGAGCCCGTCCCTCGCCCCAAGCGGATCCCACCTCACCCCTCCACCGCCGGACCATCTACCGCCAGCATCCCTGCACCACGCCCCGGCCTCGTCTCCGATCCTATCATCGAGAACTTTCTCGAGCCCACCGTCCCTTCGGAGCCGCGCACCCGTGGTTCCGAGAGCACGGAGACTGCCTCCGGTGGCGAGTAGGCGTAGGAGTCACTATTTTTAAATAAAAATTCGTATGTGGTGCTACCCCTGACGAGTGTGTCTTGGGTAGAATAAAAACTTGATTGTAATGAACATTCTACCACTGAATTTATACATGAGTTGAAATTATTGTTTTGTCAATTCTTTTGCCTTATGACTATGTATATTCAGAAGATGGCCGACCACCAGAACCCCGACTCCAACAACGGAGCAGGAGGAAGCCGGGATGCGCCCGAGGGAGTTGTACCCCACTGGGGTGCGACAGGCCCACGTCAGTCTGGGTCGCCTTCCGCCAACCACCCCACCTTGGCGGAAATGATGGCAAACCAGAATCACCTGATCACCGCCCTCCTCACCCAAATGCAGCACCAGCAGGCTCAGTTGGACCGTCTGCAGAACGGGGAGTCCGCCCCTCGCGCACCAGCACCCGCGGCCGCTCCGCAACTCTCCGAGTTCTTGCGCGTGCGCCCGCCCATCTTCTCGAGCACGACCAACCCGATGGAGGCCGGAGATTGGCTCCGCACCATCGAGAAGAAGCTCGACCTCCTCCCCTGCACAGACCGGGAGCGAGTGGCCTTCGCCACTCATCAGCTCCAGGGTCCCGCCGCCGAGTGGTGGGACAACTACCGTGCGTCCCAGCCTGAGGGCCACATGGTGACTTGGGCGGAGTTCACCATCGCCTTTCGTGCCGCCCACGTCCCCGCCGGTGTCATCGCGGTCAAACAGCAGGAGTTCCGCGACCTGCAACAAGGCAACCGGACTGTCATGGAGTACCTCCATGAGTTCAACCGCCTCGCCCGCTACGCACCGGAGGAAGTGCGCACCGACGCCCTCCGCCAAGCCAAGTTCCTAAGGGGACTTAAGGATGAGCTGTCCATCCAGCTCGTCGCCGCCGACTTCGCCGACTTCCAGCGGCTGGTCAATAAAGCGCTCATCCAGGAGACTGAGCAGAACAAGTTGGACCTCAAGAAGAGGAAGATGATCGCCTTCAAGCATCAGCAGGCGAACACTCAGAGGCCCCGCTTCGTCCCTCCGCCACCAGCACCCGCCTACCATCCTCGGCCCGCCTACAGGCCACCTCACGCAGCCGGTGGATCCAACGCCGGGCATCCTCGCCCCGCTCCACCAGCTCCGGCCGCTCAGCCCGCACCGGCCGCCAAAGCCCCGATATTGAGGGATCGCCAAGGAAGGCCGGTCGTCTGCTTCAACTGCCGCAAGGAGGGGCACTACTCCCACCAGTGTCCCCACCCCAAACGGCCCCAAGGCGCGGCGCCCAACCAGGCGGTGCGAGCCCGCGTAAACCACGTCAACGCGGAGGAAGCTCAGGAGGCGCCAGAAGTCGTGCTCGGTACGTTTACTGTGAATTCCGTACCGGCCTTAATATTGTTTGACTCTGGAGCGACACACTCCTTCGTCTCCGAGGATTTCGTAAAATCACATGGACTGGACGTACTTCCGCTACCCACACCCATGGTTATTACTACTCCCGGCAACAAGACCTTAGCCCGCTTATATAGCCCTAAGGTTCAGATTGAGATCCTAGGAGTATTGTTTCGAGCCGAGCCAGTTCTCATCCAATGCACCGGGCTTGATTTCATCCTAGGGATGGATTGGTTGATGAAACATAAAGGTGTGATCAACTGTGCCAACAAATCCGTCACGGTGACCAACCCAGAAGGCGAAGTCGTTACCTTTCGTATGACCAGTCGCAAGCCGCTCAGTGCGTCCCTTCACTCTTTGGCCCTTGAAGAAGTACCCATAGTCAAGGAGTTCGCGGACGTCTTTCCTGAAGATCTACCGGGAATGCCTCCCAAGCGAGACATCGAATTCAGGATCGAGCTTGTCCCCGGCACCACTCCAATTTCCAAGCGCCCATACCGAATGGCCGCCAATGAACTAGCCGAAGTCAAGAGCAACATCGAAGACCTTGAGCAGAAAGGTTACATCCGACCAAGTACCTCACCTTGGGGTGCACCGGTCATATTTGCCATGAAGAAGGACAAGACCAAGAGGATGTGCGTGGACTATAGAGCCTTGAACGACGTAACCATCAAGAACAAGTACCCATTGCCTCGGATCGACGACCTGTTCGATCAGCTGAAAGGATCCTCGGTGTTTTCCAAGATTGACCTCAGGTCGGGTTACCACCAGTTGAGGATCAGGGAGGAAGATATACCCAAGACTGCCTTCACCTCCCGCTATGGACTCTACGAGTATACGGTGATGTCGTTCGGACTCACGAATGCCCCGGCCTTCTTCATGAACATGATGAACAATGTATTCATGGAGTTCTTGGACAAGTTCATCGTGGTATTCATCGACGATATCCTCGTTTACTCCAAAACCAAGGAAGAACACGAGACTCACCTCCGTCTGACCCTCGGAAAGCTAAGGGAGCAGCAACTGTACGCCAAATACAGCAAATGCGAATTTTGGTCGTCTGAGGTGAAGTTCCTCGGCCATGTCATATCCGCCGGAGGAATAGCAGTAGACCCAACCACCGTTGAAGCGGTAACCAACTGGCTGCAGCCAACGACCGTGACCGAGATCCGGAGTTTTCTCGGATTGGCCGGATACTACCGCCGGTTCATCGAGAATTTTTCCAAGATCGCCAAGCCGATGACCAGACTTCTGCAAAAAGAGGTGAAGTTTGATTGGACCCCCGACTGCGAAGAGAGCTTCCAGACTCTCAAGAAGAAGCTCGTGTCAGCCCCCATTCTGACTCTGCCAGACATCCGGAAAGACTTCCACGTCTACTGTGATGCCTCTCGTCAAGGATTGGGATGCGTCTTAATGCAAGAAGGGAAGGTGGTATCCTACGCCTCCCGGCAGTTGAGACCACATGAGCTGAACTACCCAACTCACGACCTGGAACTAGCAGCCGTGGTTCATGCCTTGAAGATATGGAGACATTACCTTGTGGGGAATCGGTGTGAGGTCTTCACCGACCACAAGAGCCTCAAGTACATATTCACCCAACCAGATCTGAATCTCAGGCAAAGGAGATGGTTGGAACTGATCAAGGATTACGACTTGGGCATCCATTATCATCCGGGCAAAGCGAATGTGGTGGCAGATGCCCTCAGTCGAAAAGGGTACTGCAACGCCATCATGGTTCAGGACCAAGCTCCTTTACTGTATAAGGAGATGGAAAGGTTAAACTTGGGAATCACCACCCGAGAGTACCTCGCTGCCTTGGAATCTCGGCCTGTCTTAATAGACCAGATCCGAGGGAAGCAGAAGGAGGATCCGGATATCCAAGCGATCCAGCAAAACATGAGGAAGGGTAAAGCCCCCGGATTTTCCGAAGATGAGCATGGTACCATCTGGTTCGGAAACCGAGTATGCGTACCCAATCAACCAGAGCTGAAGACCCTCATCCTTCAAGAAGCCCACGATACATTATACTCCATTCATCCCGGGAGTACAAAGATGTACCAAGACCTGAAGGAAAAATATTGGTGGGTCAGCATGAAGAGGGAAATAGCTGAGTATGTGGCCAAGTGCGACACATGCCGGCGAGTCAAGGCAGAGCATCAGAGACCTGCTGGGCTTCTTCAACCTCTCAAAGTCCCTGAATGGAAGTGGGAAGAAATAGGAATGGACTTCATCACGGGACTACCCAGGACCCAAGCTGGTCATGATTCTATCTGGGTGATCGTCGATCGACTCACCAAGGTAGCTCACTTCGTTCCGGTCAAGACAACTTACACCGTCGCCAAGTTGGCTGAGTTGTATATGACCCGGATCGTGTGCCTCCACGGAGTTCCCAAGAAGATTGTATCTGACCGCGGGAGTCAGTTTACCTCCAAGTTTTGGAAGAACCTTCAAGAGGAACTCGGCACTCGGCTGAACTTTAGCACCGCCTATCATCCACAGACCGACGGTCAAACCGAAAGGGTCAACCAGATATTGGAGGATATGCTTAGAGCTTGTGCTCTAGACTTTGGCGGAATGTGGGACAAGAACTTACCTTATGCAGAGTTCTCCTACAACAACAGCTATCAAGCCAGCCTGCAAATGTCCCCGTTCGAAGCACTCTATGGGCGTAAGTGCAGAACGCCGTTGCTCTGGGATCAAACCGGAGAGTCACAACTGTTTGGGACAGATTTATTGAGAGAAGCCGAAGAGAAAGTTAAGATCATAAGAGACCGCTTGAAGGCCGCCCAATCCAGGCAAAAGAGCTACGCCGATAACCGTCGAAGAGATCTAGCCTTTGAGGAGGGCGATTACGTCTACCTCCGAGTCACTCCCCTCCGTGGCACTCAAAGGTTCAACATGAAAGGCAAACTAGCACCCCGCTACGTCGGACCTTTCCAGATCCTCCGTCGACAAGGAGAAGTGGCATATCAACTTGAACTGCCCCCATCCTTGGCAGGCGTTCATGATGTGTTCCATGTCTCGCAGCTAAAGAAGTGTCTCCGTGTGCCCACCGAGCAAGCCGACCTTCAGCAGCTTAATGTCCAAGAAGACTTGACCTACATAGAGAGGCCCGTCAAGATCTTGGAAACCAAGGAGAGAGTAACCAGAAGTCGCATCGTCCGCTTCTGCAAAGTCCAATGGAACAACCATCCCGCCGAAGAAGCCACTTGGGAAAAAGAAGACGAGCTAAAAGCCCAGTACCCCGAGCTATTCGAGTAACGTTCCAATCTCGAGGACGAGATTCTTGTAAGGGGGATAGGTTTGTAACACCCCAAATTTTCAAAACAATAAATATATTATTAAATTCAATTTCTTGGAATTATTATTTCTGAAAATACTTTTAATTCCCTTTTATACCCTTTTGAACTACAACATAGAGTAGATGATCAAATTAGGAGGTGAAACTTTTTGTATATGATCCTAAGGCCAAGAGACAATTTTGAGAATTTTTACAAATTTTTACTCACTTTGGAAATGCCCCAAAAGGTTTAAACTATTTTCTGTAATTATTTTTATTCAGAAATACTTAGAAACAGTACTGGGCCGTTTCCCCTCCCCTCCCTCTCTCCCGGCCGGCCCAGCCCACTCCCACCCGCGCGCGCCTTCTGACCAGTGGAGCCCACCCGTCAGTGAGCCCCTCTCCTCTCACGCGCGCACCCGACGCCTTGGCCCCACCTGTCGGCGCCAACTTTCTCCCCTCGCGCCCGAGCCCGACCCCACCCGTCAGTCTCCTCTCTCGCGCGCTCGTACCCGCTGACCACCTTGGCCCACCTGTCAGACCCGTCTTCCCCGCGGGATCCGCCCCCAAATCCCCCCCCCTCGCCGGCCGAAGCCCTAACTCCGCCTAGGATCCGCCCTCGCCGGCCCCCTCCCTTTAATCCGACGCGTGCATTGAAACCCCCTCACCACGCCGGCCGTTTCCCCCTATTAATCCCGCCCGATTCACGTCCAGGTTCGATGAACCGCGTTCAACCCGAGCTCGCCGGCGTCAAAGCGCAATTAACCGCGGCCACCGTCAATTTCGCCCTCCCTGCCCCCGCCGGTACCTCTATTTAATCCCTTGCCCTCCACCGCGTTCGGTCCACGCCTCCATTCGCACTCAAACCAAGCAGAGCGCCCGCACTTCGCCGTTTAGAGCACTCCCTCTGTTTCGTCTCCGGCCGCCCCTCGCCGTCGCCTCGGACCACCCCGGCCCTCGCCTCCGCCACCAACGTGATCATCAGGACCTCACCAACCTCGGCCACCGCTCCGTCGACGACGAACCTCGCCGGATCGCCGTCGCCGCCAAGGACCCGAGCGCCTCCACCGCCTCCGCTCGTCGCCGGCCTCACTCCGTCGACCGCTCGCCGCCGCAAGGGTACCCCCGTGATCCTCGTGAACCCCTCTTTCCATTTTAGGCCTTAGACCCGCCCGCCGTCGCTCGCCGTGGCCGCTGGCCCGCTCGCCGTCGTCGGAGAAGACGACCGGCACGGGTCGAGTACCCGTGCCGTGTCGGATTCGCGCACGACCGTGCGATTTGGATCCGACGTCGACGGTTAATCCCCGCGTGCGGTTTAATCTGATCCGTTAGATCTCGGCGAAGGGGTACGTTATAATCTCGGCCGTCCGTTAGTTTTAAAATCCCGCATCGCATCTGGGTCGTCCATCGCGTACCGGTTCAGCGTTTTAATCCTGGCCGTCCACGCCAACTTAACCCTCCCGCCTCGCTCTCGCGCGTTGGATCTGGATCCAACGGTTCAGATCAACCCGGCGCACGCGCACAGTGCGCGGGTTCACCGTGGGCCTGGCTCACCGTGGACCCGGGAGGTTTAAAATTTGAAAATAAATTCCAGAAATGCTTTTAAACTTGTAAAATTCATATCTAATGCATTTGAACTCTAAAAATTACCATTCCAATTTCAGAAAATTCATAAAATTATTCTCTACATGTTTATGCAATAAAAACAGTAGGTTTACTTTGACATTTTCATGTTTATTTAAATAAGTATTCAAATGCCCTTAGGATTAAATTGCAAATTTAAATATTTAAACTCCAGAAAATTTATATAATTGTTCCCTTCTGTTTAAACACTAGGACCACTGAGTTTTCTCTGAATCATTCATATTAAATTGATTAGAAAACTTAATGTAGTATTATTCACACTTAAAACCCCTTTTTAGGAAAAACAATAATTCATTTTGATTCATTTTAAATTATTTATGAAATAAAATTCAGAACCTTAACAACTGATTTTCTTTAAGGTCAAACCAACTTAAACCCATATGCTTGTTGTGTGATTTTACGTTGTTTATATCGAATGTTGTATTTATTTTACTTTATTATTATTGAAAAGACTACGACGCCGTCGAGGAGCCGGAATACTTCCCGGAGGTTCCTCCCTCCCCATTCGCTGAACAAGGCAAGTCACCAAACCAATCTTTTGAGCATATTGAACCCATGTTTGATTAAACTATCGTTAAAACACATAGGTTATATATGCATTAGTCAAATGAACCCTTACAATATATTTATTTAGGATCCCCCGACCTTGATGTGCAACCCAAGCCATGCTCTCTAGCCTAAACTCCTTGTCACCATATGATATATGTTATTAGCTAGTGTCCAATGTATCGACACGATCGCTATAGGATAAAAATGAGTCGTAGTACTTGGTTCTACTATATGATCCCCATGGTTTCTTATCTATGGAATTCTGTCGGTGTTGGAGTTATGGTTGTGAGTGAATGCATGGTGGGTTCCGGGTGCAAGCTAGGGCATTGGTCGGTAGCACCCGGGGCACTATAAGGACCGGTCTGAGGGATCCGTTGCAATACACTTCCGTACTAACCACAAGTCTAGTGGGTAAGTCCTAACTAAGGTATGGGTTGTTCCAAACCGAGGCCACCAATTGGAGATGGGTCAAGTTGCACCTGCGGGTGACTTGTACCAGTGTGGCGCAAAAGGGGGTGCGACGTTAGCCGGGATGCGGCCCGGCGCGCCGGCGAAACCTAGAGCGGGTGGTTATCGCTTGGAACATCTCATATTGAGGTTTTGGCACGAGTTCCCGTGAAATGGGTCATCTCGTTGGGATGAGTGCGTGCCTTGTGGGTACAGTAGTACACCTCTGATCAGAGTCATAAATCTTTTCGAAAAGCCGAGCCCACGGTCAAGGGCGGGTTGCGTGACATCCCACAGTTAGTCTACTTTGAAAATGTATGTGCATGTTGAATTGTCATGTAAGGACTGTTGTGCGAGGAGGTAAAACGTACTCCTCGAGTTAGTGGATGTTGTTGATGTTCATGTCTACTTTTCCGCATAATTCAAATGTGATTACATTAAATGCAATAACTGTAAATGTACTTTTCCGCACTTTGAGCCATTACCCTTCCTTGTTTATTACCTTGCATTATTATTTGCATTTGCGGTGGCTTGTTGAGTACTTTTTGTACTCATACCCGTTGGACCCCACAGAGGATACCTACTATGAAGACGGTCTGGAGTAGCGACCCAGTCGAGAAGAAAGATCCTGAAGAAGGAGTTCGTCATGCCGTTTTCTAAAATATTTTATTTGCTGCTTTTACTAAAGACAATGATGTAATAATTATGGTCTGCGTGCCATGAATACTGTATGATGTACGTATGTCGCATGATGAACCTCTTGGATTATTGTTTTTCTTATGAAATTCAATAATGTCTCGATTTGATAAATCGGGGCGTGACACTAAGGCTCCACTTGCTGAGCTTCATTGTTCTAATTCGGCCATTGCTCCCATTGCGGTAAGTCTTCATCCGGATTGACCACGTGTTCCTGCCCCGGATTCGGTTGCTCGACCATGTTTTCATTATGAAAGCCAGCATGCAGCATTTGATCATTTGCCCACTGTTGCACCCAATTAGGTTCCCCCGGAAAAACCTCCCCGTTAAAAGGGTGTGGATTGCCACCATTCTCGGGTAATTCATCTTCGTCGGCCGGGAAACCGTCTGCTAGCTCATTGCTAATGATATAGACCGGGAATGTCCAAGAACGTCCATCCCCGTCCATTGAGTGACACGATTTAACCGTTATACTTCTTGGGATGTCTATAGTTTGCTCAACAAGTACCTTTAGAATGACTCTACAAAGACTTGTATCTTCTGGATTCCAGTATAAAAGTTTTCCAAACGAAGCCACTATTTGCTCCAGAAAATGCAGTGCTTTAAAGTCTAACGGAAAGTTAAGGAACATAACCCAAACCACTCTCGTTGCCGGAGAGTTCCTAAAATTTACCCCTTCATCATGCTTGACAAAAGACACTAACTGATCACCTATCCAGTGTGGCCCATTGTTGACAATACTGTCTCGTTGAAAGAGGGTACCCATCTTGAAAAACCCTAATCCGAAGGGGTAAACACCATACCTGAGTACTTGTAGGCGTAGAACTTGAGTCAGGTGGTGATGAATCAACATCAGGAACTCGTGGCGCTCCAAAGCCGTGAGATTGAGGTCACAGTTAGCGATGGCGAGATCTTCGTTCAGCCTAATGTGCTGGCCGGCTAGGGAAACAAAGTTCCTGGCCTTCCTTAGCTCGCCACCACCGTCCAGCAGAACCCCTCCTCTTGGGACGTAGGCCAGCGGATCCATCGGGAAGTTGGCCATCGGTTCTTGAGGTGAGGTCGAAGAGCACTGCGAGCTAGTTTTTGGTTGAGCTGGGACGAAGGGTACTATGGCTGTGGAAGAAGATACTTCTGCTACTTTAGGAGATACTACTTTCGGAATCCACCTTAGCTTGAGGCAAGGGAAAAAGATCTCAGAATCCGGTGTATGATGAACCCTATGAACCGCACAGAGCCTTCTTGGGGTGAACTTAGCTTCCATCGATTGCAAATCTGTTTTCTGCCCCCTAGGATTTTGAAGTGACATAGCGTTGCGAAGCCTAGAGAATGCTGCACTAGCAGCAATAATGTGATTAGATGTGTTGCGAGCCGTGCGGCGGTGGATAAAGGATCTCCTCTCAGACTCAAATCCTTGCTTCGCATGAGAAGCTCTGAACGTTAATGGCTGCCCCAAAGCTGAAGACTTTGCATTTTGGAGTAAAACATCACTAAGATGGTAAAAAATACAAGTTTGACCGCCATTTTTTACGTACAGCAGCAGATTTGCAACCCTCATTAAGATATGCTAAATTACTAAAGTATTTTCCGAGTCAAATATTTTAGTATTTTCATGTCTTATTTCCAAGTATTTTAAAAGATCATACTACTGAAATATATTCAGAAGTGTGTTTTTAATCATATTTTTTAAAATAAATCTTTTAGTCATGCTGCACCGCTACAATCAGTTGCGTAGTAAGATTTTGCTACATTAGCCAAATATTGCCACTATTTTGATATATATATATATATGTGTATATTAAAATAAAGAGTTGAAGAAAATCCAGAAGCTAGCTTAGCTTGATGTATACATCTGTGAAATATAACGAGAATTAACAGCTCCCCAACCCCCCTGTTCTGCAACGGTTTCGGGTCAAACAGCTGCGGTTTTCGCTGAAGTTAACTTTTATTCTATAATATTTTGTCCACATTTGAAAGTTGTAGTGGAAAAAACGGTGAGGTCGCCTTCCAATCGACAATTATATATCGTACGAAATACTGTTTCATGCTGAATTCTCTGATGATGTGTGTTACTGTTCCTGCCTGTTGAGTTGTACTGAAACCCCTGACCATGGACATAATAAGTCCAGCAATCAAGGGGAGCAAATTGCAGAACTGTCAAGGAGAAAAAAATTGCTACGTCTCACCGCTTTCCGAACTGTCGAAACAGTCCGACGTCGTGTCAAAAAAGAACAGTCCCACTCGTATGGTAGGAGTAGATTTGAAACAACACAAGAACACTGAAAATTTCTTTCAAAAATGAAAGAATACTGAAAGTGGCACTTCTTTTTTCAAAGGGCAGCAATACCAACAAATCTTTTTTTTAATTAAAGCTTTTTTTTCCTTCAAGGGGAGCTCGCCTCAACCTAGCTTGTTGACAATAATATAACACTCCGAGACAGAGAGGGGGGAGTCAAGTAGGAAGTGACAAAAAGGGAGGATATTTTTCTTTCCATCGCCTTCTTTCCCGGAGTTCTCCAAAAAGAATGCTACAATGGTGAAGGCGAGCGAGGGTTCATTCAGAGCAGCTTCAGCCATGGCGTCGCTGCGCTTCACTGGAGTTGCGATGCTGCTCCTGGTCGCCACCTCCACGGTGGTCACTGCCGACACTAGCTCAGATGACGGTTAGATATATACTCTTATTTCATTTACGCGGCCATCTTTCTTTTACTGAAAGCAGCACAGCTTCCGTAGGCCAAAATCCAAATCAAGAATCTGCATTTCCAGCTTGTTTTATTTAGTTCAGTTTTCTGTGCTTTTTTTTTTTCTTTCCTTGAGCAATGGATGGGAAAGTTCTGTTCTTGATTCTTCCTTTCCTCCCATTCTGTTTCTGGTCATAGTGGTTAGAACACTAGAGCAGCAATGATCTATCTGTTTTCGAACTTTTTTCTCGATGAAACCTATCGATTGCTTGCTATATCACTCGGGCAAGCAAAGAACTCGCAATTGTTTCGCTTTCCCAGCTTTCTTTCTGGTGCTGTTTCTTTTGGGACATCTCTGTCGGTGTGGATGAAAACACCTTGCTGGGTTCTCTTTTGTTTTCATTGTAATTGTAATTGAGCTTACAGTTCTGTTTTCGGAGTGTTCAGATGCTAGATTTGAGAAATTTTCTGTAAGTTTTGGCCAATCACTCACCAAGTGTTATGCTAATAAGTTTCTGGGATCTCCACCTCCCCATGCTATTTTCCCATTCTTTTTTAATTATTTTTTCTTACATTCAAGTGACCAAATTTCTCATCTTTAGCTTCATCATGCTGTGATTGATTGGGAATTCAGAGTTAAGGCAAATAAATGCCTTCCATTTAGGGCCTGCTTCGATGCCCTTCTTCTTCTAGCCGACAGAAAAAGGTTGTCGTCAAAAATATTTTTTGGCTAAAATTTTATGTTTATTTATAACAGTCGTACCGTCAAAATTAAAAAATATAAAAAACATAATAACACCCTAAAATTATATTCTAAAATTGAAAATTGAAAATTTAAGTTGTAGGAGAAACATGCTCTACCTCATCGGTCATCGTCCGGATAACCGGGAAGAAAAGATGTGCATTTAGTTCTTTTATTCATGTATCCATCATTCCATCTCTTGCTTCTATGCCTGGCTCCATAAATTTACACCGGCGCGCAATCTTTTTCCTTGGATTGCTAAAAAGGTTGGTTCTTTGTGTCGTGTGCTTGAGTTTGACTTGGCTTTAAACTGTACTTTCTTTTATTACAAATTGAGAGTTTTGAGATCATGGGAATCATATACAAGTAATATTCTGACTAGTGACTAGTGACTACAGTAGTGACTACTACTCTTGGTCAGATACTAGTATTCATCAGGATGCAGCTCATCTCTCCTTCATGTGCAGTGACTGCTCTCAACACGTTCTACACAAGTCTGAATTCGCCGTCCCAGCTGACGAACTGGGTGCCACAGAACGGCGACCCTTGTGGCCAGTCTTGGCTTGGGATCACTTGCTCTGGATCAAGAGTGATAACAATGTGAGGTGCCACTTTGGTGGGCATGCTTCTTCAGAGATGAGACCTGTTAATTGTCGTTATTCTGACATGCTTTCCCTCTTCCTTCCAAATTGTGCCAGAAAATTACCCGGTATGGGGCTCAAGGGGACCTTGGGATACAACATGAATATCCTGACAGCACTCGTTGAGCTGTTAGTGAAATCTCCCTCACACAGTTTCATCTACTTAACAGATATAGTACTGTCGTTTTGATCAAATCTGAGTTCTTGTTGCTGTAGTGATGTCAGCTATAACAATCTTGGAGGAAGTGATATCCCATATAATCTCCCTCCCAATCTTGAGAGACTGTAAGTTATGACTTGACTGACAACTCGACAACTGTCTGCTGTACTTGGTCTTGTTGGCCATTCTCTTTGTTCTGACAAACACCCTGACCTGCAGAAATCTTGGCAACAACAGCTTCACTGGGACTCTGCCTTACTCCATTTCCCAGATGGCTGCACTCAAGTATCTGTAAGTCACTTGTTTCCTATCACAATTTGCCACCTGTGCTAGGACTTCGATTGCATCTGACCAAACCATGTCACTCTCTTTGATGTAGAAATCTTGGACACAACCAGCTTTCAGACATCAATGTTATGTTCAGCCAGCTCACCAACTTAACAGCACTGTGAGTGTCATTTTATTTTTTATATCTAAACAATCGTTTTCTTGCTACACTGCCATACAATTCCGCGTATACATGTTTTTGGTGCGTGTTTGAAAAACTGAAATAATTCTTGTAGGGACCTCTCTGACAACACGTTTTCTGGCACTCTCCCAGAAAGCTTTAGCTCCTTGACAAGTTTGACCATGCTGTAAGGACAAAATTTCCAATCCTTTCGTTGTGGATATCTTGTTCAAACAAGTAAACAAAATGATTTGTTCCCTCCTGTCAGTCATCTGCAGAACAATCGGTTTAGCGGTACCATAGATGTCCTATCTGATCTCCCTCTGACGGACCTGTAAGTTGACATACTGTCCACCTACCAAGATTCATCTCTATTATCTCGTTATCATAAAAAAAGACAACTCCCACTTGCAGCAACGTTGCAAACAACCAATTAAGTGGGGCGATTCCTGATAGGTTAAAGAGCATAAGCAATCTGCAGTAAGTTCCAGCATTTGTCAGTCTACACCACAGTTCCAGCATTTGTAGTATGGGTACTGTAATTCAGACATTCTACTGCAGGACAAGTGGGAACTCCTTTAGCAACAGTCCAGCTGCTCAAGCTCAACCCCCTCCAACATATACTCCTTCCCCGCCACGACAGCCTTCGACTGGAAATCCTGGTAAAAGTGACACTACTCCATCAACCAGAAGCAATGGCGTCAACGGTGGCGATGACAGCGGTGGTGGAGGAGGCAGGAGTTCCAAGATAGGAGGTGGGGCTGTTGCAGGAATTGTCATGTCTTTGGTGGTTCTTGGAGCAATGGTTGCATTCTTTATGATCAAGAGGAAATCTATGAGGGATCAACGGGGACACGATCCTGAAAAGAATGAACCTCTGAGACCCATTGCTTCAGGAAAATTCAACCGTAGGTTCAGCTGGAACCTTGACTTGCTTGAGTTGTTAATTTTGTACAATTGTACTATCTGTATCTGGAGGCTAAACAATTTTTTTATGTTCAGAGTTGAGGGCAATCAACATCGTGTCACCAGCTGCAAAGGACGGTTTGCACAAGACCGTCTCGATGAACCTGAAACCGCCATCGAAAATCGAGTTGCACAAGTCCTTTGACGAAAGTGATCCTACAAACAAGCCTGTCATGGCAAAGAGCATAGACCTTTCTTCCATCCGAGCAACTGCATACACGGTGGCAGACCTGCAGACGGCAACAGACAGCTTCAGTGCTGACAATCTCATCGGTGAAGGCTCTTTCGGTCGGGTTTACAGCGCCAACATGTCAGATAATAAGGTACTCCTAACTCCTAAGTTCTATCTCATATTAGCTTTTGATATCCTGTATTTTTTTTCCCAAAGGAAAAGAGACAACTCAATACCCATAAGTTACGAAATTACATTCAATTCATCTTTTTTTATATATATTTGGCTTTTATAGTTTAAGCTTTATATAGGCTGTAGTAGCGTAATGGATTCAGGCTGGCAGTTTAACTCCTGGAAGATATAAAAAAGGCAGCATTTTATTGCCAGATATTATGATGGTGTAGTCGTGTTGATATGATTTTGGTTTCTAATTTTCCATCATTTTGTATTCATGTCAGATGTTATGACGGTGTAGTAAAAATTTCTACTTTTCAGGTGCTGGCTGTGAAGAAAATCAATTTCTCTGCCCTGCCAAGCAACCCATCCAATTTCTTCATCGATTTGGTGGTAAACATTTCCAAGTTAAACCATCCAAACATCTCAGAACTTGACGGCTACTGCTCGGAGCATGGACAGTGCTTGCTGGCATATGAATTTTACAGGAATGGTTCTCTCCATGACTTCCTTCACATGCCGGATGGATACAGCAAACCGCTGTCTTGGAACAGCCGCGTCAAGATTGCTCTAGGATCTGCAAGGGCATTAGAGTAAGTGGGGGAGTTTCATCAAATTGTCCGTTTGTTCTGGAACTGAATATGTGTTGTTTTTCAGGTATATGCACGAAACTTGCTCGCCGTCTGTCATCCACAAGAACTTCAAGTCATCTAACATACTGTTGGACGATGAGCTTAACCCCCATCTTTCAGACTGTGGGTTTGCAGACCTTATTCCCAAACAGGAACTCCAGGTGATAATACTGCACCGTCCATCATTTGATAACCTCCCCTGTCCATCTTGAGCTCACCTGAATTTAACACCAACACACAAAGATCTTTACCAAGTTGTGGAACATAATTGCAGTACATGAGCACCTAGATATTGTACTTCTTTTAACCTTAAGCACTATCTGTGTAGTTCTGTTATTTTACTTTGTGTAGTTTGGAGCTTGAGTCATGCAGATGTTAACAAACAAACTTTCTGAAAAGACAACCTTCATGTGAACAACTTTCACCTTATAAGTCCTTGCATAATGACAACTTCAGGAATCAGATGAGAACACAGGATATAGAGCTCCCGAGGTGACCATGTCTGGACAATACTCTCAGAAGAGTGATGTGTACAGTTTCGGCGTTGTCATGCTTGAGCTCCTCACTGGCAGGAAAGCATTTGACAGGTGAAAATTCCCAGGCGTCCGTAGTACCATCACTGTCCTTAAATTCACACTCAAATTCATCTAGAATGAATCTGAATTTCGATTGAAACTATTTCAGATCCCAACCATGGCCTCAGCAGTCACTAGTCCGATGGGCTACTCCACAGCTTCATGACATCGACGCGTTAGATCAGATGGTTGATCCAGCACTGGAAGGACTGTATCCTGCAAAATCCCTCTCTCGATTTGCCGACGCGATTGCACTCTGTGTCCAGGTATAAATACTACCAGCATAATAGTTGTGTTCTTGCCCAATCTTTCAGCATGTGATGCTGATTTGATCATCTCCAACTGCAACAGCCTGAGCCAGAATTCAGGCCGCCGATGTCGGAGGTCGTCCAATCCTTAGTCCGCCTTGTGCAGAGATCAAGCATGGGGTCGGTGCTCAGTGGTGAGAGCAATTCTCGGCGATATCAGGACTCCGGTGAGTACACATTCTAGAGGAAAACACTCTGTGTTTTCGCCACTAGTTTTGGTGTCAACTACACAAGTTAAAGATACTGCAGTTTGCTCGGCTACACAGTGATTTCTACTGGTAAATCATTGTTGTGTAAACTATTTTTTTACCAACTCTCTCTTTTTGTTGTGAATAACAATGGCAACCCCCCCTGTCTGGGTGCTGGTACATCACATACATTCTGATTCCTACCTGAAAGTTCAGAGTGAAGGCGGAGAAGATGATGCCTGATTCAGGAGTGCTTCTGCATCAGTCATAGATTTGCTGGTGTGAGCAACCAGCATTATCATTGTTTCTAATCCAGATTCTGTATCAAAAACTTTATCATGTTACATATATACATCAGAAAGAATCAGCATCAACTTCCTCCAACAAATAGTAATCCCAATGATTTTTTAATTTGGCCACAGAAGGCAGCTATCCTTTTGAACCTTGATTGAGGTAAATGAAAATTTACCATCATGCAAGGATCCCCTTAATTAATCATACGCCTCCTTGAAAAAAGAAGTATGTAAAGAATTGATCCATTTGTAGGTGTGTGTATCACTCGAGTTATATACTTTATATGACGAGGCCTAGCAAGGCCAGCAGGACAAAGGCGCCCCTCGCACTGTAATTATCCAAGATTAGGTATGAATCATCTACATCCAATCTTGACACCATTTGAACCTAATCAACATCTCATGAACGCAAATTATAAATCTAACCATCTATTCGAGTTTGTAAGCAACTCACAAGAAAAAACAGACTAGATATTGAGAAACTACCTTTATATAATAAAATCTGGCATTCAAGTCTGGTTCTCAGCTAACCACAAAAGTTGGCATTAACAAGCGAACTGAAACCGAAACCAGGATACAACTCGTAAGGTACAATTCAAAAATGAACAGTGCATGGTGCAATATGTATGTATAGTGTACATTACAATCTTTTGCTTGCACAGCGAGCTCGACGGTAGCTAAAAACATAAGGCATGGTTTTCACCTCATGCATTCAAGTTTTCTAGATGGGCATCTGCACTTTCAGTGTCTCCTGAAGCTAAATCCTTGTCAATTGCGTGATCTCATCATACACAGGACCACAGCTTTCTCAAGCAACCTTTCTCTCTGCACTTCCAAAACATCAATCCCTGCAAGTTATACAAAAGTTAATAACAAGTCAACAGTACAAAACGGAAAAACTTAGTAATACCAATAATCAATTGCAAAGGTAACTACTGTTGCAAATAAACGATGATATAAATCTTAAAGAAAAGATCATCAAATCAATTCATTAATTAAGCATATTTTTTTTGCACATTTTCCTGGTAACAAAGAGCATAGCAACATAAGACAAATATTCTTTAAAAAGAAACATATGCAACCGAAATAAAATTATCAGGTAGGATGCTATGTATAAACGGGTTGGAGAGAGTACAAATACATAAACAAATCTACTTATCTAGAGGTTGTTGTAAGGATCATTCGGCATCGAGAGAACAGAAGAAACCTTCTATCATATAAATGTAAGAAACCTACTGAATATAAGAGCAACTAACTAGAATAAGCTCAAATTTCATTTTAACTGTTCTTGTCTTCATAAGCCCAACCATCATTAGCTAATTTTTAATTTATATTACATTTTTAGGTAGAATGTGGAGGAAATAATTCATTCCATCAGCAGAAAATATTACCAGATAATTAATTACCACAGTAAATTATAAAGCAATGACATTAACTTCTACAAATCCATGTTCATCATATCTTAAAGATAGAATAGCAGTTATGAAAATAGGAAATGTAAATAGTCTCGCTCCCTAGCAATTAAGTTACAAATCAGAGGGAAGCTAGCACAGGTATGAGGTATCAATTAAACATGATCAACAATAGGGACTCTAGAGCTGTAGATGATTAGGTAAGTAGAAGATAAACAAATAGAACTTCACTTCAAGTAACACAAGAAATCACACCACACAAATTCTGGGGGGCAAGTTTCACAAGCACACCATATTAAAGCTGTAAGCATGCTTATCTATTGCAAATTTTCAATGTCAACAACATTCACTTATAAACAAAACTAACTACCTTTAGTTAAAGGAAACATTACCAATTGAACACAAACTGAAATAACCTAAGAAGTTATAAGCTTAATCTCAAATAATAGCACAGCCTATTTGATGCAAATTATGGACACAACTTCACATGCATGCCATAGTTGTGTTAGTAATCTTATATTCTTATCCTTAAATGCATCACAAAGAAAGATTTACTTAGCTAGAAAGAAGACTACTAATGCAAATTCAACACAGCAATAATGAGTACAGCAACATAAATCAGATAAAATATGTAATCCAAAGAAACATATCCTTCCAACTTACCAGTATTTAATTACGCCATCCCATCCACATGTGGCAACCTTGCTAGTTTCCAATGGATGCCACTCACATCCAATGCAAACTCCATTGTGACATTTCAATGTCTTAAATCTCCTGCAGCTTTTCCAGTCCCAGAACCAGCAACTACCTTCACCATCTCCTGACATCACAAACCTTCCATCCGGGGAGAAGTTCACTTGACAAGCATACCCTGCCACAATGTGACCTGCAAACCTCTTCTTCTTATTAAGTTGAAACCTCTCCTTGGTACTGTATATCAATATTTGATTGTCCAAGCTCTGCGCCGCCAGCCAGTTGGAGTTTGGGTGCAATGATATTGATGGCATTGAGTGCATGTGTGGCTCGCTGATATACTTAATCACCACTGGGATGCCGAATTCCCACACACGAAGAGACTTGTCATCGCTTGATGTCACAAACCTCCTATTATTATCTACAAAAGTGATGGTGTTCACTGCTCCCAAGTGCTGGTCGTACTCTTGGGTTATCTGTCCTGACTTCATATCCCACTGCACAATCTTCTTGTCACTCATTCCAGCAAGGAGAATATGCTGCTTATCCTCATCCGGATTGAGCTTCACTACATAAGGGACCTTGCCAGTAGAGAAGGTCGAGATCACCTGCCCAGTCTCAGTATCCCAATATTGTATATTCCTGTCATACCCAGCACTCAAGAACTTAGTCCCATCATTAGAGAATGATATATCCCTGACTGCCTTGGAGTGCCCCATGTATGTCCGCATACATGTCTTTGACTCAAGCACGTCCCAGATCTTAATTTTACAATCCATACTTGCAGACAGCAACAAATGTCCATACTTTGGGAAAAATCTGATTGCTGAGACCCCCTTGGTGTGCCCAACCCACTCGTGCACACACCTCTTGGGAATATAGCAGCGCTCGTTGCTTGCCTTGGCATCCTTGGGGGGAGTGATCCATGACCGCCCTTGGTAATCCTTCTCCTCCTTCCCATGGAAAGTACTCTTGACAACCATATCGGACTTCTCGCCCTTACCTTCGCCGCGCGCCTCCTTCTCGGCCTTCTTGGCAGCGTGTGCCTCTGCATACTGACGTTGCTCTTCAGTGAGCTCTGCAGGCGGCGCTTCCTTTTTGCCAGCCCAGGGGCTCTGCTTGTTGCGGAGGATCCACTCGTCGGATGCTGGGTTCTTGGCCTCCGGAGGAAGGGTCTCTTGGTTGGCGTCCTCCGTCTTGGACTGCAGGCGGCGGCGCTTGTGTTCGGAGGGGGCGAGGTTGTACACAGTGTCGGGTTCAGGCGCCTGTGGCTGCGCGTCACCGACAATATGCAGGCCGGAGGGGTCAGCGGCGTATCCGAAGCGATGGAAGGTATTGTACTGCTCGTCGAAGAGGAAGGGGAGGACCGCGGCATCCTCCACGTGGCCGAGCTTGTGGTTGCGGTTGCCGGAGGCGGAGGAGATAGGAGCGTGGGGGTGCTGGGGCCCGAGTACAGGCGCCCAGAGCTGGTCGGCGGTGGGGTTGAAGGGAACAAGGTGGAGGGAGGGGTCGAGCGGTCGGGAAGTGGAAGCGGCGACAGAGAGCGCGAGCGCGGTGTCGTCGACGGCGGGAGCTGCGGACTTGGAGGGGAGGCGTGGCGGTGAAGCATCCGGGGAGGAAATAACCTGCTCCTCGTCTTCTCCCTCCCCCGGCGCGTACGAGGACCGGAGGAGATCCATGGCAGGGGCCGGACTAGGGTTAGGGTTTCTGTGGGATATGTGAGATTTGATTTGCCTACAAGTTCGGCTCGCCCACGAAGACGAAGGGGAGAAGTGAAATACAGAGATGGGCCGGGCCGGGCCGGATTAAAACGCACGTGCATATTATGTACATACTTCGCTCTTCGTTCTATATTACAGTATTATAAATAATTCGTTTTTTTATAAATTAAACTTTTTAAATATTAACTAAATTTATAGAAAAAATATAGCACCAACTAAAGTATTATATTATTTTTTATTAAACCTATTATAAAATATATTTTAATAGTGTATTTATTTAAAATGGTAAATGTTAATATTTTTAAAATTTGATCAAAGCTAGAAAATATTGTAACTTATGATACAAAACATCCCGCCACCGGCAAAGTGGTGCGATAGGTGCAACTCACTGCCATGTACACGCTATGCACGACGTTGGCAGGCGATGCGTTGACGAGGAGGACAAGCTGTGATGAAAAATTCATCGGAAAAAATGAGTTAATTTTTTCTGTGCCGCTACGATTTTTACGATTTGTCAATATATCATCGATGTATCACTGACAGATGAGAGTCACCATAATCAGTGACAAGTGGTATATAGATAATTTTTAAAAAATTATAATGGTACGTGATATATAATCCAAGTGACCAGTGCCATGCCAAGGGCATGTGATATATGTGAGGCCATGTGCCAATGGGAATCCTTGTTGGCATTGCCACGTCAAGGCACCAGAGGATCGTGCTGTGCTTCGATAAGAGATCGGAGATCCGATCATATGTTACTCTAGATCGATGAAAAGGTAAAGGTTTATTATCCACATGACAAATGGAGTTGTCTCAAATCACTGTTAGGGTAACAAATCCTGAAATTCTAAAGATATATGACCGAATGTTTCTTGATGATACGTTGAAAACGACTCTGGGTTCTAAATATGCTTTTCTTTTTAACGTTTGTAGAACTGGATGAAATCTGTACAAAATTTGAAGAAATGCCAGTGTATTTTACTCTTAATACTTTGATTCAACAGCCTCTAACCAACCGCTCTTGTTCTCTAAAAAGTCAGTAAGATTTTAAAACAAGAAATCCATCCTCGACAAAGGATTATCTACAGTGACAAAGCATGCTGTTTAAAAATGTGCAATAAGCCCAGTGTCCCTTGAACTACACATTATAGCCAGTTCATTGGCATCAATACAACATCATCAACAAAATTGCGACAAGTGTTGCTTCAACAAATACACACTAGTGATGATCTTGGTACACTATCCAATAAAGTTACAGTTTCTTAATTAAAGGGTGATGCTGTTGCTATCTTAAAAAAGCCGCATCAGCGCCTTGCGACTTCAAGCCGGGAGTCGAAGTCTCTGTGTGAGATGCTGCTGACAAGTCGGTTGACAAAACCAGGGCTCAGGCAGATGATATGTTGCGAATACTGCCATTTGCTAGTGCTGATATTCCAATAGTAGCCTTCATCATTTCACTGGTTGTTGGGGCTGTCACTTGTTGTCACCTGCTTCAGGTCAAACCAGGTACATGGTCAGGAGATGCAGCCGAAACTTAGTACTTAATCTAGAGAGCCCAATATATCTTTAAATTTGCTTCTAACAATATGCCTTGTAAAACATAACACGTTATTTAGTTGAATTTATTCGAGTTTTAGTGTTAATGGAGTGTTTATAAGAGCTCATACAAAGGTAAATCACCATGAATATCGATAGTCAATAATCACAGCACGTAGCAACTCAAAATTTGTCCCTTCATGATAAGGAAATCAAATTAGTGGTAATTGGTCAACCAAGTGGATAAATGCCCAGAGGCCAGAACTACTTTACACAGTCAGCAGGATATCCAATGTACTAGACTATCACATCTAAGCAGCTCTGAAACTGGTGGATTAGTTTTGGGATAATTGTTGAGATTAAGTGTTAAGCAAAAAAAAATACTTACTTGAATTGGGATCAACGTGCACAAAGAAGCTTGCAGCAACTATGAGATAGCACAATATAAGCATAAGGCCTTTAAAATAGTTCGATGTTCCTTCCTGGATAAATATATTTAGAATTAGAACATCCAATAGACCCTAAAACAGTTATTTCTTGTAATTGTACAAAGTATAAACAATACAAAGGACAAAGGATTCTAGTCTGTTCTGTAAACAGACCTGCAGCATAAATGCCACCACCAGTACTGTTATAAACAGAGTTGCTGTCTCAAACAGTTGAAAATTCAAGTCCATTTGTTGGCCCATCATCCAGCCAACTACCACACAGAATGGAATCTGCAAACCATGTAAAAAGTATGTTAGTTGTAACTGTTTAACATTACAATGATATCTACTCATCTTTAACATGCTTCTGTTAATGCTACAGAGATCCCAAAACCACATCAGATTAGTTGCATGCTGAACTGTATATTTTCTTACCACAAACATGGAGATCTGTGTTGACGACCCTATGGCAACTCCCAGTGTAATGTCCTTTTGGAATAAAGTCAGATTAAAACTAAGATGAAAGCAAATGATTAACTTAAAAAAAGGATTGAAAGAGGGATAGTTACAAGTTTGTCTTTCATGGCAAACATAATGGCACTTGCATGCTCAGCAGCATTTCCAACAATTGGAAGCAGAATAACACTAATAAAGGCGATTGGCATGTTTAATGATTCAGAGGCCCCCTGTTATAGCAAGTGGAAGATGCAATGTTAAAACTTAGAAGGTAATATTTGCATGGATATGTAATGGAAATAATGTGCTGTTCTGGTTTTCTTGCTTAAATATGATTGTATAGAAGCAGCCAATGATAAAGAGAGGTACATATTACATTACTACCTAGTGAAATTCAGGTCCAATGGGAACAAGTGAACAACATCTAACAGGCATAACACATAGGGGAATAGGGCGTGACATGATTTTCAACAAACCCTTCAGTACCTGTATTGCATCTACCAGGTACCCAGAGAGAACTGAAATCCAAATAGTCAACACAAAAAGCCAGCAGATAGCTTCACCCTGTGTTATCTCCTTTTCATCTTCCTCATCCTCAGTTGCTTCACTTGTTTCTTCTTCCTGCTATGAAGTTGGAACTGGATGTTGAACGAAGTATGCACATGATGCAAATATATAATGGCATACAAGAAATGAGTATTTCAACATTTTTCTCTCTTGTCTTGTTAGCTAGGTACTATGTGGTGCCCTTAATGGATTAAAAGCATGCAATTGAGAGTGCCCAAATAGTTGGGAAAATAATTCGAACATGGTACATATGGAAAGTGAGAATGATAGCCAAAAGTACTGTTCTACACAGTGGAGACTCAAGGGCACAAGAATAACAATTTATAACCAATAAATTTACAAGAAACATGTGTAGCTTGATTACTTGCATTACATGATCCTAAAGATATTTTTTTCTTGTGAATGCATATAATGGCTGGTTAAAGAACTAAAGTGAACCGAAGCTGCTTTGTACAGTTAACAGTGTTATCTCTTTAGTCCGATCTGTCTTTTTTCACTTTTCAAAGTTTGCATAAATTAGTGGTTCAGCTACTTACTTCACCAATCGGGCTGTACAGACTGCGCTGGCTCTTTAATTGAAAAAACAGATAGCTGGCATAGGCCACAAGCATGATGCAGCTACTAAACCTTGAAAGGGAAACTTCAGATTTTCCATATTGCGCTTCAGAATGTGTAAAATGAAGCACTGCAGGAAACATTAGACCCAAGACAGCCATCAAAAGCAATCCTGAGTTTACAACAGCTGATGCCTGTATTGATAAATGCATGTCAGTTAGGGCTACAACAGACAGATGATAATGAGAGCTATTGCATTTTACATAAAGCTACCTTGTTGAAGACCTGATCCCTATTAGGATGGGCAAGACCACCAGCAAAGAAAGCACAACCAAGAACTAACAGCATGTTTGATAGTATAGAGCCTAGTAGCGATTGCTGGACAACACGAATCATTCCATTTTTCAATGCATACAATGAGATAATCATCTCAGTCGCATTGCCAAAGGTAGCATTCAGAAGCCCCCCAACTGGAATTCAGAAAGGCCGAATCTTTACTGTCTTATGAAATCAAGATTTGCATGGAAAGGTAGGACAATACAAAATCAAGGAACATACTTGTTGGGCCGGTGTAGCAAGCAAGCTGCCTGCAGGAGAGGAAGTATCACCGATTAGAGCATTCCCAACCAAGAAACCATCTAGTAGTTTCTATACATGCCATGTCACTTAGAAACTACTCATAGAAACTCACTCTCATAATGTATGGTTTCTTGTCTCTATTTATTTTTCTCTCTTTTGCCCAATCATAAATAAGTGGACCCCATCTATAGAAACTACTACACTCTCCCAATGCATGTAGAGTGGTTTCTTCATCCTTGGTATTAGTGATAGAAACCATTTCTTGCATGAGAAACTATTTCCTCAACTTTTCTCCTCTTTCCTCATTAACTCATGCCACATCAGATTTTTGCTTATATGAACTGTTATTTAATGCTATAGAAACTATCCTAGTCATGGCATTAGAGATGCCCTTAGGGCATATCTCCAAAAAACTATGTCCGGGTAATTTTGATGTAATAACAGTAACTAACTTTCCATTTCAGCAACAATAGCAATAAGTAACTGGCAATTAGAGTCCATTGACTAGCACTTACTCAGTTGCATATCCCAACCTCTCAGCCAAGGGTGTTATGCCGATTAAGCTGAAAAGGAAAACCCATCCTTGCTGTGAAGCATTTGAAGGAAGCAACCACAGAAAAGGAAGGCATTAAAATGTCAGTCACTCTTGCAACTAAATTTGACACACGAAACAGAAAAAATGGAAATTTTCCAACGAAGATTGTAAGCTACCGTAAGGCATTGACGAGTCAATGTTTAACAGATGGTTAGCAGATACAAATAAAAATGGCGGGCTATTTCTTACGTGCTTGCCGGTGAGGTAGTGGAGCATGACGGCGAGGGGCCCGAATGGGAGGAGCACGTTGATCTTGGCCTTGAAGATGACGACACGCACGCTCGTGAGCGCCCTCCGCCACTTGCTCCGCCCCGAGAGCGACTCAACAACCGTCGCGAGCGGGCCGATGTGCTCGAAGTCGAGCGGCTGCATCTTCGTGGCCGGCAGCGGCGAGCCGGCCGCCTCCCCCTCCAGCCCCAGCTCCGCCTTCTCCGCCCCCATCATCTGCGAATCCGACCCCGAATCAAGGACCGCCGCCCTCTGAAACGACGGAATCTCCGCCTCACCTCCGCCCGGCGGTGCAGGAAGACAGGTCGCCGCCTCGGATCGATGGAGCCGGCAGGAAAAAGTCGTAGCAGGGCCAGGGGCGCGGGACTCGAGCTGTGTGATTCGGACGCTCCCGCGCGTCACGGAGATCAGCGAAGCCTCGCCTCCTCTCCCCACTGCCTAGAAAAATTTCTCCAATCCCCCTCTCCGTGCCGCGCCCGACGAGACGGCCATGAAATCGAAAAAATCGCGCGACCGCGACGAAGCTGCCAGGGTGCTTCGCCTTCGGGGAGGTTCCGTCCCGTCCGTACGCCCGTCGTGGTGGGGCCGGATCCTCCTCCGGGCCCACGTGTCAGCCCGAGATCCCGGGCCCGCACGCGCCGCCCTTCGCGGCAGTAGCCCTCTTCGTACCCGCGGCCACGGCCCGCACCCCTCCGCGGGGCCCACTTCCAACGATGACGTGGCCACCACCACACGAGTGGGGTGAGGGGATCACCCGGTGAGAAAGGTAATTCGAGGTGGTAGTGGTGCACTGAGCCACTGACTGATGAACTGATGATTAGATCTGGAGGTGGTGGTGCTCTGCCAAACCAGTTTAATGCAAGCCAAAAATATATTAATTAACTTGTCCTTGATATATCACAATCAATTAGTTAATTAATTGATTAGTCCTTGAAATGCAAAAAAAAGTTCAAACTATCCTTTAACTGGTACTCTAAATAATTAATACTATATGTAACTAGTATATAGGATAAAATAGAAAAAATAGAATAAAAAGTATTAGAAATTATAATATTTAGAAATGATTGTATTTTGGAAGAAGGAACCGAGTAGCGTGGGTTCCTGACGGCGAGCAGGTTGCTAGGTTGGCACAAGGGGATGCCACACATGATCGGCGACGGAGGAAAACGATATCTGTTTGATGGCGACTTGACTGACAAGAGTGACTGGGGTGATAACCACAAGGACAGATCCAGGTACAGTTGCATCTTGCTGTGTTTGACTCGAGAAAACAACTCACAAGTAGTTAAAAGTTAATGCATTTCCGTAATGTTGTGTTAATGGTGATGTCTGGGATTTGTTCCAAGATATACTCATATACATTAATTAGAGCGAACTGAGTATTGCTCAGTTAGTTAGAGTGCTTATGGAGCAACATTTTCAAGTGCTCCTGTTTTCTAAGATTTATTACTGGGAAGGTAGACAAGAATTCTTTTAAGATTTTTACAAAATATGGCTATTTTCTCCCAATATGTCGTTCCAGACCTTCAAATGAAGTAGACAAGAATATATTTATCCTCTACTCTAAACAGTTGCACATATACGGTTATGTCATACCAATCGACAAATGCAGTACAGATATACACATAAATATGTTGCAATATATTTTTACCAAAAGATCCTATAACAAATACGTCAAAATAAATCAATCTATGCATATATGAGTACGTGAATATTTGAAGATGCATAATTACAGGAATATTTACAGGAAACATGAAAAAAAAAAGAGAGAGACTCGATTGTCATGTACAGTTCCTTTAGCAAATGCCGAATTGCAGGTAAAAGTACAACAAAATCATTTGGGATATTCAAGCAACATTCTTTCAGATTAATCTAATCGTACAATATATCTAGTCTTAAGACGCGGTAGTAACCACTTACACCATTTGGACTATTTGAATATGTTGCAGTCTCAACCAATTAAGATTGTAGTGGTAGTTTATTTTTATCTGTATACAATCTTTCACAACTCAGTACTTTTAAAACGTATATTGTTTAAATAGTAAAAGTAGCTAAACACAACAATAGAAGCAACTCTATACAGCGTTGGAACTTGGAAGTAATTACACAATGAGTTGAAACAAGAAGCTATGGAAGTAAATTTAGTTTAATCTAGTAGTAATATACACTTGAAAAAATTGATCAGTTGTCACTCTCTCAAGATGTTCCTCTTAATTATATAATTACTTCTTGGGAGGGGCAAATATCAAATCTCTGTACACTAGTATATAGTTATAGAAACAACAAATCACAGCAACAAAAAGACTCTTCTGTCATTAAAAGCAACGGCGTAACGGGGGGCTAAAACATGAAGTAGATAAACACATGTACGTATAGCTGAGCTACATATATATGACATATTGCACTTTAATTTACCTTGTTGCTATATACAGAAAAGACATGAACTCTTTTGCCAGGTAGCTCAGCTACATTTTGCATTAATCCTTAATTACCTTGTTACTACAGATGCAAAGGGCATGCTCTTAATTGGCTATCGTGCAATGTTTAGTCGTGTCCTAATCTAATACAAGTCCTTTGCTCTGGCAACTAAGAAAACGGATCACCACTCACCACTGATGGCATTGATGCACAATACGATCGCGCCGGCTGAACAGGACAAATATCATATGCATCGACCAAGCAGTATCATGACATTACTTATTCGACCTTGCAAAATGCAGGTCCCGGTATCTCTAGTTAATTACTGAAAGAAGTAGGCTTCGGCATATTATTCAACGGTCAATCCAATCCTTGAACAGAAGCATCATGTATAGAGGGGCATTCAGTGCAGCGATGACAACAACTGACTGAATGACACGAAACAGCCTCTGAAGCACCTTCCTTATTCTCAAATTGGTGGGGCGAGACAACTTTCCTCCATCTTCTGAAGTCGCTACAGAGCTCATCTCAACAAGAACTGATGAATCAGGCTCCAATTGGTGCTTTCTCGCTGTCGCTGTTGGCCTTGCAACAGCATTTCCTCTGCCATGAAAATTGGGTCTTTCAGTAAGAGCAAAGCAAATTTCAAGTATCTAAAATCATCATCCAAAGAGCACATACCGTCCTGTACTTCTCGGGTCTGAGTTAGTGCTAGGGGCTTTTGCCACTGCTTTTTTAACCAGGTGCATGGATCCCTCTGCATCCCAGACCATTTCATATTCACCATCTTCCTCGTCAACCTTTTCTTTCGTTCTGGAAAACAGTTCAGCAGCCACTGACTGCATGAAACTCCCAAATGTGTTCACATAAGGAAGAGATCTTAGACCATTTGTTGGCCAAAAGATGAGCAGAAGAATGGTCACTACAAACTGGCAGATATACCTATATAAAAAGAAGACAGCAGACTTATCAAAAAAATTTGACCGTACATTGGTCATGCAATAATCAAACAGGCAGAAGGTGCACATTACAAGCATTACCAGATATAAATATGAGTTTGTTTAGGCAGAAAACAAAGATTCGTCAGAACCTCATGTTCTATATCAGTTGAATTTGGTGACAGCTTGGGGCCAGCAGATAACAGCATAAAAGACGGATAGAGATTCCCCTGCTGCCAACTTATTGTCCCAAGAGTATGCTGCAGCATGAATTGTTTCATGAGATGTGAAACAAGAATCATATGGCAGCATGAAGCTTAAGGTTTTCTTACCTCCATTACTTGTCCAAAAGGAGTGGGATGAACTACTGTGCACTGGTCATGATCATGGCCTGAGAGCACAAGAACCTGTAGAGGGATTAACCATAATATAAATTCAAAATTATGATTTAAATAACATGAAAAAACTTACTGGCTTCAACAAGCTTAGCAAAAGGTCAGAAGTTTCCTTGCTTAGATAATTCTGGTAGCTGCGTACAAAAATGTCTTATGTCAATCCTTTAGCTTTTCCATGATAACATTTTGAACAAGTTCTGTTAGTCAACGAATTTTCAACTGCTATGATCAAGATTAAAAAAATCCTGAACCCAAGAATTCTAAATAAGTAACAAGTTTAATTTTCAAGAGAACACACACTGAAACACTTGAGGGCTATAACTACATGCACAAAGCATCCATGGTAGTTAGCAGTTCTTTTACCAAGAAGAATATCAAGTAGCTCAAAAAAGCAGTGTTGTTCTACCGGCCGGAAAATCCAGAACCAGAAGGCAATCAAGTTCCGTTCACAATTGGATTGCCTCTGCAATCAAGCTTCTATGAACCTTAAGATAACATAGTTGGACCAGGCAGTCATAAAAAACCACAGAAAAATCAGGCATGGTTGAACCAGCTGTATCAGCTATTCAGCTTGGAGGAACAAATATTTCATGAGGAATAAAAACATGACTATATGAGAAGGTTCAAGCCCACGTCTTGAGGACTAGGGCAAGTGTGCTGACTGCTCCAACTTGCATCCTGTGCTTGGTATATAACTTAAAAATACTATTTTTGAACCAGCAGCACAACCCAAAAATACTATGTGCCTGACCTGGCCAGTGACAAGTTCAGTTTCAACAACTGTATCTAATACTTAGCAATCGAGAGTTCAATGATCCTAATATAATCTGTTCAGTGATCATCATGAGTTTCATGTAATGTTAGTCGAAACAAGTAAAAAAGAAAGAATAATTTCAGGAAAGGCATACATTATCCCTTGATCCATGGCTGCTCTGGATACCCTCTGTAATAGAATGAAATCAATCAGAAAGTGTATATTTTGGTTTATTGAATTCCTTATAGAGATTAGGTAAAAAAAGTGCCACGATTTGAAGGAATTCACCAATCAAGAAACTGTTGGTCCAGTTAAATGAAATATGCTATGATTATGCAATTATGGTGAAAAGGAGTATAGGCAAGTTTTAGGAAATCCTTTGATAAATAGCAAACCATAGTAACAAACGACAATAGTGTATACCTGATTTATAACAGACGAAGAACGATATTGACCACAGGGAGTGTTGTCGGGTCGGTAGAGGGGGATATGTGTCAGCAGAACCTTTGGGTTTGATTCGTTACCTTAAGAGAGAAGTAAGACTAGTCAAGACTCTGATAGTATTGTATGATTGCATAGTCATTTGTACAATATCATACCAGATGATAATGTTTTAATGAACTCCCAAGAGGAGGTTGTTTCTTTACTTTGTTTGGCTCCTGCAAAACATATATAACAGTTCTTTAAGTATAGAAAGGACCACTGCTGAAGGAAAATTGCAAAAAAAAACATGGAATCATTATTCATGAAAACTAATCTAGATACTAGAATATGAATACATGTAATGCAATGTGGGAGTTCTTTAGTGTAGCTCATAGCCTTATAGTAGTCATCAAAGAAAAGTCCATAGCAGGTAGCACATACACAAAAATATGAAGGCATGGTAACATACCATCAAGAGTTTGGGAATCAACAACAACAAAGTCCACCCTACCAGCTGAAAATTGGTAGTTTCTTGATCCAAATTCTTTTTCATACCGACTGATCACCTACAAGAACAAACAAACATGATTTATTTCAGGGATATTATAGGTTGTAGTATGTTAACATTTTGTGCTCCATATCCATCACATAATTTCTTAAAATGCTACACTGTAACTTGAATTCAGGTGGAAGCTGTTGTATATTTATTTTGTTCATGTTGAAGTTCAAGATACCAACTACTAACTATGCTAAACCTATTCAGGGCAAAGCAGGCATATGGGTATTGGGGGAGTATGGTGGTTACTGACATCAGGTTTAACCAAGAATGGAAGCACTAGTTAATGTGGGAGGTCACCAAAGTAAGAGGAAGAGAATCGACCATGTCAAGGAAGATGTTAACATAGATGAGAACAATGTGTTTCTAATATTAGGACAGAGTATGTTTGTCTGGAGGTTGGCACTTGGCAACAAGGTAAGTTCTGAGAGCTCACAAGGATGAATGGGTTCAGGTCCACTAAACTGTTCAACAGGATCAGTTGATCACATGACATGCACAACCATGAATTACTAGCTTTAGTGCCTCTGACATTGTTCATCACTATACAGATTCTCCATGTAGAAATGCATTTGTTGTAGGCAAAGCATGTCAAAACAGCAACAGTTTGTGCAGTTGCGTGCCCAGCACTGCATAGGAGCTGGCCCCTGGTATGAAACATAGAAGCTGCCTGTCAACGACAAACACCGTGACAAGCAAAGCTATATTATGAATGTAATATTTATTTAAGCATGTAGGTTTATTGTGGCATGTGATGAACTCCCACATAAACTGAGATGTTGAGCACATTATATTCTAATAAAACATTGAAATAATCACATGTGAAAAAACACACATGGACCAAACAAATAATGTGTATAATTGTATATATATGGCAAAACAAATTGGAAAAGAAACAGTGACTTTGTGTGTCAGAACGAATGAACGATGCAAAATAAACGCCATGAAAATGAAGGGGAAAATCACCTCGCGATGAATTTTGTGAAATGCGGAGTAACCAATATCATGATTTCCTGAAAGGTAGTAGATTGGGATATTTGGAGTTGTTATATGTTCATTCATGCTGAATATATGCTTAAAGCGAGACAATGATTCATGCCACCTGAAAGGTTTTTGACACAGTTACAAAAAGAATACACTTGAAGTGTACAGTTTGATAATTTTCAATCAAATCACTGAAAAACATACATCACTTAAAAAGTTAATAAAAAGAACTGAGAAACTAAGCAAAAGAATTTATCAAACATCAACTATCATCTAGGTCATAAAAATAACTCTTGGGAAAACAACATACTGGCTTACTGCACATATTAATTAATTCTGGTGTTCTGAAGTCTGAACAATCAACAATGGCAACAGCAAAAACAAGTCGGTTGCACATCCCTTGGCTCAGATTTAAAACATTTGATTACTTTGCAGTAATCTTCAAAAAAATATTTTGCAGTATTCACAAATTCAAGTCAATGCTTTATTGCTTTCTTCAGAGATTTGCTTTGCAGTGTTGCTGCAAATACAGGTTCTGTTCTTTATTTTCTTCAGGGGCGGAAGCACATTAGCCCATGTTCAGAGATTTGCTTTGCCATGTTGCTGTGATACAGGCTCTGTTCTTTATTTTCTTCAGGAGTGGATGCACGTTAGCCCACTGTGGTGCATAGGACACTTGATAAATTTTGGTTGGTAGTTGTGTTAACCCATTAGTAATATGTGGGCCACCCTCATGCAATCTAATGGACATCTGGTGCTTAGCCAATCAGCCCGTAGAAGGCTAGCAGATCACACGCATACAACTATGTTGTCCAATATTCAGGTGTAGCAGCTCACGTAAGGCCAATGGAGCTGACTCTGCACTAGTGCTGAGCTGAAGAGATGCAGCGGTGCAACCCACAGTCCCACACTACGCAGTCTAGAATGTTGCAAACCTGAAATGTGTGCAACAAAGCAGAGAGGATCGATCCTAGGGCCAGGCCATGCATTCCTAAGCTTTGCTCGTGGTTGTCTTTTCTGCTCAGTGCGTTGTGCATGATCATGTATAGGGAGAAATTAAAATAAACAAATTAGTGATAATATTGAGGCACATGAATAATAAACTATCCTTGCAATCATAAATTACAGAATAAAAGTCCTATGGTTGCAAGTTTTATTGTTGTGCTACAAATATCTAATGGAGACTTGAAATAACTAAAGGACTTTCATGTGTGATTTTGGGTGGAGCAAGACTATGAAATTATAATTATATTTGATATACAAATATTGTTTCTATTTTTCCTATAAACATTTTTTTTACTTTATATACAACCATATCGATGGCTCCACATGATTTGAATTTGGACAAATATGACCACAACATATAATTTTTAGGCACTTAGAACAAAGATGCTTCTTTCTTTTAGCCATGTCGTAGTAGATAATAGACATTGGAAAATGTCAGCATAATTTATAGAGTGGTTGAATGTGTTGTATTTTACCGATGGCAATCATGTTTGTACAACATTTTTAAATATAGCTTGTTATTTATTCATATTTACTACAATTGTTACAAGTGGAAAATTGTGAATATTTGTTTTAATAAGCACCATTATCACTACATACTAATATTAAATACATAAATCTTGATGATTAAAGCATTATTGCATGTGTGGTTGTGATATAGTAATATGGGTGGGACACCTGTTCATTTTCGTTCTGGATTCACCACTGATTTTCTTGGCATGGCTTTGCTGGATCTCTAGATCTCTAGTATATTTGCTGCTTTGGTGGATGGAGTCATTGCTTGTGCTGCTGTCTTGCTGCCACAGGCCCACAGCTGCTCCATCATGCATGTCCCGACTTAAGCAATGACTATTAAAGCTCACAGCGGCAGCGGAGGTTTGGTGCAAGCTGGCAATGGTGGTGGAGGCTTGATGTGACCCCACAGCTTCAAAGGTGACTGGATGCAAACTGACAATGGCGGCCGATGCTCTAGTTGGCTGTGGTTGTTGGTACTTCACGGTGCTAGTACTTCACGATGCAAAGACTGAAGGTAGAGATAATAAAGAGTGTGCAAAGGAGGAAGATGAAGATACTTTTTTCTATTTTATTAAAACCATGCTGATTGGATAGCCACATCATGGGCATGTGGACAAATCATCGCCATGCATGTGGCACATCAGACTGAAACCATCCAAAGTTGAGCTAGGGGTAATTTGTCCAGTTTAAAGAGTTGAGGGGTGTTTTATGTATGGTATTAGAGTTGACGGGGTAATCTGACTAAGCCAACAGTTGATGGGGGTAAATCAGACTTTTCCTAAATAATATGCCATAAGTTTAGTTTCAGTTAGTACATATTCCAGTTACATCACTCTATATAGCACCATCGCCCTTGCAAGAACACATAAATGAGTTATCATTTCAGTTTAACTGACACTGGCACATCAATAATTAACGGTAGATGGAAAATTGAAAAGTAAATTTCTAGAATCTACTAAAAGTAGAAAATAGAATTCAGTCCCGTGCCTTACTCTTCAGCGGACATATATGGGCCACCGTCAAAGTGATCACCGAGAAATAAGAGCACATCTGGCTTGAATGGCAATATAACAGACTGAAATGACCTTCTCATATTTAAATCTGTGTAAAATTCGGCAGCTTGCAGCGCAATTGAACTTGGTGGAAGGCCAAGGGAGGTGCTGTCCATAAGCTGCAGAGGTTTTTCAGAAGAGAGCAACATATGTAAGCTATTGTTTGTATGTACCAATGTAATACGATGAGAGCACCTTTTAAAAAAAATGTGAGTGCTCTCAAAATCAAAAAAGTAAAATGTTTTAACACAATCTCACAATAGAATGTTTGAGGGAAACTGACCTGTGAATCAGCAATAACAGCAACCTTCACATGGTTATTCTGCCCAAGGAAAAGATAAAGGAGAAATACAACTATTAAGACAAGATAACGCATCAGATAATCATCCAAACTTGGTACTTGGTAGCCTACCAAAAGGCAAAAGATATCCACCTCCACCCTTATTATTCCAGTCTCTTAAAATCTAAAGAATTCTATCATTAGCTGCTACAACATAAGACTGTGTTACAAAGTGAAAATGGTATTGTCGGGGAGCCCGACCATGTCCTGATTATTCCGGACTTTTGGAGTTCTAGCTGCCCAAGTCCCGAAGCTTGCCCGGTTCTCAGCAATGCAATAATTTACCAGGCATCACCACTCACCAGAATATTTTAATGCACCAAGTTTAGGCATGATATTGAGAGTTTACAAAATGGAGATCGAGAATTAGCTGCCTTTTCGTCAGAGCGGGACGGATACTTGCAAAGAACTACTCGCTAATCCTAGTAGACCTAGGACGATCGACACCAATTCAGCAACAAATCGGATGCCCACGAGAAACCCCGCAACTAGAACCCAGAATCGCCGCCCAACCCGGGCCCAAAACTAACGGCGTTGCGTACTTACCGGCGAGGGGGAGGAGGACGGCCACGAGCAGGAGAGGTGGGCGGCCCAGTAGGCGCCCATCTCGCCGTAGAGCAGCGCGGCCGCCCAGGCCGCGCACAGCAGCAGCGTCAGTCGCGTCACGCTCTGCATCACACCCCCTCCGCCGCAACACCCACCGCCGACGTGGGTGCTGTCTAGCTGTCTGAACTGCGCGCGGCGGCGGCGGCGGCGGATCTCGGACCCAGTGGGCGGCGACCGGCGACTGCGAGGGGGTTCTGATTTCTGAATCACGGGCAGCGAAATGAGATCTACAGACTACAGCCCCGGTCCGGTCCGGTCCGGCCCGGTCGGTCGTTGGGGGTCGACTCGGGGTCGTCCGGTTGGGTCGGGTCGACGCGAAGCAGCCGCGCACGCACGTGTGAATGTGATCGATCTGATCCAGTCCAGGTTGTCATAGTTTGTGCAAGATACATCAATACATGTACCACATGTTTGACACGCTGCACCTGAAGTTCATGGGATAAAATAAAACGGTTTAAATTTAAATTTTTAGTTCAAAATAAAAATAGGATGGTTCATCTAAATATATTTTAGTTTATTCATAACTCCAGATTTAAAATTTATTAGAACATCTAAAGTTTAAAATAGTTTGCATTTTTAGTTTTAGTTTTAGATAAAAATAAGATGATTCATCTAAATATATTTCAATTTGTCCATTACTCTAGATTTAAAATTTAAAATAGTTTGAACTTTTATTTTTAGTTTTAAATAAAAACAAGATGACTCAGACCAAATACATTTAATTTATTTATCATAAAGTTGCGGCACACGGGTTTGAGTTTTAGTGCTTCCAGACCAAATACATTTAGCCTAGTCAGCATTCCATAGAAATGAAGTACGAGAACTAATTCTCAAACCTATTTAGTTGATCAAGCCATTAAATATGTCTAGTTGATCAAACCATGAAATCAATTCTATTAATACAAAAAAATATTAACTATAAAAACAAACTTGACGAAAGAATGCAATGATCAATCTTAAACAAATATAAGAATTCCGGTCAATTCTTTTTTTAAGAGGAATTGGATAAAACTATGAATTTCTTGTTGAATTTTATATCAAATTTGATAATTTCAATTCCATAGTAGCTCAAACAACCCATCTCATGGAATTGAATTCCAATTCTTTAATAATATACCCAATACTAGGATGCCTTAAAGATTCTGACGATATCCTCAAGTCAAATGTTTTGTTTTTCATCGAAGTTGTAACGGGTTTAAAGAGCCCTAAGTAAATGCAGTTAAAGAAAGGGAAAACGCAATGGTGAGAAGCAATTTGTGATTCCATATTTCCATGTGGATGGTGTTGTCGCAAACCAGGACAACTAAAGTCAACGATATAAGACAGCGATTTTCTCTGTATTTCCCGTGCTACAGTAACAGTTTTTACAGTAACAGTTTTTCGTCTCGTCAGAATATCTCTGTATTTCACCGAACATGGCATTCTGGGCTTTGGGGATTTGTGTCACTAGCGTACTGCACGCCTGAACCATCCTGTTCTTCGAAATACGCTGTTATGGCTTTCAGTTTTCCATTGAGAAAGTTCTTCTCTACCTGCCAGAAAGTGAGGGGGGAAAAGGACGATTTTTAACATCAAACCAACACACATTACCAGACCATAGCTACAAAGGGCCATCAAAAATCACAGGAAATGGATATACCTCAACTGCCCAAGGAGGATCAACTGACAGGCACATGTCTGCCAGTTGATTTTGGTCAATGTTGCGAGGAAGAAACATCACTACCGTCGAAGCCATCGATGTGGCGAGTTTAAAGAGAGAGTACCTGAGGAGTTCAACCAGGAGATTATGCTAACACCTGTGAGCAGAACGAGAAACGGGGTACTCTGGAACAAGGAACTAACCCATCACAAGGCTTAAGCATGGCTTTGATATCATATACATCTACTTTGGCATAGTCTGGTCCACCCCACGGAGGCGACATGAAAGCAGTTTCTCCCTGCATGAAACATTCACCCACAGTAAGTGTGTTAAACCAACTAATCTTAACTATATTAAAACGTCCAGATTTCCGTGTCCTCCGTCCGCAACCCCGTACTACATGCCTTCCCACATCCTATAAAAAATCGACCAAAACTTATACCATGTAAAAACCACCCGAATTACCTCGCCCGCCCGCCCCGGACCAGCCAGCGCGCAACCGCCCGACCGCACGCGCCCCCGCATTCCTAACCGTGTGCACCGCGCGCTCGCATGCACCGGAGCATGCACAATTGCCCGTGCATGCACAACTGTGCGCCATGCACGAAAACAAAAGGTGCACTAGAAGAAAAAGAAAAAAAGAATTTTTTTGCATTTTAATCCTTTAATTTCTAAATTTTACATGAAAGTACGAATTTTGCTCACACAGAAACTAAGAATTTTGTGCAAAGGCTCTTGGATTTCTAAAAAATCACATAAAACTATGAATTTTGCGTATAGCCAGTTAGATTCACTAAAAATTTTCTTATCATTGTAGAAATAAAATAAGCCCCGTCGCAAAGCACTAAGGTTCCGTTGCAAAGCACGGGCATCTGACTAGTGCAATAGAAACAAGAATTGGATATGAAGATATTCCTTGTCCTGTCTACATTAGTATGTGCACAAAGAAAGTACAGTCAAGCGGGGTTCCAAATCCTCGCAATCACTGGTTACCAGATTTCACGATTCACGTTAGAAATTGGGTGAAATGGCTGAATTACATAGATTTCAACTGTCAATTTGGATTCCAGGTTCCTTAGTTCCATAATAAAGAAATAATGAAAGAATGGCATATACGTGTTCCAGAATTTGTGGGGAAGAATGTCACCGGCAAGAATTTCCATGTAATTGGTAGGAACTAATCTTCTTAGTTGATAGAAAACAATGTAGTTGGATGAGGGCCTAGACCTCAGTGGCGCAGAGGAGCCGTGACCAGCACTGCACCACCGAGGCAGGGGGATACAGAGAGGCGAAGCCTGAACTGAATACTCGACAACCTAAATTCCTATTGGGGTCATGTGACACAGGACCAGCCTCTCTAATTGATCTAACCTGCTAACGGAATTAAGCTAAACAGAATTCTAATCTAATATGCTACAGTACTGTCAGGTACTGTTCACAGCTGGCTGGGCTAGGCCCAAAACCCTAGCCCATGACAAAGAACTTGGCAAAAAAACTTACTACTAGGTAGCAATAGTTGGTGATATTTTAGAAGTTTGTGATGGTATGCATAACCAATAATGAGACTAAAGGTTGATGTGTTAAAATATGATCTCTGATTTCTTGAGACATCCAAATAAATATCAATTGCTCTATTGCAGTACTAGCTTTATTCATGACAAGTATTACTTGCATCTATATTCGTATTGGGCACTCTCAGCTTTTGACTAGAAACCAGAGAAAAGTATGGAATAGGATATAGAATGAGAGGTATCTGACAATGTCCAATCCAATTGCACTCCTAGCCAAGTGCCAATTCTTCCCTACGTCCCTAACATAGTTAGCACGTCCAGGAATGTGTATGTACCAAGGTTCATGGCTGGGCACATGCAATCTCATAGGCTGGTAGGCAACTTTGAATATGTGTAATTAAATGAAACAACATACATACAAAAAATTAAAGATAACAATATTTTCAATAGATAAGACATACCTTTAGGTGAGGTGCCATAGGAATAAAATCACCTGTAATGAAGTCTATATGATCATTTACTCCATAAACAGTAGCATTATGCTGTGCACAATCAATCTTTTGTGGATCAATATCAATAGCGATAACATGCTTGCACCTGAAAAAATGATGGCACTAATGTAAAACTATACAGTTGAAGTTGCATCAAAGAAACACTGAGGATTCACCTTTAAATGTACTATGCAAACATGATTGTGAAATGTCAATGTGACACCAAATTCAACAAAAATGGTTCCCGACTTCCCAAAATGATTATATATGTGTGCCATGGTGTGCATGCCCCAAGAGCTGTGCTCTATGCAAAATTGCAAACATGAATAATATTGAAGGAAATATTCACTATTCAGGCCAATGCCAAAATCATAAAAGCCAAGGATACAGTGCTATGTAAAAGAGGCTCATGCTAACATTTTATTCATCATCATTAACAGAATGCATGAGAATGAGATAACATCATAGCAGTAAGCCAGTAACACACTTTGTGGCAAAATGGATGGCATTTCCACCAACTCCTGTGAAACAGTCAATCATAACTCCTGTACCAACACGAGATGCGTGATGCTTTGCGATGAGTTCTGGTGTAACTGAAAACCACCCTTCTTCATCCATCTTTATACCACTGTCAAAAAGGGAGAAAAGTGAATAACGCTGAGCCCAGTACTTGGCAATATCACTGGAGATGCCCTCTTCCAAATCTTGACATGAATGATCTGCGGAATGAATGATACAAAAGTTTACTCATAGATAAATTGGTAGAAAACAAGACAAACCACAACACAGACATAGCTATACTAAGCATTTGCTCCAAAAACACTAAGAAATCTAAAAATCTAGCACTCAACAGTATCATCCGAAAAGGCATCAAGTGCAACTCCTACAAAGCTGAAGCTGAATATCTTACATGACTGAGATTTCCTTGCTCTCTTTTTCTTTTTGGTGTGAGCAACTTCCTGGTTCATCTCTAATGCTTCACTCATTGAACTATCATTCTGGATATTTTCAGTGTGGTGTGCTTCATCAATGATAGTTACTATACTGCATAGAGATCAGATATTAACAAGAAATAATCAATATATCAAGGAAGCAAGGAGGCGTTATTTAATTTAATCTGGTATACCATCGGTTTTTTGTCTCTTCATCAAGAATATCCGATAAATTGCTCAATTCACTGTAACAATCTTGCCCCTGCCCATCTAAATGCTTGTCACCACCAGCCTGATCTGGCAAGAGAAAAAATGCATGATGTCACTCAGTGTTCTAACAGGCGCTAGGCGCTAGTCGGGCGGAGACTAGCCACCTAGCGCCTAGGGGCGCCTAGGTGGCGCCTAGGCGGCGCCTGGAGCTACACAGGCCCACTATACAAGACAGCACTATTTTTTTTACTTAAATAGCAATTAAACAAAGTTTTAGCTAAGTTTGAGCATATCAACATGACAACATGTATGACGACCTGGCGCCTAGCGCTCTCTCATTTCCCTTTCCTTTTTCAAGTTTCCAGGCCTCTTCTTGGTTCCAAGGCCAGAAATTTCTGGTTCCAACGCATATAATTCACTAGTTCCCAGAATCCCAGGTTTTTTCTGAAGGGTTTCTAGGCATTACTTTTGCTGGTCCCCAAGCATTAAGCATTAATTTTGCTCGTTCCCAAGCATTAGACATTAATTTGCTGGTTCCCAAGCATCAGGAAGTCTCTTTTCTGCTCATCCAACAGTCCCACGACCAGAAGCGTTCTTCACTTCTCCTTACCAGCATCCCAGCCGTTCTCTTCCTCCTCTCTTCCCCTCCATCCGCTGCAGCCTGCAGGTGTCCTCCGCTCGTCCTTCTCCCCTCTAGGAGTGTGGCATGTGGTGCCGGAGCACGATGCGCGGCGCAGGAGTGCGGCAACCAGACGAGCGGCGCACGGGGGTGATTGCGGTCCCTGGCGCGCACGCTCTGGCTCTCTGGAGCACGCGCTGGTGCGCTCACTGGCTAGGTGCTGCCGCCGCCGCACAGGGCGCCTAGGCTCCGTGGTCAACCGCCCAGGCCGCGGTTGACCCGCCTAGGCGCCCTGCCCGCCCAGTTGGCCGACCAGAGCCTCCGCGCGGCGCTGGGGTGGTGCCCAGCGCCTTTTGCCGCCTAGGCGGCCGCCTAGGGCCGCCTTTTCGAACACTGATGTCACTATAAGAAAACAAAAGTAATAATAGTATGGATTCAAATAGGAGATCGTGTCTATGAAAAAAAACTAAGAGAATTAACCCAGCAAGTAAATAAGAGTAGAACTATTTTGCAATTACAAGCAGGAAAATTCTGGAAATAACTAGCAAAAGGTTGTATCAACAATCCAGATTATTGTGATTACAAACATAGAAAAATGCTAAAATTGTACCATAAACAACGTATTTCAGCATCAGTGTAACTGTAATGTAAATCTCTTTAAAACTGCATAAAATGGATTTCACAACCTTACCTAATATTTCTTTTTCACTGTTACATGTACTCAAGCACTGAGATTGTACAACTTGCTGATCAACTTCTGACATATAATCATCCAAAGTATTATCTGTAGAACACAGGACGCCAGATGATGGGTCACAATTTTCAGGACTCTTACTGTGTTCTTGCACTGGCATGCTTTTATATTGTGAGCCCAAATCGTCCAATCCGTCAGGTACACATGTGCTAGAATGTGATACAAAATCCTCCAATCCATGAGGAGGATACCATGTAGACTCTTGTGTTAAGATGTTGTAGAAGTAATACCGAGTGTAGAATGGATCCCACAGGACTCTCCAATCACCGTATTCAAGGCAAAAGCCACTTTCAAACTTTTGGGCATGATTATCATCAACAGGAGATGGTTCTGGTGAACTTAGACGAGTCTCATGATCACCATCATTATTGTCATGAGATGTTGAAAGAGTTTCCCCTAATAGTTGATCTTTGCTTGTTAATAATCTTTCTTTCTGACAAATCTCAGCAGAGGAGATTCTAGATTCATTATCAACAGAATTTCGCCCCAGCATCACCTTGTTCAATTGCAAGGCATTATCTGCAAATTGATTTTCTTGAACAGGAGATACAGGGTTGCTCATATTAGCATGAAACTGATATGTTTCATGTTCACAATTATTTTCAGCTTTGTTACTTGGTACTACTGTAGCAGAGCAGATATTGTCACAGCCAGACTCTTCCTGTTTATTAGCATAAACACTGTCTTTATCAAACATCTTCTCGGTATTATCTCGGCAGACTTCACTGTAACCCAGAGTATTCCTAAATGAACTGCATGGGTCAGTTTGCTCCACACAATCCATCAACTGAACAACACTTTCAATTTCTTTAGTACCCGTGCATGAACTTGCAGCATCACTGATTAGAGTATTTGTTGCTTCATATAAGACTTTCCTTCCATTCTTCTTTACCTTATTGGGTGTATTCTTTTTCTGCAATGGACGAAAGGCTTATGCTACAGATTAATCAGCAGAGGAGCAGTAGAGAGTGATGTCCTGTTGTGAGCAATTACCTCTTTACTTGTGCTGAATGAAACAGGAAGCCCCAAAGAACCCATCAGGCTAGCTAATTCTAAATCTTCAACAAATGAATTGTCTATTGATAGCACAAAAAATACAACAAATATCATAAGAAATTGCTGGAAACATAAAGAAAAATAAAATTAACGCTATATAATTATCTTTTATTAATTTTTATGCTGTGTGTGGGCATTTTGGGTTATTATACAAGCACGAGATGCAAGCAGAGGGTTTACAAACAATGACAAAACAGAACAGAATAACTAAATTAATGCATTGCAAGGAAATTAGTATTACCTTCATCTGTTTGTTTGGCTGGTTTATTTTCAGATTTATCCATTTGACAACCCTGCACAATTGAAGGTTCTCAAATTGCTTATACACCACAGTTCTCAAAGTAATATAGGAACCATGAAATAAAAGATTAAATCGACATGACCTAATTTTCAAAGAAATGAAATATTTTGACTTGATTCATTTAGAAAAAATATAAGTTCTTCGGAAGACTAAATATAAGACTCATTATGATTTATGAGAAAAATACCCATTATGACTTATGAGGAATACAGGTTATCTTTAGCCAAAAGTATCCTAATGACTGTCTTGTTTTTTGAAATGGTTCAACAAAAATCTTGCATGGCCTAGTCATGACACAGTTCACTGACTGGTCTTTCCCAGAGGCAAGCCATTACCTTTTAGATCAATGATGAACTAATACTATCTGAAATCAAAGTACAAGCTAAGTGGACTTCAAAATGACTAAAGATTAAGTAAAAAAAGATTCTTTGCTCTATCAAATTAATTACTCAACAATGTCATTCAAATACTGGACGAACTAATGAAGCATAAGCCTCACGTTCACAACGCTTAACGCGAGCTAGACCTTCCAATTCGAAAACGCACAAGCTTACGTCAGAACCAGTCTCAACGGAGCGCCAAGTCCTGTGGCTAGCGTTGGCGCCAGCGACGTACCAATCATCCCTGCAGCGATGCAATCAATCAGTGGTAAAAAAAAAAGAGATGTCCGGCCAAAAACCCTAGTGAGGCCAAAATAGCAAGCTGGAGAAGCGAGGATCTTACCAGAGGTGCACTTCCGTGAGCCTGAAGTGCCGCCCCAGCTTCCTTATCGCCGGCAGGTCCTCCGCCTCCCCCGGCATCGAGCACCGCGGCTGAGAGGCAGGGGCGTACCTAGCGTGGGGCTGGGGCTTAGGGGTTCAGCTGAACCCCCAAATTTGCAAAGAAACAAACTGCTACGGGCGGCGGCGGCGGCGGCGAACTAGCGAGGCCGAGGGGACGGAAGAAGAAAGAGTGGAAGGCCAGTTCAGCTTGGGCCGTAGGCAGTATTCTCTCTCTATCTTCTGTAGCCCGCTATGGAGAAAATTGATCATTTGCCATCCAAGGCTTCGATCGGTTGTCATCTTAAAATTTGGATTTCTGCTAAATAATGTCGTCCAAAACTGTATCACCATCTATTATATTATTATATGTCATTTTCATATTTATAATAAATTTAAAACTAGAAATACATGCTTTGTTCTTCGAATGCCAGGTAGGCGGACGGGCAGGCGGTGAGAGGCTCCGGCCGACGGCGGCCAAAGGTTCCCGACGGCAGAGCCGCGGCAGGCGGCGGCGGGCTCCGGACGATGCTTAGGCGGTGGGCGAGACGGCTCAGGCGGCGGGAGACTCCGAGCGACAGAAGGTGGGGGGCTCCGAGCGGGCGGTGGGACGGCTCTGAACACCGACAGGGTGGCTCCGGGTGGCGGCGGGCGGGGAGGCTTCGGGGTTCGAATAGTGCTTTGAACAGCACACAAGGCAAGGTGAAGGGTAAAGTAGTTATTTTCATCTGCTGATATGTAATAAAATGGATTGAAAACATGAAAATGACATATCGTAGAGGGTGGTGAAATTTTGAATGACATTTAGTAGAAACCAAAATTTACGGTGGCAAATGATCGTAACCCACATTTTTTAGTAGCTAATGATCAACTTTCTCCTCGCTATGTCGTGTAAACTTACACCGTTACACGGCCTCTTCTATGATAATATCTTTGTTTCAACAGATTTGAAAAAAAATCACTGTTAACAAATCTTTTTAATTTAATATATATGGTAAACGGTAATATTATTGCATTCTGACAGTCCAGCTTATGAAACAACAGGCTTAATTCATAGATGGCATTCGTCCTGTACAATGTTTACACCCAGTTTTCTAGGGTAGATTATTCTGTTATATTTTGGCCTGAAAATAAGAAATGTAAGTAGATGATCACTTATTCGGTCCCATTTTCATGGTGTGATTTAATCAGGCAGCAGATCAATCCATTCATATACAGATCAATTAATTGATCACTGCTGGTGAGCTGAGCTAGCGCTTCCCGCTGTTGCTGTCGATCTGACATAGTCCTTCTTAATCTTGTTCAGCGCCACGACCACATCATTCATCGCCATCCTCTGCTCTGGGGAGTCAGCCGAGCAGAGCAAGCCTAGCTCGAACACTGGCACAAGGAAGCCATGGCCATGCGGGTTACTGGTAGTGGTAGAAGAAGAGCCATCCTGTAGAAGAAGCTGGCTGTCCACCACACTGACAAGCTCTGCAGGAAATGCCTGACGAACCCACTGCCTTATGTTCAATTCTCCCACAAACATGGCGTCTGTGGGTCTCTTCCCGGTGAACACTTCCAGCAGCATGATCCCGTAGCTGAACACGTCGCTCTTCCGTGATGCTTTCCCGAGAGCGCCGTACTCTGCTCGAGAAAAAAAAATGATCACCAGTAAGTGATTGCACCACCAGATGGTTATAAAAAGGATCAACAATGGCGAGCAAGATTACAAGAGCTGCGAGTACCTGGTGCCATGTACCCAACTGTTCCTGGCATGGTCATCGAGATCATGGAGTTGTCGTCGCCTAGCAGCAACCTCGCGATGCCGAAGTCGGCCACATGCGCCGTCATGTCGTCGTCAAACAGTACGTTGCTAGGCTTCAAGTCGCAGTGCAGGACCACCTCGCGGTGCTCATGGTGCAGGTACTCCATCGCCATGGACACATCTAGCATGGTATCCAGCCTCTCCAGGAAACCAAACGGGGTACTGCTGTCCCCTTGAGAGTGCAGGAGTGCCTCCAAGCTACCGTTGGGCATGTACTCGAGAACCAGTGCTCTGAAATCCAGGTTGGAACAAGTGTTGAGTATCCTTATCAAGTTGCGATGTCGAGCCATTCGAAGCACGCGGCACTCGGTATCGAAGCTTCTCATGGCGTGCTCTAGATGCTGGTGTATAACTTTTATGGCAACCACCAAACCGCTGCTCAGCTGCCCCTTGAAAACCCTTCCAAAGCTTCCCGATCCCAGCATGTTATCATCACTGAAATCGTCAGTGGCACGAACGAGCTCATGGTACGAGACTAGCTGACGGCTGATCACTTCATCCACAGCCACACCAGTACAAGCACTCTTACGCTTCTTGGAATTCTTTCGAGCGGCTACACAGAGGCCGCAGCATGCTGCAACTGCTATGACTAGAGCAGGGAGCCAGTACTTCAGCAGGCGACCATTTCTTCTGGCAGAGGTTGTTTGGCATGGTGGAAACCCTAAGCGGGGATTACCACACAGCCCTGGGTTCCCTTCCAAGGATAGCAGCGTGATGTTTGAGAAGACGCCTCCTTGTGGTATTTGACCTTGCAGCTTATTGAAAGACAAGTCCAGACTACCGAGGACGGTGAAATCGGCCAGGTACTTTGGGATGGTACCAGAGATACTGTTATGGGACAGATCCAACGTCTGTAAGCTGGTTAGGCCGCGGAAAGAATCTGGAATCTGATCATCAAATGAGTTGACCGATAGGTTCAAGTAGTCTACCATCTGAAGCTGTCCAATCGAATCTGGCAGGCTTCCAGTGAAGCGGTTGGCAGAGACATCCATGACATACACCTGCTTCAGTCGACCTATGTCAACCGGTAATGCACCGGTCAAGGAGTTTTGAGACAGATCTAGCTTGATGAGTCGATCAAGATGAAACAAGTTAGGTGGTACAGTGGAGGATAGCTGGTTATCGGGTAGAGTCAGGTACTCTAACTTGGTGATGTTACTGATGCCCTTGGGTATGGAGCCAGAGAGTTCGTTGCTTCCAAGGAACAATCTTTGAACATTCCTTAGCATGCCGATGTTTGATGGGATGGGGCCAGACAAGTGGTTTTCACTGAGCTCAATCCACTGGAGATTCTCCATCTCCATGATCGATTCTGGGATTGCGCCATGAAGCTGGTTTTCTGCAAAACTCAGTATCTCGAGGCTAGTTATGTTGGAAATCGCAGGTGGAAGTCCACCGGATACCTTGTTTCCATCTCCAACAAATACCCGCAGTGTTCTTGGCAGGTTCACCACATGGGCTGTGAGCTCCCCGGTGAAATTATTCTCGCCTATTTGAAGTATAGAAAGCCTCGTGCAGTTGGAGAGAGTAGACAAGAATTCGAGATCCCCCTGTAATTGGTTCCCCCAAATGATAAAGGCTTCCAAAGAGTTAATGTCACCAACTGTTGCAGGGACTGATCCATCCAACTGGTTCGCGCTCAAATCCAGGTGCAATACTGCAGACAGGTTGCCGAGAGAAGCAGGAATCAGTCCAGTGAGCTGGTTCATGGCAAGATGCAGCTCCGAGAGTTGTCCTAGCAGTCCGATTTCTGCAGGGATGCCTCCTGTCAGGTTGCACGAGTTGAGGTCGAGGCTGGTCAGCATGGTGTGGTTCATCAGTGCAGGCAGGATCGGGCCAGCGTCAATGCGATTCCCGCCCAAGCTGAGCTTAGCGAGATTCGTCGACCTGCCCAGCCATGGTGGCAGAGCCCCCTCGAACAAATTATCAAGCAGAGAAAAAACTTTGAGGTGCGGGGAGTTCGCGAACCCCTGTGGGATCTGACCGGAGAACTTATTTGCATCAACGGAGAACCACTCCATGGCTGGGAGACTGAAGCTCGTGTTGCCCGGGATAGTGCCACTTAGGCCGTTCAAGGCGAGAGAAACGGCACGTAGCGTCGACATGTTGAAGAGACCCGGTGGCACTGGTCCGGTGAGACGATTGACCTGCAGGTTAAGTAGTTGCAGCATCGGCAATGAACCGATGCTGCTTGGTATCGCTCCGGAAAGGCTGTTGTTGCCGATGCTGAGATGATTTAGCACAAGTGTGCTGTTGAATAAGCTGCTCGGAATCGAGCCGGTGAGGAGATTTGTATTGAGAATCATGCTGCCGATGCTGTGAAGGCCCTGCAGCTCTGCTGGGATCGGACCGGAGAGCTGGTTAGAGGCGATATGGAGGAGTTGAAGGCTCGTGAGGTTCCCAATGGTGGCCGGGATGCCACCTGAGAGGGCATTGTAGCCAAGCGCGAGCAGCCTGAGGCGAGGGAGCCTTCCGATGTCGGGTGGGATGGATCCCGTGAGGCCGGTGTTGCTGAGGTTGAGGACGGACAGGAAGGAGAGGTTACCGATGTGGGGGCTGAGCTCTCCTCGCAGGCGAACGTTTGGGAGCTCCACGGCGGTGACGCGCTGCCGGCGGCGGCTGCATGAGACGCCCACCCAGGTGCACAGCGGCGTGCCGGGGGTCCAGTTGCTGGCGAGGATGTTGTCGGGGTCGAAGAGCCGCGCTTTGAAAACCAGCAGTGCGGCGAGGTCGGTGACGTCGCTGCCGTTGCTCGTCGGAGCAGCGGCGGCGGCCACGGCGGACGACAACGCAGTGATCCACAGCACAGCGGCGCCTATGCAAGCCCGGAGCCCATGCGCCATGCCGAGACGCTGCAGCTAGTGGCAAGAACAAACCAATGCATCTACTCCATGCTGATGCATTCAAGTGGCATCTCCCTCTCCGCCCTACTCTTAACTATCAAATATTCCGGCGCCCTTGTTTTACTCTCGGTCTCGGTGTCTATCTAATCCGCGGCGGAAATACTCAACTTTTTTCTTTCCACCGAGACTTTGACCGGTTCATTTGTTTTCGATTTTTTCCTTAAAATTAAAACAATTTTCTTCTCCCTTCTTATTTATTATTACTGGCTCATATAAGGAAGTTTTATTATTTTAATAATTTTACATGTCACTTTATAATACTGATTTATTCATAATAACAACACTTTTTTATTCTTTTCGCTGATTTATCAATTTTATTTCAATGTAAAATCAGTAGGAGACGAACATTATATTTTTTCTCCTAGATAATTGTTGGGGCCTGAGGGCAACAACTTCTAATTAAGAGCAAGTTTAATAATATAGCTAGCTGTTGGCTTTATATTTGTGTTATGTCACATGTAGCTAATCTAATAGTCAACTCATATAATAGCTAGTTGATTATATGTATCATGCATTTAATGTGTAACATAAAACATCATCTCACAATGCTCATTGGAACCTGTGCATGAGTGGACTGTTAACTAGTAGCCCGCTTTTATTCTCTCTCTTTCTTTCTCTCCTCCACCTTACTACTAATCTGATGTGGCAAGTTTTGTAGCCTGCTTACATAAACTTATTATACTTGATCTAAGGAGAATAAAGTTCAGTTCACATGCAACCTTAGACATTCTCGATGTGATTATTTATCGGCACCGATAATAGCAATAGCTTTTTTAAAATGTTTTTATCTAAGATGTCTCAAAAAATACAAAAAAAAAATCGGAGGGTATTTTAACACTTAGTGAAAAATACTTCACCGTTTGGTAAATAATGTTTCAAAGAGAAGTAAGTATGCAACAGTAATCGGCGAGAGTATATATATATTCTATAGATTTAGATTTTAGTTTTGCCTCGTGCGGCCATGCATATGTAACAGTCATTGCATGCTTGTAATTAAGGTGTGAAACTTTTTATATGATATAAATAGAAAAGGTTAATGGGGATTGGTGATAATAGCAAAGTGAATAAAAGGATTTCTAATAAAAGATTATCCTAATTAACTCAACCTATATTGCGGTCGGGCATTTGCTGCTACGTCGCCTTTCGCGGATCCTATATATTTCTCCCGGCCCCTACAATCCCTTTCCACAAACGCGCACCCACGTGTTCCTTCTCGATCTCGCCGCCGGCGGCCGGCCACTGCACGCATATATAATCGCATGCACACCGCCGCCGCCGCCGCCATATCCCCGGCCATGCAGCAGCTTCGTGACGGAGAGGAAGGCGGTAGGGTCGTCGAGGAGATGAGCCGGTTCCCCGCCACGCGAGGCCTCCGGCCACCGTGGACGAGTGAGCATCAGCAGCAGCAAGGCGGCGCACCGTTCTGGCCGCCGACAGCGGCGGAGTCGATGCAGGAGACGGACGCCCGGACCATGCAGCTCTTCCCCCCGCGAACCGACGACGACGTTTCGCCGACGTCGTCGACGTCTACCCAAGAACGACGACGGTGAGCTTGTTTGGTTCGTGTTTCGTGGTCATTTCTCAGTTATCTGTAGGGTACGTAACGTACGTTGATTTAACGGTGTGGGTTCACGTGCTGCATGCAGACTGGCGGCGCAGACGACGACGGCGCCATTGATCATCGTCTACGGCGGGCAGGTGTTCGTGTTCGAGAACTACACGGCGGAGGAGGCCGAGGAGTTGATCCAGCGGACGCAGCTGCTGGCTAATAAAGGGAATGTCCTAGCGCCGGCGCCGCCCATGCCGCAGGCGCAGACGATGGCGCCGCCGGCGATTGCTTCGGGGCTCCCTGGCATGCCGATCGCGAGGAAGGCGTCGCTGCAGCGCTTCCTCCAAAAGAGGAGGCAATACAAGTGAGACTTTAATTTTCAAAAGGACAGTAAAATTTTCCTTTTCAAAAACATCACATATATAATGAAACATATAGAGAAGTATATTACTCTGCAACATACATGATAATTTTACGTGATATGATTTTTATTTTATATAGTTTAAACTAGTTAGTAACTCTAATATGATGAGCCGACCATAGAGAACAATCACCTGCCTCCATCCTCTGCATTATTCAATTGAGATCCGATGAATGCCGGAGAGGGGTTTTAGATATGGTAAGATCTACCTCCATAGCGTCGAAGGAATTTTGTACCGTTGAATCTACGTCGGATGTCAACGACATTAGAAGAGTCACTTCCCATAAAAAAGATCATAGTATATATATAAGCATTTTTTTAATTAACAGACATATCTAAATAATATGAAATCTCATGTGTCAAATTAATATAAGTATAGATAGATTCATCATTAATATATATTATATTGTTTCTCTTCTCCTTGTTTTTTAATCATTGGATGACATATAACATGATTTACCTATTAGTTGAAAGGATCTCAGCGAGGTAGGATATCGATCCGTGCATGCATTATGGTAACGGACGACGTCGACGGAGGAAGACGATGCCGTCGGCCGTCGAGCCGGCCGGCGAAAGATCGAGATGAGCCGCCTGAGCCTGATCGACATTTTTGCACCTACTACAGGGGCTGTGGTCGTGCAGAGAAAAAAAAGCACCGGCATATATACATACGTACAATAGATATGAGATGATCTGTACGTACGTGCTGATGTTTTCTCCTTTTCGGCAGCTGTATACATCTATATATATCTAAGTATATTTCTATATATGTAATGACGACATATATAAACCCCACACAATATACTTGATAATCCAATCGTGGTAATTAAGTATAATCTACGGTATATATCGTCACTACGGGAATAACTTTGTTTGCCGTGCCTAGGGCACTTGGCGAAGCCTCTTTCCCACTCGGCGAAGGCTTCGTGGAGTACCACACTCGGTGAACCCCACTTGGCACAAGCCTTATCGGCGACGTGGGTATTCGCCGAGTATTTTTTATCGGGCACTCAGCAAACCCTCATTTTTGCCGTATGTACAAGGTTTGCGGGCACTCGACAAACATTAACTTTCCGGTAGTGCATAAACCCGGTTTATTTCTATAAACCGGATAAACAAACAAGTTTAGTTTTATAATATCATCGCTGTTACACAATTAATGTTATCTTGTTTCCATCCAGTTAAAAACTTCCTAGCTAGTTTGATAAAAAATAATTTTACCAAAAAACATCACAAATCATTTAGAATTTAAAATTTCTTAAAATAAATTTTCAAAAAAATTAAAAATACAAATCTTATCCCAAACTATCCGTTTACCGAATCCGATTCAACCGGTTACTGCAGTGAGCCGTGAATTTCCCGAAGTTTCCAAATAGAACACTACATACCCCCAAGTCACCATACTTATTAATAATTTAAGTACCAGTGGCGACCCATGCTAACAAGTAAAAAAAACTTCTTCCAATATGCTCGCAACTACCACAAAATCCTAATGCACTAAAAAGTAAAAAGATCTAACGTGTATATAATATAGCAATGATACAATAAATTTAGCTTTATCTAAAGCTAGCACCCCGTTGGTTTTAGTTGGTGAACTTAGGTATACTTTTTAAATTATTAATTAAACCGTGTATTTTTTGAAAAAAGATTAAGTTGCTTATCTGCATTACATTTATACGTTTAAATTTTTAAATAATTATCTTAAACGTTAGCTTTGTCTGTATTTTGTCTTCCGGTTTAAAAAAAGACTTAAAAATGAGTGGCATAGGAGAGCCGAGGAGAGCAAAATTGAGGAAACAAAAACCTCCCTGTTCCCGCCCTGGCCGGTGGCGTGCGCCAATGCGGACTTCCGCGCTCCCCCGCGGCGTGGAAGCCGTCCTCATCACCTCCGGCCACCTCCGGCACCTCGACCCTCACCTCCAGGTACCACCGCTCCTCCTCGTCAACTCCCTCATCGCCTCCTTCTCCCGCGCGTCTCTCCCCGGCCTCGCTTTGCCGCTCCTCCGCAACCTCCTCTCCTGCGCCCGCCCCCACCGCCCCGACGCCTTTACCTTCCCCCCGCTCATCCGCGCCGCCCCGGGCACAGCCTCCGCCGAGCAGCTACACTCTTGCGCACTCCGGCTTGGCCTCGTCCGCCCCAGCGTCTTCGTCTCCGGTGCTCTCGTGCACGCCTACCTCCGGTTCGGCCGCATCTCCGAGGCCTACCAGGCGTTCGATGAAATGCCGGAGCGGGACGTGGCTGCCTGGAACGCGATGGTGTCCGGGCTCTGTCGCAACGCGCGCGCAGCTGAGGCGGTGGGCCTTTTCAGGAGGATGGTCAGGGAGGGGGTCACGGGGGACATGGTGACGGTCTCGAGCCTGCTGCCAATGTGCGTCCTGCTGGGGGACCGGGCGCTTGCACTGATCATGCACTTGTACGCCGTGAAGAATGGGCTGGATGATGAATTGTTCGTCTGTAATGCGATGATCGATGTGTATGGGAAGCTGGGGATGCTGGAGGAGGCGCGGAGGGTGTTTGATGGAATGGCATTGCGGGATTTGGTGACATGGAATTCAATCATTTCAGGGTATGAGCAGGGTGGGCACGTTAGTACTGCTGTTGACATGTTCCGTGGAATGAGGGGCAGTGGGGTTTCCCCTGATGTGCTAACACTTGTTAGCATGGCATCTGCTATTGCTCAATGTGGGGATAACTGTGGTGGGAAGTCAGTGCATTGTTATATGATAAGGCGGGGGTGGGATGTGGGTGACATAATTGCAGGAAATGCTATAGTTGATATGTATGCCAAGCTATCAAATATCGAGGCTGCCCAGAAGATGTTTGACGGCATGCCAGTTCGAGATGATGTGTCCTGGAACACGTTGATCACAGGATATATGCAGAATGGACTTGCCAGTGAGGCGATTAATGCATATGGACATATGCAGAAGCATGAGGGTCTGAAGCCAATTCAAGGGACATTCGTCAGTGTTTTGCCTGCATACTCATATCTTGGTGCCTTGCAGCAGGGCACACGAATGCACGCACTTTCCATTAAATTTGGATTAAGCCTGGATGCATATGTTGCTACTTGTCTGATAGACTTGTATGCTAAATGTGGGAAGTTGAGTGAAGCAAGTCTCTTGTTTGAACAAATGCCTGGGAGGAGGAGCACAGGCCCTTGGAATGCCATCATGGCTGGCCTTGGAGTTCATGGACATGGTGCTAAGGCACTCAGTCTCTTCTCACAAATGCAGCAGGAAGGAATCAATCCTGATCATGTCACATTTGTTTCATTATTGGCTGCCTGTAGCCATTCTGGCTTAGTTGACCATGGTCGGACTTTTTTCAATATGATGAAAAATGCCTATGGAATTGTGCCAATTGCAACACATTATGCATGCATGGTAGACATGCTTGGAAGAGCTGGTCAGTTGGATGACGCTTTTGAGTTCATACAAAACATGCCGATTAAACCTGATTCTGCTATTTGGGGTGCTCTGCTTGGTGCTTGCAGGATTCATGGGAATGTTGAAATGGGCAAAGTAGCATCACAAAACCTAGTTGAACTTGATCCAGAGAACGTTGGATATTATGTTCTAATGTCTAATATGTATGCAAAAGCTGGGAAGTGGGATGGAGTTGATGAAGTAAGATCTTTGGTCAGAGATCAGAATTTGCAAAAAACCCCAGGATGGAGTTCAATTGAGGTGAAAAGATCAGTGAATGTATTTTACAGTGGCAAACAGATTGAGCTTCATCCCCAGCATGAAGAAATCCAGAGAGAGCTACAAGATCTGTTGGCCAAGATGAGAAGTCTAGGTTATGTTCCTGACTACAGTTTTGTCTTACAGGATGTGGAGGAGGATGAAAAGGAACAGATATTGAATAATCATAGTGAGAGATTGGCTATAGCCTTCGGCATTCTAAATACTCCTCCAACAACTCCGCTCCATATATACAAGAATTTGCGGGTGTGTGGTGATTGTCACAATGCCAGCAAATATATATCAAAAATAACTGAGAGGGAGATCATTGTCCGGGATTCAAATCGGTTTCACCACTTTAAAGATGGTTACTGTTCATGTGGGGATTTTTGGTAAAATTAAATATAATTTTTTCTCTATACAACATTTTTGTCTGAGTCCATCCAGTCATCAAGTTTGATGCTATCACTTGTATTAGTGTGATTTAGGAATGAATTGAAAAAACTCATTGGTAGATAGAATGGTTAGTTCCTTTATCTAGGTAGAAATCCTTCCATTGAAATGACAGTATTTAATGCTTACCATGAAAGAAGCTTTTATGCTACTTAACAGAGTTTCAATTGGAAAGTGTGCCATCAATTTCTCAGACCATGTTTAATGCTGGCCACTTATGGTACTGATCATGAGAACTTAAATTGTTTTTTGTACAATGAATTTCAACCACGAACTCTGTATTAAACTACTCTGACCAGGTTTAATCCTGCTCATTTTTGGTTGAAACATGAGAAAATCAATTGTCTTTTGTATTCAGGCATTAACAGATAGCTGGACAGTAAATTGTATCTTTTCGTCTTGCCTTATTATTTGAAATATTTTCACATATCGTGCTTGGGTTACTTGTTCTTGAGATGTCACAGGTGATTCAGGAGAACAAAATATAACTTCTGTTGAATCAAGATGTATTTCTCCATGGTATAAGTTTGTGAAGGAATGCTTCAACAATTACTGCACAGTTTAACACAACCAATCAAGGATATGCATATCAGATTTGTAAAGCCATTCAATGGCATAGCTGTTCATTTCTTGGTAACCCACAAAATAGGACATCCAGTAGGCTTCATACCTGAGGTGCATCCTATCTTAACTGTTTGTTGCTTACCAATTGCATGGAATTCAATCTAAATCCTAATTGTACACCAAACTCCATCAGAAAGATGTTTTATTTTATGCATAACATGTAACCAAATGGCATATTATTGTACATGTATAACATGCCCAATCATAAACGCTGTCAAAGATAATATAATTGTCCAACTAGGATAATTGGATGAAATAACACTATTTGAAATTTTTTCCACGTTCAACATGCAATTGTTCATTAATGTCTAAGACAAGAGAACAAAAACAATGCACTGACATGTGAACCATGTGTTTAACAGGCTTAATCACTTGTTCATATTTACAGAGCACTTAATCATCTTTCAGAAAGTCCAGAACTCTTCACCAGCTTCTGAAATCATTGATCAGATTGCAATTCTTTTTTTGAATGGAAGATCCGATTGCAACTCGATATAGAGATGTGATCAAGGATTTAAATATGAAATCCTTGATCACATCTATTCTTTTTTCGATGTGACTTTTGAATTCATTCTTGCTATGTGTTATCCGTCCATCACATAAATTATGTCAACCTTTGTACCGAAGTGTCATTATTGCATTTACTTTTGGAAGATGCAAACTGCCATGAGTGTGCAAAAGCAAAACAAATATTATGTGTAGTTGTGTAGAGCTTTGGTGTTCCACTGCAAATTTTGTTTTCCATAACAACTCACCAAGTCACTGGCACTTAACTATTCATAGTTGAAGAAAGCACTTTTCACAACAATGTTGCCCCCTCAATCCTTACTGATGAGAAATGTTGCAGGGAATCCAAGTGATGTATTGTGCATAGTTTTGGTGATGTCACATGTTATAGAGAACTCTCACAGTGGCAGAAGACATGCCCAAATGGCGATTCTTCTGATGTTGGGTGGTAATGGGACATTGATGACTGTATGATATACAACTGCTTGAGCTAGCTGCCACTTCCATTTCGTGTTCTGCATCTTAGCTATGTATTTTGAAACTGCATGATCCAAGACCATGTTAGATGTTTGTAGCTTGGATTGTTCTACAATGCCCCACATTATTACACAATAGGACAAATGTGTCTGAGAAAGGGAAATTCTGGTTTTATAGGGGTATAAGATGAAAAATTGTTACAAACTAGCACACACAAGTGCTTCTTTCTGGTGAGAGTCCAGTTCCAACAACCCATGTATATATATTGTCAGTCCATTCAAGTATGACAAAAACTGTTTGTTTGCTATGTGTAATACCACTGTGCAGGAACAGCAAAAGTCTCTCATGGTGACTGTTTGAAGAAAATGTTGGAGTACGGCATCCCTGTTAGTTGTTATTATGATACCAAAGCTTTCAAAGATGATTGCTTAACTACTGATTCTGGTAATTCACAACTGCACATAAATATCAGAAGGTTGAAAGTAGTATTTATTGTTTTTCATGAAGTGATGAACTCAAGCTTTGACAATCATGGTGAAACCTTTTTGTCCTGCTCTGTGCTCTACCGCTCTCGGTTACATTTATCCTGGATGTGTAGCAACTATGTAATTTACTCTTTTTTTTTTCATTTGCCCAGGTGATTCCTGGTCAACTTAGACATGGAAACAAAAGTATTACAGCTGCCAGTTTCAGCGACCATACCAGCGACAGATTCAATGCAAACAAAGATAGCTTGTAGTGTATGAAGTGTCAAACTATATTACTGAACATAGGATTATGTTCCTGGTGGTATGTCGGTGATCGCGTGATTCTGGAGAGCCCAAGACAAATCACTGGTCACTGTCTTGGGGGGAGGTACGATAACCAGCTTATGCTTGTTTGACAGTTTGAGATACAATCTACATTTCCTCCTCACAGATTACCACTCTATTCTTTCTGTACAGCTCTGAGCCTCTGACCACCAAATGGACCGTCAATGTAACTGCTGACTGAATTCCAACTGGAAGCTCTGGGGTGTGTTGGGGTGTGGCAAAAGAGTAAATGCTACTCAACTCTAAGGCAAAAGAGCATTTTTTCCCTACCATTGGGGATGTACATGTCAGTCCAGGTTAAGATGGCTGCTATATATCATTGGAGCAACTGTCGGCACATACCTATCGCCGTCTAAACAAGGCCTTTTTGGTGATGACCTCCTGGACTCACCTCCCTCTTAATGAAGTAATGATGCTTTCTCGTTTGATTCACGTGGAGAATTATTCCTTGTAGGTTTTCCCTGTCTTTTCCATGGCCGGATGATGTCACGTTTTATGTAGAACTCTGCATAGAAGCAGCAGCAGATGGCAAAACCCAAAAGAGGCACCTCCCATGTAGGGTGACAGTGAGACATTGATGTCCCCTGTTCGCTCCATATATGAAGGTATACTGGTAAAGCATTAGTTCATCGTACTGGGACTTTAGTTGCATATGCATGTGCTTCATTTGAGACTACGACTCCAACGTAGTATTTAATCGGATGCATTGCTAGTTGTTACTAGTGCGTTGAATGAGGTGTTTTACAGTGCCTGCTGTAACGAGACAACAGGAGACAGCCATGTCGTCTAAAGACCCAAGATTGAAAAATAAGGTAGAGTGGAGCAGTGGCACATGCGCAAAGTATGTGGCTGATTATTTCTCTTGTCTGAAGAAGACCAAAGGGGCCTACACTGCTGCCACAACCCATGTACGCTGCCGATCGAGATCGCAGCAAGTGAAGTAGGAGATGTTTTGTTTTTGTTCGCCAGATACATTGGAATGCTTGCATGCATGGCACGCAGGGTGTTAGCTGGTGATACAGCGTTCCCGCCCCGACGCCACTGTTTTGACCGTTGTGGTGATTCAAGGCATGTGTGTCCTCAGGTGGGTGGATTTTGTTGCAAAGTTTAGTGTTGATGTTCCCGTCGGTGTTGGGAGAGCTGTAGAACTCAGTCCATTTTAGTTAGGGTTAATTTATTCTGTGCCATTATAATTTTATGGTTTGTTATTATTGGTGTGTCAATGATAAATGAGGACCACCACATTCAGTGATACATAGTCAATTATTGAAAATTATAATTGCATATGAGTAATTTTTCCATTTAGTTACATGTTAAGAGCTGAGATAGAGTTGATATTGTATCATTTGCAGTGATCTGAAAACTCCCTCGCCCGGCCGTGGCAACGCGAATCCAAACTATGCAGTCGACTTGGCTCCACCTCGCTCAAGGGAGAAACTATGAGTTGCCGCATATATTGCCTTTTGTTAATTAAAAAAAGGTAATTTTACTCTCTCGAATTATTTGTAATATTATACAGTTGCTTGCTTTACCTCTTCATGATATTTCCTATTTTGTTTCTTTATACAAGTTGTATTTTAAACTTAAATTTTATATAAACATAGATGAAGACATAACCTAAGTTTAAAAATATTTTCAAAAGTTTTCGCAAGAGTTTGAATGCAGTTTTAAATCTCAATGTTTAAGTCAGTATTAGGTTCTTCCAAACAGTAAGGAAAATGTTGAGCCATAGGTTGCAATGTTATGTATTATCTCATAAAAGTTCTGTAAAACACAAATTATATAATGAGAAAAGGAGAAATGTCATTAGAAAATAAAGTGAGTTATTTTCATTAGTTTCATAGGTCAAGTGTTCCAATAAAATAGTTTGTGAGAGCAAAATGGGCATTTTTTACAAAAAATATTACTACATCCATTATCAAAAAGGATGATGTTCAAGAATGTCTGTAGTCAAATGTTAAAATATTAAATCATTAATAAATAAAGCTTTTAGAATTTGGCATGTGAAAAATAATATATTTAATATTTTTTATAAATATCTAAATATGAAAAATAGTATAGAGACATGTAAATCGATGTTCAAAACATTATCTATTTGAGAACAAAGTTTATTTTGAGAAACTGCAGCACTCCAACACAAACCAGTAATGAGAGAAAAAAGATCAAATTGTCTCAGTTGCAATTCATAGGTTCCAATTAAATGCACATTAAAGTTTAGAGTGAGTAGAAATCAAATTTTTTACAAGACAAATTTTGAATACGAGAAATCAAACTATTTGAACCGAGGGAGTAGAAGCAAATGTCGAAGTGGCATACTTCCTCCGGTTTGCAAAAAAAAGTTATTTTAGTATTGTATCTATTTTTTTAAAAATGTTGTTTTGTATCTTTCAGCTTATTTTAGGCGTTTTTACCTCTAAAACAGTATTCCTGGTAATTAATGGAACAAATTGAGATTATTTAATCTAGTTACTATGCACCATATTTAATATAGAAAAATAGATAAATATATACACTAATTAAATGTTTCTTAGTATCTAAAATCATATTTAAAATGATATAAACAAACTTTGGGAACCTTTTTGTTTGGGAGTTAATGAACTCACAATGCTCAATGCTCAATGTAGGATATAGTACCTACCATTAAATAAGATGTCACCTAGATTTTGTTATGAGTTTGTTAACGGATTTATTGAGGAGACTGAAGGCCAGGGATAGAGGGGGAGGGGTAAGAAGATTGGTGAAAAGAAACAACATTATCTTTGTCAGAAAAATAGAAAATGAATGGCACGGTTGTTTGGCGTGCTCGTGAGAAAAAAATGGTGCCAAACAGGGGTAGTAAAGCAGGGGTAAAAAGGTTTTTATTAATTGTATTTATAGACTTTAGTCTATGAAACCAAATAAGCACTATACTAAAGTTTAGTCCATGAACTAAAATTTAGTTTTTAGACTAAAGAAACCAAATAGGGTCTAAGATGTCACCTAGATTTTGTTATGAGTTTGTTAACAGATTTATTGAGGAGACTGAAGGCCGGGGATAGAGGGGGAGGGGTAAGAGGATTGGTGAAATTTTTTATTTTAAACCCACCTGAAGTATTAGTAATGATAGGGAGAGTAGTTTTATGAATCTTAAACACCCAGTATTATTTGAGACTAGACGGGAATAGGGCACATGCAAACTGCGCCCTCTCTTACTTTTCAATTACTCAGAGCGAGCTGTCTGGGGAGAGGGAGAGAAAGAAAAGAGAGAAAGAGGCTTTCCCGGTTTTCAAATTCGCCTCCTCGCGGGTTGCGGTTCCGGGTCGCCGCCCGAGCCGACTGCCCGCGACACGGCCTCGGCCAGCCTCCCCACCCGCGCCGCCACGTCCGGCGGCAGCGCCACCGCCGCCCTCTTCGGCCCCAGCAGCGCACCGAGCGCCTCCACCACCTCCTCCGAGCCCCACCCTGCCCTCGCCAGCTCGCCGCAGCATCGGTCCACCGTTAACACCAATGCCACCGCCTCGCCGCCGCGATGGCCGCTCGGGCCGGCCGCTCCCGTCATCTCCTCCACCTCGCCATCGCCCCACCCGCTGCGCCGAAGCACGGAACCCGCCCACTCCAGGTAGGACCGCAGCCACTGGGGCACGCGCGGCGGCGTGCGGGTGGTGGTGGTGGTGCTGCTGCTCTTGGTGTCCGTGCGGACCTCCACGAAACGGTCGCCGCCGCCGGCGGCGTCGGTCCAGAATTCGATCCAGCGTGGGGCCTTCCCGGTCGCGGAGTCCAGGCTCCGGCGGGCGGTGGACGGCGGCGCGGGAGACGGCGCCGGCGGGGGCATCGGCGCGGAAAGCTGGCGACGGAGGGGCGCACCGCGGGGCGGCTCGGCGGTGAAGGCGCGGAGGAGGAATACGGCGATGTTTGTGCCGACGACGGCGACGCCGCAGTCGGAGACGTGGAAAACCGGATTTCCAGCGAGGCAGGGCATAGCCGGCACGTAATGCCGACCATACAGCGGGACGAGAGGCGGCGGAGGCGGCGAACGTCCAACCCGGCGGCCGGGGATGAGGGGCAGCGTCGCGGCAACCGCGGCGGGGACTTCTTCCGCGGCGAAGCGGAGGAGGCGCAGCCCGGCGGGGGAGCGGTAGTCCGGGAATCCGTCCCCCGATGGCACACCGATCGCGAGAAGCTCGCGGAGGTCGGGAGGGAGCTGGAGGCCACCAAGCGCGGCCTCGGCTAGGGCGAGCTCGGAAGCGGAGAGGCCCGGAAGGACAGTGACGCCAGCGGCAGCGAGATGAGCCAGGACGGCAGACGGGGAGGGTGCAGCGCCTACCGCGGCGGAGGGAGACGGAGTAGCTGGGGCGCGTGGTGTGGTGGGGGCGGACGCGCGGGTGGAGAGGCGGCGGAGGCCAGCGGCGTGGGAGGGCGGCCGCGGGAGGCCGTGCGACAGCGCCGGCCGGCGGTCAACGTCGACCATCGGATCAGGTACGTTGGCGCTGGCGAGGTCGCGCGGAGAGCAGTGGACGCTGGAAGAGCGGAAGGCGGCGGTTTGGGTGTTATAGTATAGGAGGTTCCGTTCCGGCGTGGGGCCTCAAGCAAGGTTGGGTTTGGGTTTGGCGGTTTAGCCTGGACCCACTCCGATGCTGACGTGTTCTTTAGTAAAGTTGAAAGAGGATATTCGTGATGCAAATATTTGAAAAGTTTTCGTCCGATTTTTAGGATTCTGGATTCTGAAATCTACAGTAATTGAAATTGGTTAGACCTTACTTTATTACTTCAATTCATTTTTCTAAAACACTTTCGGTAGGAATTCGTGCTTAGTAAAAGTGTTTAGTTTAGTTGCTCACCTGTATGCGACTATTGAGCTTGACCAGGTATTGATACGTGGACCCCGTAGCTACTCAAACCACAAAGCTGGTGGAAGGATCATAGGGTCAACAACATGACTGCAAGAGGTGAAGAGGGGTATTGTGAGTGTTCAACTGAATGAAAAGTTGCCCTATGTGTGGCGTGGCGATAAAGCAAGTCAGTCAGGCGTCAGCCTAGTTTAACATGCATGCCTACCTAAATGATACAGTAGTACTCCGTATTAAGCGTTCGCATCTGTTGTGTCATTATGCAATTCCTTATTCACTCGTGATGTTATCAGAGGATGCTCAAATTGAATTGAACTGACCATAGAGAGGTGTCTCAACTACTACTACTTGTAGAATTTAAATCTGAAAATAAAATAAATAGAGCTATATAAATGATTGTATTTGGGCGTGCACATGAGAGCCGCGCCCCCTCGTACGGCAACAGCATGTGTAGTAGCCGTTGGGAGTCGGCAGGCTGAAATTGAATCCGGTCAAGTCAACAGGGCGTAAAAACAAACAAAAGGGTATTTTTCTAAAGTGGCAGTAAAAGTGAAACAGAACAAAAGGGGGCTTTTGATTCACCCAAGCCTATGTCTGCTAGTGGACTGTCTTTACTTACCCATGGGAGTCCGTGACATCTTGTTTTGTTTTACTACCATCGAATGCTTCTTTCTGGGAGCACGAGCAAGAGCAACGCTCAGCTCAGGTGATTCCTGGGAAATGAATGCGTCGAGTTTTTTCAATAAAAATCATACTCCGTATTATTTAAGGTAGTTTTCTAATAATAATATCGCCATAATTTCTGTGTCGCGCAGGAGCACTGAACTGAACATGGTGATTGGTGAAGACTGAAGAGAACGGTGTCTTTCTCAATCTTATTATTTAAAGTCTTTTAACCATAAACAAGTTGAGGTGATCAGAATCATTTTGTGAATGAAATTGGTTGTTTTTCTTCGTCGTATCAATTAGGGCTAGAATAATTAGGGCTCGCCTTATGCTTGTTTCTAGAATCGTATTAAAACTTAATGAAGTTTGTGAGGTTATGCATTGATTACATGAAATTAATATATCTCAGCCTTACACGTATATAAGATCTGGCTCCACTGTTGATTACATAAAATTAATATAGTAAAAAGAAATTAAATAGAATCTAACTAGGAGAGGAGAGAAGAAAGAAGTTGTTTAGTTCCCAAAGACAAAAGAAAATGAAACCGTACTACGTTTAATTTTGTTGGCAAGCTGCTTGGTGCCTGCCTGCCTGCCCAAGTATCAAGCCAAGAGGATCCTATAACCGATTCAGGAGATTTGGAACTTTGCAACAAGAGTGGATAATAATTAAGTTAGGGATTCCCTAGCTAGCTAGAGAGCTCAAATCCAGGACCACTCCGATCCTCTCGAGATCCAAATTCCCAACTGCAGATAGTGATATGCACGGATGACACCAATACAACAAGTTAACGAGGATAATAAACAAGAGGAATGTGTCGTACGTAGAGACAAAGGCATTCATACATTCCACTCGTGCTACTGTGTGTGTACACTCCCATATATGCTTTACTTTCTCGTGTTTTCAGTTTCCCATCCTCAAATTCGGCACCCATCGTTTTTTTAATTTAATACTGTATTATGTAGTATTTAGATAGAGGAGGTTTTCTTGTTTGTGAATTCATGATGATTGGGATTAACGCCTATTTCCTCAAAATCCCCCATGTTACAATGTTCTTTGGGATATCCTTATTACCGAAGCAATTGGTTATCTGTGTAGACATATACTTTTATGGGATCTTAGGTTATCATTTACTTGAACTAAACTTGGGCTGGCCTACCCGCTCTTAATTTGTTGTCCTTGTTGATCTTTCCCCCGCTTTTTTGGTCTGCGTGTTAGAGCAGAACAGTGAGCTTCTTAGAGTTTTTTTTTACAATTTATCTCGACTGTTAAATTTAAGTTGTCTTATGAATAAACCAAAGCTATTTAGAAGAGGTTCTCAATCTAGCGAAAGTTAATCCCGATGGATGAATGTGAGATAACAAATCCTTTCTAGTTTGAAGGAGCCCCAGCCCAGCAGCCGAAAAGCATCTAAGCACGCGAGGAAAAGTGCCACGGAGAAGAGACATCACTGATGGTACCACGCTTTGATTTGAAAGGTCTGATTAGCTACTTCAAAGAGGTCATGAAGGTGCGTACGTACCATCTCTATCACTCTCTCAATTTATCAACTCCAAGCCGTAAAATTATGACCCTTGCTCTTGTACCTAGAGCTGATAGTGATAGGTGACAAATGCATGCATCGTGTACACCATGGACCTCGTTCTGTTTAAAATTAAACCAAAGCAAAAATACTATTTTATTTATGTCTCTTTCTATGAAGAAGACAAAGTAGGTATTTTCACTTAAGGTGTTACAAAGAGAGCACCTGCTCAACTATACAACATTTTTACAAGCACGCTAACTTTATGGCAAAGAAGCAATTTTCTTAGCAAATACGATTTTAATAAGAACCTGGTGAGCTCAAGAATACGCCACTCGCTGAGCGTGCAAAGAAGGCATGCAGCGGGACGGCACGCTGGGAAAGAGCTAGAGTAGGTCGTTGGGCCGCTCCCTGCCTCTTTCACAGGCGACCAGGCAGTATTTGCCGGGCAAAACCTTAACACGGCTTACATTTCCAGGTAATCCCTTCCGGCCGACCTGTCTGTCGTTGGCAAAGCTTGCAGCTGAGATTGAACTCACACCACAAACCTACACAAAATTTCATCCACCGCACTTGCCGCACGGACGTGAGGAGCCCATCTCGACCAAGATACAAAAGAGAAAAACCAGTGCACATTAGCAATAAGTTCCTGGGTATTATGCAATTCATCTGTAATTACAAAGTCAGAAATTACACTGCTCTACACAATGTCAACACGACTGAAAGGGGTCCACGACGCTTCTAACGGTTGAGTAGAATTAAAACAACACACGGGGAAGCAAAATAAATAAAACCTAAAACACCATAAGGTGCACAGATACGGGCAACTCCATGGGTGCAACTGGTGTATTTTCAGTGCCTTGACCTGCTTCTGTATCTGCAAGCCATCATTCTTTCAGATGCTATCTAAAATGAGTAGCATGGATGTTCAATATCTGATTCAAAAGAACTATGCTTGCTAAATTACCTTGGGGAGTGAGAAGGCGAACGAGAATCGGACCGTGAATGATACCTCCTTGGGCTTCTACTCCTACTACGGCTTCTGCTATATTGGTGTCTTCTGCACCAGGAACCATGATTTTTATTGTACATAGTGCATCAATCAATATCAGATGTACTCATCAAAATCATATTTTTGATACAAAAATATTTTGATTTTCTAATGTCCTTAAATTGCAAATATCATTTTGGCAAATTCCTAATTCGTGAACAATGAAATATGAAACCACATGAATGGCTAGAAAAGCAGGCAGCTTCTATCACAGTCCTCAATTTATGGACAAACTCAACACCATTTCCCATTCAAGGCATAGCACTGAAGTGGTGAATATTGATTAATTACCTTGGTGGTGAAGAGCTAGGACTCCTGCTTCGACCCCTGTACCGACCTACCTCCGCAAGTTTTTCCTGCCTTTGGCGTTCCAGTTCTCGTTTCTTTGCTATCTCAGCAGCAGTGTCCTTTCGAACTGTACAGACAAACAAAAACCCATTATGCTTAATTGCATGGATGGACTAACAGAAAAAGGATAGCACTCAAATTGATTACTCGTACAAAAGTAGAACTGTAGAAGGAATAAAACACACTTTGTTTGTTAAGCTGTTTGCTCATTATTCTTTTAAGTCGTTCTTGTGGTGTTTCTTTCTTTTCAGTCTGGAGAGTTTTGCCAGGTCCTCCAGATGCACCCTTGCTTAGTTTGACTAGTGCTGATGATGTACTGTTAACAGAAAATAGTAAACAAGTTAATAAAAGCATTATAAATGATGATGATACAGGATAATACCCTACCAGATATATGCTCAAGAGAAGATGTACTAGACAGTTGTATCATGACTCAGACTAGTGTAAAAGAATAAAGGATTCCAGCAAAAAGAATGTCAACTATCAGCAACTCCATTGCACACACAACTGCTTTTTTTTATAACATCATAATCATGTGGACAAACCTGGTGGGTGCTTTCAAATTTTTTGCACTTTTTTCCGGATCCACTGACAAAGAAGATGCAGGATCACTGTGAAGAGCCTCCAGAATTTGACCACCTGATGACCTGCAAGAATGAAGGGGTGTTATAGGCAAATCACAAGGGTAAAGAAACTTAGGCCAGAAGTTCCACAGGTGATAGCATATGTGTGCTAATCACCTTCCTGCTCAGTAAACATATACTGCCTATTCTATCACATGTCTACCTACAAACCCAATATCATTTTACAGTTTACACCATATAAATGCCATCTTGACCCCGTCTTCAACTATCCTACTCTTCATATATTCAGCATTTAGAATACCAGGATCGTGACAATATGCTGCAGCGACAAAAGATGGCCCAATGTATCTTTGCAAATATTAAAGGTCGAGTTCCCCGACCGGTTAGGTATGCCAACTCGTATTGGAGATGAAGGTGGAGAGATCCCTGTGACTTTCAGGTCACTGGTGCCATCTGAACCTCCAAACTCAGTGATGTATTCAACCCTTGGAGTCTTCGGCTTGCTCCGATAGTTGCTGTCAGCATGTGTACCATGGCCATGTCGTCTAGAATAGGAAGGTGAACGGGATCTTGATCGTGACCTGGATTTGCCAGCATGAAATAATTATGCAGGTCAAGCAGAGCAAAGATTTTTCATCCAAGGAAGATAGTGAAAATTGAGCACACCTTCTGCCCCTTGAATATGATTCATATGACGGACTTTTCCTTTGTTCCCTGTTTTTTTTAATATGTTGTTAGAGAATTTGAATATTGTAATAAAAATAATTGCCACTCTGTTACTTCATCTTCCCAATTATAGAAGTATAGAACATTACCTATAAGGATCATGATAAGATGTCCTTCCAACAGAACGCGCGGCCTCTCGCTCTCTTTCCCTCTCAATTTGAGAAACTTTTCTTCTTTCTCTGCGGCTCAGTTTTTTCTGCATAATGCATTATGTTAGCTCTGACTAGAGGCAAGCAAACATACAATTTATAAGTTATGAAGGTGCTGACAATGGAAGGATCGCCTTTAATAATTTCTTTCTGGCGTTTTTCCTCTTCCTTAGCTTTCTTGTCCATGTAAACACGCCAGTTATATCTTTTTATGCCAAATTCCTTGGCTATACTTTCCATTCGTTCATCACTGCTGTCATCACTACTGAAGTCCTTGTCATCATCTTCTTCTTCCTCTTCATCCTCATCATCACTGTTTAGGTCTTCAGATTCTTCATTTCCATCTCCTTTATATGAGTAACCCACCTGTGAATATGTGCCTTTGCTAGCAGGAGGCTGCGAGGACTGAGCCCTACCCGAAACAAGTCAGAAAAACATAATCAATTAAAAAATGTAGGCTAATAAAAACAGTGTCTAAAAAAACAGCATCAATGAATGAAAATTGTGGGGCAGACAAAACAGAATCAATTAACAGAACTGTAGGCTTAATAAAGGAAAGTCTACAAAAAAGAATCAATTAATGAAAATTGTAGGCCTAATGAAACAAAGTCTATCTAAAGCTATGCAGCGTATCATATCAGCAATTATAATAACCATATTGATTATTGAATGGTAAAAGTAAATAGCAAATAAAAAACTTCAGCCACTTCTGCAACTTTCAGCACACTAAAAGAATCACAAATATTTGTCTACTTTTGAGCCTTAACTCATAAGATAGACTTATAGGCCTTTTGACTAACATGTGCAATTTATAATAATCTAAACTATCTGGTCAGCCCATCTGTTTTTTATAATCAAATCCTACAATTTGTAGTTTTTTACAGAGCAACAAGCACTCAAGTTAAGTTTTTCCAACTATAGGTTATGAGTCTTAAGACATACATGTAAGTAGCAATGAATAGTAAAATGAGGACCGGACCTACTTCTCAAAGCTAAAAGGAAGAATAGCCTTTGCCTCCAACTCTTGCGCAACATGCTGCAAACCCGCCTCATCAGAAACTGCAAGATAAAAACTAGGTAACATAAATATTTAGGAAACAAGTATTAGGGGCTGACAAGGTCATGCAAGATGAACACACAAAACACAAGCACAAACAAATGGAACACAAACAGAAAACTCCTACAATTATAGAAATGTAGCAGAGAAACCAAAAAGGTACCGACATCCTCTACGCCGATGCTTAATCAAATCCCGGTAACATTCAAAATTAACAAATTCCTCTAACTCTTCCTCTTCTTCAGACTTTTCTTGGACCCGAAAAGGCCGAGAGCTAGAGTCACGGATGAAGTCCAGTAGTGCACGGCCATCAAACCTGCCCATTATGAGGAATAATATCAATTCTATTGTTCTTAAATTTTGTAGCAACTGAGAAAAAAATTACCTGTCAATCAAAATATCTTGTTTTCCATTCCATGGTATCCTGCAACACATAAAGCATAGTCAATAAGTTGTACCATTCAAATGTAATGGTGATAGACCGATGGTAGTAAAACATCCATTCACATCATCAAAATGTCTGTTAGTCTTCGCACAAGTAGGAACACAACATAAGTGCCATAGAAGATAGAATCATGTATATTGTGTTGGTACTATCATGGTAAAACACCAGCACAGTGATGTTGCACTTTCAGATAGTACCAACACAATTGGGGATATGAAGAGAGAGAGAGAGGGAGAGAGAGAGAGAGAGAGAGAGAGAGAGAGAGAGAGAGAGAATTAAACCATACACATTGTTTTGAATTATTTTAACTACTATATCCAAAACTACATAAGAGCTATAGTAAACCAATGTCAAACAATACATTTTTTCGCATACTCGTCCAAAACATGCCAATTCAGGTGTTAATGAGTAATGACAAGTCACAATGATATGATGGTCAGAAAAATGTACACTTCCAGAACTGCTGCATCACTTATTGATCCTGTGCTTGGATGACAGTACATGCTAAAACATATTACAATTCAATATGGCTTTCACTGACTATGCAATACAAATAACCTACGGAATAATCCAAATGAGAAACTATTTGATAAATCCCTCAACAAAGGGATCAAACCAACCCATAGAACAAACAAAACCACATCTCATCACCTCCACCAAATAATGTAAATTATGTTTTTTTTCTGTAATAATCAAACTACTTTGAACTCCTGCCATTATTTTCTGTTTTCTGCCGTTGTTTTGAACTCTAAAACATTTCTTTGATGGAAATGGGAGAGGGTGTCCCCTTCACTTTATCAAAAAAAAACATCTCCACCAAATAATGTAACAGACTCAATCGACACTAGCAGGTAACCTGATTACATTGGGTGCAAGACAAGCAATCACAACCAACTGAACCAAGCAATCAGCTCCAAACAGGAAATGCAAATAGAATGAACTAAATCCCAGCCCCTCGTACAATGGTGCGGCTTACAAACTAATCCTACACGAACCCCACAAATCGATGAACCCCACCACATCACAAATTGATAAGCAATTGCCAGAAGCGCCTTCGAGTTGCATTATCAGGAAACGAGATCTGCTCTATTACACTGGACTGCCAATTCATTGGACGAACATCCAATTCAACCAAATCCAACGCACCACACCAAATCAACTCGAGAGACAACAGGGAATATCAATGAGATAGCGGGCACGCACAATCCCTGCTGATCCTCGGTGGCCTGGTAGAGCGCGTCGTCGCGGTGTACGCGGCAGCGAGCGCCGGATACTTGGAGTGTCTGGTGCGGGTCGCCGCGGCGGCGCGCGAGGTAGGCGGCGCGGCGCTGCGCCCTGCGTCGCGCGGCGTCCATGAGGTCGTGGACCTTCCGCTCCGACTTCCGCGCCTCGTGCCACATCGCGGGACCTCCCTCTCTCAGAGGCTTATGGAAGCCGAGGGGTTGCTCCGCGGAAACCTAACCCTAGCAGACGAAGGATGGTGCTCGAAGCTGCGGCGGACGGAACGGAAGAGAAGACCGAGAGAGACGGAAGGACGGGGCGCCTTTGGCCTCTGGAAGAGTGGGTCCACCTGTCTGTCAGCTGAGCTGTCTTTTTGGAGATTTATTTATTTTCAATATTTTCACGATTGAATTTTAAAAGACAAATATTATCCACCCAATACCGTCCGGGTATTCAGGTAATATACTGGAATTTTCATGAAAGTTTTTTTTTACGAAAATGGTTAAAGTTTTTTTTATTTTTTTAGTGCAAGATGTCTAACTTGACCAAATTTATTATATATATACACAAATATCTAAAATATAAAATAATTAAACTATTAAAATATATTTTATTACGAATTTAATAGAATTAATTTAATATTTATAAATCAGAAACAGACGTTTTTGCACGCTGCCGTTCCAGCCGTCCTAGCAGCCAAAGCCAAGCGGCCATCAGATATTATTATCTGCCACGTGTCGGCCGCGGGGCGGGCGTCCACGTGGAAAAGCGACCGTGCCACGCAAGATAAAAAGTCCCCGAGCGCCCTCTCCTCCGTTCCCCTCTCCGCCTCCTCCGCGACCTCCATCTCCGACCAGGCGACCACCGCGAGGGTTCACCGGAATATCCCCTTCCTCCTCCTCCTCCTCCTCTACGCGCGCGAGGGAGAATAGCCTTACTCGGGCTGCTAATAGGTTCGTTCGAGACGCGGATGATGGGCGAGAGGCCGCCGGATCCGCTGCTCCTGGGGGTAATCCATCAACTGACTCCTGCTTCTCTTAGTTCGTCAACTCTTGTATAGGGCTCGGGTGATGCCCGCGCGCATAATTATATTTCTCTCTGGTGCGGTCTCCTGCTTTGTGTGTCCTAAGCATCGGCGTGGGGATTAGGATTCAGCTTCGTCACGGCGGCGGCGGCGGCGATTTTTTATGTATTTTTGTTCCCCCAATGTGCATTCGGCCGCGGTTGAGGTTAATTAATAGGCGCAACCTGGTCCGGTTGCAGCTGGAGAGAGAGGGAGAGAGAGGGAGGTGACAAATTTGGGCGGATCCTCACTGCAGTGCGTGCGTCTGATGAAGCCACGGCATGCGTACCAGTATGATGATTCCTGTCTGAGGCTGGAGCGCTTTCGGCGGTATGCTTGCTTAGTTGCGTTGATTGTCGTTGTGCGGCTTGGACATGCTGCCTGTTTGATTACACTAGCCATCTCCTAGTGGTTTCTTACGATCGTGCTTACTATTCTTTTGTTTACAGTTTTCTGCTGGAGGTCATATAGATGTTGATGAGAACCCTCACAAATTAATGGTGATGTGTGGCTTGCAGCTGAGACAAATGTAAGATGAATCCAGCATATATCAATGGGCCCAACATATTATGGATGGCATCACCAACATGGTCTATTTTGGAGGCTGTACTGACTTCAAGCTGGAAGTGTTATCCATTGTTTGCCTTTTGCGCAGCTGGAAGTATTATCCTTTGTTTAGCTTTTGAGTGTGGACATGAACATTGATTAGCAAGAAGCATAAGGAAATATGAATTTAATAATGATGGAAAATATTTTAATCGAGTACTTAGCTTTTAGCAGTGATTGAAAGAGATTTAAATTGGATTAAAGTTTGTATATATACTCCGCCGTTCCCAGTAGTTTGCTATCCCAAAATTATACAAATTCTCACCATTCTGTAACTTAGCCGTGTCATTTGCTTGATTTCATAAATCAGGCCCAATGGTTGCTTAATATATTTTTTTCTTTAGGCTACTTCTGTGTTGAGGATTATCTTTTGGAGAAGTTTGTGATTTGTCTTGAAGTTTTTTGGTTCACCTTAGATGTGTTATTTGCTTGAAACAGCACCAGATGATTGGTTAACATTGCATAGACCTTTTTTTAGGAATCGGGTTTTTTCTTGTTCAGCTGTTTTAGTGATCTAAAAGGTGCTAGTCGCTTAGTAGGGTGGGATACTGGGATCTTGCACTTAATCTAATAACTAACTAATCAGGCTATACAGCTGCTTACCAACTAGTCAGACTATACAGCCACCTAGGTAGGCCAAATGAGCAAATTGGCATGGGAAGGTGACACTGACACCTAGTCGTCTATTGTCTGTGTTCGAATAGGTGGCCACCTTAGAATAGCAAGCTGTGTTGGTGGTAGCTCCCTGGAGATGGGGCTATATTTTTGTATGTGGGCCATTTCGGATAGTGGCACAGCTCCAACTACAAGGCATCAGGGATATCCCTTATATTCTTTTGTTTTCTTTTTCAGTCCTGAAATTTTCATATATAAACAGTACAAGAATCATGCCTACATGCACATTTGGCTTTGGACGTTAGCTTGGCATCTTGATATCGCATTATTTCTTGATTCTACTCCATGAGTTGCTCATCTTAGTGATGGCCTTTGACCAGGCATTACTTCAATGTTGATCACGAAATACAAGTTTGCAAGCTGAGGCAAAAAGGAGAAGTGTGATATGTTCCTGTGAGCTGTGTCATCTAATTGCCCTTATATAGTATGTTGGCTACTGCAAATCCTGATGATCACATTGCTTTGAAATTGTCTAATGTAAATATTGACATGATTTCAGTGAGGAATCAAATAACAAATATATATGTACCCATATTTCTTAGATCATGGTATGCTTGGTATTGTCCTGCAGTCCTGTTTTTTTACTATCTCATGTGCATTTTTTTAAAGCAAATCTTATGTGTATTATGAATGCTCTTTTTAATGTGAGAAAAATGTTAAAATAGTATGGAACAGAATGGTGTGCACAATTATTGTTCAGTTTTTGATGAATCATCGAGTTAATTTCTTTACTCCCATTTTTCTTCTAGCAGGACACAATGAACACTGGTTCATCAACTGGATGGACAGATGAAAAACACATGATGTATATTAGTTCATTGGAGGAAACATTTGTTACTCAATTATATGACGGTAAACTCAACTCAAAGGGGGTGTTTTTTCAGTCTTCAAGTCTACGGGGACACGGAATTTGTACAGGAAATCATAGAGACACAATAGTTGATCAGGTACGGGCAATACTTAGTCTTATTCCATAGCAATATGAAAGGTTGTGATGCGTGAAATTATTCTCGTTTCAAACCAAAACATCAGGGGTACTGGGGGATGGGTGAAGCTAACGGATCTGAATCCAGAGAATCACAAGCTGGCCATCTTGGATCACCTTCATATTGTGGACATCAGGAAGATAGCAAATCCTATTATATGGGTGATGATGCATCAACTACTGAGCCAAGACAAGAAAGAATCAGTTACGGTGCAAAACAAAAGAACCCTGGAGTGTCTTCTGCTTTCCACTGGCATGTGCCCTCCTCTTCTGGGACAACAGGTAGGTTAGTCTTTGTAGGAAGTTTCTGTGAACAGTGCGTCAATACCTTTTAAAAATGTTTTATCAAAAACTAACAAAGTTAAAGATGTTTTATCTTTTCATAAGTCCCATTAATGGGTTGTAATAATACATATTTTACCAATTCCTAGATGGCCACTATTAGATTCGTGAAATGACTTATAAGCTGGTATGTTTTGTCATACAGTTGCTTGCTCTGTTTCAAAAGAGTAGGGTTGCATCTTGAACAGCAGTAATATCATAAGCCCTACACACCAATTCTATCTCCCATTCGGTACTTCTCACAAACAGCTTACCATAGATATGTGCCTTTGTCTTCAGAGTTATCAGACCAAAACTTCAGTGACAAAGAGACTGAAGGTAGCTGGGAACTAAGTGGAGCGTGTACCAAAAAAAGACTGAAACAGGATGTCCGTACAAGCAGAAGCAGTGGTCTGGTAATGGAACATTGGAACATTTCTCTACAAATATGTTCTTCCTGTTGCTATCCTTCATGAGCAAACAAATCCTAACTTGTGGTATGATTAGGTTGCCTCACCTGGAAACGCAAATTTAGAAGGATATTACAGTGGCAGCTCATCAGATTTTGACATTGGATTACTGAACGAAGAGACTGCTTCACCCTCATGGAAAGCCCAGGGACTCAGAACATGGTCCGTGTGAGGTTTGAAATGCAGCTCTTGTTTCAAATTCAAAGTAAATGCAGCGCAGTCTTTGTGTAAAAATGATGTAATCCCTTCGTTTTATATTATAAGTCATTTGACTTTTTGTAAAATCAAAATTCTCTAACTTTAACTAAGTTTTTTTTTAAATAGCATCTATAATATTAAATAAAAACATTATTGAGAAATATTTTATGGTGGAATTAATGAAACTAATTTAATATTATAATCTGTTCTTGCCCCACCTTTGGGTCTGTAAGCCTGTAACTGCGTACCCAGGATGCATGCCGCGAAAAGGATTTTTCTTTCGAATGTTGTGCAATGACTCTTATCTACTAACAAATAATGTGGTATTGGCTTATTGAATCACCGTAATGATGCTTGTGCAACGCAAATACAAACATGCTACATAACGAGCAATATATATTGGTATGAGACGACTTTGTGATTTACAAATTCTAAGTATCTTTCTAAGATTTAACATGTACATACATCATACTATATTATTTTTTTATGAGTTCTATACACTTTTTCCTAAGAGTTTTTAATGAGAGGTAATATCTACACAAGATCATATATTATATTTCTATTTTTCTATAAAAACCTTATACCAAGTATACTGATTGTTCCAAAATCTGTTTATAACTTTCCTTTACAGATTATTTTTTATTAAAAGTTAAAACAAGGAATTATAATCAATTCATATAATGTATAATTTTCGTATTTTTCCTATTATATTTTAAAGGAGTTTCAACATATTACAGAACAACATTGACCAAGGAGGGGTGTTGAAAAAAACAGTGATCAACAGCCAACAGTCGCCCTCACAAATGAAGGGAGAGAAATTATAGTAGTGATTAGTGAAGAAGTACCTCTTAGGGCTGGTTTGGGAGCCCAAAATCCCAGCCCATTCCCTGGGGATGGGCCGGGATTTTAGGCTAAAATCCCGGCCCATCCCCAGGGAATGGGCTGGGATTTTGGGCTCCCAAACCAGCCCTTAGAGAGAGAGAGAGAGAGGTGTCTCTTAGGGAGACTTCTCATGAGGAGACATCCCTTCTCCATATATAGATATACCCATATGAATCAATAAAAAAGGGACATCTTTGACAGACTCAATCACTTGTTCATTCTCTTTTTCACTCAATGTTCACCATCAAATTAACAGTAGTAAAAATTCAGACAGCACACCAACTTCACACACCATATTTGTAAGGTTGCAAAATTTACCAGGCATGGCACAATATCGCTTCTAAAGTTTAACACTGCAACCACACTCCCTTTTCTTCTCTATGCAAGAAAATAAACCAAAAATAGATAATGGCCATCACAGGCTATAATCGCAAAATGAAAAAAGGATACACAGACATGGAGCGATAATTATATGTTTTGCATGTGTCTGGTGCAAAGATGCTCGAGCTGTTCCGGCCTCCTATTCGACGCGGCTTTGCAGAAAACATTTCTGCTTTAACCAGATGGAGCATGGCCACTTGCTGATGATGATTTTGCTACATAGATCTGCTTCATCCTACCAGTGCCTAAGTTCTTGTCGGAACCAGAATTTTGGTTCCTCCCATGGTACCCTGACCAGCGTTGCCACTCATTGACAGTTCCAGTCTTTTGGGTCATCCGAGCCCGGCGATCCTGATTATTAGCTGGATGTTGGTACTGTTGATCCGATGATGATGAAGACTGGTCGGGCTTGGTGGGCATGCTAGAAACATGACCTCCATTTGAGTTGCTAGTCACCGCTGTAGCAATCCCAGGGTTGACATTTGGTGTGTTTGACCTATTCATAACTTTGGCACTGCTTGGGACTTCATTGTTGATCATGCCTGCCAGGGCAAACGAAGGCTGAACAGTTTGAGCATTTGAACTGCTGGAGGCTGGCTGTTCAACAAGACCTAACTCATCATTGAACTGAGTGGCAGCTGCATTAGGAAAGCTCTTGCTGCTATCTGATGGAACAATAGATGCAGAGGGCTCCTGGAACCGGTTATTCATACTTGCCTTGCTGTCCAATTGCATGTTATGGACAAATCGTGATGCAATGGTGGTACAGGCATATGTGGCCAACAAGGTTGCATCTGTATGTCTGTAGATGTCTGCAAAGGGAGAAAGGCATGTTACAACATTGCAGAGAGAGAGAGAGAGAGAGAGAGAGAGAGAGAGAGAGAGAGAGAGAGAGAGAGAGAGAGAGAGAGAGAGAGAGAGAGAGAGAGAGAACTGTAATTTTCTTATCATGCATATCTAACTACAGTAGGATCACAACTTCCATTTTTCAAATTTATTAACAATGACTATCTGAATTGTCTAACCATCGAAAAGAATTAAAATTCTCCCTTTTATTGCCATAGATAAAAAGAAAAAGTGAAGGTGCATCTGTTTCTAACAACTCCAATTCCACATCATACACTTTCAACTCTCAATAATGTAGCTCTTACTTGCATAATAGTTATGTAATATACAATCATCAAGCATGAATCAATTTAGTTTTATACGTATGTCATTTAAGACCATTGTGTCATACCTGGAATGGAGCAATATCAAACATGGTCAATGGGGACGGAATCGGCATGATAGAAGCAGGGTGTAGATGCTGGACTGGAGTAGGAACACTGGCTGAGCTTACTTGACCAGGAACCATATTTTGGTTGCTTGGATCACTCTGGCTAACACCAACAACCGAAGGTCCTTGGTTTTGTTTCCAATCAGGCTGCTTGTCACCAGGAATATAAGTGGCTCCCATGAAACCAAGTCCCATTTGACCAAACTGCCCTACTGGAGCAAAGTGGTTGTAGAGTGTAGACAACCATATGTGGAGGACCTTGTATGCCAGGTATTCCTCCAGGGCTAATGAAAGGGCCAGCAAACCCAGTCGGAGGACCATAAAATGACTCAACCCCAGAGTGGCATTGTGGCCAAGCTCCCAATGGTGCTGAAGGTAATGCATTGCTTCTTTGATGCTGTTGACCCTGAGAACCAGCAGACTCATCACTTGGTCCAAATGCAAATATCTGCCCTCCCAACATTGTATTCACCTCAAAGCAAGAAAAGTGGGATGGCTGTGCACCAGGAAATTGGGAAATCATTGGTCCTGATGCATGTGGACTTGGCAAAGGGTGCCACAGGGACATTGGTGGAGTATCAACTGACAAGTCTGCTGGAAGAGCGACGCTGAGTGGTTCATCCAACGATGGTTGGCCAGCTTGACCTGTTATTGTGCCTGTTTCAGTTTTATTACAAAAGACTATAAATATAACTGCATACACAGAGGCTAACTTTTCAATTCAAGTAGTTAAGTACCGAAAGACGATACTTCCTGATGTTAATCCAGTGAGATCCTTACTGCTAAAATTTTGGTGGTCTGAAGGAGCTGTGGATGCATCTGCTATAGATCCAACTATCTCATCACTGCAAATAGCTGCAACGGCCACAGCAGAGGCAGCAGCTTCTGCCTCAGCTTCAGAATCAACATCCTCAGAATTTGGAGATGGTTCCTTTGAAGAACTATTGCTATCACCAGGCAAGCTGCGATCAATCTTCATATCAGGCCTAGATGAACCTGGAAGAGCAAGCCCACTTGAAATAGTTCGTCTGACTGGAGGCAGTACAGTTGGTGAGGTAACAGCCCCTGAGCATTGTTTTTTATTTCATTGTCAGTCAAGCAGCAGGAAACATTGTACATAGCTAATACAAAGTGCTTACTAAACTGAATCTTCTCCCCTGACAAAAGGGAATTGATGGGGCTAGCAGATGAAGGGAATGCTTTGTCAGAAGTTACTGTGGGAGACAAGGCATTGTTGGACTCCAAAGAAAAGCCAGAACCAGCTTGTTCAAACTTCACTGGCTTCATAGCTTCATCAAGTTGAGTTTGAGTTAATGACATAACCTATCATGCACAAGTGGTCAAAAATTATATAGCATGCCACCTATAATTATAAGACACCCAGATTTTACTAAAAACAGAAATGAAAGTACATTCAAGACAAGACAAATAAGATTTCTTTTTGAAAGAAATTAAAAGGTTTATTTGTCATCACTTTGCTGTCAGTTCGCCAAATCCAGTCCAGTTAATGTACATTTACCAGTTCGAAGATGCCAGATTTTTCTCCAAAATGACAATTATATCCCTAGTTTGCCATGGCACCACCACCCTAGTTCTCTCCATGTTCCTACCATCACCTTCTGTTCATCTGCATGATCAGTGGCGGAGCTAGAAAGAAATTGAAGGGGGTGTACCACTTTAAGCGGTACACCATATTTAGTTTAAGGGGGTGCACATAGGGTAAAAATTTACAAATATACATTAATTTTTTTTTTAGAACCGGGTTCCCGGGAACCCCCTCAGCTCAAAGTAGCTCCGCCCCTGTGCATGATTCCTTTTCTGGGTAAAAGATATACAAGCTCCGCTCTTGCAACCTCAAAATCCACCAGGACCAAGAAGACTGAGGTGTCAACATACTCATTTGCCTCCTCTCCACACCCACGGAAAACAAGAAAAGAAACAAGACAACAAGACTAATAGCAATAGCTGATTTGGGAGGTCGAGGGAAGTCAGTCCAGGGGGGCATCAATGAAGAAAGATAGGGAAAATTACTCACATGCCATTATAATTTTAAAAAATTGCCTACATGCCATTGTTAGTGACTGCGATGGCCCCCATCTGGCAGTGACACAATGATGGCATTTTGGCAACCCGTGAAAATCGTAATGGCACGGAAAAAATTAACCCAAGAAGATAGGAATTGGAAAGAAGGTCAGAGAGTATGCTGATCCTGACACAGTCCTAACTGAGTACACTAGTAGCAAGAACCAGATGGACTGGCAAAAAGTAATGACCTATGCGCCATCAATTAGAAGCAAAAATAAAATATGAAGATGTCTACTCCATATTTACAGAGAAATCAATATTTGTTAGAAATCTTTGAACCTTCAACGCTTGGCAGATTTTGATCAAGGTGTACTTTACTATTAGAACTATTGAAACCATCATGACTACAAAGCAAACATTGAGAGTAAAAAAACACTCATGTAGATAAAGCTAGTAAAATTAAGTTTTCACTTTTCAGATAGCATTTTAATGTGTTATACAAAACTATCAAAACAACAGAAAAGATGTGTTAGTCCTTGCACAAAAAAATGTTTTATGATAGACCTCTCAAGTCTCAAGATTAACATGTAGAAATATGGCAATAAGTACTAGCTCTACCTCTGCCACTGCATACGAAATGGTTAATTTTCTATCATTTTATGAATAAAATACCAAATGTGGTCTAGCTTGCATCCACATAAAATTGTAAAAAAAACATAAGCACCAGAAGGTTTTGGAAGTAAATAAAATGCCTTGTTCAGTTGTTCTCACAGAAAATAATCAAAATACAGGTAGTATAGTATTGTCTGCACATTATTTCGTTGAAAACTGAAGCCGTCATAGACAACAAACAACATAAATATAGTCACAAGGCAAATTAAACACTTTTCACGATTAATTGTTTGCAGAGAAGTAATATTATCATTTCAACTAACAGAAAATTAGTAGAAAAAATGAAGTGAAAGTAACAACTGGAATCAATATTTGTCCCACAAAAGAATAGTGATATGTACCATAGAAACATAAATAGGATTGTGAACATAAATCTACCTGCTGGTTTAGTTGTGAATTATCCCAGGTACCCATGTTAAATGGAGTGCTAATGGGCATGGTTTTACTGTTGTCTTCAGATATGCCTGCCCCAACCTTTACAGCAGCACTAGAATTGACGGTGTCTGAGGTTGGCTGACTTTGGAAAGGCCTGTAAAGATTTTGTAAGCAGAAGTCTCAAGAGTCCTGATAAATAAATAGCATAAACATAATTAACTTACGTACTTCTTTGCATAGTAGTGTGTATGAGATATTGAGATTCTGTGTTGACCAAAGGTGGCCCTATGGGTGTCATGGAAGCTTTATCACCATTCAGTGTAACAGACGATTCAACAGGGTCAATGACTCTGCCTTTGACTGGCATGACAGAATCCAAATAAGCTTTCTTTACAGGCTCTGCCAAAGAAAATGTTCCCTTGTTCGAATTTGGACTACTAGACCTGTGCAGAGAAACTTGATGGGGTTTGCGGGAAGCCTGGTTCAACCAACAGAGCATTAGTTAAAGAGACAAAACAGTGCAAGTATCACGTTGAAGTATATAAAAGATGATAACTGGGCACCTTTGCTGTCCTCATTTTGGTTCTGTTTTCTTTCTCCCTCAGCTCTCTCTTGACACTCATGATCTGCCTCTTAGACCTTACTTCAATGAAACCATCTGCATCAACAGGGACCTCAAAGCCCTGCTGCTTAACAACACATGCAACTCCAGCCTGTGATGAGTTATTAAAATCTCCTTCTGGCATACCACCTACTCTAGATTTCTTGTTCCCACCATGACATCTCTCATAAGATGGAGCCCTGTGTGTACTTCTCTGTCTTGATGTGACATGTTGATGAAGGACCTGCACCAAGATCGCTTGCTTCATTAGCCCTAAATGACTCATCACTTTCCCTTATGTTCACATTTCTCACAGAAATTTCTCTTGTTGCATTGGAATGTGGCTTATCATTCTGCTCACTATGACTAAATGACTCCAAATCTTGGATGGTGTTATTTCCAACATTTTCCCGAACTCTAAATTCAGTTCTTCTTGTGTTCCTACGAGACTTTCTCTGGAATACTCTCGAATCTTTATTCGAATGGTCAACAATTGAACTTGCCAATCTCATATTAAGTTCCTTGACAGCATAACCATATTTTTTCCCTCTTCCATCAGGCACATCACCTGGAGCCTTTGGAATACTCATGGTTATTGCATCTGGATTAACTTGAGAAGATTCCCTATTATTGGAAGTAGATTTGTAATTCCTCTTCAGAGAGATATCGTGATTCCTATGGCATTCAGATTTTGAAACTTTGCACGTGGTGTTTTCCCCTAGGGAAGATCTGTCCGGCAGGTTCTGAAATCCCACTGCATCAACCATCAGGTTTATTGCAGTTCCATTAAGCTTCCTAGAATCTGAATGCTCCATCACAAAAGGAAATTTAGCTGCAGGTACCACAGATTTGTCAGTAGAGCTGGGTGAAGCTGCCTCTCTTGGGATATTCTGCTGAGCATGTTGATTAATTTCATTAGGGAGACCACTTGAAGCATACTGATTCAATATATAAGGAGCCGGTGCAGATGAGTGAACTGAGGGCGTTGCCTGAGACACTGGTCGAACATTCTGGGCAATAGGGTGCATATACCTCAACTTACCAAACTGGAACAATGGAGCTGGTGAAGGGTGTACTTGAACCAGGGATTGATTAATCTGGTTGAGATGTATAGGCATTTGTATGGAACCGATCTGAATAGCTGGAACTGGAGTTGGTATCAAAGAAGGCCCAGAAAATAAACCAAACTGGAGATTAACAAGGACTTCACTCCGGCTACTTACTGCTGAAGCTGGTGGCATAATAGAATATGTGGAAGATGCCTGAGGTAACTTGGAGCCTGATACAGATGATACTAAGCTACTGGATGGCTCACTGTTAGTTTCTTCTGTCAATGCATTTACTTGATCAAGGGTCAAGTCCTGCAGTGCCTGCTCTGCTTCAGTAACGAAGTCCGAAGGACAAATTGAACCACTGCACATCTCTTGCTCCATGACACTTGAGTGCACACCAATTTCCCTTTCAGTGTGCTTCATGGATATTAACTCAAGCTCAGGGTTTGGGGGAATTTCAGCCTGCACACCCTCATCAAATCCAAGTATAACCGGCTCCGTTTCAATATGTGTACTATGCCCCTCTGCAAACTCACCATCCAAGTCAAGATTTTCATCGTCGACTTCATTGATTTCATCTTCCTGGTAGCTATTGCTTTCTTCATCATATTCATCTTGTTTTTGATGATCTTCATTATTTTCACTTGGCCATTCATCATCCTCCAAGTGAGAAATTGTGCTCGAGGCAGTGATTCTGCTTGTGTTGGCTGCATCTAAGATTGAAACTAAATGGCCATTATCAGACATCATAGTTTGATTACCATTAGTAGGAGTCAGCAACACAGGTGAATCACCAGAAACATCCATCTCATCGTGTGAAACATGTGGAGGTGAACTAGGAGGACTTGAAACAGATATTGAAGATTGTGAGCCCCATACAGGGTTCTCCCTATACCCACTTTGCTGTTCATCAAGAGTAATAACTTCAGCTAATATCTCATACTGGCGAGATGCCTCTTGGTATATGTGTCCATATCGACTTTGTGTAGTATGCTCATCCATACTGGAACTCTCTCTCATCCCACTTTCCACAAAAGAAGAATTGGCATGTTGAGCAGAAGCGTCGATTGTGCTTCTAGCAACAGTTGGTGGTGGGGGTACACGTGGTTGCCGCATTGAGTAGCGAGGTCTTGTAAACAGGAACTCATTATCATAAGAGTTTTGAAACATCTTCTCTCCTTGGTGACCATATTGGGGCTCTCACGTGAACTGCTAGGCAGCCATGTTGTGTCTCCAAACCTGTTGCTATTAAAAAACTCAGAGTCAAAGTCAGACTGCTTCTCAAACCTATCGTTCTCCTTTGCTGAATCCCACCTTGGAACCCTTCTATGATGGTAGTCTTCTGATGCCCATGGTGAATCAGTAGTTCGGCCTCTGGAAGATGGCTTGACTGCATCAGTCGCAAATCCATCATAAGAATCTTTCATGGGGTAATTCCCCCTCCTTGTAGCATAAGTTTCTCGTCGTGGACTGTAATGAGCACTTTCCTGATCTTGAAATGAAGTTCTTCCACCAAAATGTGTATGTTCTCTATCGACAAATGATGTGTATCCATCTTTCAAACTGTGCACCCTTGTAATTTCATCACTGTACCTGTTGTTACTAGAGGACTCTGATGATGCAATGGTAGTGATGCGCTCGCCCATTCTATCAAAATCAGGTATGTCATCAATATTAATAGATTGTGTAACATTGGTGTATTTCATGGCTCTAGGCAAAAGTTCAGCGTTGATAAATGAAGAAAAGTTTCCATTTTAATGTTTGATTCTACTTGACGTCTAGCAATTCTTGCCTCTAACTCTATGAGTTTTTGCGTGCACACTCTTTGCGTTGTTCTTCCTGTATCCTCAAGATCCTATCAAGCTCTGCCTCAAATGACTCCCTTACTGGGTCATGGAAATCAGTTGGTTTGGCCGCTTCTTTTTTCTTTCTTATTACACTTAAATTAACAACAGCAATACTATCAAAACCTTCATCCTCAATTAAAGACTTTACAGGTGTTCCGCTAGTTCTAGTGAGCCACTTCTCTCTGCCAAATTTTATAGGTGACTCATTATTTAAAGGCTCTTTATTAGCAAGGAAAGGCTCCACCTTGGAAACAATACTATTCTGGAAAGAATTCCCTTTATACCAATTATTTGAAATAGCATTGTAACGATCACTGACAGTATCCCCGACACGTGTACTCCCATACAATTCTGCCCTGTGTTGTACATATGAATGAACACCTGGTTCTCTACTGGTATTCCAAGAATGTTTGGAAGCACTACCATTCATTCTTTCATTATAAAATGATTGTGCACTATTTTCGCTCCCTGCACTATATGGTCATATGGTCGACCATTTGTCCTATATATCTCTATCTTGTTGACTTGACATAGGAGATCGCCACAAACCATCCTGTCCACCCTCTTTGTTATTAGCAACCAAATCTTTTCCAGAGTGCTCCCTCATGCCCACATAAAGTTCATGCCCTAAAATCATACCTATGCTCCTACCATATCCCCTCTCATGACTATCACACTCTAAGAGGGTCAACGCTGTATCACGCTCATCATCAGCCCAATCAGAATCATATCTGAGCCGAACAAGTGGAAGTGGCCCTAAATCATTACTTTGTGCCTTCATTGTGTATTCATTACCACCAACCGAGGCTAAGAGCTCAATAGGTTGAGAGAGCATCACTTGTGGTCGCCGCATACCCAGGATCATTGGTCGCGTTTCGGGCGTGGCAACCCGTGCCCCATTAGCGTTCTTCTGGTGTTGCGCAGGCAACGGATCCTTTTGATATTGCGCAGGTAGCGGATCCTTCTGATGTTGCATTGTTGCGCAGGCGGCGGATGCGGTATATGATAGTTGCTTTCAGGGAAGGGAAGTCCTCCCCATGCAAAACGGGGGCCTTTTTAGAGGCAGGGACGAGTGTAGTCCACCTAGCTGTAGCTGTGGACCCACTGGATCGGGACGGGGTGGAGGTGACTCCACCACCTGCGGCAGTGGCTGCGCCGTCGAAGCGCCCGTGCTCCTTACGGAGGGACGGGAGGTTCAAAGGCGATGGGACGAAAAACTTAGAAGGTTGGGGTTTGGCTATGGAGGAGCCACGGGGACGGGAGAGCACCACCATGCCTCCGCCCCCATCGCTGCCACCGGAAGAGGAGCCAGAGGGGCGTGAAGGGCGACCTCCATGGTGCGGTGACGCGGTCTGTCTGTACGATCCGTTGAGATTAACAGATACGAATTTGGCGGGGTGCGACATCGGTAGCTGCGGCGGCCGCGGGGTGCATGAAACCCTAGCCGCCGCCCCGAAGCGCGGGTTCCGCGCGAGGGGCCACGCCGGCGTGGGCTCGGGGCGCGCGGTGGCGAGGCGGCGGCGGAGGAGGAAGAGGAGGCGACGACGGTGACGTGTGATTTGGGAAAGTCGGTGTCGGGCCGGAGGAGGAAAGGAAGATAACCGCTAACCGGGAGCCCTAGAGTGGAAGAGCGCCGGAGCGTGTGTGGAGCACGAATCTTAAAGATGCAGGTTGCGTGACCGCAAGTTGGTCTGGATTTGACTTTTGAGAACGTCTAATGGGATAGTAGGATGGTATGCCACGTGGGAATAATAATTTATTTTAACAGCGTCTTGGTTGCGCAAAATATTAGATATTGTTTTAACACTATAGTGAAAAATATTTTACCACTTTGATATAAAATATTTCAAATATATGTAATATCCGAAGATGTTATTTACAACACAAAAATAACTATATGCAACCCTAACAATTCTGCGTATAGTGTATCTCGGTGTTACAAATATTTTTAAAAAAATGTTATATTTGTTTAAAACATTTTTATGTCAGCTAATAAAATATTTTTCACTAGATGTTAAACAATTTTTCGCGTTTTCTGCTACATCTACCCCGTGGTCTTGCCTCGAATTTGGTACTACGTATTTGCCTTATCGGATTCGGCTTCTATTTAACAGTGCAACAAATTTGGCGATCAGATTTCATTTTCATTGTCATTGGTCGCCTGGTTTAGTTTACCAAAAAAGGTTTATCGAATTTTGATTTGCGTTCATGTCATCACGTGCGAACAATTGGTTCCGGAAGGTCACAGCACGGCGGCAAACAGTAAAAAGTCAGCGAGTGGTCACCGTCAGTGTCAGCCATCGTAATCGCGCACAGTAAACGCATGCAACTGTAGCGTCTGCACTCTGCACTCTGCACGGGATAACTAATATTTGTACAATCTCAATAAAAATCAAAACGACTATTATTTATATACCGGAGGGAGTACATAAGTTTGGGGATTTTAATGTATATTACTCGAATATAAAGTATATTATGTTTTAGAATGATTTAGGCTCAGACTTAGTCGATCTAATCCAACATGACTTGTGTAAATATATATGTATGATTCTTAGAGCAGTAAACTAGTGTGAGTTAGCTAGAGTAATGAGATTTAATCTGTTTCGGTGGAGTGGAGTCGACTGCAAGTTTAACCACTTCTTTTTAGATAAAATATAAACAAATATGATGACGAAATCGTTCTGTAAGTTGGTAACTTAGCATATAAATTACCATGCATACAACATGATTAATTAGCAATTTGAACATTTTCAATTTATTATTGATAGTTCCACTGATTATAAGTGACATTGTATTTCTCTATATAGATATTAGTTATAAACAAATTACAAGAAGCAAGAATGTTTGCTTTGTAGTCCTTCTAATTAATTTCGTTGAATCTACCGTAGTTTGTCATTCTTCATATAATATACGAGAACCTTGCCACTTTATACATATGAACATATCTATTAGGGAGGGTTTTGGAATGGAATAAAGAGTAGATCCCATTAGAAGCGCTCAAAAAATAAACTGAAATAATGGAACAAAATCTAGCCAACTTCAAGTGTTTCACTCCAACTTCAATGTAATTTTCAGAATTCGAAGCTATATCAAATATACATAAAAGCTCTAAGCCAATGACAAGTTGACCAGCGAGTTGAAAAAAAAAAGACTCAAACCGCCCAACCGGTATCGACGCGACCAAATCAAAGCAAAACACACCCACTCCACCTCCTCCTCCTTCCCGAAAGCGCACACACCCAACACGGCAAAAGGCGGAGGCGCACAGCCGCCACAGCGAGAGTCTCCGGCGCCAGGAGGAGGCGGAGATCCTAACAGTCGCCCGGGGAAGAGAAGCTCCAGGTTGCTCCGCCTGCAACAAACCCATCCCCCGATCGAGACCCGGTGAGCAACCTCTCTTGGCCTGTCCTATCCGGAGCTGGTTCTTGGGCGGTTCTTGCCTTGCTTGGGATGGAGCCGGGCTTGTGTTCTTGGGGGGGAATTCCATGGCCCCTGTGTTTTTCTTCCTCCTCTCTCGACGAGGGTTTTGGGTTGAATTAGTGTCGCTTTCTTGGATCACCGGGTCACCGTGTCCACGGATGAGACTGACTTGGCTCTAGTCTTGTGGGCTAGCTTCTTCTTCTTTTTTTTTACTATTCCGCGATTGGTGTGGCGGCTAACTAGTTTCCATTTTTTAATTCCGTGTTATTCATAAACCAGATGGCTCAATTTGATAGCCATGCGATTAAATCACCTGTAGATGATACAGTGGTAATCACTGGTGAAGATAATATGAACTGAGAAATCCTGTGATTTTTAGCAGTTACTATTCATGTACTGAATGTTCCATGTAAGTATGCAACTACTTGGCCAGACGTGGTGTATTTAGTTTTGCTGTTATTTATCGATTCAGATTTGATATCAGGTCGATTAAGATTTAAGAGCAAATCCTTGATAAAACTCCAGTACTCCGCTGGATATCAAAAACTTACACTTCATGGAATGCAGTGCTTGGTAACTTTTTCAATCTTTGATGACCAAATTAAGATGTCAGGACAAGAACTTTAGCTAGCTGGACCAGACTCACCTAATCATGATGTTTCTTTCTTCCTTTTTTTTTAAAAGGAAAAAAGGTTCCAAATTTATTGCTTCTGTACGCTATCTTTTTTACCTGCAAATACCATTTTGCTGTATAATTAGGTGAGTTTGTTGGTGGGGCGGCTGTTGAATAGCTGCGATCAATGCATATATGAACATAGGTTAGAGTTGAAACCCAAACTTCATCAAAGTCTTTCAATTCCAACCAAGTAGTTTAGAGTTGAAACCCAGACTTAGATTTCGTCTCTATTTGAGTGGCTAGATTTTTCATTAACTCGCGAAGCCTATCTTAACTCCTTTATCAAGGCTTAGACCTGCAATGTTTAGACAACATAGGTGGAGTTTTTTTGTTTCTTCATATTACTGGAAACAAGAAAGGCTATTCCTCATCATGGATAGGTGTCAAATGTGACAAAAAAATCTGCTTAGTTTTATCTATATCTAATATATTTTTAGTTCTCTGAGCTGATCCCTTGTCAGTTGTCATTTTGAAAAAAAAAATGCTTATAGGAGGAAATATCGTCGTCGGATCAAGCTTTGGGAGTGGAGTAGACTAATCCTGCATTCCTGCTGAACAAACTAATCCCAGAGGAAATAGACGCTTTATCCTGCTACCATGGAACTTCTTGATAGCAATGATCATGGAAATGCAAGAATAGAGGAAGGTCAAGAGCCAACATCAGTCCCTGCTGAGAATCCAGATTCGTCATCGGAAATGCAAAAAGAATTACCCCACAATTTGACAGAAAACACGGAGGAATCGAAGGCTGCTACAGGTCATACTGTACTTTCATCATCAGATGTGCTCCCTCAGTTGACACCAGCTCAGGAATCTGAGGATTCGTCAAAAGATAAGACAGACCTTCATATTACAACAAGTAAGACTGAAGTGAACAATATATCTGAAAATGATTCAACCGGTCAGAGCGCTATGCTATCAGATGAATCAAAAACAAATGAAGGCAAAACGGATCATCACAAGAATGTTGCTGTCACCGCAAACAAAAAAGCAGAAACAGAGGCGAGACCTGAAAGTCCATATAGAGGTCTTGTTGACACTGCCGCGCCATTTGAGTCAGTCAGAGAGGCTGTCACCAAGTTCGGAGGAATTGTTGATTGGAAAGCATACAGATCTCAGACATTAGAGGTAACACTGATTTGTTTAGAACTGCACATGGATTATGCTCAAAGATGCAATTTGCATCTCCATCTCACAACAGATATACAGTATTTTTTTCTTTTGTAAAACTAGAAATATAATTCCTTTTTAGGAGAAACAATAGGGGACATACCATATTTCCTCTCATTGCTGTTCAATAGTATGATTAATTTTTCATCATGTGGACTTACTGTTATGGACATTTGTTCTTATGCAGAGGCGCAGGGTCATGCAACTTGACCTTGAAAAGGTTCAACAAGGGATTCCACAATTCAAAAAAGATTCAGAAACTGCTGAGATGGTCAAATTACAAGTGGTTGAGGATCTAGAGAGAACTAAGAGACTTATAGAGGAGCTAAAACACAAGCTGGAGAGAGCAGAGATTGATGTGGACCAGGCAAAGCAGGATTCTGAACTTGCACAGCTGAGGGCAAAAGAAATGGAACAGGGGATTGACGATGAAGCTAGTGTAATCGCCCAAACACAATTGGCAGTTGCTAAAGAAAGGCATCAAAATGCTGTTGACGAACTGAAGTTGGTGAAGGAGGAGCTGAGATCAACAAACGAAAAGTATGCCGTCTTAGCCAGTGAAAGGGAAATAGCAACCAAAAGAGCCGAGGTAGCTGTTTCTGCTGCAAAGGAAACTGAGAAGCGAGTTGAGGAGTTCACTTTAGAATTCATTGCATTCAAAGAGTCTCTTGAGTCAGCCCATGCCGCACATCACGAAGCTGAAGAACACAGGCTTGGGGCAGCTTTGGCAAAAGAGCAGGATTGCCTGGCTTGGGAGAAGGAACTGCAGCAAGCACGAGAGGAGTTGCAGCAACTCAACGCACAACTTGTATCGAAAACTGACATTGAGTCCAAACTTGATGAAAATACACGCATGCTACAAAGCCTCAGGACTGAGCTGGCTGCCTATATGGAAAACAAATTGAGTGAAGAAGCTGGAGTGGTTGAGGAAAATGGTTATGACGAAGCTAAAGAAATTAGTAGGTCAATCAAGCAAGCCCTTGCTTCAACAAGAAAGGAGCTTGAGGGGGTTAGAGGAAATATCCAAAAAACGAAAAAAGAAGCCGACTTAATAAGAGCTGTTGCAGAATCACTCAGGTCAGGGCTGGATAAGGAGAAAGCTTCACTTTTCACACTGCAGCAGAGAGAGGGTATGGCATCCATCACAGTTTCTTCTCTTGAAGCTGATCTCAATAGGACAAAAGAAGAGATAGAAATGGTGCACCTGAAGGAAGCAGAGACCCGTGAAAAAATGGCGGATCTCCCAAAGATGCTGCAGCATGCAGCTCAGGAGGCAGAAGATGTCAAGGTAGCAGCTCATTCTGCACAAGAAGAACTGAGAAAGGCAAAAGAAGAAGCCGAGCAAACAAAGGCTGCTGCTGCAACTGCAGAGACCAGGCTACGCGCCGTTTTGAAAGAAATTGAGGCCTCTAAAGCATCTGAGAGGCTGGCACTCGTGGCAGCTCAAGCATTGCAAGAGAGCGAGGACACAAGAAGTGTGGAAGATTCTCCTAGAGGAGTTACACTTCCTACAAGTGAATATTATTCTCTAAGCAAGAGAGTCAGTGAAGCTGAAGAGTTCGCGAATGAGAGGGTTGCTGCCGCGTTGGCGCAGATAGAGCTGGCAAAAGAGTCTGAATCGAGGACTCTACAGAGATTACATGAAGCATCCAAAGAGATGCGCCACAAGAAGGATGCTCTTGAACTCGCCTTAGAGAGGTCTGACAGGGCAAAGGAGGGAAAGCTTGGTGCTGAACAGGAACTGAGAAAATGGAGGGCTGAGCTTGGACAGCGTAGGAAATCTCATGAAGCTGCAAAAAATGTAGTCAATCCATGGAGTGCTCCATCTGTAACATTACCTGAACAGAAGGGCACTTACCAGGAAGAAGATGAACTAGTTCTTACGGAATCAAAATCACCTATGTCAAATAATAGCATCGATGGCTTTGTTTCAGACCAGAAGTCGAGGAAAAAGAAAACATTCTTCCCACAAATGTCCACCCTTTTGTCTAGAAAGGCACAGACGTAGATATACACATGCAAGATTAGTCCTGTACAGGCAAATCTTACTGTACCGTGTACAGTGTAAATTTGTAAAATGGTGTGGTAATACTGTCCATAACCCTGTCATTTGGTGCCTATACCTCACGTCATACAATATGTTTTTGTGCATGATGTTTTTGGAGATTGTTAATGCTTTTCACTTGAAGCTACTGAAGCAAGAATAGGACAACCTTTCCCTTTTTACGCTGTTGCTTCAACTTGGCAGGCAACAACACCTGGATAATAATGTGCAAAGGCAGGAAAACATGTATTGCACTTACCAGTGCTTCTGTGCTAGTATTTTGGTTTGTTAATTACAATGAAAAGGTCGTGAAACTAAATCCCTTCATGTCTATTGTTCAGTATAATTCTCATTGCACATCAAGGTGTCGAGTGCTTCTTTCATTATTACCAGGATTTATTTTAAGAGCATGCAGGAAAGCTGCATGCCATTCATTAATGAAGCAGTCAAATGTATAAAATAACTAGCACAAACTTCAGAATTATATTAGATCTCAATAATAACAATTGAACTAAAAAAGGAAGGCAGTACTTCCATAAAAAGGAATAAACATTTGCTAGATTTTGGGTACAATGATACAACTATAGCATTGTGGTGCAAATACAATAAATATGTTAGTTGTGGGTCTTATTGATATACACAGGGCAAAGAGGTGGATGTACAATTCCGTTTAAAAAGGGAAAGAAAAGGAAAGGAAAGAAAATAAATGGTCATATTGATAGAATTAACAAGGAGGAAAATCAACATGAGAGATTGGGAAAAACATGTATAATCTTATGACCACACTGCATGACCTGCAAAAGTTTATGCTTGAGCTAAAAGGTATTCATGACTGTTATTATGAAATGAACCAAGTCTGAGCTCATGTGGGCTTTGATCTGTGGCAGAAGGCAGCACACCTTAAGGCCACCGATTCATTTGAACGCAGGGATATGTTGCTTTTTCTTCAAATAAACTGACTGCACCTTCTACAGTATAATTCTGGTGCTTCATATAAACAATACCACATGTCTTTATCACCTGTACCAATGATCATTTTGATCTTTCAATATGAGAGATGTTAGTGGAGAAAATTCTTGAATCCGTGTACCAATGATTGATGAATGGCAGTGGATCATCATGATGAGTCTGGTACATTTGGTAGATATGTTGTTAGTGTCTTAGTGATATTAGCATCTATGCACTGAAGTATAGAAGACCACTGAAGGCTACTTGAGCACATGTTAGACTGCCGATTGAGAATCTGGAAATAAAGAAACAAAAGAGGATTCAGCATCTTTTGTCCTAGTGCAAAGAGTCAAAGGTCTCTAGACAAAAACATTCATACTTGTCAAATGTTGCTTCCCTTCCATAGCCTCCTTTTTCAATTGACAGGATGAACAGAGAAAAGGGCCACCCCAGGGATCAACCCTTGAATGCTTCGGCGTGTTACCATGAACAGAGATGCCCTCACCAGGTTTCATCTCCAATTGGCAGACTGCACAATCGTGTAGCTTGAACATATTTCCTGCTGGATAATTTATTTTTAACCTGTGAATAAGCTAAAAAAGTTTAGTCTGCAATTCATGAAATGGTTTACGTATTTACATTCCTTGGCAAATCTCAATGGCAGAAAGATAATCCATTATATGATTGAGAGACAATTAGCACAGAACTATAGTTAGATTTGGGGAAGACTCATGAACATGACTAATAGAAGTTATTTTTCAACAAGTGTCTCTATTCAACAGAGGGGAAGATATCCTTCTCGTTTCATCAGAACAAAGCTGCCACCATCACCTAGACCTTTTACTATCGAAAGCCGCATGACAAGCCAACATAATGGCAAGTGAAAGTGACATCCTCATATCCATGAGAAGTATGCATGAACCATAATACAGTAACCATATCAAATGAAATGCAGACCTTTGAGCAAGCATTGCAGAGCCCTCCTCATATATTTCCTCCACGACATCAGATTCTAGACATCCCCTGTCCATCTGATCTTCAGCCAATTCATCAGATGGTCTCCGACGGAACAAAGCTTTGATGCCTCCTTTCCCATGCTTCTTTAATGGAGGGCTCAACTTTTCTGGGGGTAATATGTCAACTACTATGCAAGTAGTATCATCTCGTAGTCCCTTTGAACTCACAGATTCCTATATAAGAAAATCATGACCCATAAGCATATCCTAAGCATGCATTACCAACAATCCAGAATGGTACAGCTGAAGTATAAATAGATTTCAATACTTTAACAATTCGACTAGCAGCAGCTTCAGCTGGCAATCCCCTGGTATAGTTCAGAGCTTCTTGAAAGCGCAGTGCATCCCAAACACCATCACTAGCAATGACAAGCCGTCCTCCGGCATTAGACAACTGCAATAAGTTTTGATGCATAAGTTCCAGGACTACTATGATCAACAAGTACTCATGTTTTTGAAATTAGCCTGAGATACTAGAGTTCTTAATGATTGGTAATTTGGTATCAACTATTACCTAATAATAGAATGCCTAATCTTTACCACAACTGTGCTAACGCAGGAGTATATGAATTGCATACCTTTACTTGCTTCACATGTGGGACAGGAACTATAAACTCTCCAACATCAATATCACCAATTGACCTTGATAAACACAATCCTCCTGGCCAGCATCTGAGCGGGCCAATCTAAAATGAGCACGGAGGAAAATAAAGTGAATTCATAACCGACTTATATTGAAGAAAAAATAAATAAACTGATAAACAACATAAGCAAAAGAATATACCCCAGCCCCTCCAGCAATATTTATTCTCCCAACATCACCTCCACTTGCTGTTACACGCTCCACCCTGCAATTGCATAAAACATAGGTTAATAATAAGTCCGAGGATATTATAGACATAAAACTAAGCATGGATTTACGAACTTACTCCTCCTCATTGGAATCCAAGCGATGATCAGCTGACAAAAAATATACTGTACCTTCAGCAGATTCTAGAATACAGCGTGAATCGCCAACTGATGCTACAGTGACTACCCATCCATCTATTATAACAAACGTCACAGTGGTCCCTGAACGTGCCCCTGAAAACATTGTGACAGTCAGTTTGCACTGCAGTGCAAGTGCACAACAATACTGATTATGTGTACATAAATCAGAAAGATAAACAAAAAAACTACAAGCCTCTAAATTACATGCACGAGTACATAAATAACCTTCATAAAGCTTATCATCTTAGTGAAATAATAATACCTTTTGTTTGAAAGTCTTTGTCTGTCTTGACAAAACCTGCAACCAATGCCCTTGGCAATGCGGTTGTCCACTCCTCACTTGTAAGATTTGGAGGAATAGCAGACAACACATTGTTTAAGAGATTCTCCCTGGTGTATATGGCAGCTGCAGATCCATTGTGGCCATCGAAAATCTGAAGTTTAGAAACAAAATTAATAATTCAAGTAAGACTAGCAATCAATTTAGTTGATATAGCACAAATTTAAAAATGGAACAAAATAGTGAGACCCATAGTTCAACACTCTTACCATTTACACTGCAATATTTTATTAAAAGGGCCATGTTAAGTTGATGGAGAAGTTAGTAGGAACAAATTTATAAAGCTAACTGCTGGAAGCCTGAAAGATCTATGCACAGTAAGACTCCCTTTGAATATTCCTAAACCACTGGTCTTCTGACCACCGAAATTATAGGCACAAAAACCATTACAGCATGTAAAATATTGGCTGACATATGTCCCCCATGTGACTTGATGCAAACACACCGCAAAATCAGGCCTATCAATCATGCTACTCTATGCAAGAGACAAACACCAAACTAACACACCACGGTAGGCACGGAGACTGATGGCGGAAAAATAAACAAAGATTAACAAAAGAAAATGCCGAGACCCAACAATCCTAGTTAGGCATCATGACAAGTGACAACTGAATTCCTACAGAAGTTTTAGTTTATCCATGTCAATCAACTTCGTTACCACAGCAAATATGCGACAAGCTGGAAGAGACAAATATGCCGGCCAGATAAATGCCATTGGACATAGGAACGAAACATGAGCACAACCATTGAGACATTACCGCAAACAACGAGATGGTGTCGTCGACGCCGCCGCCGCTTGCATTGTTACCGTCGCCCTCGACCGGACGGCGGCCGCACTTGGGCACGATAAACGTGAAGTCCTCACCTTTTTTGCTCTTTTTCGCCTCCCCGAACAGGATGTCCGGCTTCTCGACCTTCTGGTTGCACAGCTCTCGCTTCAGGAGCAAGGCCAGGGGCACGCCCGACCCATCCACCTCGCCGTGCACCTCCATGGATCGAGCTCCCCCACCCCCAATTCCCTCCAAATTGCTAGGAATCACGCGGGCACGGATCGGATACAGGGCAATAAACGCGAGCAGGAGGCCCCGACCCCGAAATGGCTCCAAAACAGAAGAGACCTTGGCAATGGCGAAGCTACGAAATTCTGGCCGGAATTGCGCCAAAGGACTCTCCTTTTCCACGCGCACCCGGATGGCCGGATCCCACCCAAATGTACAAGCACAGGAACGGCAAATCTCCGCCAAACGCAGCACGGATCCCAAATCTAGGCGGCGCTTGCAAGAAACGGCATGGTCGTCGAGCAGCACCGGACGGGATCGCTCCAACAAACGCAGAGCCTGGCGCAAGAATAAAAGCCGCTACTTGTCTCTATCGGAGGGGAGCGGCGAACGCGGCCGGGCGGAGGGCGGAGGAGGAGTGGGAGGCAGCAAATGCGATCGGCAGAGGCGGAGGAGATTTGGGGATAGGAAATCGGGAATGGATTAAGAGGGGGATCGATTAGCTGGAGCCTGCAGAGACGCGGCAGGAATTAGTTAAAGCCGTTATTGGAAGCTTAACGTGCGCGCCAGGAAGGAAAGTCCAAGCGGGATTGAGCTGTCAAATTAACGCTAGTTTACCCGTGAGGATTATTTATTACTCCCTCCCTTTCATTCTATTTATTTTTCGTTTCAGTTTTTTTCGTTTTTTTCTAAATAAAATTATTTTTATTTTTATATATTATATTATGCGCAGTAAACTCTCCATTTGGCCCCTAAAATAATCTTATGAAGAAGCTAAGATTTGTTTTTTATATCAATAATTATGTACTCTTAAAAAGAAATCGACCGTTCTAAGTGTCCCGTTATAAAAAGGTGATTCTTTCAAATAAATGGATTATTAATAAAAGGCTGACAAAAAACTCTAAAATATCATTTGACAATTTTTTATATAAATTGCACCGTTTAGTAGTTTGAAATATGTGGAGCATTACATTATTACATTCTGTTACCATAATATGCTGAAACTTGGGCCTTAAGTACAGAGGCATCTTGTATTTTAGCAAAGTTGATAGTTGCAATTAAAAAACATGTGCCAAAAAGGCTATTTGTGTGCGTCTTCTATGAAATTAAAAAATTGCTATGAATTATGTGACACCCATTATAATAAATATTAGATCCCAAGAAAGGGCCCATTAAAATCATTAAGGGTCTGTTTAGTTCAGATTTTTGAACCAACTTTCTGATTCGGGAGATGGAATATGAACTAAACAGCTCTTTTAGTCACCCAGTTTTTTCAGAATCATTCTCGTATAACTTAGATTTTACAGATTCTCAGTTCAACTTTGAATGAATTTAAAATATATAATTTTAATATAATTTAAAAACATCTAATTTTAATATAAACATTACAAAAATCATGATTAAAATAATTTACATGTAAAATTACACATAAATAATATAACTAATAATCACGAACTACCAAAATATAAATCTACAATTATTCCAACTAAACAACTTTTTAGATTTTTTACAACTCACAACATCTTTTCTACAACTCATAGTTCACATCAAATTTTTCTACAGCTCACGACTCACAACAGTTTTTTAAGAATTTAGGGCTCAACCAAATCTTAACTATATTAAAGCGGGGACTTACTCGTCCGTCCGCAGACTCCCTTCCTGTTCTCACTTTCTATAAAAAACCAATCAAAACTTATACCCTAAAAAAACCGATGCAACCACCCTAAAAAAACCGATGCAACCCCTCACCTACGTGCCCTCAACGCCTCAACGTGATGCCCCGCCCCCTGCGCAACCGCCCACAACCGCACGTGCCCCGCATGCACACAAGCAGTTTCATTGCGTGAGAAGAAAAGAGGAAAAGAAAAAAAGAAAAAAAGAAAAAATAATAAAAAAGAAAATAAAAAACTAGAAAAAGAAAATTTTATTTATATTTCAGTCTTTTAATTTATGTATTTTGCGTGAAAATAAAAAAAACTATTATAAAATAAGATTCTGTTGCAAAGCACAGGCCTCTGACTAGTACACATAAAAGCCTTTGCCTGTCGCGCGTTCGCGGAGCTGTTAAGAATACGTAAACGCCTCGCGAAGGCGGAAAGTTAGTATTTTCGCTTTACAGATAAACACTGGCGGAGGACACGAGTTGCCCGAGAGGATAAACAACCCCATGCCGCTCGTCGCCGCCGTCGCGCCGCCGGTCGCGCCGCCGCCGCCTCGGCGATTGGGGTCCTCCCGCATTACCTACCAAACCAGGAACCTGCCCCTAACGGTGGCCCGCTGCTCTGCCCCCTCCCCTTCGCCCCCCGCGGAGGCGCAGCCAGCGAAGCCGCGTCCCCGGCGGTACCCCAAGCAGTACCCCGGCGAGGCGGTCGGCGTCGCCGAGGAGATGAGGTTCGTAGCCATGCGTCTCCGGAACCCCAAGCGCACAACCCTCAAGGACGGTACAGGGACCAAGGAGGCGAGCAATGGCATCAATGAGGACGAGGCGACGGCGGCGGCGTCGGATGATGATGATGATGAGGAGGAGGATGATAAGGAGAAGGAATACGAAGATGACGTGATTGAGGAGGATGGGGAGGGAGCGGGGTTGGAGGAGTGGATGCCGAGCATTGAGGGTTTCGTCAAGTACCTAGTGGACAACAAGCTCATCTTCGACACCGTCGAGAGGATCGTAGCCGGGTCCACCGACGTCGCCTGTGAGTGCGATTCTATCTCTCCAATTTCCGCTACAGTACCGTTCCTTCTCAGTTTGTTTGTTTACTGCCTAATTAGGTTAGTCTTCTATTCCCAACGCAGTTAGAATTTCCTACTTTTTGAGAAATCAGACTTAGAGTACGCACTTGTGTTAAGATGGTAAAATGTGTTGGGGAGGACATGTTTTGGGATGCAACCTAGATGGTATGAATGCCAATTGTAGTGTTCAGCTGCGGTATACTGTGAAATGCAGGTTCTAGCATATTTAATGTTGCTATTATTTGTTGGAACTTAACGCATTATACTGTGGAGTTGTGGTGCACCATGAAGAGTGTATAGATTTGTATGTTGGGAACTTGGGATGCATTTACTGAAATGGTGTAAGATGCACTTTTACCAATGTAATGACAATTGACAAAGACTCTAGACATTTAGTGATCATCCTACAGTTGAATCTTCTCTATGTAGTTCTAGTGGTGCAACCTGAAAGATATGAGTTTTTGGGATGTCCAATATAGGTGGAAGAACATATTGGTAAAGAAGCATGTTGAAAGCATTAGAGCAAGTATAATAAGCTTATGTAAGCAGGCTACAAGACTTGCCACATCAGATTAGTAGTGAGGTGGAGGAGAGAAGGAAGGAAAGAGAATAAAAGCGGGCTACTAGTTAACAGCCCACTCATACACAAGTTTCAATGAACATTGTGAAATGGTGTAGTATGTTACACATTAAATGCATGATACATATAGCCAACTAACTATTATATGAGTTGGCTATTAGATTAGCTACATGTGACATGACACAAATATAAAGCCAACAACTAGCTATATTATTAAACTTGCTCTTATGCATCATAGTGCACTTGAGCATCTCCCTGAAAATCGGTGCATCGTTTTTTTCAATGATATTATTTATGACAATTTAATTAGCACGAGCCACCAATCATGTTGCGTAGAATGGCAACCCAATTAAATTGTTCAGCATGCAGTGGTACATGCGACATGTTTTACATATGGCTCTTAAGGAGCATTCAATATCTATGTAAGGAACTTTGAATCACTGGAACAGAAACCACAGTTACTTACATATCATTTATGTAATTTTCATTCAGATGTTTACTTCAGGAAAAGTGGTCTGGAACGTTCAGCTAGAATTGCAAAAGATTTGGAGTGGTTCCGAGAGCAAGGAATTGCAATTCCAGAGCCAAGTACTTCTGGATCAACATATGCAACTTATCTGAGTGAACTCGCTGAGAGCAACGCCCCAGCCTTCCTTTCCCACTATTACAATATTTATTTTGCGCATACAACTGGAGGGGTGGCTATAGGTGACAAGGTAACACTTGTTCCATATTTGAGTAATTCTCCGTTACCTCGTCTAATCTACTGTTTAGGGAACTACTACTCTGATTCCATACTTGATTGAGTCTCAGACTCTCAGTTACCTGTCTAGTAAATTACTAATTGAAATTGAATCCACTATACTGAAAGGAAGACACTAAATTCAACTTTGTTTTCTCATCAGCTGGAATGCTTTGCACTGTGTTTTCATTGTTTTATGTCTCCGCATGTTTTGTTTGCACTGATTTGCAGAACACAACTTTTTCTATGGAGGTGCTAATAGAGTGTAATGCTAAGTATTTGCCTACTACGTTCTTTTCTGGCTATGGAATTTAAAGTGGTTATTACTCAAGACTATTTAAACATTTGGTTTCTACCTTCCCTTTATGTAGCATCTTCTGGCCAAAATTTCTACCAAACCTACCAAAATCTGGCCTTGCCAGAGTTTGGTCATGGATTTGCCAACCAATGTTTTAGCCAAACATTGACAACCATTGGCTTCAACCAAGAAAGTCACAGAATAGCCCTAGATCTTCTTAAACAAGAACAAAGAGATAGTTGTGTTGTTCTCTCTCCATCTCCTCTGTGAGTTTGTGCACACCTACATACACCTTAACCTTTTGAGGGAAATATATGTTCTGTGTAAGCATTCATATTAATTCCCCCCGAGTCCTTTTCACACTTGCAACTGTTGGACTATGGATAAAAGCCCCCACCTCTCTCACTATAACGCCTAGGTTTTATGGTTGGGTTGGCTAGGTGGGGTGAGCCTAACATGGTATCAGAGCCAAGGTCCTGGGTTCGAATCCCCCTGGCCACGCATTTCCGCATTTCCGCTGCGTGATTTCCCCTGCGCCTATCTAGTGTGCTGAGACCTGTTGCGGGCTACGCCGGGCCTCTAGAACCTGCTGCGGGCTACGCCGAGCTCGCACGCCGTAGGGGGAATGTTGGACTATGGATAAAAGCCCCCACCTCTCCCACTATAACGCCTAGGTTTTATGGTTGGGTTGGCTAGGTGGGGTGAGCCTAACAGCAACATCATGATACTAATAACCAAATATTTTCTTCAGTGTCCACATTTTGCAAATTTGCTTTGTACTGTTACAGGTCCTCAAGTTCTTTGTACACATAAATTTTATTTAATTGATCTCTGACGAAGTATTAGTTTTGAATGCAATAGATCTGCAAGAAAATTTTGGAAGGAAAGGAACTAGAGTTTTACAAATGGGATACTGATGCAGAACTTCTGCTGAAAGATGCCAGGGAGAAGCTTAACGAACTTAGCAAGGTACCCACTTCATGATGACTTGCCTTGGATGTTATATACTTATTTAGTCTGATTAGTCTATTTTTTACACTGTCCAGCATTGGTCACGGAAGGACAGGAACTTGTGCTTGAAAGAAGCTGCGAAATGTTTCCAGTATTTGGGGCGTATTGTGCGCTTAATCATATCATAATTCCTCATAGATGAACAACTAATCAACCTACAACCTTAGTCAAATCTATTCCGGAAGACAGGACAGCTAGAGATATTAACTTGAGGCTTAATGTGGTCATTTTTGTCGAGGGAAATACATCTCAATTATGTTCAAGTCCGATTCAGAAGGATCTTTTGGTGTGAGATGGACCTGATCAGTGAGCACTATCTTGGGCATCGAAATAGCAGAGGCCACTATATAGTCCCTTTTTTGGCGTGCATGGTAGAGCTTCTCGTTGAAGTGAGCTCTTTCGTTCAGCCACTTTGAACTGTGTGTCTGTGAAGTTGAAAAAAACTTGAAGATTATTGCTTCTGTCAGGATGGTCTGAGCAAGCCATGGCATCATGCGTTCCACGCAATGATACCAGCCTGACATTCAATGAGGAACAGAATACCATGCTAGTCAGGAATCGGGTCTGCCAAGTTTCGTCCCATCTTATACCTTGTCAGTTACTCAGTTATCATAATGCTGTAATCACACTACAGTATCTTTGCAATGAAATTGCTTGCTTCTACCAATCCTGCCATCCCTGCTTGAGGTGCGCAGGACTGGGTGTTGGTGTACAACTGTATATGCGTGTAGGTACGGCCCCTATATCATCAGATGAATGGTGCCCGTGTGGTTGTCGGAACAAAGCTGCGAGATACATCCATCAATGTTTTCTGTATATCTGTATGTGCCAAAATCCAAAATGCTATTCTGTCTTGATGGTTCTGATCCCTAGCTTGCTGGCTTGCTGCTCTCCAGCTGCAGCTGTGCATCCGTAGCAGGCTTCCACAGAGCTTGTCTTGATTGGTCCCTACCATGTGGATGGCTCCGGTCCGTGCTGCTGCTCTCCTCCCAATAGCAATGGCAATGGAGCACATCTAGGTCTGGCCGTCTGGGGCATGCAGCGGCCATACAATTGCTGCAAAAAAAGAGCCGGCTTGGTCATTTAAAAGTAACTTGTTCTTTTTCCTGATCTTTTCAGTTTGCCTTGAAACGTGTGAGTTTGGTTTGATGAAACAGTTTCAAAGGTGTGATTTGTGAAAGCTCCTTAACTGGAAGTTGTGGTAGTGGTGAATGGTGATACTCCAGTTGGGATCAATCATGCAGCAGTGGTATCCTGAATGCCGTTCGTCGGTGAGAGTTGAATCTTTTTCATCCACTAGACACCTGGAGCACCCATAGGACCATTTTGCTTCGTGTTTTTTTCGTGAAACATAGTTTGTTTAAGAAAAATGAGATGCTATTGTAGTTGACCGAAAGTAACATAAAATAAACGGTGGCATCCTTATCCAATGCAATCGAAATATTCTGTTCTTGTACCATATATGATGCCAGCATGGATACCCAGAGAGCCGTCTCTGGAATCTGCCAAGCTCGGCGTGATAAGATTCGAGAGGCTTCTTATACATTGATCTTGACCATAACAATCAGAAAACAAATAGATTATATAATTTATATAACTGTACAATTCAACCTCGGCTACAAGTCTAGACCAAATCAAATCACATCTAGAAAGTATATACAGTTTGTCTATCTCTAAGAATTACACTCACTCAAGTTTGAACAATCTAAAGTTTTTCTTTTGTTGGGTTGAACAATCTAAAGCTACTACCGGCCGGCCGCTTTCTGCACGCTAGCTAGCTTTCAATATCCTTTTTAGTTTCGTTATAGTTTACAACCGAAATGTATATATCATCATCACACCTGCTTTTTCTATATCAAAAGGCATGCATTGCTAATCTACTTGAGAATTACGCAAAGTTGTGGAGAAAAGCAGCTCTAATATGAGCGACGTACGTTTAATGATACCCAGCGATGATCGATATTATCTGAAAATTCTCGTCTTCATTATTTGGGCTGGTGCAAATAATTCGCATAGCTTTCAAACTCATATGCTGCCGGCCAACTTACCCATCTAGTGCACAATATTCACATCTGGAATATAATCTCCTTGGTTTCATTTACGACGGATGCGCGCCTGAGAGTTGAACTATAACTTTTATCCCTTAAGCATAGTTCGTTGTTACACCCGGACCATGCATCCCGGCTAATTAATGAGTGATATTACTACTCAGTTTACAAATACCCAAGTCTATGTATCGGATCGGAACCAGCTCATATATATGCAGTCGTACGATCCCAGTCATCTAGCTAAGATCCAATAGAGCAGAGCACATCTCGTCGCCCGCCTCCTCCACGAAGCCTCACCACCAGGCACCGGCTATGAAGTGGGTCTCACCACCACGAAGCTCCACTTCCACGTCGTCAAATTTCAGTTGGACGGCTTGAATCAGATGACTGGCAGAAGGATCTCATTTTCTACTTATCTATTTATGCGAGTTTGTGCGTGTTTTAGCTAATAAGCTTGTCTGGCATATATAGTTTGATAGGTTAGGAATTTCAAACTGAAAACTCGACTAATCCACACAGAAAATGTTGAAATCCGAACTTATCAAACTAGGTCTGAGAGAGAGAGAGAGAGAGAGAGAGAGAGAGAGAGAGAGAGAGAGAGAGAGAGAGAGAGAGAGAGTTGACGAGCGGGTTAACTGTGGAGCTAGGTACGTGGTTCTAAGGCACCGCGAGATAAGTAAGCTAAAGGCAGTGCAAGTGTACATGTTCTCCAGTGCTACTCGTTGCTTGGTCAAGATCCATGCACACATGTGATGCTGTGACGACGATGGCTGCATGCCTAACGAACGCGACATAGCTAGGAACTAGGAAGTGAGCCAAACTGCGCCATGGAAAGCCTTCTAGCTACTTTCCTTTTTCTTCCCTCTCTTTAGTTAATTAATTTTCTTAAGGCACCAAGGAATTGAACAACAAGTGAGTGACTGAGAATACTTAATTTATAATTGAGTTGGTGTTTTGTTTGACTTTGATCGATTATATATACGGCGTGGATCGGATTGAGATCGTGCAGTGGTGATATTTTTTTTTTGCTGATTCAGTTCAAAAACCGGATCGTGATCTGCTTGCTAATGCGCATCGATCACCAAAATTAAAAAAAAACAGGGATGGATCATGGATCGATCGGTTCAGATGCCACTAAGATATATGGCAGTCCAGGCGCGCTCATGGGATCGTTCAAATCTAGAATCGCCAAGTTTTGACTCGTATATACAATTACTTCCATCTATTATATATTACTAGTAAGAGGTCTGTGCTTTGCAATAGAATTTTATTTTATAATAGAGTTTTTGCGCAAAATTCATATTTCTACATGATTTTTCCAGAAATCTAAGAGTTTTTACTTCCCGCAAAATACATAAATTAAAATACTGAAATATAAATACAGTTTTATTTTTCTTTTTTTTTATTTTTTATTCTTTTTCCTTTTTTATTCTTTTTCTTCTTTTTTCTTTTTCCTCTTTTCTTTTTTTTTCTCACGCAGCCAAAGCAAGTTGCTGCGCGCAGCGCGCGCGTTGCGGGAGGGTGGAACAGCGGCGACGGTTGGGGCACCGATTTTTATAGGGTATAAGTTTTGATTGGTTTTTTGTGGGAAGTGGGGAGGCAGTACGGAGCGAGCGGACGGACGAGTAAGTCCCCACTTTAATATAGTTAAGATATTATTTTATTTTTTATAAGCTGTTTTTTAAAAATATCAACAACTTATTAATTTCACCGTAAAATATCTCTTAATAGGTATTTGTTAAATATTAGACATTGCACTTGTAATATATTTTTCTTTAAATTTAGTCAAAATTTGAGAACGCCTTTAATTTTTTTACGGGTACGAGTCCATCGATACATAATGTTGCGTGATGACTGCACCCACACTGCCACACATGTAAAATTGAGTAACAATTAAGCTAAGCTAGCGTGTCAATGGCGCATCCATTTTGGATCAGCATCGTCGAACTCCACTCCCATGATTTTTAAATAAGATAAGTAATTATACTTAAACAATTAGGCGAGGATTAAGGTAGTATTTCGTTGCTTGAACCAAATTCATCATAGATTGTTTAGTTGGATGTACCGTACGAAATCATCCAGGATGAATTGGTTCAGATTTTCAGAATAATATTCTCTCCAGATGCGAACCATTTCGTGCGATAAAAACAAGCGAATGACGCCGTCCAATTTTTGTTAACTATACTAATTATTTATAATCAGTTAAGATTAGTGGTTATTCAGTATTATTAGTGAAAATAATTATAATTAGATGTTATTAATTATAACTAATCATTATCGTGTCTCATATTATACATCCAACCAAATAATCTATTTGTACCATCTCATCCAGGACTATCTCATTTTGAATCAATCTATCCAGAATCATCTTATACTATTCAATTTCATTCAGCTAACCAAACATTAAATTACCTAAATGCACAACTCGTGACTAAACTGTCACTCCGTGTCTAAGGAAAAAAACGGCACTCGATATGATCTCTCCCGTGGCAGAACTCAGAAGAAACTCATGTGCTACTACATTGTTTTTGATAATTAAACATTAGATTGAAGAACATTTTATTAACAGAGTATTTTGATTAAATACATAAAAAGCGTGCTTAATTTCGTAATTTCAACAAGTTCTACAAATATACTCTTTTTCAAAAAAAATCTCCATCTCCATGACTAGTACTGCTAAGGAAAAATTCTATCTAAATTACTCGGCAAAATAGAAATTAGCTTCAACCTTTTTAGCTCACGAGATACATGCGATTTCGGATTTTTTTAGGAAAACTGTATATGTGTGTGTACATATATTCATATTCATGATATGAGTTGTTTGACTTTTTAAATAAAAATATATTAACATCTATAATATCAAATAAATACATCTGTGCGTATAATTATTTAATTTAATCACACCTTTAACAGTTATACTTGTTTAACTGGTTATACTGAGATTTCAGATTCAGACTTTAGCTTTATCAGTTTATACTTATTACCAAATGAATAGTGGTCATACTTCATATATATATATATATAGCTGGTCCGTAAAATATAACAAATTTCTCTGAGCTTTATATCTGATACATTTATTTTATAATTGATATAATCATGTGAAAATAAGATGGCTTGAGTGTTCTTCGTTGGTTGAATTTACTATGCTACTATTTTAAAATATATTTATTATGAATTTTATAATATAATAAGTCATCATCGATCTTTTTTGACGTAAATCTTAATTTATCTTATTATTTACTTTAAGTTCAATTAATTTATTATCGTTTAATTTTTACAATAGAGGAAAAATAATAGTTAATTAATATTAATTTAATAAAATTAATTTGATGATTTGATTGTTGATATATATATATTTTTAAAAAATAACAAAAATGTTTTGAAACGGCGTTCTCCTCGACTGACTTCTGCTGTCGACAACCGAATTTGTCACCCTCGTTTGCAGATTATTAGTTTTAATTATGATAAAATTTACTGTTAAATTATTTCCATATAACTCTCAAACTATCGATCAAATAGTCAAATTATCGGAGTGCTACCTTTACTCGTTTAGAACAGGTCCTCTCGTTACCGTTACCGTTACCGTTACCAATAGAAATAACGGCCCATGCCAAACCTGCCGCCGCCTCAACCGCGTCACCCGCTTTAAACCGGCGAAGACTAGAAGGATCCAATTAGAAAACGGCGATAAAATAAGGGCTCAGATGCGCAAAACTTACCTTTTTAAAGACAAGAGCTGCCAAATTTTAAGTAATTTCGATTAAAAAATTGAATAGCCTCAAGTTTGTTTAAAAGCGAAGGTTAAAAAAGTAACGCAGGCGAAGACGAGCCGAGCAGCTGGTTAGCTAGCTAAAGGGACAGAGGAGAGGCCACTCACAGGCACCGCTGATCACCCGGCCGCCGCCCCAAGGCCTTGCCCCCTCCGCCGCGCAGGACCTGACGCCCACAGCTGGAGTACGGTCCTCCTTCGCGGGCGGCGGCGGCGGGGGCCTCGGAGTTAATGCGCCCGTGAGGCGAGGCGGCGAGCGAGTCTTGCGGGGCGGCGGTGTGTTCAAGGCGGCAAGGCGCCCCCCCTGTTTACCGGTAGGAGAGGTTGGGGGTGGCTCCTGCGGCGATGGGGGGTTTCAAAGAGGAGGACAAGGCCGACGCCGGCGAGGAGTGGTACACCTACCTGTTCGGCAACAAGGTGGGGTTTTTTCTTCAACTCTTTGATATTTGGGTCGATTTTTTCAGGATTTTTTTTGCTTCAGTTTCACCTTTTCTTGTTATTAGCTTCAAGGTCAGAATTTTTTCGAACTCTTCCTTCGGTGAAATTTCTTCTCCTTGTTCCATTCAATCTCTGCTTGCATTCGCTGCTAACGTTACTTTCGTTGTTCTCTCGTTTGCCAAACTTAAAATATTGCTCTTTTTGTGAGAGCTGCTTGAGGAGAGACAATGAAGTCGTCTTGTTGTTTAAATGTCGAGCGTTTTCGATTTGTCGGTCGTCTGATCTAAAACGTTACTCTGTTTTAATCTTTCCCATTTCTTGCTTTTGCTCGTCTAGTACCGTTTTGTACTAAAGTTCAGAGTCGCATGATTTCTCTCACTTATTTTCTTGTTTGGACCGAATTTTGCTAGACTGCGTTTCTATTGGTGGACAAGTTTGGAATCTCTTATTCTGCTGTTTCATTTCTGGAAACATTTCTAGTTGCCTGCTAATTGGGAAACCATATTTAATAATGCAAGTTAACATCCATGTCCATTTGATGTGCAGTTTTGGTTTGTTAGGTTAACTGTACGATTTTTCTCCTTTTTCTTTGGTCAAGTATTTACTATTTCACTTGTCAATTCTGTTGTCCTAGTCAATGGCCAGTACGTGGGGATAAATCTGACAGCTTTGACTGATTGGAACGTCTGCAGGACACGTTGATTTTGAAGACTCAAAAGAAATCACCCCTCGTATTGAGAATGGTTGTTCTTGCTATGTCTATGATGTGTGGGATATTTATTTGCACAATGTGTGTGAAGCAAATAGGAAGTGATAGTTGGTCTAGAATAGTGAAGATCGAAGTTGCAGAACAGCCATGCAATAAGTCTCTAGTCCCGATTTCTGAGGTTCAGTTTGTGCATTACCCACAGCCACTAACTTACAGCAGGTGACGGTTGTGCTGCAGCAGTTTATGCTTACATTATATACTTTGATTATTGATTATGTAATGACTGGTATCAATTTTCTTTCTTAGGAGTGAGTGCATGTGCACTCCTGTCCGGTTCTTCGCAATTATCTCTTCACAACGTTCTGGAAGTGGCTGGTTTGAAACTCTTCTTAACAGCCACATGAATGTCAGCTCCAATGGTGAGGTTTTCTCTAGAAAAGAAAGGAGAAGTAACATGTCATCTATAATAAAGACATTGGATAAGGTGTACAGTTTGGATTGGAATAGTAGCGCTTCCAAGAATCAGTGCACTGCTGCTGTTGGCTTGAAGTGGATGCTTAATCAGGTGAGAAAGAGTGTGCATTCTAGATCGATATGTTGGTGTATTTTTTTCAGTCATCCTCCATGGCCTTCCTCATAGTTTGTCATTTTTGACTTGAAGAGCTGCAGTACCTTTTTACCATCTACATGTAGACTCCTAAAATAAGTTCTGAACTAAATATTATACCATGTTTTTGCTCTATTTATGAAAATACAGAATAGCTTGTTTACCTCTGGTCAGTACAATTGGATTTCATTGATTATGTGCATTATGCAATACTTTACCCTGTACATTTGGACCAGCTCTGCATTTTCTTCCAGTACTGTTGGCTGTTGCTGACACACGTTCATGTAGCATTCTAGATGCTTGTGATTTTGGTGTGTTTTATGGAATCTCTTGTAGCGAATATGGGCTTGCTTGCAAGTTAGAAACTGACAACTTGCATTCCGTGAATGAACTCTTGTGTGCAATCATGAATATGTTGGATCGTTTGATTTATGCATCATTGTTTTGTTCTCAAGTGGATTGAGCATAGGCGGTATGGCTTGGTCCCCTCCTCAGTGATAACTCTCATTCCCATTGTAGTAACATCTGTCGTGTACACAATATAATTATTATCCTGCTTCTGCTGTTTTATTTCCACTACTCCATAACTGTGCTTGATGGAGCATACAGAAATGCAACCTATTGTAGAGCAGTTCCTAGCCACGGCTACAAAATGAACTCCTTTTATACTGGTTAGAGCAGTGTCCCCTTTTCTGTTATGTCTATCTGTTTATTCATTCAAATATTAGTCCTTTTTGTGTGCTGGACTCTGGATGAGATCACACATGAATACATGGTTGTGAGGATGTCATGCTCTCTGTTGTCGTCCTGAAGATACCATCATCATTATTATTATTATTATTATTATTATTATTATTATTATTATTATTATTATTATTATTATTATTATTATTCAAACTGAGGTAGACAAGATCCTCCAGGGTTAAACAAACTGCAGCGCGCAAGGTTTTATGTGATAGTTTTGAATTGGAACTTTTTATACTTATGCTGCATATGTATAGACTGTTACAATATCCATAGTGGACATCATTTTGTGTAGTATCCGTACCTTTTCTTCCAGGCTTCATTACATCAGCCAAGTGGTGTAGAATGTTTTATGTGTAGAAAATCAAACTAATCAATCATGCACATAACTAATATGGTGGCATAGCCGAACAAGCATTCTTCTGATATTTATGTCTCCAGGGTCTTGTAGCAAATCATGCCGATATAGTCGACTACTTCAATAGAAGAGGAGTCTCTGCAATATTTCTCTTCAGACGGAATCTCCTCCATCAGTTAGTATCTCAGCTTGCAAATAATCATGACAGATACCTAAGGCAATTGAATGGAACACACAAGGCCCATGTTCACACGAGCTATGAGGTAGTACTTATCCAATTTTGCCTTGCAAATTTCTGTACCCCTTGGTCAGAGTCTGAGCCGTACCCTATCTTCTACTTTGTTGTGCAGGCCAATATACTTGCAAAATATAAGCCCAGACTCAACACTTCATCATTAATTCGGAGACTGAAACAGGCAGATGATTACACTCGTGTTGCTCTTGAAAATCTGAAGAGTATGCACCACATTACTATCTACTATGAGGATCTCATCAGAAACAAAACAGTGAGTTTTTGTGGTTAATCTGTCAAGTGGTGATGTGTAGCTACTGCATTTAATCATGTTGCTTATATGTATTGCATTGCCTTTCATCTGCAGAAACATCTTGATGCATTGGATTTCCTGAAAGTGCCGAGGAGGAAACTAGTCAGCCGACATGTGAAGATACATACGAAACCACTTTCGGAGCAGATTGAAAATTGGGATGAGGTCTATAATGCTCTAAATGGTACCCAGTTTGAGAGCTTCTTGAATGCTGACTACAGAATATGACACAATGTGGCTTCACATTTCCTGTATAGAAATTTCCTTGTTTTGAGTGAAATGCTCCCTTTTTTAGTTTATTTTTCTTTTTAAATAGCTGGCCTTGATGTGGCTGGCGAAAATTTTGAAGGTGCTTTGCCACGGTTGCCTACGAGAGTTCTTTGATAGGTTAACTAATTGTAATATCAGGTTTTCTTTGTTCTCAGTTACTGATATGCTAAGTATTATAATCTTGTTTGCTCCAGTGTTCATTTCTCTCTCTTGTCAACTGCCGTGTTTCTAACTGTTCTAGGAATTATTACTAGTTTCCAGCTCAAAAGTAAGAACTATATATATTCATCCATCTTAGCTTAAACTTGTCTTCCCTGATCAGGTAATGCTAATGAGTTATGCTATGCTAATGAATTAATGGAATATTGAGCTCTTCTCTATTCAGAACTTTAAAAGTATGATATTCTTTTTTGGCATCAGCCTTCTGCAGAGACAAAGGTCGTGTTGTGACGTCTGATTACTGAAGCATATATATCAAGCCAGCACGTTTATAACATAAATTAAATTTGACATGAAACGGTTTAATTACTTATTGCAAAAAAAACCCAGGAAACTATCATGTGTTCCAATCCAACATACAAATGTCAGACATAGGGTACATTCCCATCTGCATTTCGTTGGACAGAGACTTGAGCTCGCATAGTCGCTTAAGATGTCATTGGACAGAGACTGAACCCGGCAAGAAACTTCCAGCACGGAAAATTTCTGACGATTAATTTAGGACTCATTTCAAACGGAGGTAATTTGAAGGATGTTCTCGAAAAACAAACTAATTCCTATAAAATTCTTGTAAGTTTCCGTGTTCCAAAAGGGGAAGTATCCTGTGCACATCGGCTGGTCGTGCACATGATGCACATGTGAGATCTCCACCTTCAATCTATAATCCAATGGACAACAGTAGTTGGGGGTTATCGCAAAATAACAGAATGGGGGAGGTGGGAGGTGTTTTCTGCAAAATGATCTGGTGAAGCTGTTGTCCGTTGGATTACAGATTAAAGGTAGAGATCTCACATGTGCACCATGTGAACGGCTAGCCGATGTGCACAGTATATTTCCCCGTTCCAAAAATGCCTCGCATTGATATGTAAATTTTCTGCCTGGATAGTGTAGCAGCATGCATGTACCAACCAGGTTGTGGACTGGACTGTGAATCTGTGACATAAGTAGTAGAAATTAAAGGCCCAAAGACCTTTAATTTGGATTGGATCGACAAAGTTCATGTGGGATTTATGGACCCCTGAATTATCCTCTCTTTATCTTTTTCTTTTTTATGCGAGGAGATCGAGTGTAACTTTTTTATTTTTGATAAACTAGTGAGACCAAGTTGGTGCAACTGGATACATATTTTATGTAAATATAAATAATATTCTCATTAACACAGCTGCTAATATCTGCTGTGATGTCCATATTTCGTTGGATATATATTGTCTTCATTGCTTGTAATATAATTGAAGACTCATAAATATCATGCCATTAGTCCAATTATTGGAAGCACACTAGAAAAATACAAAGCAAGCATGCACAAATACCCCACCAACCTGCATTGTTATGGGGCATGCTTTTGAGTAAACATTTTAGGAACCATTGAAAACCTTTTAACACCAAACTAATATCCTCATTAATTAATATATGTATATATAAAATACTGTAATAGTCATGGATTAATTAGCTGTTAGACAGAATGAAGAGATAAAAATCATTATAACTCAGAGAATTCGAAACTTATGCGACAACATCGCTGCTTCGATCGTTTCTGCCATAGAGTGAAAGCCCTGCTAATAATTAAGCTTAACATTTGACTAACTGTATGAATTTTTCTGCTCTCCAATTAAGATTATACGATCTACTAGTGCGTCGTCAAGATCAAGTACTCCGGTAAAAAATATATAACGTTTGACTTTTTCAAGCGTAACTTTGAGTATAATATATTAGAATAATTAAGTTTTATATATATATAATTATGAAATTAATTTTCAATATGAATATTCTCTTTATATGCTATTCGCGGACATTTCAAAAGTTATTATTTTTTTGAAATTTTAACCGGATTTTGGTTAAAGCGTCATATAATAATTAATATGACCAGAGGTCGTGTAGCATATGCATATAGTACTGTACCGATCAAGTCGATATGATATCTCTTTGCATTATTCATGCCCATTTCAAAAGAAAAAAAAAAGACTCCGTACATCAGTACATGCATAGAAGTAGTTTGATTGAAGCGATACTTTATTTATCTCTAGCTATCTTGTTCACGAGTTGAGTGCTCGTCCCTAATATATGAATTCTTAAACTCGCTGATCGAAGTAGCCTGATGTACGTGTCAGTCAACTGATTAATTACCAACATATATACTCCTACGTACGGAGTAACATATATTCAAGAACTGGTAAAAATATGTAGAACAACCAACAGAAAGAAGAAACCAGATATGGAATTAACAATTGAACTATACATGATATAAAAAGAGGCCACTACAATGCAAATTAAATAAGTACAGTTTAATTTGAATTAACTCAGTATGAAAACTGATCGAAAAACACATTCAATTCGCTTTCATTAATTTTGTTTTTGATCAGGGAAGGCACATTCCAATAATCTAAATTAAGTTAGATCAACTTGACCCATCTGGTGGTGTTAAAACTAGTAGTTACATACACGGTTACATGCAGCAAAGCAGCTTCCTCCCAACCCCATTGTTGTTGGTGAAGGCGTGGCCAGCGCCGGGGCTATGTCCGGGCGCCGTCGGCCGAGCGTCCTCCACGATGCCGACGCCCCCGCCGCCGCTCTCGGAGTCGGGAGAAACGACCGACCCACTGGTCCTCGTAGACGTCCCCTTGCTTCCGGCGGCCGCTTCGTCCGAATGTGACGACGACGACGACGACGACGACGACGACGACGACGACGACAAGTATCGACTCCGGTGAGTCGCCATGAGAGGTCTGCCTTGAGAGCACATGATCTGGTCAGACGAAAGGATGACAACGAGCACAAGGAGGAGGGCTACCTTGCTCAGCTTAGAGAAGGACATTGTGGTATAGTAAGGCTCAAACAAGTCGATCACAGTGCAAGCTGCTAGCTAAGGATGATGAGCTTTGTGAGGTCTACGTGTTAGTGTGTTACTATAGCTAGTGGTTGCTGTGAGCTCATGACCCACTAATCCTTTGCTATTTATAGCATAACTTGAAGACTATTTATTTATTATTGTAGCCAGAGATAAACATAGATTATTGAAAAAAGTACGGAGGAATATTTTGAGAAGTGCATATCATTAAGTACATGTATAGATAGCAAATGACTAATTAAACTATATATATATATATATATATATATATATATGTTCATGCTCGTAATTAATGTAAGTCGATCTGTCCACTTCTTGCATGCAGGGTAGGCCGCGGCATAAAAGTTACTCCCCCACCAGCTAGCTAGAGTGTCCATCGATCTCAAGTTCTCAACTATACAACCAACCATATATATGCATGGTGTTACTTTGCAAAATTAAAGCTAGCTAGCTAGATATCAATCTCTTGGTATATATTTCCCAAAGTTTTCAAACTACTATAATAATTTAGTTAAGGGGATCGGATAATCAATTCAGTCCTTAAAGCGAACATGGCCAGTCTGCTGAGCCGCTGCTACCGCGCTAGCTGGCGCCTTCCCCCGGCCTTCTCAAGCTGCCGCCACCGTCACCGTCGTCGTCGTTGTCGTCCTCTCTCAGCTCCTTCGTGAGCCACCATGGACATACACCTCACGTACTGCTACATACGTACCCAACCAGGCCATCGCGGCGGCCGACGAGCACTCCCTTCTCCATCTCCGGCCGGCCTCGATCTCGATCTTCTATCTCCTAGCAAGCCTAGCTTCGTTCAGGCGCGATGGATCAGGAGGTGCAGTGGGCCGGAGTGCAGACTTGTTAATCTTAAGCGTACGTATATATTTGTCGTTAGCAATGACACTACATATATACGTTGTGCTGGTGGCAGGCTGGCAGCTGGTGCAGACCCACTACTGCACCACATCCACATGATGAGTACGCGCAGATCGATACCAGCGAGATTATATTATATTAGCCGACAAAGCTGCCTGCTTGTGCCTTCACGTACTGATATAAAATCAGAATGTACTAATTAACTTATGATAGCATATATGTTATACTTTCAGAACAACTTAATAGTATACGTGGGTCATTACGTACGGTACATACACACATATATAGATCTCTGAGCTGATCAGTGTATTTATAATAATTAACTAGACAAAAGCAATCATCGTAGACTTACACTACATCAGTAGAGGATGACGAGTGATCTAAGACAGATCCTTGCGAACCATCTCATATGACCACATCTACAATGTTTTGTAAATATAAAGTCTAAGATATATAGCACCTTGTAAAACTTCAGAGGATGAAAGAATTATCCCACATCTATAACTGATGGAAATTACAAACATAATCCTATCACAAATAATTAATGGGTTATATCGTAGTGTTAATAATTTCTCGAATGAAGAATTAAAAGATGGCTAATAACTAGCTAGTGGCAATATATATATACACACTCTCTAGCTTTGTAATCTCTTGCAAATATATATATATATATATATATATATATATATATATAATGGAGTGGAAATATTATTTGCTAACATGCTAATTAATATATATAATGGACTCTCATCATGTTGCTATTGGCCGGTCCCATATATACGTACATATTGCTCCATGACTGAACCTTTCATGCATGTAAATTATCAACTTGAGTTAAACAAAGGCCAGCTAGTTTACTAAGTTATGATGGAATAATGTAATCATGTTCAGTATCCATGCACGCATGCACAAAAATATAATTACATGTCATTGCTTGGCATCCTATAGCTGGTCGTAGCGCTCTTTCTCTCTGTATATATAGAGAGAGATACACATATACACATACATACGTGTATATATGTATATGTATGTACGTACGTGCGTACGCACATACGTGCGTATGTATGTATGTATGTATGTATGTATGTATGTATGTATATAATGTATTTTGTTTGATTAATTTTTAACCGTTTTATATACCTATTAAGTAAACATCAACCATAAATATGACGTATAGTGGCACAGATTAATAATAGTCTAAAATACATGCAAGTATATACCAACTTATTAAATGACCTAGTACAGTCAATAAAAGCTGGTGTCGAACGACAACAGTTAGCTACATAAAATAATTAATATTCCAAAATATCACTCACGAGAATCAGTCAAATAAAAATAAAAATACCCATAGAAGGTCAAGATAATATTTATACATGATTGGAGTATATATATATATCATATAATATAAGTAATATGACTTCATAATTATTTCTGTTCATATAATTTTAGATCAAAGTCATTGTAACCCAAAAGCAGGGTATAATAATAATTATTTTAGATCATTGTCCTCCTCTCTCACATGAATTAGAATATGGTCATCTCAGCTAAAAATTTCGAAAATAAATCCAATTCACCGTACGTAGAATCACGTTTAGGAAGAATAAACCATCAGAATTTGCAGAATCTAAATCATGAGCAGATTCTAGCTAAGGTGGTCTTGTATACATGCACACGTTTGGCGCTGTCAAGTACTGCTAATAAGCTGCTTAAGTATATAGTACCAGCTAGCAGCTAGCATTCACGACAATATGCCTACAATTAATCTAGTGCATACAAACTGTGCATGCCATGTGTGGTGTTACGAGTGGACATTAACAACTAAATTGAAGTACTGAACAAATAATCCATCGGCCATGCATGAGCCAGCGCGAAGGCAAGCAGGATATTCTGTGCTTGATCCCTTTGCCGGCCATGCAATTCATTAATATATATAATGTCTCTAATGAGTTCCAAAACGTAGGGAGATATATATCCCGCCTCTCATGCATCGTTCTATATGCCCTTTCCCATAACATGCATGCTCGATCTAATGCTCGTATAGGTAATTAGATATATTAAAAGCAGCTGGACTTTGCTGCTACCACATTGAGCCACGTCATCGTTTTGCGAAAAAGCCCTTGTGTTTTCGGTAATTTGTTATGACTCCGGCTGTTTTGGCTGGCGTGGACGCCTCAGCGAGCGCCACGTCGCTCCTGGCGGGGCCGGTGTTTTTGAAAAAAAATCCTTCTTTGTATATCTAATTGTGTTAAGGTCTGCACCGTATTCCCCGCTGTGGTGCATGTTTTATGCCTGCGCCCTCATTTCCTAGAATTTTATATGCGAAGGAGAGAAAATTCAGAAAAACGCACCGCGCTCTAAAAACAGAAAACCCAAGGGGTTTTTTGCACAATTACCAAACCACTGGGAGTCTAGAGCCCCGCTTGCTCCTGATCCCCATTCGGCCACCTCCATCCCCTTTCTAACCCTAGCCGTCGCGCCCTCGACCCTACCGCTCGCCGCCGCGAGTAGTCGCCGGCCTCCCGCTGCGTTGTCTCCACCGCCAGCGCCCTCCCCACAAACTCTGCTGTCGACGCCTTACCCTTCGCCCCACTAGCTATTGTCCATTCCCCGCCCCTCGCCCTCCACTCGCGTAACTACCTCCCGCGCCGCCGCAGGCCATACGTCGCTCTCCACGACGGGGTTTGGGTTCTTCTCCCCAGCCAGGGCCTCCGTTGGTGAGGCCACCCGCATCACCGGAAGCTACCAGGTAAGATAATACCGAGATTGTGTTTTGAAATTTGTTTCCTTTTTATTTTTTTGGATGTTGGAATCATGATGTAATATTGTTCTTGATGTTCTTGATATTCCTGGATCGTGTTTTGTTTGTCTTTACGGGTTGATTGGATTGGGCGGCACATGCAGTCATTACCTACTAGAGTTGTTGCCAGAGCAACAGGAGCTTGGTCCCTTTGTGCAGGTGCTCCCAATTTATGGCAGGTTATTGAATCAAGGTGATAGATTTAATTCAGGCTTTATTACCATCTTGCTTAGATGCATAGTTCATTAGTTGTGTTTCTTCTCTTCTTTATTACCATCACCTTTATGTTAAAAGAGCAATATTTTCATGTGTTTGTTGATTATATCATGGTGGGCTAATGTATGGATAATTTGTACTGTGAACTTCCTCCGATAGTTTCTCACCTCCTGTGTTTCTGAATAAGATGGAAGTGAGATAATGTTGAACACTATAAAAATGATAGCTTTTTTCGTTAACATGTAGTTTGACATATATTGATAGCAATGCCAATCGTTCAATCATGATCTGGGAAACATTCTGTGCAGAGATAATGAGAATGTATACTATGCTTTCGCACATTGGAGTAAGGGGACATGAGAGGTTGGCAATTGCAAGTCCAAACCAGATACATCCATTGCCACAGGTGCCTAATTTTTGTGGAAATAATTTCAGTCCATGGAGTCACTTTATAAAGTACCTAGACAACAATATCATTTTATGTATGGAGTGGTAAAAGATCATATGATATCTGCATGTTGGTTTAAGAATAAACTCCTTAAGTAGATGGGTGACCTGCTCCTTATGTAGTAATATCTCAAGTTTTGCCATTGTTTACTATAGTTGCATGGAGGTTAGTAGTAATATTAAGATAAAGATTGAAAATAGTCTCACCTGTCCTAACTCATAAGACCATTTACATGTTATGGAGATCACATTTGCTAATTCACTTTTGTCCGAAATTCCCCCCTCTCACCCCTGTTGATCTATTTACACCATTTAGCTATGGTTTTTTTATCTAAGCATGTTTACATTATACAGTGGTAAAGAAAGATAGAGTGATAAAGTCAGCACTAAGGTTTGCTTCATTACAAGGGCAATATTTTTCTACACTAACAATTAAAACAATCAATCCCATGGTCTGAAGACATACTCATAGAACGGTTACAATTTACTTAATCATTTTTTTGATTCATTGTTCAGCATTCTACAGTATGTAAGAAGAGGGTGTAAATGGATAACACGAGGATAACGAATTATTTTTCAGTGTTTTACATGTGCGCTTCATTAAAAGGTTTGCTTCATTGTTTACTTAATCATTTTTTTGCTTGGGCAGCTAAGAGAGGGTTGTACCTAGCAGTGCCGACAAAGATTCATGACTTCTTAAGTATTCTGTTTAATTTCTTGAAAAATTACATACTGACCGAAGGTGTTATTGATCTGTCCTAGGTAATTGTTATGAATCTTTGGACCGGTGGATGTTCATAAAAGATGTTATTGATTTGTCCTAGATAATTGTCACAAATTACTGACAGACGAGATCTGGAGCGGAAAGCATTTTCTAGGATGTTCCAACCTTCAGGAGGTTCAGAGAAGATCGACAAGGTACCCATCTAATACCACTTTCACTTGTTAAAATATTGTGGTAAATCAACATTTGTGCAGCTCGTAAATGATTGCATATTTCTTATTTCTAATCTGAATAAGAATAATGCAGAATATGCATCAAATTACTAATTACTCCACAGAAATACAATTTAAATGAAAGAAAGGAAGTACTGATGATTATTAGAAAATATACTTAATAAATATAATAAAAGATAAAGCCAAAAAATTCATGTGTAATTTGATCAATTTTATAAGCAGCGTAGGCACCCAAGCATGCGCCACCGACGATGAAAGGATGGAAACAATACGGCTCGTTCGGTGCCGCCACGCTCGAGTGGAAGGTCAACCTGTCCAAGGCCCAGAATAAAATCATGCCTAAGGTAGGTAGCTAATCTTGCTAGGTATAACCGGGAAATTTTAGAGATTTTCATACATATTCAGAGACAATGTTTATGGGATTTGGGAGATAACCTCGTGCCTTGTGGCATCGAATTATTAGTGATGTTTATCTAGAATTTGTTTTGAAATTGGATGGTTCGATGGAGTCCCAAAATATAGTTCTGGAATGACCTGATGTAGCCATCCCAGCCTACAACTATGACCTGGCCTCAGGCATGTGTAGCAGCATTTTGGCAAGAAATCTTCAGGAACTTGTACTGAGATTTTCGCAAGGTAGATTATGTCACAAAATTGGATGGTAACTGCTCCTCTGGCCATGTCATTGACCCCCTTAGAACAGATTCCGCAAAGAATGCACTGCTAAGAGTAAAATTGCCAAATGGCAATTGGTAAAAGATATCACCCGGGAGGATGAGAGCATGGTGGTGCGCTATCATGTTCGTTGCCAAAGTCATTGAAGACTTCTTGCCATGAAGAAGTGATGTTGCAGGCCAATGAAATATAATTCCTTGTTTGTGAGGCATTCCATGGTGTATTGCAATGGCCACGCCGTGGCAGGAAAAATATTCATTTGACCATACAGTCTTCACACAGGTTCTGTGTCGGGCCTTGGTTTTCTGATATATCGTGTGATGAGATTTTCCATCGGATGACAGAGTTTTAAGGTTAAAACAATGCAGTAGGGGAAAAACCTGGTTAGATGTGTTCTATATTTATATGATGATATGATCTACATTTAAGCACATATGTTTTTTACATGAATTCCATTCATGTTTTGCTTGATTTCTTCATTGACAATGTGTATGATGTTCCCCTTATGGTTCCCTTGGTCATCCTTGCCTTGATCAAGTGCACCATTCTAATATCATCCACTTGTACTGTAGAGAAATTCAGAACACTCGCATGAATGCTGTATTCTGTGCATCTTTTCTGATGACAAATCTAATGGAATGAAGGATGTGTATATCACATCTAATGAATTGATTCCATTACAGCCAAACTCTGAAGTCTTTTTTTATCACATGTATCAAAAATGCATTCCATTTCTCAATTTCATTCGAATGAATGGTCCCCAACAGTTAGGATTATGTATCTTTTGTACTTTTTGTAGATTATTTTACCAATACTTTTACGATGGTTTAAATTGAGCACATGATGATTCTTAAAAAGTTGTAAGTAGCACAGACTATGTTAGAGAGCAGCTGAAAATTTTTAGAGGAAAATAGGGATCTAGGATCTAGAGAGAAGCAGTGCAGTTTGTTGACTGTCATCTGGTCCATCTAGCTTCTGACATTTTGGGAATTCTGGAATGAGGTGTAACCACACTCATATTTAGTGGCCAAGTAAATTGTTTTGGTATGTGTTCTCCTTTTTCATAGAGTTTGCAAACATGCTCTTTCCTTTAATTTGTAGTGATATGTATTGATTAATCTGCTTGAGACATTTAAGTGCCTACCATGTTACTTCTTGGTGAGATATCATCCTTGATATTTTAGATTAGAATTATAGAAGAATGATGATGCAAGATAAGTTTTTTTATTACAAATCTTATAATTGTTTTTTCTGTCGAGATAGGTCGTTAGTGTTCCTGAGAAAGGGGCTAGAAGGTACTTCAGGAGTGACAATATTCATTGCTGATGTTTCATATTTGTCTGGCATTAGAGTAACTCTTTTGATTCTATCTGTGGATTCCCTGAGATGAATAATTTGTTAGTGATATTTTGGATGCCTGGAAATAGATCATCTCTGTTTTGGTGCATTCTTGTGCCATGTGTGCTTAATGTAAGACAAATATACGTTACTTTTTAGTTTGTTCATATTACTTTTGTAAATGTCTTTTAGTGTGTTTACTGTTATACTAATACTAATAGTTGTAGTTATAAAAAGACTATATCATGGTAATGAAAATATTCGTTTACATTCATAACATATTTCTTACGGCTTGTTCTTGTATTGACCTTACTTGTTGTTCTTCTTGTTCTTGTATTGACCTTACTTGTTGTTCTTCGATTAATCAAGTAGAATAATTTGTGGAGTTCCTTTTTTTTTTAATTTTGCAGTGGCCTGAACTCTGAAGAGCTTTCTTTTGCTTTATTCCTTTTTAGCATTACATGTTTATTGATAGGGTGCCCGAAGGGCGCTTCCGTGTGCTAGTACATATGCATTCTCTCGACCACGCTACGTCGCGCCATAATTTCGTGCGATTTGCTAGCTAGTACGACATTCACTCCATCACAAAATATTTTATTTTTCGGTCTTCAACTTTGTTCAAAAAATTCATTTATATCTCCTTACCTAAACTCGGTTCACAAATAATGAAGTTTATTATTTTAATATCCTTTATTTATTAATAAAAGGTACATACGTACTTTGATTTTTTAATCTCATCATTAAGTAAAGTCTTTTGTGTGTGAGACTGGTGCAGTGGTAGTAGGCTATAGCTCGAGTTTAAATTAATCGTGGCAACAACCAACTGTTCAGCAAAAATTTAAATAACCTTTCGCATGTAATTCAGCAAAAAAAACTGTTCTTTTCAATTTTCTGCCGTTTATGGCACCTCTCGAGGCCAGGACATTATCTTCTATTATCATGAAAATGCATGTGTGTGCCACTTTAACTTTTGAAAAATAAAGTAAATAAATACATGCATGGATCGTTTTAATTTATAAATATAATGCATGGTACGTGCACTGCACAACATGCATGTACATTATTATGTTATCATTTCAACAGTTCAGCTACATTAATAATACTGTAATGTGCGCGCGGTAGGTATCATGAGGCATGTCCATGCATGCTTGGCAGTTGGCTGCTATCTACACTACGGGACCGCCCGGGTTTGCGATTTGCGAGTGTTTAGGGCACTCGGCGAAGTCTCTTTTGCACTCGGCAAAGGTTTCGCCGAGTGCCACACTCGGCGAACTCCACTCGGCACCGGCCTTATCGGCGACGTGGGGTTCGCCGAGTTTTTTTATCGGGCACTCGACGAAGTTTTTGCCGAGTGCAATATAGACTTCGCCGAGTGCCACGCGTAGCACTCGGCAAACGTGGGGTACTAACGGTCGGGGGGCCGTTAACAGGGGTTTGCCGAGTGCCCCACGTGGCACTGCATTAAAGACATATAGGTAGCTAGCATGCATTACGATCAAAGTTACTCTTATTCAATTCCATTAAAAAGGAATATTAGTAGCATGAATTTCCTACGTAGTGTACCAGTACATACGTACTTGTTTTAATTTTACAAGATTACTGCAGTGTTTTGAAAATTAAGCCCCCAGTAGTAAACAATAATGAACAACACTCTTCATGCAAAAAAACTCTAATTGATAATTTAAAAAAATACAAGAAGGTCGTTATGTATATATGTATATTAATTTGTGTGTGTGTGTACGTGTTCTAAGATAAAATGAAGTTCCATTCTTTTATAAAAGGAACAAATGCAGGAAACAAGTTGACAAATCCTTAAAAATCAACGTATAGGTATAGTACATGATCTCTACAAAGAAAGTGGTACAGGGCACCAACCATATGCATGTTTGACCAGTACTTTGACTGTACTAAGACTGTTGCTTGACTGATTCTGTATGACACCGGATATGTACAACAGAAAAGTTCGTGTCACACAGTTGGTGAAATATATATTCAAGTTACTTTGTTTCTCTAGTTTAGGTCATATTTAATTAATTGGCTCGCCTGGCCACAAAAGGACAGGCTTAATTAAAGACAAATAATCTCCTTAAAGGAGTAGTTTAATTTGGCTTGCATGTCCGGGGCCCACTATCTCTGTTTAATTAGTTGTAGTACAGTAAGGTATGAGTACGGAGTACCTCACTAAGAGCATCTTGCTCAAGAATATCTAACAAACTCTCTAAATAAGTTCATTTCCTAATTTATTCCCTAAATAACATCTTATCTATCTCAAAAATAGAATTAGTTTTCTCGTTCCTTATTTTCTTTGCACCGTTCTTTCTGTTTCACACATGTTCTTTCTCTCGCGCCGAAGCTTTTAATTTCATTGTAGATTTGAGCGCGTGCGATGGTGCGTGTGAACTAGGCTCCATCCATATGGGGGCTAATTTGCTGCTAAATACTTGAGCTTTATTTATGTGAGCTAGAAGTATTAAGTCAGTAGTATCAAACAATATGGTTGAGTTATATATATATATATATATATATATATATATATATATATATATATATATATATATATATATATATATAGAGAGAGAGAGAGAGAGAGAGAGAGCACGGATATATTACTTCTTCGATATAATGCACGACTATATTATTATTACCTTGTTCTCAAGAGATAAGCACACAAAACTCAAAATTTTAAATTATTAATAGATTAAAAAATATTAGGATTTAGTATGTTTAAATGATAATGGTAGATCCGTAGATTTGTCACCAAAATACTTATATATATATATATATTTATAATAGTTTTTATAAATATATAAATATATTAGAGACTATGTTGATGCCTAAAATGTCATCTATATATTTTAAAACGGAGCTAATAATTCTACTAGCTAGCATGGTGACAAAGTAAGGAATCCTTTGGAATAAATAAATAATTTTCAAAGAATTTTTATGGGATTCCTGTATTCAAAGGAGCCCTAAAACTTTTAATTGGGCAGCTGATCTAATAAAACTATCAGAAGCTATTTTCACTGTTGTACTTGATAGTTCAGGAACCATGCATGCAAACATATTGAGAAGACTCTTGTTTTCACATGGTAGTATAGTTTTTTTTTTTTCTGTTAATAGATCATACAGAGGGTGAAAATATTGTAGCAAGTGACGTACGGGAATCGATCGATGATCGACGACAAGGGGAAGTCGGCCGGGAGTATATCTCTGCCGCCTGAACGAACTGTAAGAGAATCTTGTTACTATTATTCCCAAAGATGCTTGATCGCATGCAATGAGCGCGCACGAACGAAGGAATATTTCACCTCGGAAACTGTGCTGCGAGAGCTGGCGCGCATGTGCATGCGGTCTCAAGGGTGGCGGCGCACACGCGTGCCAGCAACCTAGCTTCACGTGCGCATGCACAAGATCCGATCGAGCTGCATGCATATGTACGCAATTGATGCGTACTAGCGCTGTTGCATTTGCATCACACGATAACTAGCTTTGTTATAGTTAATTAGTAATAGCTTAATTAACATGCATGCCTGTCCAGTCTGACATTTATTTGTGGCCTAGGTAGATTTGTAAATATGTGCTGCATACTCCCTCGATCTGTGGATTTTCATAGTATGTGTATCTTGAATTTTTAAAGTCGAACTACATGGAATTTGATTAATAATCAGTCCAATTGAAAGTGCAATTACCGTATAAAATGTATACTAATCAATTTCTATTCAAATCTCTCTCATAATATAGTGATTTTTTTAGTTATTAAGAATTTAAAGTGCAATTGTAGCAAGAAGCATGCCTCCCTCTTCGATGTGGAGACCATGAGTTTCGCATGCACCCACTTATACAAAAGATCCCCTTTACTTACCAGCAGATTCTCTTATCATGCAAAGAATAAACCACAGGTGCTAGCTACCCCGATGCAGTGCCCCAGTAGGCCAGCTATACCCTGCACCAGATCTCTGACACAAACTGGTTTTAAAACCGTCCAAGTACAAATCCTAGAATAAATATATATACATTGGTAGTGGTGTACTATGCGAGCTAGTAGCAGTACGTACGTACAAGTCAAAAGTTCTTTCACATGCATGGCAATTTTATATAGCCGCCACTCTAACTGCTGTCACGTACAGCTTGTATATTCTACGCATTATATCATGAGTGTATGGTATTCAGCCCTAACGACAGCATCAAACCACTGGCTCTTGCCGTCTAGCCTGCAACCTTGTCTGCCCTAGCGTTAGTTACGTAGTGTTTGGTTTGGTGTACGACGAGAAATGAAACGAGATGGAATCATCTCGTTCACCAAAAAAATCAGTACCAAACAGTTCAACATCTACAGAGAATATTCTGTTTCTGGAAACGGTTCGGTTCCACTTGATTCCACCCCATCTCTCGAACCAAACAGCAATATCACCTAATATTCAGAAACCATTTCGTTCCGTTCCTCCTCGGCAACCAAACACCACGTACACACTAAAAGCCACTCAAGCCGTCATATTAGCTTTTGTTGATGAGCCCTAATATACTAATCAATACCGTTGTATATGCATTATGCAACTTTGAGTTAACAACGACACTTGAAAGACATGGAGGGCGCCAAGCATGCAGTAATATTTTATGTGATGACACATTTAGTATATATATATAGAAAGTACCAAGTGGCTGCACGTAATTAATTAACTCTGGATCTCCTCAGTGTTATACAGAGAGAATATCCAAGATTCACCTTGAACGACCTCCTCCTTACGGGGAGATTCCAGCTGCAATATTTATCAAGATTCTTTCATCGACTGCGCCCTGTCCTTTGTTGTACACTTTAGTATCTTTGATTCCTGTGGTAATTTTCACTGCACGTCACTTTGCTCTGTCATGCATAAAGCAGAGATTCTCTCGGCTATCATGAGCACATCTATAGAAAGGTCTCTAGCTCCTTAGTTTAGTTTTTTTTCATGTAATTATAATTACTGTTCAGTTTGTGTATCTATTAATCAATATACTCCTGCAGAGATTCTGAGAGGTAAAAATTAATAATGCAAAGTAAATCGTGAGATGGAGGAACATATGTTCAAATTAACAGAAAGTTTAAATTGTTTGTGAAATATAGGCATCATGCATGCATGCTCACATCTACAGTTGAACATATTTTTAATTAACCGGAACGATCGATCAATGGGAAATGTATGTCACTGTTGGATTGCAGCAAGTGGCACACGTACTACTTTCTAGCTATAGCTAGTCACGGGAAGATCCACACATGCATGCAATGCAGCTGCTAGTAGCTAGCATGCATAAACTTACAAATGCTCATGAGTGTCATCGATCATGCATGACATATTCGCAAGCATATGCAACTGCTCTAATGCAAGATGCTTGAGGAAGATATATACTATGTGTACTTGAGCATAGTTAATTAGGAGGGTCTAACTGTAAATAAAATCCGTATTACTTAACTGTTAGCCATAGAATTGAAGAGATCTCCCTGTGTCGTCACCCATTATTGGTCTGGAACTGATTAGTAAATAAAGGCTTAACTTTAGCTCAGGCATCAACAAAGAATATCCTAAAGATCTTCCTGACAAAAGAATTAGTAATTTAAATTTATAAGTCTAATGTAAAAAAATTATGTACGTTGAATTGGTCAAAAGAGAGATCAGTATGATGGGACCCATATATGCACATGCATGGACTGGCACAGCTGGTCTTATAAGTACTTGATTCATGTGTTATGTTTAATTTAGCAATTAATTATATGACCCATATATGCACATGCATGGACTGGCACAGCTGGTCTTATAAGTACTTGATTCATGTGTTATGTTTAATTTAGCAATTAATTATATGCTAGCAAGCTCATGTCATTTTACAAAGCATTATATTGTGTTGTAAAAATGGTATCATAGCCAGAAAAGCATCAATGCAAATAAAAGCAGGTTGATTCAATCCTTTTACTCTCTCCATCCCATAAATACTTTATTTTTCAAAGAAAGTTGCTGATAAATTAATGATGAGAGTAAAAAACCATCATGTCACTTATTAATAAGAAAATATTATTGTAAAGTGATAGGTACAAGGAGTATGTAAATAATATTGAAGTAATAATAAGTCTCTTTTTGATTTCTAAATCGATGATAGGTAAGAAGATAGAAATGAAGTCTTTTTTAAACAAAGTTGGACAGCTAGAAATAATGTTTTTGGGGGACAAAGGATGTATTTGATAACAAAATTAATATGCATGGATACATATTGGGAAAATTTCATAATTGAATGATAATTAAAGCTGATTTTAAATTTAAGATTTTGCAACTATATATCAGTTGAAATATCTTGTAATATGGTGTGAATGGGGTTTAGGAATAGAATATATTTTCACACCGTTAAAATAGATTGTATAAGTTTCAGTTGAAAATAGCTTCGAATGGTTACTTTAAGCAAGGACAAAATATATTATGTCTCCCTTTAAAATACATGTGATCAATTTTTATTTGTTGTAGTAGTCCCAACTATATATATTCATGTAGTTCATGTATGACAACTTTCATATTATAATATTTTTCAAATATTTATTTAGATTCTAGCTACCTGCTGGTGCATCCTGTTTTATATATAACACCACAGAAATAGTACACAAAATTCTAAAAATATTGACAACAAGTTAGCATAAGATATATGTACGGTTCTATACCATCCCACATAATTTCAAATCCAAATGTATTCTACAGTACTCCCTCCGGTGTACAAATATTAGTCGTTTAGACAAAATTACACATATCAAGGTGATATTAAATAAAGTTACAAGAGTTATCTCAATTGGTTATGGAGCCTAGATTTTAGTGGTGCTACCCAAGTTCAACTCCCGATGGTCACATCTCATTTGGTAGCAATGCTTCCAGGGGCGGAGCCAAGCTATTAGCTGCGGGTTCCCAGGAACCCGGGTGGGAAAAAAATTTTAGTTATCAGTAGCAATTTTTTACTTTTTCTGCACCCCCTTGAACACAATATGGTGTACCGCTTAAAGTGGTGCACCCCCTTCAGCTTTTCTCTAGCTCCGCCACTGAATGTTTCGATTGACGGAATGACTAATATTTGTACACTCTCAATAAAAACCAAAACGACTATTATTTGTACACCGGAGGGAGTACTAGAGAAGCAAATAAATTGACAATATTTCCGTGAATATAAATTAGCTCTATATTTCCCCCTTCAAATTAAAATTCATGCATTTCAGAGAGATATATAATTTTAATCTTAAGCATCTCCGCATTTAGAACGAATTTATATTAGAAAACTATGCATGACAAATCTACTTTTGTTTGCAGCATATTCAAAAAGTTTCTATGACCATTAATTTGGATGATATATATTTGAATAGGACGCTCAAGCTAAGATATATTCCCTGGAAATCAAAGTGTATGTAGTACTAGTATTACTACTGTCATGAAACCCTGCCCGTGGAACCATGCACGTAGTATACCCACTCGACTCTATATAAAGGTCTCTAGGAGAGGGCATGAGATGCACCAACGAGCAAGTGACCAACACAATAAGCTTGTCTGAAAGTTCAGTGTACGGCGTAGCTTAGCTAGCTCGAGTTAGTGTCTAGGTTTGTAAGTGTGAGATGGCACTTAACAAGAACATGGCCAACACTTGCACCTGTGCACTGCTATTGCTAGCACTTCTGTCTTCCCAGCTCTGGGCTTCTCAAGGTAGGCCTTTGCCCGACGATGGCAGCTTCGTCGTCTCTGCCAGCATGCAGACGAGAAGATACCTGTTATCGCATGGTGGCAATGGAGCGGCTGTGCCCAACGCGGGAATGGTCGAGGGCGACGTGTCTCCCTCGTCGGAGATTCAGGGCGGCGACAAAAGCGCCATGATCGTCGTCGACGACGTCCGCCCGACGACCCCAGGGCACAGCCCGGCTATCGGGCATTAATTCCTAGCTTCGTCAACCAGAATAATGGCCCAGGAAGAAGCTAGCTTCTGTGAGATGTTAATCTGGAGGACGTTGTCTGTGCAGTAGCCACACTACGGGAGTGTTCGTTATTGCATGTATGTATATTGTACTTGTTGTACCTTCTATGTTTCTCGGTCTCTTTAGTTTCTGCATGTATTGTATCTTTATCATGTTTTCTAATTTCATATTCAGGTCATTCTGTATTAACTTTAATCCTGCTTAGCATGAATATTTGTATTTCTCTCAGTTCAATATATATATATGATGAATTAATGTTTGTCTAATTCCTTTTTGATGCAATGGCAAAATAAGAAGCTCCAATACCACTGGCATGGATATATATATCATTAAGAGAATAAAATCACAACAAAAATTAAACCGTGTAATGTAAAAGTGACCATAAGGAGCTAGTTCTTAATTACTTTGAGCTCCTAAACTAAATAAACATTGCCTAAACTAGCTAAATGTATAATGGCCGGAATGTATGTAGAAGCAAGGATAGAGTGATTTCCACACTTTCTGAACGAGATATATAGCTAGCTAGGGTGCCAGCAGGGTGGCCTCATGACTGACGACGACGATGCATGAGATGTATTAGAGGAACCTGAGATCTAGCTAACACATTTTTAATTAATGGTGTAGTGTACGGTAATCAAACTAGATTAGTTGATAGCAGTATTACTAGCTAATTAATTAATTCGGTGATTGTGTCTCCATACGTACGCTCGATGAGCACATATATATGTCATGCAGGTTCACTGAACGTGGACTAGCGGTTACACTACTGGGTGTGCACGCGCGCGCGTACGAATTAAGCCACTAATCTGGACATGTTCATCGATCGATCTATCGGCGAAAGACGGTATAATCTGGACATGTTCATCTATCGGCGAAATATAATGATACTGTATATATATATGCAATATATTTCCAGATTTTTATTGACTTAATTCGTATGCGTGTGTACATATATGCAGGAGTTAATTAATTAACAGTACGCGTCCATGTTCATTCGTGTTATCTTTCACTGATAGATGAGCATATGTATCCATATTACTCATGACCACATAATACAGTGGTAGTGTGTATTATCAGTGAACATCAGTACAAAACACTAAATGTGGGATGTTTCTATATATGTTACTGGTTTTTAATAAAATAAACCTGCTGCAAATAAATCTTTTATATGCCATTCTAATTCTAAAAATGGTACCTAAGCTATATATATGGTGTTGCAAAATTAGCAGCATCCATTTAATTTTTTGTGCCAGTAGAAAGATAATACTCATGCATGGCCACACATTCTCACATCGTGTTTGCCACTTCTTAATTTTTATGGCAAAAGAACAACTTAACACGTACATACGGCCGGCGGCTTCTATTCCATTTTTCAAAATTTTGAAGCACAAATCAGTTTCAAAATTTGTGCAACGACGAACTGGATGTAAGTACTGAAGAGACGAAGCATGCGAGCCCTTAAAATATACTCGTCACAATTAGCTAGCTAGGTGCAGCACTAGGATTATTATTCTGGCACTCCAATTCACTTAATTCAGACAAGCCACAAGCGCTCTACGGACTATACAGGCAGCGCATGATCGAGGCACTGCACAAGTAAAGTTGCTGGCACGATTCAGGAGTTACCTGGTTGCATCGAATGGTAAACAGGACACACTTCCAACTTCAAATTGAGAATGGTTACCTCCAAGAGAGGATGTTTCTTTCTTTCAAAAGCAGCAGTTATATACCTGGTTATGACAAACTGTAGTACTGCTAGACAAAGGCAGTGTCATATATCTGACGAGTACCAATGATGCAAGTCAGCCAACTCAAGATGCAGTTCCTCCTGTTCTATTGTTCTCTGCCTGACCATTCTGTTTCCTATTGTTCTCTGCCTGACCACTCTGTTTCCTCACTGCATCTTTTTATCTGTCACACTCACACTATTCAGTGATCACTCTCTGCATGGAGTACTGTCATCACCGGTTCTGTCATACATCTCTATATGCATGACAGTGTGGTTTGTCAGTGTATAACTGTTAGGACTGCCTTTGCTACTGTCAGTGTCAGTACATATATAGCTAGTTGTGCAGGATATGATCTAGTTGATTCTTTTTCCTTCCTGGACTTCTCTCTAGCTAGGTTGATCATATCATAATCAGAGGATGCATTAGCAGGTCTTTTGCCATTGGTAATTTTGTGTCCACCGTGTAAGCATTCAGGTTGAGAAGTCTATACTTCCGTCTACTCCTTAGGATAAACTAGTGAGGAATAGGAGAGGAATTTATGCAGTTAGTCGTTCATTGGACTTCAAGGTTAGATCGAGGATTATTGTAACCAAAGCAAAATAATAACAATAAAAGACAGAGTGACCTTTATGGAGGTAAGACATTGATATTTTTTAATCGTAGCTATTAGATCTATAAAAATTAATAGTGCTTATTAATTTCATGTACATTAAAATTTGCTAAGTAGAAAGAGAGTTCACCACCCAACGCTGAATTTCTTCAGGTCTGAAGCTAGCAAAAGACTGGATGGGCCATGGACAAAAAATTGTCATGGGCCTAACCCTAGAAAACTGGAAGCAAACAGACCTACTTTGGATAATTCATGTGTAGCCAAGCACAAAAATCACAAGGAGAATACTCCAAAGGATTTTATTATTGTACCAACGGGTTCCGTACCATAAGGAACAGGTTGACCGCCTTGATGATTTAGCTAGCATTATCACAATTAATGCAGATTTTAATTATATCGAATTGAATTGCTCTCAGGAAAAACTCGAAATCTCGATGTGGTAAAAGAGAAGCACAGTTTTGGAGCCAGCGTTGCAGGAGAGAATAAAGGTTCCTTCCTTCATTTGACAAAGAAATGTTATGCATTTGTGAATCGATGGTCAATTCCTTTTGAGGTGAAGGTAAAATTATTCGAGAGATTTGTTATTTTAGCACTCCAAAGAAGTAGGTTATATTTTTAACATTTGGACCCATTTTTATTGATCTAGACGGTCCTACGTGTCAACATCATAAGTGTTATTATAACAAAGTGCATATCTTTGGAGTGTCGAAATAGCAAATCTTTCAAATTATATAGGGGCTAGGGCTATTACCTATTAAGAGATAATACTTCAAATTAATCTAAACCATTGATTTCAATTAAAATTAAAAAATGAGGTGACCGGCAAGAAGGGGATGAGTTGGCCCACAACTGATCCCAGAAAAATTGGGCTTCGGTTCTAGATTTTTTTCATTTTTTTAAAAATTATTTTTCAATTTTGAATGAAACTTATTGGTTTATACTAATCATCATAAATTTTAATATTTTTTAAAATAAATTTCACCATAAATTATAGTAAATCATCTAGTATTTAAAATAATTTTGAAGATTTTTTCTTTTTTTCCAAATTTATATTTCAATTTTGAATAAACTTATCAATTTATACTAATCCTCTGAATTTTTAATATTTTTGAAATAAATTTCACCATAAAGCATCGTAATTTAAAATATTTTTTAAATTTTTTCAAATGTATATTTAAATTTTAATATTAAGCATATGAAATTTTAATATTTTTAAAAATAAATTTCACCATAAATTATCATAGATAAACTAGTATTTAAAGTAATTTATTATTTTTTCATTTTTTTCAAATTTATATTTTAATTTTGAATGAAACTAATCATCTTTTGCCGGAATTTTTAAATAAAACATAAAAAACCGCATATTTTTTCCCGAAATAATATTTTTTGAAAAGAAAATTTCAATATTTATGGCGATTTTGAAGAATTGCAAAAATAAGTACCAGACGGTACTGGAATTACCGACTGGTGTCACGTCATCTTCATTTTCAAGTGCCAACTAAATGCTGCCCCCTATCCGATTGTGTCGCGTCAGCTCCTGTCAGCACTTGAAGTACCGATTGGAGCTGACGTGACATTCAGTCGACCAGTACCTACTTCTGCAATTTTTCATAATCACTATAAAAATTTGAAAATTTCTTTTAAAAAAATATTATTTAAAAAATCAAAAGCCGCATGCAAGAGAAAATAAAAGCAAATTTGGAACGTTGAGCGGTAATTGCCGCTGCATGCAAGAGAGGAAAAAATTAAAATGGAAGCCTAAAAATTTGTGTGATGAGAAAAATCTTCGCTAATAATGGGAAAAATCCTAAAAAAGTGGCACTAAATTTCAATGAGATTAAAGAGGTAATAGGTCACCATTTTTAATTTTAGCAATTAAATCAAAATAGGTGGACAATCTACAATATTTTTGGTGCGTCATGAATCTACAATAGGTACGCATGATGCATGCAGCTGCACGTACGTACAGTAAAATTAATTGCGGAAAACTATATTTAAGAAAAAGAAGAATTAAGAGTATGTGTTATTCCCAATGCAAATTGAGCATTAACCATTACAGACGTGTGCGATACATGGTACGTGCAGCTAGCTAGCTGCATGCGTGAAGAGGCCAAGTCGCATATGCTTCAATTCACTATATAAATTAAACTTAAAGAGAATAAGCACACATGCATGTATGGGTCAACATATCTATTCAACAAAGTCAAACAAATACACGATAGAAACTAGAAAAATGTGTTTACATACATTGAACTGGCGTGAGACAGTAATATGAAATAAGACCACAGATCGACGATTTATTGCTCCACGTCCGTCTATTATTCGTACATGTCAAATTCAAAGCAGATCGATTGGATTCACGACATGTAAACACAACAGGATCGATATCGCTCGCTGCACACGTACGTAAAGCAAAATAATAACAATAAAAGACAGAGTGCCACCATACCGCGAGACAGTAGCTGTAAAAAAAAAAGCATTGCAAATGCGATTAGATAATGTCTTTTATATGTTGGTACTTGCTAACATGCCATTCAAACGGCACAAGGAGCGCACTCAATGTTAAAGACCCGTTTGTTTGTGGTACGGTTTTAAATTCCGATATTTCTGATTTTGATTATGATTATTCTAAAAGGAGTGATTCTATGTGGTTGGGACAACACGATGGGTAGATTAGTGGCAGAGGATCTCATTTGATATATACTGCTGGTGGTAGCATACCACTACCAGCCGCCAGCTGGTGATTCTAACATTTAAGTTGACTCCGGGTCAACCCGCCGTAAATTTTTGCTCATTGCTCATCAGTGGAAATGACGACCGAGATTTGATGATGTCATGACTTTTAACGCTTCAGTATCAGTACGCGAATGTACGTCAAAATTTTCATATGTAATTAAATAAAAATAATTTTAATTAATTAAATAATTATTAAATTTATAATATAATTTAGTATATATGTATTAAATAATATGATAAGTCTTACACATTAAATGATTACATTAGAAACTTACATAAATATAAATAATTTAAACATTATACTAACATGATCATACTTTTATTATGATATATAATCACTTAAAACATAATATTTAATATGACCTAATCACTAAATGCCAAATAAGAAAGGCTGAATTATTATTCACAGCTGGTTGGTTGAGATCACCCTGGACACAAAAGAAAAGATTGGAACTAGTTGGAAAAAACAAAATAAACCCAGCGAACCCAAGAGCTCTCCAGAAATGGGCTGTTCTAAGGGCTGGTTTGAGAGTACACAATCTTGACTTATTATCAAAGAATGGGCTGGGATTGTGAGACCCTAAGCAAAAACACAAGGCTACAAAAAAACAAATAGATGGAACCTTAAGATATGATCTATGGGCTATGACCAGCTTTATTAGTTCAAATTTTTTATTTAGTTTTCAGATTCACTTTATATTCCAATAGACAACGTGATGATTTATCTATAGCATTATCATAATAATGCAGATTTTATATCGAATTACTCTGAGGAAAAATTCGGGATCTCGACCATGCATGGCCTAAAGGTGAGTTTGGTTGACACTTGATAACACTAAATTCTGAAAAATGCATGAAACTTGTGCTTATATATATACCGCCCTCTTCGGAACATAATTAATTTGAATATATCCTAATATTAACCATTACAAACGTCCGATACATGCATGGTGCAGCTCCGTGAAGATCAAAGTAGCATATGCTTAAATATGTTGAACTGGCGTGAGACACAGTACGTGGTACGTAATATGAAACAAGACCATATATATATATATATATATATATATATATATATATATATATATATATATATATATATGTACGTATAGATTGATCCACGTCTATTCCTACATGTAAAATTCAAAGCAGATTCAAGACATGTAGACACAATCGACAGGATTGATGCTCACATACATGAGCTGAGCTTGCTAAAATTAATCTATATATCCGTGTAAGGCATCACGGATAGGACCCCGCCGGCGGCCGGCGGCCATACGACCCCCCCGGCCAGCCGCCACCGTACCCCGAGGCCGACACATGTACAGTACCTGTAAAAAAACAACAGCATTGCATTTGTGTTTAGATAATTTATTGTAATTACGAGTGATTTTAAAAATGATAGCAATTCAAATCTTTTGTGCAATTTCTTGGACGGTGTGGCTGCTTCGGAATGAGTTTATTTTCCAAAACAAAATTTGTACTAACGCATTTCAGGTGATCCATAAACTAATAGCATTTCTCACCCAGTGGATTCAACTAGTGTCAGTTCGTCTAAAGGAGGAGACAGCACGGTGCCTAGGATTACTCCGTGCAAGGCTACAACAGCTCATCCGTCTGGAAGATCCATCAAGTTCAAACACGGCTACCTGAATCTGGAGTCTCGCTTGAGCAAAAAAAGGGTGGTGAATCGCAGCAAGCAGTGATCCCGGATGGGTTCTTCCCCTATGACGCTGCTGTGATTACGAGAAAAAATGCTTCTTGGTTGACGATTGTAGTTCGTGCTGGTCTTGTCATTTTGGAAGTGCTATTTGTTAATGTTCTATGTTGTGTTGACTGTTGAATTGTTCGTTATTTCCTTAGGTCTGGTACTTGATGTAAAGCTTTGATGTAAAGCTGGTAACCCCGGTGAAAACAGTTTCTGGTTTTGCTGCTTTCTAATAAAGCAGGTACTCCAGTTTTGGAGTTACCTTTTTCAAAAAAAAATTACGAGTGATTTTATCTCGACTAAATATCAAGATGCAACATGTTTTTTACCGTTGATTTTGATATTATATCAAATACCTTAAATTTTCTATGTTGGTAGAGATAATATTGCTGGCACATGCCATCAAATACATGGCACAAGCTAGCAGCACCACCGTATATTAACTTGAGAAATTTTTACCGTGTGAGACTGTGGGTAGAATAAATGATAACTATGGATTTTATTTTAATTTCATCCGAGAATTAAAAACGAATCATATTTTTATCTTAATTAGTGACGATAGAAATAGAAAGGGTAAAATTATCTACAAAATTAGTAATGAGCAGAAATAAAATTATAAATTTGTACAACGGGACTGTAGGAGTAGGACGCTGTGCTGGGCGCCCGAAAAAGATGAGTCAATTGAAACATGTTCATTCAAAAGTTCCCATGAAAATACTAATTTATCATTTTAAATCGATAGCCAAGAACAAGATCGATTGTATTGATAGCATAAAATTATTAGCGGAATTAATTCACTGTAAATATGCTCAAGCAATTAACAGTCTGAGGATCGGCGAAACAACAAGGAAAAGTCTCAAGATATATACTAATTAAGTGTACGCAGTAGCAACTCCGTGAGATATCAATTAAGGAGACGTTTGTTTCAATTTTTGACAACTACATCTACTTCTAAAATCTGATGCGGAAACAAACGGTCTGGATTCTCGACTCAAATTGTGAGAATCAGTAGCTGCGGAATCTAGAATCCAGAAACCGGAAAACACCAACTACTCAGACTAGCTAGCTACTAAAAATCTCTAGCCGTTAGAAACTGAAATAAATAAATCCTAAGTGTGTTAGCTATTTGATCCGATCGAATTGAAGAGACGGAGCTAGCAAGAGGGGTTAGCTATTTATTACCTTTGGTGGTCTCTGTGAGACCCCTTGCTGCGAGGACACCATGGGAGACGATCACAAGAGAGACCAACAACACAACGAGCAACACAGCAGACTTGGAAGCCATTTCGATTCAACTCTGAACCTTTTTTATTTTTTAAGCCCCTGTTGATTTTTTGCACACACCATGCATGAAACTCTAGCTAGACCATCATATATATATATAGAGAGAGAGACAGAGAGTGTACGTAGTGCTAAGCTAGATGCTATGACAACTCGATTAATTATGCCTGCATCTTTCTTTCTGTATTCAACGCTCAACAGCTGAGAGCTCTGAGCAGTACGTAGCTTTCAATACCCCAGTAGGTAACCAGTCGTCAAAAAAATCAGTATAAATAATTTGGTTCAACGAGATGCACTAATAGAGTGATTTTGCAATCCTTAATGAGGTACTTAAGAGATATCATAATTTTAATGTTAGTTTTAATATTTTTTAATATATATTAATAGATATCAAAATTAACATTAAAAATTATATTAACTGCTTATATTAATTTATTATTCTTATCAGCTAGCATCAGTACCTGTGTCTACAGTCTACTAGGCTACTAGCTAGTACCGGCCGAGATTGGTCAAGGTTATTTCCAGTTGACCGCAGGCTCTTAATTCAAAGTGTTGACTTTGAGCAGAAAATTCCAAAACAGTCACTAGTGTTTGTCTATTAGTATGGTTGGTCTGAATTATTTCTATGTTGACGGGTTCTTAATTCAAAGTGATGACTAAGTTAGTCAATGACGTGCAAAATTATTTGTCTCTTTTCCGAATGCTTAATTCGTGTTTATTTTGTATACGCTACTCGATCGGTACATCCATAACTAATAAACTTTTTTTAAGAGAGAAATCCACAATATATATACCGGTAGCATACCACTCGCAGCTGCTACACGGTGATTCTAACGTTTAAGTTGACTTGAATTGGAGTTGTGAAAGGGATATTAGTTAGTTGGTATCAATTCTCGTTAGAACTCAAATACGAGAATAATACTAGGATACCTCCTAAGAAATTTCCGTATCACATCCCGACACGCTCTTTAACCTTCAAACAAGGTTAGACACAGTATAAACTATTTCAAAAAAAAAGTTGACTTGGGGTCATTCTGTAAATTTTTCTTGATGCGATGACTTTTAACGCTTTCGTATGAATCTTAGGGCATCCACAATGGGGACAAAAAGGTGACCTTAAGCATTAAATATAATTTTGTTACTAGCTTTATACATTGTAGGGGCAACCATAAGCAAAAAAAAAACCTTAAGATGCACCTTAAACTTAAGATGTAGCCATAAGAAATAAAGTGATAACTTCTTGTGGGTCCCACCTTAAGTTGAGTCCACTTTAATGCTATCTTTTTAATTTCTTCCATTGTGTACATGACACTAACAAATGGCAAATTTTTGTGGGTTCCACTTTAATGCTATTTGGAACAATACCATTGTGGTTGCCCTTAGACATAAAAATTTGCTGAGTTAGGACTTAGGATACGCAGCTCTTTGTAAGTATCATGTAATAATATTAGACTCCTGTACGTAATTCAGTAAAAACATAGGACTGCAAAAGGCAAATAGATGGAATTAACCATAAGATATGACCTCTCGGTTAGGAAAGTTTTCATCAAAATTCAGAGGATCCAAAGGCTTCTTAAGGATTTTCATAGTATGTATCTTGAATTTTTAAAGAAATGGTGTAGAGCACGGTTTTCGTTTTCGGTGTTCACAAAAACCATTCAGTGAGGGCCCATGGGTCGTCCTCTTCTCCATGCCTACAAAAAGCCCATTACATTCAGCTGGAGATGAGCCCATCCACATGCTCTGCTCACTGATGCCCATTTGAATTGCCTGAAATACGGATGCATGCTTATGGATAATCTGCCTGTTTATGGAGATAAATTAAATATTAAATATTATATTTTTTGTAAAATATGTATTCAAGATTTTTCCATACGTGCACTAATAACGTTCTAGTTAATTGACCCAATTACGAGATAAGATTTCTTCCCAAAGTAGCAGTACCAAAAGAGATATTGTTTAAGAAAAGCTACAAGAAAGCAAGCAGCCTGTTTCCATGTTTGCCTCGTGAGCCGTGCATATATGCAGCCCGCCTATTTAAATCGTAGAATACCATAGCTAGTGTTGTACTCGAGACTAGTCGATAGCCATTGCATCCTCGAAATGGAGAGGACGTGTCATCCTCTCGCTGCGCTCACCGGCCTGCTCTACCTGGTGTGTCTTCTCCACGGCGACCACGCCGCCGCCGCCGTCACCACTACCGGCACCGCCGACGGCAGCGAGCTCTGGGGATACGTCCAAGTCCGGCCAAGTATATATAGGACACGCTCTTGTTGCCCGTTTTTCTCGCTGGCGGATTCTTTTTCTTTAATTCCTGCACTATTTGTAGCAATGTTTTGATGCATGCTCGCCGTCGTTGCAGAGGCGCACCTGTTCTGGTGGTACTACAAGAGCCCGCAGCGGGCGTCGTCGCCGGCGAAGCCATGGCCGACCATCCTCTGGCTGCACGGAGGCCCGGTACAGTTACTGCCCCTATGAATTTTAGCTCTATATACAAGTAGGAGTGAAAATTGCGTGAAAAGTTTTCGCCGGTTATAGAAAAAAACCAAAATAATATATGTAACCAGAGCTTCGTACGTATAAATCTTTTTTTAATTTATTGTATAAGATTATCAGTTATCAACATATATAAATATTTGTAGATATCTTGTAGATTGAATAATCTTTATTCGTTTTTGCAAGATATATATAATAATCCTCATGTCGTGGTCGTCGTTGTGGTGTTCTTCTCATGGAATCTGCAGGGAGGGTCGGGTGCTGGGCGCGGCAACTTCTTGGAGGTCGGGCCGCTGGACGTCAACCTGAAGCCACGCAACTCGACATGGCTGCAGAAAGCTGACCTCATCTTCGTGGTCAGGAAGCAATTCGTCTCTTTCTCTTTTCTTCCTCCCTGCTATATATACCATCGATACGGCGTGAGCTGATGCTGATCTGCTCGATGCCAATAATGGCGGCAGGACTTCCCGGTGGGCGTCGGGTACAGCTATGCGGACGACCCGAGCGCGCTGGTGACGACGGACTTGCAGGCCGCCGCTGACGGCACCGGGCTCCTCAAGGCGCTGGCCAAGGAGATACCCGCCCTGCAGAAGGAGGGCAGCCCGCTGTTCCTCGTCGGCGAGTCCTACGGCGGCAAGCTCGCCGCCATGATCGGCCTCTCCGCCGCAAGGGCCATCCACGCCGGCCAGCTCAAGTTCACGCTCGGAGGTAAAGCAGCACTGATATATATGGATCCCCAGTCCCCACTGAACCTGACAAGCAGCTGCAACAACTCAATATAATTCTGTTTATCATTCACAGGTGTTGTGCTCGGCGATAGCTGGATCTCGCCGGAGGACTTTGCAGTTTGTGACTGATCATTTAATTTCTTTTCGCTTGCCGATTTAGATGTTTTGATCTAATTGCTCCATGTCTTGGACGGGGTGCAGCTCACGCACGCGCGGCTGCTGCAGGACGTGTCGAGGCTGGACGACAACGCCGTCGGCGCCGCCAACAAGTAAGCGCCGGCCGGCAGGCTAATCGATCGAGAACAACCTAGCTTTGCCTCTCTCTCTCTCTCTCTCTCTCTCTCTCTCTCTCTCTCTCTCTCTCTCTCTCTCTCTCTCTCTCTCTCTCTCTCTCTCTCTCTCTCTCTCTCCGGTGAAGCCTGACCTCAAGCATTCTCAGGATGGCGGCGACGGTGCAGGCGCAGATCGCGGCGGGGCAGTTCGGCGCAGCGGAGAAGTCGTGGACAGATCTGCTCGATTTGATCGACTCCAAGAGTGGCAGTATCGTAAGCAAACGATCCCTTAATTAGGAACACTTTTATCTTTACAAGTAGCACATTTTTTTAAAAAAATAAAAAATTCATGTACTCCTTTCGTCTCGTATTATAAACTATTTGATTTTTAAGTCGAATTTCTCTATCAGTTTACAAAAAGTGTAATAAAAACTATAATATTAAATTAGTTCCATTAAATACACCATAAAAATATATTAACCATGTATTTGTTTGATATTGTAGGTGTTAATAATTTTTTCTTCGGGGAAATTTTACCGTTATTGTAATACAAAGGAGCTCCCAAAATGCGATTTTAAAGTCCTTAGCCAAAGTTAAATGAGTTTAACTTTAAAAAGTCAAATAACCCATAACATTTTAAGTAGACAGTACTCATCATCGACGACTAACCTGCTTGATCGATCGCTTCGATTTTTGGCAGAATATCTTCAATTTCTTGCTTGACACCGGCGTGGACTCAATGTCGGCGACATCAGCTACAGGCTCCTCGTCGCAACTGATGAAATACTCGACGTACCTGGACGGCCAACCGTCCGGGTCTGAATCCAACACGATCGGTGGCATCATGAACGGGGTCATCAAGCAGAAGCTCAAGATCATCCCCAACAACGTCGTGTGAGCCCCCCTCTCTTTTCATGTCACCGATCACGAGCGCTGCACCAGCCATGCCGCCCAAAATTTTCTCCTTGAAATGCTGTGGTTCCAACGCAACTGCTTGCAGGTGGCAAGCGGCGTCGACTCAGGTTTTCGATGCACTGGTCAACAATTTCATGAAGCCGTCAGTCAACGAGGCAAGTGATCAAAAGCCGCTAGACGAACAATGTTTTTTTTGTATGAACTGTGATGAAATCTCAAATCTTTATGGTGCTCGATCTGTCGCAGGTTGATCAGCTGTTGTCTTGCGGCGTGAATGTGACAGTGTACAACGGACAGGTGAGTAAAAAACAAAACTTTTCACGCACTCAGTAATGGTAGATAAAATTCAGGATTTACCAAGAATATAGTTTCACAGTTCTGATTCAGAATTCTGTCCGTTTTCTCTTCTGAAGCTCGATGTGATCTGTCCGACGATTGGCGTAGAAGCATGGGTGCAGAAACTCACGTAAGGCTTCTTCTTCCTCTGCTCATTAATTACCTTGCCAGTTCTTGCACACTTTAGATGAGTGCGCCATGAAATTTCTCACCTGATCACGCCATTTCAGATGGGTCGGGCTGAAGAACTTCCTGAGCCTGCCAAGGCATCCTTTACATTACTGTGACTCTTCCAAACTCATCAAGGCTTTCGTCAGATCATACGAGAACCTGCACTTCTACTGGATCCTAGAAGCGGGGCACTCCGTAAGTCTGAACATATATACACAAGTGCCACTGCCAGAAATATTTCTCATACGAGGATACATATTTGAAATTTAATGCCAAAGCTGAAGCCTGAAGCTGTAACTTATATGATCTGTTTTTTTTTTGTAGGTGCCTGTTGACCAGCCTTGTGTTGCACTGAACATGATTGGTAGCATAATCCAATCTCCAGCAAGTTAGATAGATCTCTCATGTATTGTACAAAGAAATAAGCAGAAACTAGCCTTCAGGCAGCTACCATGATGTCAATCAATACAGCATTTCTTGAGAAGATATATAAAAGATTGAAATATTGCATACATTACAGGCCAATAACTGTCAACAAAAAGGGTTCTTTTATGATAAAGAGATTTACTGCAATGGGGAAATGAGGTCATGTGTAATTCTCCGTAACTGTTGTATACATCTTAATGTTGAAAAAACCGTAATTTTGATGCAACACTGTTTCAGAAATCACAAGGACAACGAGTTTGTTTATCTTTTCACATAATAAATTAACTCAGAAATAGGGAGAGGAAGAGGGAGAGTATTGCTAAAACAGAACCACAAGTTTTACATGGTCCAATGGAAACTGCAGCTACCATCTGAATTTCAGCTAATTTTGGATACATGTTGCAACTTGCAGCAGCAGCATCTACAAAATGCTGAGTCCTTCAGACTAGATATGACTCTGTGCAGAAATACCAAATAAAATTCAACAAACATATCAAGGTTAAAGCATTTCCACAACTGCCCAGTAGGCTTTGTTTTCCTAGTATTACATTCAGCAAATATTCTTTCCTGAATATTGATGTGATTGTCTCGACGATTGATCGCAAACATGGGTGAAGAAGCTCAAGTATAGATTCTTGTCCCTCACTATAATCTGTGGCAGGGTTGGCAAAGAGTATTCTTCTGCCAGTTTACCAGAAAAGTTTCAGTAGAATGGTTTGAAGAACTTCTTGAGCTTGCCAATGCAGCCACTGTAATGTGGATCTACCAAAATCAGCAAATGATTTTTTCTTCAGATTTTACAAAAAGCTGCATTTATGTTGGATCCTTAAGCTGGACATTTTGTAAAGAGAAATTTTACCATATTTGAGGGTGAATAGGTACCAAATCTGAGTCGTTGATCACCCTTATTCAACGACTTAGATTATATAATACCTACTAGTACCTATCTGTTCAAAAAATAGTACTCTCTACTTCTAGTGCAAGGTGGAAGAGTATTCTCATAAATTCGTGTCAAAAAAGTGCACAGGAGCTAGGTGGCCAGGGTTGCGGCGTGTCCTGGCCGGCAGCGCAGCCGGCGGGGTGTTGGCGACGGGAGGCTGCTCCAATTTTTTCAAATTTTTTCTAATCATATCCTTACCAAATCAATGGTTAATTTTGATTTGGTATACGTTAGTACCTTGTACTTAAAGTAACACTCTGGTACTCCCAAATAGGAGTAGAAGAAACACTCTAGTACTCCAAGAAAAGATTTCCAGAGTCCGATTATCTTCAATACATTCCCCAGAGACTCAGAAATTGAAGCCCACTTCACACATGAAGAAATAGATAATGCGTTAAGTCAAATGCCGTTGCAAAAGGCACCAGGCCCAGATGGCTTCAACAATCTTTTCTACAAAACGTTCTGGAATTCAATCAAAGGTGATTTTTATGCTTTATGTGATAATTTTTTTGAAGGAACCCTAGATATCGCTCCTCTGAATAACTCGTTCATCACACTAATACCGAAAAAAGCAGCACCAATGACCACCAACGACTACAGACCAATATCATTGGTTAACTTTGCCATAAAGCTAATATCTAAAATTCTAGCAAACAGAGTTCAGCCTTTCTTACACAGATTTATTCATGCTAACCAATACGGATTCATAAAAGGACGATCAATACATGACTGTTTAGCCTGGGCTCTAGAATACACTCATCAATGTCACCAAAGCAAGAAACCAGTGGCAATGTTAAAATTAGACTTCGAAAAGGCATTTGACCTAGTGGAACATTCGGCAATAATTTTTATGTTGCAAAAATCAGGATTTCATCATAAATGGATTGGCTGGATTTCATCAATTCTAGGATCTATGAGCTCAGCTATCTTACTAAACGGATCTCAAGGAAAGTCTTTTAGGTGTCTGAGAGGAGTAAGACAGGGAGACCCGTTATCACCTCTGTTATTTGTTATCGCAACAGAGTTATTACAACTAATGATCAACAAAGCATGGTCTCAAGGAATAATCAACACGCCAGAACACCATGCTCATAATGACTATCCAATCTTACAATACGCGGATGACACATTAATCTTCATCAAAGCCTCCCAAAAGGACATTTTCTATCTCAAAGCTCTACTTAACACTTACTCGGCATTCACGGGTTTAAAGATAAATTTCTCTAAATCACATCTTATCCCGATTAACGTGGACTCGGATCAGGCGGAATTACTGGGCCAAACGTTTGGATGCCCACTAGCAGCACTACCCATACCTTATCTTGGATTACCACTAGGCACAAAGATACCAAGGTTTAATGATCTGGGACATATTCTAAACAGGATTGAAAAGAGGCTGAGTTTCAATGCCCAATGGTTATCAATGGCAGGCAGATTACAAATCGTTAATTCAGTGATCACGGCAACACCGATTTACACAATGGGATTGTTCCAACTACCAGTGGGACTTGTAACCAAAATTGATCGGGCAAGAAGAAGGTGCCTTTGGGGGAAAAACGGACAAAATCAGCAGATACACCCCCTAATCAGCTGGAGTAAAGTATGCAAACCAAAAAACAAAGGGGGCCTAGGGGTGATCAACATTACAGGGCAGAATACCGCGTTGCTACTAAAAAACCTAGATAAATTCTTCAATCAACCAGAAATACCGTGGGTTAATTTAATATGGAGTAAATATTATCAAACAGGTAGACTACCGCAAACAAGCACTACAAGGGGCTCTTCTTGGTGGAAAGGTTTAATTAAACTAATTCCAGCATTTCTAGCAATTGCAAAGCCAACGGCACGGGCAGGCTCAACCATTTCAATCTGGTTCGACTTATGGAATAACATACCTCTCAACTTGATGCTACCAAGGTTATTCACATACGCAAAGAAGACTGAGTACTCCATTCAGGCTTTTAGAGCACAAAACGACTTTGCAGAGCTGTTTCACCTACCATTATCAATGGAAGCACATCAAGAATTAGATATACTACAGGGTTGTCTACAACATTTGGACTTAGCACACATGCAAAGGGACTCGTGGAGTTACATATGGGGGAAAGATATTTTCAAACCAAAGAGTTGTTATTTGCATACCTATAATAACTTGGATGCTCATCCAGTATTTGACTGGATTTGGTCAGGTAAATGTCAGAAAAAAATCAAAGTGTTCTTCTGGCTCCTAATTCATGATAGACTCAATACTAAAGACATTCTTAAAAGGAAGAAAGTTCTCCAAGCAGATCAAAGTGACCTCTGCACTCTGTGTGCCGGGAACCAAAGAGAGACGACCACTCATCTTTTCCTAAACTGCCAATTTGCAAAGAACTGCTGGACAAAGTTAGGAATCCAATGGTCCAACAATGGGAGAATGGATGAACGAATTACTTTGCTAAGATTGAGAGACAGCAGGAAATTAGTCATGGAAATTATTATGATAGGATCATGGTCGATTTGGCTACACCGAAATGACTGCATTTTCAGGCATAAAAGACCGATTCTGTTAGACTGGTTTAATTCTTTCAGGACAATAATAACTTCGCAAGCTCAAAGATTTAAAGTTAAAACAAGAGCACAGGTTTATCAGTGGCTACAGCAAATTTAATGGTGCAAGGTTGCATCTCATATCTTCATTTGGCAGTTACATCGGGTCCAGTCTTGTAATCTCGGAATTCTCTCTATTGCCCTGATTCATCTCTTCTTCTATCTTATCTTTTGTAACTTTGTATCTTTTGGCCTTTTCTGGCCACGGGGAAACTTTTTTAATAAATAACCGCAGTAGGAGCCTCTCCTGCTGGTTGTTTGCTCAAAAAAAAAAAGAAAAGAGTTGCCCTTCCGGAAGAAAATTAGTCGCTTCATGGAATCATGGGTAATATTAAGAAAAAATTTACAATCTCTGAGAAAATATTAGGATTTTTAGTATTAATATGATCCAAAATACTCTGGATGTCAATTGGGTGCTGAAACTGAACTTAATTTGTGCAGGTGCCTGTTGACCAGCCATGTATTATTGCACCATTATCAGCAGCATGACTCGGTCACCAGTAGCGTAAGCGAAGAACACCGAGAATCGATTGAGAAGTGCACTTTACACCAGTAACTGCTCTAAGCAAGCCAAAAGATACAGTTGAAAGACATGCTTAGTGTGGCGAGAATGCTTCCTTTGACAAAACAGGATAGCCCTGTGTTTGGTATAAACAGTCTGAGACATTTGACCATTTGTACTACATGAATGACACACAGGCTTTGCCCAAGCTAGCTTCAATGGCAGTTGAGTGAGCCTTGCTCCTATTTGAATTGAAGCTTCAATGGCCAAGCTTGATGCGTCCCGCCTCATCTCACTCGCAGCCAAACCAAGCATCCACTCTGCTCCAGGCCTCCGCGTGATTTCAGGCGTACTCTTCAGTCTTCCGTCTTCTCCCATACCTGGAGAAGCTTACTTACACATGCAATGTTTGCATGCGTCGCTGGATCTGAAGGTGAATCGTGCCCGCGGAACAAGGAGCTGCATGCACGCACGCACGCACGCACGGACAAAGCCACCCTGCATCCAGCGTCGTCAGTAACTCTAGTATATTGGCACTCGGATCGCTTTCAGCCTTCAACAACATCCTGTATCTGCATGTGGCGTTGCTTTGCATTCCCGCTAATTAAGCTCCTCCCTGCATGCGCCATGGGTCCCGACTGTTGCAAGTTGCCAGCACTTGTCATATGTATGAGAGATCATATCGGATTATCTCTGACAAGTTTGAAATGCCAAACCTGACAGCTGACATGCACAGACCAAAGTCCCACGAGATGATTCGCCGTAAAAATGTTGTAGCTGGGAGGCCTATTTATATCCCATGCACACACGCTGTCGAGCTCGCGCTCTGTACGTGCCTATGGCTCGGCAGATGGAGACCCGTGCTCTTGCTCTCCTCTGCCTCGCCCTGCTTCGCGGCGTCTCTGCCATCTCCGGCGGGACCGACGACGGCGCCGAGCGCTGGGGATACGTACAAGTCCGGCCGAGTACGTAACTGGTTGCTTCGTTCTGTAAGCTATATAGCGCATTCCTCTCTTCCTGACACTGTGACTTTGTCTTCTCCGGTGCGCGGGCTGTTGCAGAGGCGCATCTGTTCTGGTGGTACTACAGGAGCCCGCAGCGGGTGTCGTCGCCGGGGAAGCCATGGCCGACAGTTCTTTGGCTGCAGGGCGGTCCGGTACAGAATACTTGTCACCTGAATTCTAGCTCAGATCGAGCTCGAGCCTCGAGCTCCGGTTGTAGTTAACCATGTCGTCGTCGTCTTGTTCGATCTGGAGCAGGGATCGTCGGGCGTCGGGCTCGGCAACTTCTTGGAGGTCGGGCCACTCGACGGCAGCCTGAAGCCGCGCAACTCGACATGGCTGCAGAAGGCCGACCTCATCTTCGTGGTCAGGAAGACGACGACGACGTCGCGCCATGCTTTCTCCAACCTCTCTGCACATTAATGCTCCGGTAGTACGTACAGTTTGGCTCAAGTGAAAAGCTCTGCTCTGCTCGTGCCATGCCAGGACAACCCAGTGGGGACAGGGTACAGCTACGTGGAGGACGACGCCCTGCTCGTGACGACGGACGGGGAGGCGGCGGCGGACCTGGCGACGCTGCTCAGGGAGCTCGTCACCAAGGAGCTGCCCACCCTGCAGTCCAGCCCGCTCTTCCTCGTCGCCGAGTCCTACGGCGGCAAGTACGCCGCCACGCTCGGAGTCTCCCTCGCCAGGGCCGTCCGCGCCGGCGAGCTCAAGCTCACGCTCGGTGGGGTGGCCCTCGGCGACAGCTGGATATCGCCGGAGGACTTCGCGGTGAGTCTCGCTCGCGCGTCACGCTATTCCATTGAATTCACTCCGATGTGACTGATGCGTGAGCTCGCGATCCATGGCGATGCAGCTCTCCTACGGGCCGCTTCTGCTGCAAGTGTCGAGGCTGGACAGCAATGGCGCGGACAACGCGAGCAAGTACGTCGTCTCCGTAACTCCGTTTCTTGACCAAACATGCACACGTCGCCATAGCTGCAAGACAACATCTTTACTTCTTCGCTAATTTTCTCCATCCATCTCCATCGCTCATCGACCAGGAAGGCGCAGGTGATCAGGCAGCATATCGCCGCGAGGCAGTTCAAGCTGGCGCAGTACGCGCTGAGCAGCATGCTGACCTCGATCGTCGCGAACAGCGGCCACGTGGTAATTAATGCTCTCTTCTTCCTTAATCAGTCGATGGCTTTGTTCATCCACGCAATTCGTCCAGCCTCTGATGGAGAAATGCACTCCTTCTAGGATGTGTACAACTTCTTGCTTGACACTGGAATGGATCCGGTGGCCGTTCCGGCGATGACCTTGCCGCCGGCGTACTCGGCATACTTGGGCAGCAAAGCTGCCAAAGCATCTGTCGGAGACTCCATCCGAGACATCATGAACGGGGCCATCAAGCAAAAGCTCAAGATCATCCCCAAGGATGTTGTGTGAGCGAGCCTCTTCACTGTTTTTAGCTGCTTAGATTTCGTTTTACCAAGCAGAAACCATCACTGAAACTTTAGTGATCACTGATCAGAATTTAAACTGATACAGTTCATATGTTCGGTCCTCCTCCTCTATAGTCTATACTGCAGAAGAATTTAAACCTGATAAAACTGAAAAAATTGCGTGGCCCCAAGAACATCCATGATTTTATCTTCTATCAGTAGCTCATAGCGTTGCCTGCTGTCGATCAAGTGCAGATGGGAGGAGCAGTCCTACACGGTCTACAATGCTCTGATCAACGATTTCATGAAACCGAGGATTCAAGAGGTGAACCAGACTCCAACCAGATCGCTGATGAACCGTTTCTGAGATGATTGTTTCGGTAAAATCATATCGGAACTGCTTCCTTGTTGCTGTCATGATATCTATGCGTCATCATCTCCTGCAGGTCGATGAGCTTCTGTCATATGGTGTCGATGTGACGGTGTACAACGGCCAGGTGACTGATATACAAAATGTTATAATTGATTTGATTGTTCAGTACTTGATAGAAGTTACAAGTTGATTGCCCACTACTTCCATTTCCAAATTAAAAATAGCCGCTTTGGAAAAGAACACACCCGAAACATTTTCACTGATCAGTTCACATCATCATCAACACATTTCTGTAATGTTAAGAAACATTCCACCGGCGTTGCACGTCGGACGGTCGGAGTTGAACTCACATCCTCTTTCAGTCCGGCAGTGCAACCGATGCTGATATTGTGGTGTGGCAGTCAGTTCCTGGATCCCTTTCAAGTTTCGGCAAGGAAGGAAGCTGCACATGGTTTGCTGCAGCTTCGGTTCAGCTATCTAACGTCGATGAGCTGCTTCTTCTCGTCCATTTCTTCCGCGCTGTTTGGCATCTAGCCATGAGTGACATCTTGTTCAGGCCATGACAAGCCTGGATACAAGTGTCTGCTTGCTGATAACCTACCTTTGTTTCTTCCTTTTTTTTGGTTGATTGTTCCATGAGCTAGACTAGCATGTGAAACTGGCCCTTCTGCTGCACGCTCTTGTCATGCCATGAACAGCCGTAAGATAAAGTTTAGTAGGCCAAAAATAAGTTTATTTGTTTAAACAAGGTAGCAGCAATGATAATTAAATCAGTAGAGTAATGTCAGGCTGGAGTGGCCTTGTTCTGAATGGACAGTGCTCTGCCTGACTTACAGCAACGGATTATTACAACTTGTAGCTCAAAATCTGCTTGAGTCTGTTATTTCGAGTGCTAAATTCAGTAAAAATTTCTTTGATCTGAAGCTCGATGTGATCTGCTCAACGGCCGGTGCAGAAGCATGGGTTCAGAAGCTCAAGTTAAGGGTTTTGACTTTCTGTGTCTCTTCTTGCCATGCATTTTTCTTGAACAGAACTACGAAATATGCCTGAACTCATCACCTGACCATTTTATTTCAGATGGGATGAGCTGAAGAACTTCTTGAGCTTGCCAAGGCGGCCCCTGCATTGTGGCTCTTCTCAAGTCACACAGGGCTTCGTCAGATCGTACAAAAACCTGCAGTTCTATTGGATCCTCGGAGCTGGGCATTTTGTGAGCAAATCCTCTGAACACCGTTCAAAATTCAGATTTCAATTCAGCAACATTTCACACATTATTTTTTTGCGCTAATTAAAGCTCGCGCCATCCGGATCCTGAAAAATGTAAGGTGTTCACATTTTTATGCAGGTGCCTGTTGATCAGCCTTGCATTGCTCTTAATATGATCGGTAGCATAACACAACCTTCTCGTCCATAGAAGAATGAGTACAAGAGATGGATGGAAGGAAGGAAGGAAGGAAGGAAAAGAATTAATCCCAGTGTGGTTCTTGATAAGCACATATGAAGGTCTGTAAGAAGGAAATTGCACCGACAGTAATGGATTGGCCATTTGTTTTTATGCTATAGCATTTTCTGATTAATCAAATAATACAATTATATCTGCTTCTTTATCAATTACTGAGAAAACTGATCTGCTTTTCATGATATCTTGTCAAAACCCAGTGCCATTTTTTGTTTGAATTGCTACTGCACCAAAATTCAGTAGTGTTAGAATTTTACCAGGGTAGTAAAGCAAACACTTTCAAAAATCTGTCCTATCAATCTTTTGGCTACTATCCTCCTCTCACATCCTACAAAATTTGGCACCAAAGTAAACAGCACCATTTCATGTCTATCCTACTAAATTTTACTAGTTCCAAAATTTCAGCATTACTAAATATGACATGGCTATTTTTTTTTTTGAAAAAGATGTGAGTTAGTTGACACTAAATCTAAAATTCTCTTCAGAACACGAAATGAGAATGAACAATTTTGTTCCAATCAAAGATGGGAATTGCCGAATAGGTACCTGCATGGGATTTTCATATTGGCATCCTTAATAGTAATCAAATTAACTAAAAAACAAAGTTAATATGACATTTATTTAAAAATAAATATGTACGATACAAATCGATTATAGACAGACATCACTACCATTAATACCTAGACAAATGGTAGTAATTTCCTGCTACGAAAATAAAGTATAATTTAAATCTATGATAAAATTTAAATAATAGAAATAATTGTATTTTATAATTTGCATATACGATATTTATTATTATTATTTAAATTTATGATCAAAACGGTAAATAATTAAAAATATCAAATCATGAAATATTTGTGCTTAATTATTCGGATTAATGCTACAAATCATCTCACCGGATCGGGGTCACCTCCGACTAAAATAATACGATTCCCCCATCACAACCAAAACCATTTTCCCCATTTCCCCCGAAACCATGGACTTCTCCGGCGGCGGCGACGGCGGCGCCGGGTCCGGGAGGGTGCAGGCCGAGCGGTGGCTGGAGATCGCTGGGAAGCTCCTCGCCGCGCGTGACCTCGTCGGCTGCAAGCGGTTCGCGGAGCGCGCAGTGGAGGCGGACCCTCTCCTGCCCGGCGCCGATGAGCTCCTCGCCGTGGCCGACGTCCTCCTCGCCTCCCAGGCGCTGCTCCCGTCCGGCCACCCCAACCCGCTCGCCATCCTCCAGATGCCCCTCAACTCCAACCCCGCCGACCACGCCGCGGTCTCCCGCGCCTTCCGCCGCCTCGCGCTCCTCCTCCAGCGGAGCAACCCCCACCCCGGCGCGGACGTCGCCTTCCGCCTCGTCAACGACGCCTACGAAATGCTCTCCGATCCCTCCCGCCGCCCACCGCCTTCCGCCGCCGGCGCCAACGCCAACGCCACTTATCCAGGTGCTCCGTCCCAGCCCGCCGCCCCCGCCCAAGCGACGGAGTTCTGGACGGCGTGCCCCTTCTGCTGCTACGTCCACCAGTACCCGCGCGAGCTGGTGGGGCGCGCACTCAGGTGCCCAAACGAGTCTTGCCGCAAAGGGTTCGTCGCTGCTGAGATCCCTAACCCGCCGACCATTGTGCCCGGCACCCAGATGTACCACTGCGCCTGGGGTTTCTTCCCCCTCGGCTTTCCCAGCGCTGCCGACCTGGGTGGCAACTGGAAGCCATTTTACAAGGTGTTCCCTTGGAACAATACGCCAAGTGGTGGAGGCCCAAGTGGTAGGAACTATGTGACCCGTGGTGGAAGCACCGTTGCTCGGCAGTCGCAGAATACAAGTGCTCGAGGTGGGTCATCCAGAGGTAGGGTCAAGAAGACGACTGCTCGCAAGAAGGTTGGAGCTGGGCTTAAGAGACGTTCTTTTGGTGGTGGTGTGGAGAGTGGCATCGAGGCATCCATGCTTGGGCAGGACGGATGGGCTGGGGGTGAGGAGAGTGGTGGTGGAAGGGCAGAGGAGGTGAGAGGGATTAACATAAATGAAGAGGCACAATCCACAGATGGTACCACCAGGGGGAATGTCGATGGAGGGGTTGAGGACATGGGCACCTTCCATTTGGATGTTGATACAACAGAAGATATATTAGGCAATTTGCACAACTTGCCCTTCTTGAGGGTGGACAATCTTGGGCGGATGCTGTAACTGTTGCTGTGGCATTTGTTGTGCTGCACCGGAGAAATGCTGTATGTTTGTCTGGATTGAAACGGATGTTTCAAGGACTGACCCTTACTGTTATTATTGTCGTTATCGTTCTTGTGCTGTTATCTCGTGTTGTATTAGTAGCCTACATTGTACTTGTAGTTGCATATCTGTTTGTGGAGTCATGCCATTCAGGCATCATCTGCAATAGAAGTACTATATGTCGGTTTGTGTTAATCTCCATATTAGATGGGGATATGTATTCTGTCTTTGGCAAACAAACTTGTGGAGTTTTCTCAGGAGTCACTAGTCAGAATAGAGATAATGCTTCATGGATGAGCAGTCACTTCAGTTTCTTCTAGGGTCAAGGCGAGACAAGTCGCTAAGAGAAAGTAAGTGAACTAGTTCTTCTTTATCAATATATAAAGCTTCTTCTGTTGCAGGCATATATTAGCTATATGATAATGATTGGCTTGGCTATAGTTCCATGATTCTAGCATGCAACCGATGCTATAACGTCTTTTGGTATGCCTGTTTATGATTCTGAGTGTTAGTTAAGAACCTCTATTCAATAGCCATTGGTTTCTTTTTGTCATGAACCATGATTGTATTGTTATTTCCATCCATTCATGTAATTTATGTGTGGTTCTACTTATACCTCAGAATAATATTGGAAGAAATTGTGGTTATCAACATTGAGTCATTGACAGAGAATGAGAGAATTAACTTACAACCTTACTAGAAGCCTAGCCTCCTAGTACATTAATGACCTGATAATGGTCTGCATTACATTGCAGACCTCAAAATGATCTGCTTTAGCAAACACACGACATTTCACAGTCATTTATACTTGTATGATATTTTTCTCTTGAAAGATTTTGAGGCTGTTAACCTAGTTTTCATATTGTTGAACCATCCTGCAATACACAAGATGGTGATAAAGTGATATATTACAACCACCTACATCACACAGCTCTACATTTGTCTTAAACTCTTGTTCATCATTCTGTATTCAGCAGTCAAATTCTGTATACTAAAAGAGCAGATACATATATGAAGTTTATTAACAGAACAAACTTTATTTGCCATTAAAAAAATTTAATAAATGAAATTCTATATAAAAGTAAAAGGCATCCAAGTGTTTATGTTACCATCATTTTTGACCAATGTGTGTGATATTTGGAAATGTTTTCATAGTTTACTTGGTTATCTATTTTTTGAACAAGCATTTAGATTTTGTTGTTGCCGAGTTTTGATTTTGGATTTGAAATCATTGACATGGTTATTTAGAATGGCAAGTTCTTGATGATTTTTGTCTTGCTTGATTTGGCATCCTGTAATATTTACTTATTTCCCAAAGTGAATCATTATGAAATCGGACTAAGTACAACATTTCTTTCAGGTAAAAGAAGAAAAACTGCTGTCCTGTCCCAACCACTCTTTGCTGGAAATGGAGACAAATCTTAGCTTCAGAGAGGTCGAGAGGAACAGTACCTGTGTACAATTTTGTTTGTCGTAATCAATTCATTAAGAAGTTCCTCTCAAGCCAGCAAGAGAAATATGAATAGCATGAAAATCTCCACTATCAGTTTGCCCAGAAATGCTCACTGTAGTTGCTATGGTGCCCCTGCTTGCCATGCTAGTGATTATTCTAGTTGTGTTCATGTGAATGGGTATTTAAGCTTGAAATTTGCAGGGCATCAACCCAGCTGTCGATAATGGAACCCTGCGATTGTCTGACCGCAGTGCCTGACTTGTTGATTAATAGCATTTCGTGTTTATGGGAGCCATTGCTGGATTAATTAGTTCTTAACTTTTTGTTCTATGGTGAGTTGGTAGTGATCTCAAATTTTCGATGCTCACAATGTGGTGTGCCTGCCTTTGGAGCCTCCCAATATCTTGCATTAGACAATTCATCTCCTGTATTACTCTGGAAAGAATTTCCATGTTCCGATGGAGGGCAGGGTGTCTAATTTTCTGTTAGAGGATAAACAACGATTTGTAGTGATATACACGATTGATTAAACAACGATTTGTAAAGATTTGATATACATGTTTCGTTTTTTGATCCATGAGATCGAGACTTTGCAATTGTAGCACTATTTTTCTCGGGAAATTTGATCATATACCTGGAAATTGAGGATTTACCTACCACATTTCAATAACATGTGAGGTCTATATAGGTCAATGACATGTGGGTTAGAAGGGTAAATCCTCAATTTCCATTTAAATGGAGAGTATATGATTAATTTTTTCTTTTTTCTCTCGATAGGCGTAGTTTGATTGATCTTGTCCATGAATCGAATAGCATAAATAAGAATGAAGAATACGTAATCGAACAAAAAAACCGTAAATAGTTGTAGCTACCGATTATATACATATCATGGACGCACCTCTAATGGGCTCAACTGGGTATATGGCCCAAAGGAATTTTAACATAAAACTAGTGTCATTGAAAAGATGCAAAAGTTAGCTTTCCGTGCATATGCGGAAAGTCAAACATAGTCTGGATGTGACCTGGGTAGTGATTTTAGTGCATGCTCCTTCTGGAATCCGAGATGGACTCGAATTAAAAGTGGATTGGACTTCTAACTCGACTTGGACACTTGTTCTTCTTCGCCTCTTTGGTTGTCTCCATGTACCTCTTGGTAATCTTTATGGTTTCTAATAATAATATCACCATTATATAGTAATCTATTCACAATGTCACATAAAGAGGTATTTAATAGCTAGCTCACCTACAGATTTAATTGACGTGCTTGAGCTCTAGTGATGGGACCTTGCATAGCCACATGAGAGGTGTCGTGTGTACCTATAGGAGTGATGTCTTTATCATCTTCCTTCTCTTGAAGTGGAGTCACCCTCGACTCAAACTCATTTTTTACTCGTACATATGGCCTCAATTCTATTTATTGAGCTTAACATGAGGTAAATATTTAATGATACTAGGAGACAAATTATAGGCTATACCATTAAAAGAAAAGGGATCATCCCTACAAACCAAAGAATAGCACACATAATAATTTTTACTTTCAACATAATACATTTTAGTTGCAAGCATAGCAGGACCTTCCAATTTAACTTTGTGGTGCTGATTTTTAGATTTAGTGTCAAATTGTTTGATCTCATTAGTAGCCCTCTCCCTATCATCTTTAACAAATTAATTGGGAGTTAAAGGTAACATAGTAATTTTGCACCCTCATGCATAAAAGTGCATTTATTATTCCTACTGTGGTAAAGTGCATCATTATCACAATCCCAAGGGCGACCCATGGTTGCAGTTGATGAGATAACCTTGAGGGTACGTGCAATGACTTTTTACCCGTGTCATCAACTCATGTGGATGTATAAGGTTGTGCGCTCTGTAGTGTTGACATAGGTAGATGTGCAGGCGTATGATGAATGCTTGAAGAAGAGGAATGCTTTGTCGATGTTGATGCACTCGTCACTCTTGGTGGATAGAAGTTTCTTGCCTTGTGTTGTCTTGTGTGAAATTATTTCTCTACAAGCATAGCAAGCTAGAATAAATGGTTGACAATATCATATAAATAATATCTTGAATATCACGCCTTAATCCACCATAGAAACAACAAATCTTGTGTCCTCCATGTCCCCATAACACCACAATAGATCATGCCCTTCTGAAGCTCTACATAATACTCCTATATAGACATGTTACCTTGATCCAAGCATTACAGTTTCTTATGCAATTGACGCTAATAAGGAGGGACACATCTATTTCACATATATTATTTTAATCTATCCCATGTATTAGGCTACAATTGAGCATTACCTAGCTCATTCCACCAGATTATAGCAAAAACTTTAGACTCACTAGTTGCTTGTTTAACTTTATATTGTCTAGGAACTAAATGTGAGTTAAATTTCTGATCTACTGTCATCTCATAATGTAGATACTTCTCAGCATTATATTCACCATGAAAAGATGGGATAGTAAACATAACTTTCACAAAAAGATAATCTTTACCTCAATTATGATTGACATTATCTCCCACACCTGCTTGGTTGCGGTGAAGGTGTCGACATAGGTGTTGTTCCTATGTGGCTCGGTTATTCAGGTCTCTATTTTCATCATACATCACATCATCATTGCTCTCTTGCTCATAGTTGTTTCTTAGGCATTGTCTGTTAGTCTCTAAATCTTTCATCTTACAGTGGAGATTTTGGATGTTGACTCTCATGACGTCCATGTTGGTGTTGATTAGATTTCATAACCCTATCTGACGTGCAATGACATCAATGAGTTCTCTCTTAAGTTTCCTATCATGGTTATTAGAAAGAAAAAAATAAAAGAGAATATTATCTCTATCAACTAATAGATAATGAAAGGTGGAATTGCTCTCATTCAAGTGTCTTATCATGTTTTTGCAAGGATCTTACTTACATAGGAAAGTTAATTGTACAATATTTTGCTGATCAATACACTAAGAGGTAGTGGGATGACGATTGCAATGACTTAAGTATATATGTGGAGTTTGGAAGGTTAAACCAGATACTTTATATAGTGGATCACAAATTAGAAACATATAGCAATGTTGAATAAATATCTAAAGTACTTGTACTAGTTGTTCCCTATGGCGAATGAAGTTGTGGGATCGATGGCTAGTGAAGGTGACAAAATTCAGCACAAATAGCACAAAAACATTACAAGACAGCACCACTCAGCACACATATACCTTCTTGATCAACTCTGTGATCCTTTTTTATAATTCTTTTTTACACTTCTCTTTTTTTTGACTAGGAACACATATAAGACAAACTAAGAAGATGCGACATAATTTTACTACAAAGAAGTGTCATGTAGAAAAACACAGATGTGCTGGAAAATTAGTTTAGAAAACTTTGAGGCTGAAAAACTCAATCTTCTAGGTTGAATTTGGCCAAAAAAAATCGTCTAGTCTAGCAAAGTTAGGGAAATTTGTATTCAATTTTTATGTAGATCTCCAATATGTACTTATTTGTTTGATTCCGAGTTTTTATGTAAAAGTTACGAGTGTTTTATTGGAGACAGTCCGAATCAGGGTTTTGAGGTTCTAGTTTATACGTGAATTGCAAACCGAATGATATATCTAAGGGTGATGGTTGGTGTAAAGGTTTAGGCATATGTATCACAATACTAACCAGCAAGTGGACTTGACTTAGGATATAAATTCAATAATATGGACTCTGAAACTGAAATATGCAAAGGCTATGGATGGTTCTAGGATGTGGAAGACTATGACTACCAGTTTTTTTTTGGTTTTTTTGTGAACTGTGGGATGAATATAAAATCAATCCAATCTAAGATTCAAGAACCCAATGGTAAACTAAGCTTTGATACTAGTTGATGGTGGGTGGGGTGCTCAATCTTTCGTTAAGTGAAGGATAAACAACGATTTGTGGAGACGTGATACATGATCTGACTTTTGATCCCTGAGATCGAGACCTTATAACCATAGGCTAATCTTTGCCTGCGAATCAAAAAACACAAGCAAGAACACAAAAATACAATCGAACGAAGAAATTATGTTGGAGTCTGCGAATTGAAGTTCACATACAAAGTTGGCGAAGCAACAACTATTATAGCAACATGTAAACAAACTCAATAAACCCTATACAGTTGTAGCTACAACTTATATACATGTCCTGTATCCATCCATAATGGACTCAACTAGGTACATGATCCAAATGCCCAATAAGACAATAAAACAACATGTTGTTTTGATGATTTCAATTGATACAAAAGAAATTTTGATATGAAACCGGTACCATTGGAAAGATGCCGAAGTTAACTTTCCATACACATGTGCAATAGTTTTATTGTATGTCACCCCTAAAATTCGAGATAGACTCAAGCTGAAAGTGGATTGGGCTTCCTACTCGACTTGAACCCCTGTTTTTCTCCACCTAATGATTTCTAATAATAATATAAATATATAATCATTAAGTAGCAATCTATTTACAATATCACATCTACTTAAGAACAAGCTCACCTACAGATTTAATTATCATGCTCAAGTTATAGTGATGGGACTTATATAGTCACCTAAAAAAGCATCGTGTATATCCATGTAAGTGAAGGAATTATCCATCAAGTAGCACCGTTTTGTGAGGGCACGATCAGAAATGTATCACATCGAGTATACAACACCAAAATATTCATGCCTTATGTCTGCCAAAAAGTTGATGTTCAAGAAACAAGCATAGTTTTCAAAGAAGACCAAAGAGATGACAATCTTATGACACTCGCTGCGGGTGAACTGTAGATGATTGATCATCCATTATCTCTAGCGCTGCGACCTGCTGGTCGCTGTTTAGTTCAGCGACCGTCAAAATGCAAATTAATGCTTTCTTGCAGGTGTAATTCCAAGTTTCGAGCTCCAGATATAAAACCAAAGTTCAGTTTATGCGCTGGAACTCCAATTGCAATGGATTCCTTTTCTTTTCCCCATTCACAAAGAACATTACAGATGTACCTCGCTCTATGATTCCTCTATACGGACATTTTGCATGTATCAAAAAAGCAATAATATGAACACGACTCTCTATCTATGATTCCTCTTTAGATACAGAGAATACCATGCTCAGAAACCAAATGAATCACCTCACCAATGCACAAAGGGCGTACTATTTTTGCGGCAATCCTGCACCGAAAGCCACCAAGATGCATACCGTCAGAATTAATAGAAGCCTTCTGCACCAAAATGTTTTGCTTTCGCGCTAAATCATTGATGACAGCGGCCGGTCAATATTCTAAATCTGCCCAGCTAAACCCGCTCGTGCGCTTAGAACCTCAGTACGTTTACTTCTTTCCATCTGTTCCACAACCCAATCTATGCCAGATTTGATCCCCCTCCTGTGAGAACAGTAACGTCAGATTGAAGTAGAAATATCAGATGTGTAAAAAAACTGTGCATCCAATAGACAGCAGTGGGGCTAAATTAAAGCTTGAACACGAACAAATAACTCAAAATAGATATTTGATGGAAGGAAATGTGCAAAGATATGCATGGCTACATGTGATAATTTTCTTCAACAATTAAATGTTGAGGTGAAGTGCTCACCCATCATAGGCAGATACAGCTTGAAACATATACGGCCTCTCATCTAGCTCTTTAAGGTGCAGATATCTAGCTAATTCTTCATCAGCTATGACCCCTGGTAAATCCTGTTCAACGAAATACAATAGTACCTTGAAGCATAAGATATCATGAGATGGATCATGAATGATAAAGCAATTTAACAGAAGGATTTGTACTTTGTAAACCATTCAGTATCAGTACATATGAAGTAACTTACAAATGATAACATGTCCGGTTTATGAAAAGATGTCTTTGCTATGTCAAAGCTAATGGAAACTAGGCGAGCAAACAACTTCAATAAATTGTTCAATTTCTCATCTTAATTTGCACACGAACATAAAACTCACTTTCTCAATCAAATGTTTCACCATCTTAAGTATTTCAAGTGATAGCAACAAGGGAAACATAACACACACAAGAATAACAAAACAAGGGCTATTCGGCATACTGTTCCAATAAATGATACTTGAAGAGCTAATTGCCACACAGCAGAAATACTCTGAAAATTTTGGACTACAATGTGTTGACAAACCCTTTTTCTCAGGAATGTATTGATAAACCTTAACATACACAGTTACACAACCTATGATCTAAAATAAGTACTAAATATATACATCTAGAATTATTACGTTAAAAGTGATATTACAGATATGTTGTTGAAACTAGTATCAATGTACATTTGTAGTTTTCTTGCTAGCATAGTGTCATACAATCAAGGGTAAGTTGTACTTTGAACACCAGGAAAATCCTAAAATTCATAAAACCAAGAGTCAAAATTGTAACCTGAAGACCATAAGAAACCTAAAACACCGGTCGTTTTGGAATGGAAGCAATACAAACTCTTTTCTGTTCTGCTTACATTAAATAATATACACAATCAAGCTAGGGCCAAAGTTTTACTTTTCTTTGCCAAACATTTGATATTTAGATTTCATTTGTATTCAATAATTAGGATATCATGTCCACTTGCTACATGCATATGCTAATTTGGTGAAGTGGTGAACCATTTGATAGTGTCAGGTATTTGATTACCATCTTTATTGTTTTATAGAGATGCTGACTTAGTTGTATGCATAACATTTTAGCCCAAAGAAGCAGTATGATGTTCCAAAAGATAACATGAAGAAAATATAGTTTCAACTCATTTCAGGAAAGTGGAAGTAAAACTTTCACCTGTTTGTTTGCAAATATCAGGAGTGGTGCCCCTTTCAGATCTTCATGGCGAAGAACCTTTTCTGTAGTAAGAACTCAATGTTAGCTTCTCGTCATCGATTCCCTTTCATATTTTCTAGTATAATAGTTCAGAACAAAATAAACAAAGAAAGAATCAAATACCTAGGGCAGATTTGGCATCATCGAATGATGATGCAGCGGCAGCATCAATAACATATAATATTGCATGGGCCTCTTGATAATACTTTTCCCAGATTGTGCGAAGGCCGGCCTACCAAGCAAACAAGCATGTAAAGTGTGTCAGAAATCAGAACTAGTAGAAACAGGATCATACATGACTGGGATGTAATCACTGAACTAGTAGCAACAGGATATATTTTAGTTTTTCAAAGGGGAGCTAATCACTGGCAAATGGATAATTTTTGTTTTTCAAAGGGGTGGTAATCACTGATACATAATACAGCAGATAGCCGATGACTCCAACAATGACACAAATATATCATGCTTCCCCATCCTCCCTTATCAGGCAAAACACATACATAGCACATGATCAAATACATGAAAAATGTTCAATTCATCATCAGAATAGATGAGTTCAAGCATGCATCTGTTCCAGGTTCACAAGAAAGATTCATAATCCAGTGTAATAGAATATAGTATATAACCAACAAAAATATTATGTAACAAAAAAAACTTGACATCCTACTGAAGAGATAATGACCATAATAGACTGAACTATTCCTAAACTCAACAATAATGAAGATTTGCAATCATACCTGACCTCCCAGATCCCAGAAAACAAGCTTTGCATTTGCATCTTCAATGCGACCGATATTAAGTCCAACAGTGGGAACAATGCGATCTGGTGCAAGCCCTTCCCCTTTCAGATAAATTGATTTAATCTTTTCAAGCAAAGTCTATACCAAAAATTATAGAAACATGTCATTTTAGGTAAAAATGCTAGTATATAATTTTACTACATTTTAGGCCATAAAGTATCTACAAGGAAAATGAAGAAGTGCAGCATAAGCTCCATAACAGACATGATATAAATTAACTTGAAAGATGCAGTGGACTAGTGAGTCACGTCCATGGTGAAACAATGTTAACTTAAAAGTCAATATAAGTAATGCTAGTAGAGAATAGAAATACAGATGCATCAAAAGAACTAAAGTAGTAGTTTCCATACACAGCACTCAGCACCTACTTTGTAAATACACTAGAAGCCTATCAAGGTCAAACAATTTCCCATCAACGCAATCAATAAATAGCTTCACAAAAGAAGATTATGCAGATAGAGCATCATAACAAAAAACTAACTTCAAGTTACAGATACTGAGGCACATATCAAATTAAGGATTTCTATATTCATTATTCAAAGAACTTGACAATTAACAACCATGATTGCATTTTTTTGGAAAGGGGTGAAAAATTATGATGCAATAAATGATTCGACAATTCCGACATAAAAGAAGTGGAACACAATATTATCAACTCGTAGGTCTTAATTATTAGTATTTAAAAGTAGTTTGGGAGTGAATGAGCGATTACCGTTTTCCCAGCCTTGTCAACACCTAGAATAAGAACATGAAACTCCGTCTTGTTAAAGATGTACTTCCATAAACCATATGCCAAGGAGAACATTGCTATGGCCTGCTTTGCTGACCAATAAACTGTTGTCTTTACTTAGTGTCTACGCTCTGCAACGCGTCCTGAAAAACAATCATGTATTAAATATACAATCCCTTCAAGCAATCTGCAGGAAAACCCAATGGTCCCACGACAACACACACCATAGAATTGCACCTCCTCTCATGGATGCTTCACCCAAAGAAAACCCCAAAGGATAACATGGGGATGAGTACAGATACAAAGTTTATTAGATTTTATCCTCAAGACAAACACCCTTAATTGGTTCTCCCATGGGAGAGTGAATTCGAGCCAACGGCATCACAAACTCGCTGCTATGTGGCTCACAAGAACTAATATGGCGCAAAGTTTTGAGCTACGCATCTCCACCAAACCCAACATATTAACCGGCTTTGCCCTGATAGCGTCTCATACACATACATACATGAGGAAAATGGTAAGAATGACTAATCCCAAGCGCACATCGAAGAGGGGAAATCCCCAGCGACATAAATGCTACTGGATGCTAAATCGCCCCATCGACAACGCCACGATGAACGTAACATAGATAAACCTGCAAAGCCAAATTAGATCACGAGACAAATCCTAATCGGGACGACAGGAGCCACGAGCTCAACACCCTAGGCATATTAGCAACCGAACCTAGGCGAAATTCGAACGCTACCAATCCAGCAGAGCAGCAGAGGAAACCCAGTGGCGAGATCGGGGAGGGTGGGGCGCGCGGATCTAGGTAGCTCACCAGAGAGCCTGCCGGGAGACGAGCTCGCTGATCCGTCGCCGCCGCCGTCGCCGCGAATCCACTCGGGCTCGCTGATCCGTCGCCACCAACACCAGAGCCAGTACCAGTATAAAAGAGGAGAGGGGCGGGGTGGAATTGGATCCGATCCGACTGTTTGCTACCGACGGCGGCGGGCGGTGCGGTGCGTATGACGGGTGGGGCCCGCGAGCGGCGCGGGCAGGATGGGCGAGTGTTGAGTGGGTTTGCCACCTCCACGCCTTCGACGCCACGACGATGACAGGTGGGCCCGCACGACCGCTCGTTAGGTTCCCGGGTGGATCTGTACCCGCAAGGCGCGACGAGGGGTGCCGCGTCAAAAGCGGAGTGACGTTGCCGTACACGTGTCCACCGATCAGCATCATCCTCACACGTGTACAGTTTCCATGAATTCCAGCTATATGTTTTATAAATGAAAAAAATAATCATATACGCACTATTTAGATAAAAATTAAGGGTTTATCCTTGTGCCCGCATATCATTTATTTATGTGAATATTATTGAGATGTGGTGAGTAAATTCTTAATTTCCATCTAAAAGTAAAATAAGTGTGATCAAATTCCCCTTTATAAATTATAATAAGTTAGTTTAACTTTAATAAATTGTTTAATTATTTTAAGTTATAATTAATCCGTCTCCACACACACGACGCTACGAGAGGCACGACCGCACGAGCACTGGGGGAGCACAGTCTTGTCCCTTCTCGCTGCCGGAATCGGTAGCTTCACCGCGCGAGAGACGGCGGCGGAGGACGAGGAGGAGGAGGAATCGACGGGAGATCTGTGAAGCCAAGGTGAAATCCGTGATCCGTCGTCTGTTCCGTCCATCCCCTCTCGCTAATCAATCAAAAGGTCCGCCCTTTCCACGGCCGGAGCCGTCTGGTTTCTTGATTCTTGTTTGCATTATTCTATCTATCCCTTGTTGGCGAGATGGTTCGCGGATGTGTGCGATACCCTGCTGAAGATGGTCAGGTACGTGATTGTGATGCTCTTAAGATGGTTGGGGTCTTGGGGAGAGGTCTGTTTCGAATTTGGATGGTACTCATCCATTGGGGTTGGGGACTACAGGGTGCGAGGCAATTCTATGTTTTGTTTGCAATAGTGTATTAGTGTGTACTTCCTCCGTTTTATAATGTAAGTAACATACATATGAATCTACTAGATACGGCTAAAAAGACTTATATTGTGAAATGGAGGGAGTAGCACTGAGACGCAGTGGCGGAGCTAGAGAAAAATTAAAGGGGATGCACCACTTTAAGCGGTACACCATATTTAATTTAAGGGGGTGCACAAAGGGTAAAAAATCACCAATATACACTAAAATTTTTTTTGGGCGGGGTTCCTAGGAACCCCCATAGCTCCATTAAGCTCCGCCCCTGCTGAGACGGGCAGACGGCTGCAACAGATGTGGTAAATCTTTCTAATGGACCATTTTGGATGCGGGAAGTTGATAGGAAAGCAAACATACACTCGATGTGAGGTTCCCTATCAAATTCTTGCAGAGATCTTGTGTTCCAAACGGGTGGTAGAATAGTAGAATGTTAATTGAAAACCATTGCAGGAAAAACTGATAGCCGCTGCACTGTGCATGTCGGCGTGTCACTTTATTATGCGTCTTGTTTTGTGATATGCATTGAAAATTTTTCTGGTGGATATAGTGTGGAATTGCTGATGAGAGATCTGTATCTATGACCTATTTTCTGAGCTTAGATGTATAATCTGTCTAGGGATCCGACGAATGATAGTTCTCTGATAACCAGTTGAGAGAGATGGCTTAATTTGGTACCGGGAACTTGTAAAAGGGCAAAAGAAATAGTAAGAACTACATTGCAATTTTTACTATATTGTAATGAATGCCATATATATATGCTTGTCCATATTATAGTGTTATTTCTCACTTGTGTCATTTTATGGATCCTAGAGTGAAAAGCTAGTTTTTTGTTCATAACTGATCAATACTCAAACTCAGTTTCATTAATTCTTTACAAAAATAGATTTTCCATGTTTCCTGATAGTTCTGATAGCTGCAAGTTAAAATTTTCTACTATTATCATGGCATTGCTGATTTTCTGTCTGGATATGGCCATGCTACTTGATGGCTGACTCATGATATTTAACAAATAGCAACACATCATCGGCACTAGTATGTCTGCAGGAGTGTCAGGTTGTTTCTAAAGATCAATATGTTTCTTGATTTCTTATACTCCATTAAGTTGTGTTGACACATTTTCAGAATTTGTGGAGCTTTCCATTTTTAACCCATGAAAAATCTCCATGCTAATAAAGATCCTACTGTGTAACCCTAACCCCTGATGTTTCCCTTCTGCTATCATGTTCATCAGCTTGTTCTACTATACCTTCCTCTCCATTGTTTCCTTATTCCCTGACAACCATGAGGTGTTGCAGTGTGGCTAGCATTTTATCAGGTGTATGATTAATTAAGAAGACGTGATGTAGGAATAAAAGATTACAAAATACATGGAAACCAAGAACGGGATGCTAAACATAAAATTTTATGGAATACGGACAAAATGTGTTCATTGTAGTTGCAATACGACACAACATATACAGTGCTGCACTTGACTGTTGCTGGATTCAGGTAGCCTTGCACCTGAGCCTTCCCAGTGAGCAGTGGCATGGCAACCATGGAACATGAATCTAGTTAGAACGTGGTTTTCAAGCACTGCTCAATGTAGCAGCTAGCTCACATTTTATTTCTGTTAGTTCTTGCACAAAAAATTAATGAATAAGAGGGCATTATAAGTTATGCTTACTTGTCAGTTTTGCTATCCAAATTTTATTGCTTGATTTTTTTTTGGATTATTAAAATGGTAGAAAACTTTATACCGAACCATGGTGGCACAGTGGATTTACCTGAGGTTTTTCTGAATATTTTTTGGATAATAAATTGTAATTTTCCAGTTTCTTAATTTGCTCATCACCTACTGCCCTACTCCAATTTACATGTAGTTTTGAGTGCAATATAAAACCAATATGACAGGTGCTAGAATAATATACTCCTGTTGCAATTATATGTTTTGGGTTTTCTTTGTGAAGGAAAGTTGAATGGTTATGTGTATTCACTGCCACGGTGGTTATGGTCAGTGCCAACCTGTGTAGAGGTTTTTTGCTCTGTTAGTTTCGTTTATTTGCATGTTTTTTTTTACAACTTACAGTTACAGTTATAGTTTCGTTTATTTGCATGTTTTTTTTACAACTTACAGTTACAGTTATAGTTTCGTTTATTTGCATGTTTTTTTTACAACTTACAGTTACAGTTATAGTTTCGTTTATTTGCATGTTTTTACAACTTACAGTTACAGTTATAGTTTTTTATTTGCATGTTTTTACAACTTACAGTTACAGCTATAGTTTCGTTTATTTGCATGTTTTTACAACTTACAGTTACAGTTATAGTTTCTTTTATTTGCCCTCATAGGTAGGTAATATCAAGTTTCATGCCTAATATGGTATTGAGGCATGAGTCGCGGAAACTACTGACTGTGTTTAAAGGGGAAATGATAAATATGTCTACATTGTATTGAATCAAAAGGGCAAGTTAGGTTTTCTTTTACTTCCTCAAAGCAATTAAGTAGTGGCTCCCTAGTTAGATGCTAGGGTTAGAATAAATGCAAGAACAAAGACTTTATATAGTGTGGCAAACTCTTAACATGGCTTTAAACAGTCTTGCATGACAAATAAATACAGCGATCAATTAGAACATGCTTCTGTTTGATTTCGAAATTAAAGTGTATATTCAGTTAGGAGTTGTGGTGTAAATTTCATGCTTCTAAGTTTTAACAACTATTGATAGAATTCCCTGTCCACCTGGTTGTTTGTGTATCTTTGGCGTAATGTCCTCTCAATTGTTTAGTTTTGTTTCTCAGTAAAGGCAACTTTCAAGGTGTTCCCCAATGTTAATTTCTTAATTACACATAACCAACATGGTGATAATCAAGATTTGAGCTGTGAATTTTAGAGCTCCTCTTATACTAGTAATCAAAATTTTCTTGCTAGATGAAGGGGGCATGTTGCTCTTATTTTTATCTGGCAACTTGTATTTGAGGAGAGTTATTCCGTATCACGTCGTTGTCCAAGTTTATTAGATGAATGATTTGTGTCATCCACTCATCCATGGATCATGAATATTTTTATCCTTGAAGATGTATATTTTGATCCGAAGGCTGCAAACGCCTGTTCACGTCCACCTTTCTGAGTCTTTTATCTCCTCAGACCTTATGTCCGTCAGTTCTATAGCCTCTGTTCTTAGGTTTTTGTTTGTGCCTTTATTGGCAATTAAGCTCCTAATGATCAGTGCATATGAATTGACATTATATTACTTGTGTTAGTTCTTTATGAAGATCTGAACCATTAATTTTATGCTTGCCTATCTTTCCTGCAGATGTTTGACGACCAAGATCAGACTTTGTGATGGCAGACGCAAAGTATGAACGAACTAGCGCGCTTGAAGCGAAGATGTCCGCAAAAAACTGTCTGCATAGTTAAAGCTAAAGTATGTATCCACAAAAAAAATAAGTATGAGATGATATGCAGTTTAATTTTCTTGCTGTTTTTTCTACTATAAACATGCTCAAGTTCTGATATCTGAACAGGCAAAGTATGAACGAAACTAGCGCGCTTGAAGCGAAGATGTCCGCAAAAAACCGTATGCATAGTTAAATCTAAAGTATGTATCCACAAAAAAAAATAAGTATGAGATGATATACAGATTAATTTTCTTAATTGCTGTTTTTTCTACTATAAACATGCTCAAGTTCTGATACCTGAACAGTTTTTTTACAGAGGAAGAGTGGTGAAGTTCACCTGATCAGTCAGGTGCAGGGAATTTTATCTGAGTCCACTAATGATGAATCATGCATACTTAGGGGGTGTTTGGATACAGGGGATAAATTTTAGCCCCTGTCATATCCAATGTTTAGATACTATTTTAGAGTATTAAATATAGAATATTTACAAAACCCATTCATAATCGGTGGATTATTCACGAGACGAATCTAATGAGCCTAATTATGCCATGATTTGACAATGTGACGCTACAGTAAACATTTGCTAATTATGGATTAATTAGGCTTAAAAAAATTGTCTCACGAATTATCCTCCGATTCTGTAATTATTTTTCTAATTAGTTCACGTTTAGTCCTTCAAATTGATGTCCAAACATCCGATGTGACACGGGCTAAAATTTAGCCCCTAGATCCAAACACCCCCTTACTCATGTATGTGATATCCTCAATTATGAACGGCCACCTACGGATTCAAAAAACAACAACAAAAAGAAAGACAAAAATATTTGTACGTACTGCTGTTATATCCGCTGGCTTTCTTTCGATATTTGTGTTCAAATGCTGTGAGCAATTTTAGCCAGGTGTAATGCCATCAATGTGCTCTATCTAAAAGATTTCGTGGAGTCAATATATGCTTGTCTCTTGTCATCACAATTCTCACGGGTGAGGTCATCACCATGATGTATGATAGTTTGATCATCACCTCGAAATCGATCAATTAATATCGTCGTCTGGCCAAACTCTTTTTGGGAAGAAACGCGAGAGGTTTAGTTTCTGGTCCAGCAAATCGACGTTTAATGGTTTGCTAAACCAATCGCAACATGGCGCTTATAGTATACTCTAATGCGTATAAAAAAACATCACAACTAGTATATATCATCAAATTGTGCACGGTGCAAATGTTTGACGGAGTAAAAATTTGAACAAATTTCGAATACTATGAAACGGGTGAAACGGGAAGAACCAGAAGTAGAAGGCCTGGGGATGCATGCGTGTAGGTACGTCAGAAATCAATCAAGCCGAATGCCATATTAGGATAGATTCCTGGTTGGGCGGCCACCCGGCTTGGGTTGGCCTGCGGCTGCTGCAGATGCACAAAATCTCATCACCAGCTGCCCATGATACAATCATCGCCTAAATGATCATTCAATGCGTGCCGCTTATTACAACACCCTAAGACCTCCCTCCTCTCCTATAAAAGCACACTGCAGCTCCTCTTCCTCTCCAACAGATCGGTTGAGATCAGATGAAGCTTTTGTGAGCATTCTCCCTTGCAGTGTACTTGTTGTAGTATGCTTAGCCTGTAGCAGTCTTGAATTCTTGATGTATAGCTACTAAGTTTCGGACCAAGCAGCTCCGAGAATTGCCAAGAAACCGTCGATTCTTGGAGAGATAGAGATAGAGAGAAAGAGAGAGAGAGAGAGAGATAGAGTAGATTTTTTCTTGAGGCGACCTTGCCATGGGGATTCGCGACGTCGGCTCGTCCCCGTTTTTGCTGTGTGAGGAGGACAGCGAGAGCGTCTTCGGGCGCGACGACGGTCTGGAGACGCCGCCGGAGTTGTTGGGGATGGACCATGATTTGTTGGGATCTTTCGGATTGCAAGTGGGGAGTGATGAGCTCGTAGGATCCCTAATGGAGAAGGAGATGGAGCAGTTGACTGAAGATGTAAGGGGAGACTACCTGGAGAGGCTGCGCAACGGAGGGATGGAGCTCGCCTGTAGGATCCATGCCATTGACTGGATTTGCAAGGTGAGGACGAATCATCAAACAATCTGCTAATTTCAAGTACTCCCTTAGGTAGATCCATGCTTGGAGTAGCACGTTTCTTTGCAATTTTGCAGTGCTTGTCGCGATCTAGTTCGTAGATTGTTTGGTTGCATCGTTACATTATTTGACCATCGGAAGCTAAGTCAAGCGGACTGCTTCGTCTGCTTGTCTCTTTTTTGTGTGTGTTACAGGTTCAGGCTCACCACAATTTTGGACCATTATTTTCTTACCTTGCTGTGAACTATCTGGATAGGTTCCTCTCATCAAAAGAGTTCTCAGTAAGTGCTGCAACGGTGTTTATCTATGAAGATGATCACTGGCAATCATTCATGATTCATGCTTTTACCCATAAAAATCCCTCCTTTTTTGCATCCTTTGTTGTTGATGTAGAACGACGCGCCCTGGGCGCAGCAGCTGTTGACGGTTGCTTGCCTGTCTATCGCTGCCAAGGTGGAGGAGACAACCATCCTCCACGCTCTAGAGCTTCAGGTGAAGGAGAAACATTAGTGTTTGATCGGTTGGTTTTTCAGAAGCTGTTTGATGACTGATCGAGATGTCACATGCATCATCGCGTCGTAGGTTTGCAACCCGGCTTACATGTTCGAAGCAAAGACGATCCAGCGGATGGAAATCATCATATTAAGCACGCTGAAATGGAGGATGCAAGCGGTCACCCCCTTCTCTTACATCGATCACTTCTTGGACAGGATGAGCGAGGGGAAGCCACTGACCTACGAGCTTCTCTCCAGATGCAGTGAGCTCATCATGGGCACTATGAAAGGTATCATTTGAGATTCTCGATGATATGATCCTGCACAGTTGCTTGCAGCACCAAATCAGCAACTGATCGATTGGAATGCCTCGTGCATGCATTTGGTTTGCAGCTATCGAGTTCCTGAAATTCAGACCCTCCGAGATTGCCACAGCTGTAGCTATGTCTGTAGTTGCTCAAGGCAATCCTGGCTTCAGCAGCGTCGTCCTGACTCCAATCCCTGTAGATAAGGTGTGCATCCTCCTCTTGCAGAAGAATCATATATACCATATCATATTGTTTCTGAAAATTAAAAAAAACTGTATTTGCAGGGAAATGTGGGGAAATGCCATCAAGCATTGCAAGAGATGGCATTAGTGATGCAGATGCAGAGCCCATCTGGTGAGTTGGATGCCTATTGCTTCACCTTTAGGAGTGATGGCAAGTTTGTCAACAGTAGTACATCACGAGTATCACAAGCAAACACCAGCATCAGTGACAACAACAACCACAGCAACAACCAGGCCTGCACTCCTGCTTCCAAAAAGACAAGGCTGGATGCAGCAGCAGCAGCAGCAACATCTTAGATCACATAGACAGAAAACAGAATTGATAGTCTTTTTTTATATCGTTTTTGCCGAATTCGGCGGTATATCATAGAAAAGAAACAGTAGGTGTGGTAATAACCAGCAAAAAAAAAACAGTGATGCGGCTGAGAACTGAGAAGAGAAAATAGCAGCTTCTTTTGCTCTGTAGGAGGACAATGGTTTGTGTTGAATTTAGGAGAGAAAGATTATATGTTCTTCAATCATGGTCTATCATTATCAAGAATGTTTTCTCCTTGGGGCATGGTATTTGAATTTTGGAAATGCTGTTTTTTTGTTAAAAAAAGCACGTTTTATATTTTAGAACCGATTGAACGAAACATCAACTTGCTACTTGGATGTATATGGAACTGTGTGTTGCGTAATCCACGCATTGCCTGCATCTCGTCCTTTTTTTTCCTTTTGCTGAATTGACTCCTGTCAGGCTTTTTACAATGTCTCAGTACCTGAAAAGGAGAGTCGGTCGTACTCGTACACATCTGAAGACTGAAGGTGGCATTGCTCATCAAAACAGTCCAAGCAATTCCTGCTATCAGCATGCAGCATCCGTGTTTACTCTTTCTTGGTCAGTTCTTGGTTGAGCTCTTGCACCATGATAAGCTGCAATCTGTCAGTGGTCAGGACTCAAGAGCCCACAAGGTTATCACCTCTGTCTGACTCAAGAGCTCAAATAGATATACGCTCGAGGTGGACGTGGTTCTTGTCAGTTGTCACACGTGGATCATTGAGAGCAAGCATGAAGATGATCATCAGGTAACAGTAACTAACAAAGGTGAGAGGGTCCTGCAGGTTGCAGCTAGCTTATTTTGCTACAATATTGTCAAGTACATGGTAACTCCTGATCGAGTGCAGTAGAAAGCTGCCCGGGGAAATGGCCCAGGTCAAGCGGATGATGGCTAGCTGAGCTCCATTTGCTCTCATGAACGTATGTGCCTGCAAAGCGGGCCCAGGTTAGACATGCATGGTTTCATGTTTCTCATGAACTAGCTGCTGATTCATGCTGCCAGGGACCAAACCTGACCATCCAGTGGAATTGAATGTAAACATCAAGGACCCTTAAATCTGGTGAGCACAATAATGCATGGCTAGGTAGATTTCCTTTTAACTAGCTCTTTTTTTTGAACAGTTTTACCATCGTTGAGTAAGTATTACAAGTTATCAAATAGGTATCAAATTAAATCTAACCGTTGATTTGGTAAGGATAAGATTGAAAAAAAGAAATGTTGTCCAAAGATGGTGCACGTCGCCCAGCCGTTGTCAGCCCCGCGCTGCCCCACCTAAGCTGCCCGCACGCACCTACGCTGACCCTGCCGCCCCCTCGCATGTCCCGTTGCCCGCTCGTGCCCCCTTGCCTAACCCGCCCACGTCTACACCACCCACACCGCACATACCCTAATGGTTACACCATCGCCCCGCCACTCCTGCACAAATCATTGTACTTGACGTAAAAATATGAAAATATCCTTCTACCTTATAGTAACAATGGAGTTACCCTTTTATGCCCACACATGTACCAGGAGGTACTATCATAATCTCATCCATTAGATGAGGATGATCAATGATTCAGATTTAGTACATCTTCTCTCTCAAGATGGTAAAATTATTTTGCTCTTCGATGATGTCAATCGCTTTGCATCCTTGCTAGCTTATAGTCCATAGTACAGAAGCAACATTATGAAATTCCAATTATCTGACGAGGTGTATTTTGTATATGTATATTTCTATACGTAGTACTGATGTTCCATGTCATGGTATTGACATTGCTCTTTGAAAAAAAATTATCTTGCTGGAAAGCGAAACACTTATCTTATGAAGGTAGATTAGTTCTCGTAAACTCTACGCTTTGTGATCTTCCTGTGTTCATGATGTCCTTCCAAAAGGAGTTATCAAAAACCTAGATCATTATAGATCACAATTTTATTGGCAAAGGGATACAAATAAGAAGAAATACCGCCTAGCCAAATGGGATATTATCTGTCATCTAAAGAATCAAGGTGGACTAGGGATTATTGACCTATAGATCCAAAATATGAGCCTCTTGAGCAAATCGATAGTTAACCTGCTGAATAGAAGGCATGTGGCAGTCTTTACTAAGGAATAAATATCTACACTCAAAATCTCTTTCTCGGGTTCAAGCCAAATCTTATAACTCTCATTTCTGGAGGGGTTTGATGAAGATTAAAGAAAAGTCTTGTTTTGTGGGTCTTTTGTTCTTAAAGATAGGTCTCAAATCAGATTTTTGGAAGATACTTGGGTAAAACAAACGTCGTTCAAGTACCAATACCCAAACATTTACAATATAGCTCGTGATCCATATACACTGTAGCAAGTGTGATGAATGATGAACATTATAATATATCATTCAGAAAAGCTTTAGTGGAGGATCAACTCCGCGAATGGCAGGACATGCTAACCAAGATTTATAATGTTGCTCTAGGTTAGGGTAGAGATGTTTAGATGAGATTTAAATACTTTTGATGTGTTCTCAGTTAGATCCATGTATCTCCATATGGTGAATCAATATACTCCCTTCCGTCACAAATTAATTTGGAAACTAAAAATTCCTCTCAAGATTAAGATTTTTTTGGTACCTCCAAAGAGGAGTTATTCTTACAAAAGACAATATGGCAAGGAGGAATTGGAATGGGAGTCAAAGATGTTGCTTTTGCAATTGTAATGAAATAATTAAGCGCCTTTTATTTTATTGTCACCATGCAAAACAAATATGGAGGAATATTGTTTATCTTGCAACGGGTTTAACTCCACCTAGGCAAGTTTCCCAAATGATAGGGAATTGGCTTCATAACTTAGATATTAAGCTTAAGATGATTATTTTGGTGGGAGTTGCCACTTTATGTTGAGCTATATGGAGATGCCATAATGATATTATTTTTCATAAAACCAAATATATATACTTCCACTTTCAAGTGAATATATTAAGTGAATATATTGGCTTCATTTTTGGACACAACTACATCATGATGATACAACAAAGGAGTTGATGAGACGAACGAGCTAGATCTTCACTAGAGATCATTTGCCTTAATATTGCAAATCTAGGTTGGAAGCATAATAATAGACTAATTTAAAACTAGACTCCTTGATGTTGTTTTTAATTGTTTCCCTATCTCAACATGGTATATATGTAGAATTATTACAGCCGGACTGTTCCATTTTCTAAAAAAAAATGGTAGTAACAAAAACTTGCAGATTGGTGTTCAGAGTACATGAAGTAGCTCTGATCATGCATTCATATCTACAAGCAAAGTGATGACGAATATTGGATGCAATAGATGTGAGGATGTAAGTTGTCGATCAAACGAATCTATAGTACTCAATTGTTGACCATGCGTTTTATTATTCTTGGGGCAAGTTAATTGGCACAATAGATTTGTACTTGCATTTGTATGTGTACCTATTAATTAGTAGAGGAATTAATATAAAATTACTGAGTTTGTACTTGTTAACATGACATTTTAGAAGCTGGAAATGAGATATAGATTTTCTCCATCCATGTATGTACTCACCTTGATCTCTCTTTACTCTAAATTACATCCAATGCAATATAGAAACAACAGGCCTGAACTTAGCTAAAATATTATAACCAATACATGCTGTTTATAATTAATTAGCTAGCAATAATCTAGATTTAACCAGATTTGTTTCGGAAGTATTGGGAAACTAACGTGCTATAAATCTCCAATGATAACTGAATTTAGAGAAGTTAATTTGCATTAAGTGTTTGCTATGATTTTTCTTCAAATTATTCTCACCTTTTTGTGATACCAAGGTCTCCTATACTAAGTGTTAGTGAAACATCTTTAAGAAACAAATTGAAAACTAACTAGATACTACTCTCTCTTTCCCATTATCTCCATCATCTAAACGTTTTTCGGATTTCCCACAATCTACATCATCTAAGAGCATCTCCAATGGTTGTCTATTTCACTAGCTAGATTCACTCTCTTTCCTACGTGGATAGAAAATGTGAGGAAAAAGAGAATAGCTAGCGACGAGCTAATAGATAGAAGATTTCACGTATTCCAAGAAACTGAGTGTATTACGTGTGGGACCAAGTATTAGTGATGAAATAAATTATTGTTTTTATTCTTCTCTCAGCTTCACATCAGTTAGCTATTTGAGACAACCATTGTGAATGCTCTAATAGTTGAGTCACTAAAGCAGCACATCGTATTATGTGTGAATTGATTTAGAGTCCACATGCATGGCTTTGGTTTCCGCTTTTGTTTCGTCTTTTACTAGTACTCCACATGACCACATGCACATGTAGGTTAAGAGTGCGGAAAAACAAAGCAACAAACACAACATACGAAGAGAATTTAAGCTCTATATCTCTCGCCTTGATCATCGTGTCAAGTTGTTAGATGATGGAGATAATGGGAAGGAGGGAGTATAAGGTTCTACACACTGTTGTGCATATATAATTTCAACATCGATTAATTTGACCAAAGTTTCAATATATAGACACTTGTCTTACTTAATTATTAGTAATATAGAAAAGTTCGTGTGCGATATTGCACTCCAATTGAGCAAGGCTTCGTTCGGAAGCATGCAGTTGCCATCGGGGTTTTCAATGCTCATATTATAAATTAATTATATGGCGGTTAATTAACAACAAACTATATATGTGCCAGAGGCAGAGCTAGCTAGCTAGATTTCGTCTATACCTAGGGCTAAGTTTAACTACCTTTAACTAACATATATTTCATATCCTTAAAATTTTAACAGATTAACAACAGGACTATATAGATAAGTCTAGGGATAATGCCCTATTTATATATATTATATTGTCTTAGGGTTGACTCTGCACCTAGCTACCTGGTTTTATTTGCTCATATATATAATTGTTTTTTGCATTGTTTTAGTTTTTGTAATAAATATATGTTACTCCCATCCGTTCCTTAGAGACTTTACTTTTGAGATAAATTTGGTAATTAACCTAGTGGTGAGTGCAAAATCCTAAAGTGTCACTTACTAATAATTAGAACGTATATATTGTTTAGTGATAGGTAAGAAGTATATGTAAGGGGTACGGTATTGAAAGAATAAAACTTTGTGATATGCCAACTAATGATAGGTAATAAAGAGATAGAAATGAAGTTTTCTAAACAAAATTGAATGGTTATATTAGAAATGAAGTCTTTTGGGGACAGAAAAAATATAAACATGCTTTGAAGCTTTCGATTACATGTAATCACAGTATATATTATACTGTACGTGCACATGTTGAGCGATATGACCAGGAGGAGGCAGATGATCATACATTGTTTTTTTATCATGCATTTAGCTTCTGTAATACTGATGTTAATTTCAAATATGAAGATGCTGAATATATATATATATGCAAATGCTATTCTACACCACGGGTGTAGAATACTATTCTACACCAACGTGGAATGGAGGGGTTGGGATTGGGGGGGTGGGCACGATTGGGATGATCGGTGTAGAATAGCATTTACACCCATAGTGTAGAATAGCGTTCTCGTATATGTGTATATATATATATATATATAAATGCTATCCTACACCACGGGTGTAGAATAACTATTCTACACCGACTACTTTCAGTAGTGAATTTTTTCAGTAGAATAGCTATTGAGTACTACTTTTTTCTCAGTAGTAGATTTGTCGGTAGAATAACTATTCTACACCAGTGGTGTAGGATAGCATTTATATATATATATATATATATATATATATATATATATATATATATATATAGTTTGTCAATATATGTAGCGTACGTACGTGCCGATCGAACACATGTGCTAGATAGCTCTTCTGTATATACGTCTCATGGTTAAATTGTAGACATGACCGACCGATCAGGTGTGGTCTCTAGCTAGTTTAATCGATACGGCAGATCGAGAGATGGTTTGTCAGGCATTCGGTTCTTAATTGGGGCAAGTTTTACCTGCTGCAATTTAATCGATTAATGTGTTAGTTCAGTACTAGGATTCTAGGATCCATGCAACATGTGCTTCTCTGATCAGCTGCATGCCTGCAAATATATATAACCAGTTCTTGCATTGGTTTATTATATTCAGTCTGTGTATAAAGTATAAACTGACATGACAGTTAATAAAAAAATTAAGGCTGAGATCAGTCAGTAGTAATATATAATAGGAGATGGCATGCCCTATCATATCTGACACCATAAAAACTAACTTATTAGAAAAACCAATAAAAACCGTCAATCCTAAAAAACGAGCTTAAAAAAACCGGATGCCAAGTTTAATGTACAGTTGATTCTCTGTTGCAACACGTGGCCATATGACTGTAATATATATATATATATATATATATATATCTTGTTGTATTAGCTTTGATTTGATGAGGTCCTTAATTATTAAATATACATGTTGATCAGTCCACCACTGCAATTACATATTGATTATAACCACATTTTGGTCCAGAAGTGACGAGAAATCTCAAAGTTTTACTGCAGTGCACTGTAGCGTAGTGTAGTTAACTAATCTATATAGCCACGTTGAGCAGTTAATTTTTGTGATGCATATATAGCACTGATCGAGTTCTTCTTCTTCTTGTATTAGGACAAAAGGAAACGAAACGGATAAAAATTTAAAACCTAGCTATAGCTACCTGGATTCGTATTGCAGGCTCCGGCTGTTTTGCTCATCACGCGTACGCAGTGGGCTGCATCATATCAAATGATCAATAGTTGGCCCATCCAAAATCACATGGCACGAGCTTCGATCGGAAGGGTTAAATTTCTCTTTGAAGTTAGTTGCTTTCGGTAAAAAAGCTAACTTCTATTGGCTAGTGGACATAAAAGCTAACTTTCGTCGGCTAGGGTCAAAACTAACGGAAGTTAGGGCTCCTAATTTCCGTCGGCTAACCTGACCGACGGAAGTTAGCGCGACTCTGCTCAGTGCTAACTTCCGTCGGCCACGTGAAGCCGACGGAAGTTAGCCTTTTGCCCTAACTTCCGTCGGCTTTGGTCGACGGAAGTTGCTTGGATTGTTGTAGTGATTGGCATATTCATATTTGAAACCTGGCCGAAATGCAGCCATTGTTGCTAGCTAAACTAACCTTATGAATCTTAAACCATAATAACTTGGAAATATTAAGATTGATTGTACAACAATAATAAACGATACGGGTTGCTAGTGTAATATTTATCATAAAAATAAATGCTTTCGCGTACGTATAGTTAATCATGCTTTTATAAGTAAGTCTTGTAAATACATAACTAACTACAAAAGGTCTAAAAACATGTGTACAGTGTTCGAGAGGATATCTAAAATATCATAACGTAAACAGTAAGACGTAGAGAAAGGTAGAAAACCAAAAGGAAAGCCTAATTAATCGTGAACTTATCATTGTCTTAGCACTATCCTATATATTCCTATATGAGAAATTTTATAGTTCTTGAAGAGGTACCGGGAGGTACCACATTTTTCAGTGTTAATTTTAATACCTCATGACATATGAGCTACCAGGAGATGTCAAAATTAACACTAAAAAATGTAGTACCTCCTCAAGGACCGTAAAACAACCCTTTCTATATAGCTTAATAGCTAGAGTAGCACATATAGATTAGCTTTAATCAGCTAAGGTTGTTGGTGTGGTGACTTTGCTTTGCTTTGCTGGTGGGGATGCATGCTTGCTTGCAATGGAGTGCGCATGGCAGCTACCAATGCTATTCAGAATGTGCATCCTTTTGTCACTTGTCAAATTATTATCCGTCTCCATCCTATCGATAGATGGCTAGCTTTACGTACGTGTGTGTTTCATTCGGCCTTTCTATCGATCGAGCGCAACGGAGACACGCACGCACGCACGCACGAACATCGATCGATCTCCGTATATCTCTGCTTTTCTTCAATTCTCTCTCTCTCTCTCTCTCTCTCTCTCTCTCTCTCTCTCTATGTTAATTAGCCTTTTGATTTCTTTTCACCTGGTTTGCAAACGGAATTAAGCTGCGTATTGGTCAATTAAGTTGATTTTTGGGCTGAGCTGCTGACCATGCATGTGAGGCTTACGAGCAAAGCTAGCGTGCACTGCACACGCTTTTTTGATTCTTGGACAAGTGCGATATATCTTAACTATATTAAAGCGTGGAGTGGTCGTCCGTCCGCAGGCTCCCTTCCCCGTTCCCCGTGCAGCGCTCTCAATTCCCATAAAAAACCAATCAAAATTTATACCTTAAAAAAACCGGTGCAACCACCCTAAAAAAACCAGTGCAACCGTCCCGTCAAACCACGACGTGCCTCAAGGTGCGCCGCCCCCTGCGCCCCCGTGCATGCATGCGCAGTGCGTGAGAAGAAAAGAGGAAAATAAAAAAAGGAAAAAGAATAAAAAGGAAATAAAAAACTAGAAAAAGAAAATTGTATTTATATTTCAGTCTTTTAATTTATGTATTTTGCGTGGAAATAAAAAAACTATTATAAAATAAGATTCTGTTGCAAAGCACAGGCCTCTGACTAGTTAAATAAAAATACATTAAAATCTAAAGTATCGAAGAATCACGCTTTCAAAATATATTTTTCTGGTGGATATATGTATATATATTACGCTAATTTGAAGTCGTAGTTGTTGATGTATTTTTTTATAAAATTAGTTAAAATTAGAAAAACTTAACCTATAAAAAGGGATCGAGACCCCTGAAACGGATGGAGAATTACAGTTTATATCAAAACCAAATATATATTTTACGTATGCGGCGTGCGTGCACCTCCTTGTGTCCATAACCAAACTAGCTAGCTATAGTCAGAGACCCTCCATTAAAATTAGCTAATTGATGAGCCGGCTAATTAAAGACAAAAGCTTTACTAAAGCTACTAATTAGCAATCCAGGGACTGAGACCAAGCTAAGGTAAGTCACTAGCTAGCACGCTAATGAAATAATTAGCATGCACGGCTTGATCAAACTAACCGCATGGCCGCTAGCTACCAGCTGCATGCATGCTTTACTAAAGCTACTCCATACTATACGTATATAGTTGTAGCCGCAAATTAAAGGTCTCAATCGATCCCTTTGTCTCCCCTCCCCCATTCTTTGCTGATTAATTGTTTAAATTTGTATTAAAGAACTAAACAAATCAAAAACAGCTTGTTTTTTTAACCAGAGTGAATAACTAGCAGAGCGTGTTAAATTAACAAGTGGGCGGCTGGGTTAGCTTTAACCTTTGTGCGGTGCCACGAAAGGAAAAAAAAAAAGAGAGAGAGTAGACCTCCACACAAGTTGACTCGATCGCCGTCGGCTTTGTTTCCTCAGCTCCTAGCAATGCAAGCAAAGTACTGCAGCTGCTAATGGCGATATATATTTGATTAGTTAAGTAGAAAAGCAGGGGCATGCATGCAGCCACACGGTCACGGGCACGGCCGCTTTTTTTTTTATCATCTCTGTTTGGCGCGTGTGTGTTAATCAATTGGTTAAAGCGGCAAAGGTGATTATGGAAAGGACTAGTCGGCAGTGGCCTTGGGCTCCTAAGATTTGGTATGCATTTGTTTACATTTTCTGGTACTGTCTTCTAGTACGTGCCAGGTTCCTTCTACGAGTAAGTGATAACTGATAATCTGATAATAAGATACTCAATTTTAAAGGCTGTAAGACAAGATATAATGCCTAAAAGTTTAAAATATAAAATTTAACTTTTAACTACAGATTATATATATTAATATTAGACTCTATTACTCGTTATTCTGTTTAACTATTTTTAGATCATACTCACCTCCTTTGGGAAAGATGTTATATTTTTTTAATATGTTTAATATATGTGCTTAAGTATAAAATTTACTATAGTTTAGGATTGAAGAAGTATTATATTGGGTTTTGTTAATATTTTAACATTTTTTCAAATATAATTATTTTAGAACTTTGTATTCTTTTAACTAAAAATTACCAAGGAAGGAAGTCGATTTTCAACTAGATTCCAAAATCAAGAAAAAAAGAGGAAAATGCAAATATATTGTCGCAAGAAAAAAACAAAAACAGTGAAATGACTCCTAGTCATAGAGTTCAACGAAAGTATCCTAAAGTTGTTGTGTTTATAGGATAAGATTAAATGCCCGTTTAGCTCTTTAGTCACAATTTTTAATCTTCGTATCGGATGTTTAGATATTATTTTAGAGTATTAAATATAGATTATTTATAAAACCCATTTCATAATCGGTGGATTATTCACGAGACGAATCTAATGAGACTAATTACGCTTTGATTTGATAATGTGATGCTACAGTAAATATTTGCTAATCATAAATTAATTAGGCTTAAAAAATTGTCTTGTTAATAATCCTCCAATTTTATAATTATTTTTATAATAAATTCAAATTTAATACTTTAAATTGATGTCTAAACATTCGATATAACATGGATTAAACTTTAGTCCGGAACCAAACACCACCTAAGATTACCCTTACAATATGATCAGTACTACTGTAGCTGTAAGTGAGGCCCACCTCTCAGTGACCTGTACAGCCTGTAGAGACCGTGAAGAGCGAGAGGCCAGAGCACGCGGCACGCGCTAGCCTGCCGAGCCATGCATGTTTGACATTGCGCTGCCTTGAGATTGGTGATGGGCCGGCGTTTTTGTGTCGGGTCGGGATACGCGTGCAAGTACGGCGCGAATCACGATGACATGTGCCTGTGCAAGTGCAATGTGCACGCCACGCTACTCTTTCCTTGGGCCCCTTTTGTTTTGTCCTAGGCATTCAACAGTCCGTCAAATATAAACTCGATTTCAACTTTTATATATGTATATATATGCGCAGTTAATAACACAAACGGTAAATATGTGAGAAACGTCTAAGTTATTTTGCAATACTATTATATAATATGTGTAAGGATCGGTAAAAATTAAAATGTGTATGAAACAGAGATAGTATTAGTAGTGCTGGTACTACACTACAGTACTAGGACTACATTGTTTGGCCACCTGTCTTTTTTTTAAAAAAAACTATAAATACTTAAATGATACGGTAATATCAATGTGTGTGTTTCCTGCTAAATATAACCATCAAACTTTGGTTCATTGCAGCTTAGCTAGTTTAAAATTGTTTGCCGCTAAAATTAAAACGGTAAAAGTCAAATTGAACAGCAACGGAGGTACAGCAGCTAGACCATGGACTGCAGTAAAAAAAGAAAAGAGAAGATGTGTGGCGTTGTGTTATGTGTATTGTTAGAATTTTAATGTTAAACATGTTCATACAAAAATACTATCAGAATAAATGTTCTTGGGAAGTCCTTATATTACAACCCGACACATCCATAATCTTCAAACAAAGTCGGACAACTATATTCATTCTCGTGGAGTGACTAGCACGATTATCTAAGCCATATCTTGAGACATGGTAAAATTTGGATGTTTCACCTTTCTTTTTGAAATGAGATAATATCATTCTCTGTTTAGTTAGCGGGATGATCTATTTTCTTTTTTATTTGTTTGAAGAGAGATATCATGTGATACCACATATAGATTACACGAGTCACTCTCTGACTCTCTCACGCGTAAGTGAGATTAGCCTGTGTCCTCGTTTTTTGATGAACGAGCACGTCCCAAATCTATTGTGAATATTTCACATCGAGACCATCCCATCCATATGTCTTCTATCCGTAATCTTTAACTTAAACAAGTGTGCCAACTTTCATTAGCAAATTATGACCAGCAACCAAACAACCGTTATATTTCCTTATTTGCTATTCACTGTTATATTTACAACAGAAAAATCTTATGTCACAAGTTAGACACTACTCCGTTTCAACTAAGTATGTAAACCTAATTCTAAGTCCTAACTTTTTATTATAACGTTATAAGTGTGATTTACGAATAATTGATATATCAGCATCGTTTGTGTCAGATATGTTTCTCGTTTTTTTCGCTCACAAACATTTACGGATGGATATACTCAAGGTCAAGGGCCTCCAGACCAAATCACAAGATTATCGCATCACTATAGATCGAGTAACACTCTGTGTTGTTGCAGATCGAGCAGGATATTGTAGCTGCGTACGCGACGATGTCATCGATCAAGAAAGAGGCGAAAGCCGACTGGCACGCCGAGACGAGACGTCGTGGTACCGTACCGCACGTACATGGCTCATCCAAATAGATGAAAAGCAGCTAGCTATCTGAGCAAGTGAGCAACTAGGTCTCAAAACCGTAATAACCATAATTTGTTTACAATCTTACGGATCAACGGTCACAGTAACCGATCAAATAACCGGTTTACCCACGGCCAAAAAAAACATCATGTTTATATTTTTTTCCTTCTCTGCGGAAGCAGGCATAGAGAAATGTGTGGGTAGATAGCAAAAGGGTTATTAGCTTTCATGCCACCGTTATTCCGCAGAACGCCAAATATGCCACTGGAATTTCGCTATTAGCCAAGAAGCCATTATTTTTTGCTGAACGATGCCACTGTGCCATTTTAGTCAACTGCTGGCACATCGGGCCCACTTGCAGGCAACGCACATTTCATATTGCCCCTTTTGCCCCTCACTAATAGAGCACATCCCGAACCGTGCGGACAACTGGTGGTGAAAAAATCCCCACTTTCTGTCTTGCTGTGTTCTCTTGCCCTAACCCTAGAAATGGCGATGCGGGTTGGATCTAGCCATTCGATGGGCAGCCGGAGCAGTAATCAAGACCCTCTAGGTGAGCATCTTCCTCTGATTGATTGCCCGCAGTGTCGTATTCCCGTGGTTAAGCTTCGAAGCAAGAGGGTGGACACATTTAACCGGGTATTTTACAAGTGTCCCAATAATTTTCAGGTATGAACTCTTCTGGTTTTGGATTGGGTATTTCAGTGCTGTTTTTGTAAGATTTTCAACTCATTTTTGTTGTTTTGTGCATAGAACGATGATACATGTGGGTATTTTTGGTGGCACTCTGACTATGTAAACCTGTTGCGGGTGAAGCAGCAGAAGAAGAGTTTTTTCGGTGGTGAACAAGAGTGGACAGAAGTCAGTAGAATCTCTGAGGAGAGGGAAGATTTGAGAAAACTTAGCCTAGAAATTTCTGAAGTTAGGCAGCAGATAGGGGAGTTAAAGCAGCAACTTTTCTTAGGGAAAACTGTAATTTTGCTTGCTTTAGCTGTAGGTGTCATGTTTGGTATTTTAGTTTGTATCAGTTTGGGAAGCTAATAATGTTGATTCAAGTTTGAGTCAGTTCAGGAAAAATGTAATTTTGCTGCTGGAAGTGAATCTGTGAGCAAGTAATGTACCTTGAAGCTGGGAAGTGAATCAATTTAGTTGATGCATTTCTGAAGTAATGTTCAATTTCTGAAGTAATGTTCAATTTCTGAAGTAATGTTCAATTTCTGAAGTGAAGTTTATTTCATATTAAACTCTGGCATGGAAATATGATACATTTTCTGCCACAAACTGCACACATCTGAAACTGCAAACATCACAACAACACATATGATACCATACTGCATCCATCTGGAAACCATACTGCATACATCTGGAAAATTGACACAACTGCAGTGCACACAAACAGACATTTCAGATAGATTGTTCACATACATCTCACATAGTTCATACACATTTCACACAGTTCACACATAGTTCACACAGATCACACATAGTTTCACATAGTTCACACATTTCACACATTTCACACATTTCACATAGTTCACACATAGTTTCACATAGTTTCACATTTCACAAACAGGGTAAACTTCAGAGATTCAGCCAAGAACTAAGAGTCCTGGCAACAGGGGGACCACCTTCTGGTGCTAGTCTTTTCTTCCTCTTTGATGCAAGTTTCTTCTGTGGAGTCCTTCTTTTGGTCTGTGCTGGGCCAAGTGGTGGTGCTGCTGCTGAAGTAGAAGCATCTCTATCATCATATCCTGGAACCTCATCCTTCCTCCTACAAAGTTGACAGAAATCACAGTTGAGATTCCACAAAGTTGACCCAAAACACAGTTGACAGAAATAAAGAGATGTCAGGATCAAATATGTCAGGAAAAGGTGCCTCACTAGGTGGGTTTTTACCCACAGGTGCCTCACTAGGTGCATTGTTTGGTGCCTCAGTAGATGCATTGTTAGGTGGATCACTAGGTGCAGGCACAACTAAAATGGGAAATAATGAATCAATTTCAGGCTCTATATCTGGTCTGTCAAAAACTCCAACAACTATTTCACACCTCATCTCTGTTTTGTATGTTTCAATTAGTTCACTCATGTGTTGCTCACTAAGAACCTTTACATCTTCACCCATTTTTTTGTCGAAAACCCAACATTGACAATATTCAGCGCTTGACAATTTCAGTTCCTTTCTTAGACTAGATGTAAGCATATCTAGTGTAATGCTGCCTAGTTCCATCTCCCATTTGAAGACTTTGTCGACAGCAACAGTTTTTCTACCAGTTGAATCAGTTCGGACGATTGCCGGGCATTTAATCTCTAACCCGAACAGTCCGTTCCTAAATGATTTACCAAAGCAATAAATTACATGCATACATACAATAATTCATTCAAAAAACAACATTTTACCCTCTCATGGAATAAGTACACAGTTTAAAACAATAGAAAAGCATATTAAAGACCACTAAATTAGCTACTGCAGTGCTACGAAACCCTACCTTTAGGGCATTTTCAGTGAATAGAATGGGAGGACAAGAACAACAATGACTCACATTGCCCACATCGACCACAACATTTCAAAGCAAGCATCTTCTTCTAGGGTATCCCTTCTTCTAACCCTAACCACTGTTCGGGAAGGGTACCCATTGGGGAATGTTGCTCCTGTGTGCGCGCCGATGGGGACAGGGACTACAGAGGAGAGGAGGGGAAGCGGGCGCGCACCTGGACTCGTCGATCTCCGGCGCCGGCGCGTGGCAAACCATCGTCGGAAGCTAGGGTTCGTCGCAGGAGAAGGGAGTCGCAGGAGAAGGGAGTCGCGGGAGGGGATGCGTCGGTTATTTTAGTGCGGGAGAGGGGAGAGAGGATAGGGTACGGTTCGGGATGTGCTCTATTAGTGAGGGGCAAAAGGGGCAATATGAAATGTGCGTTGCCTGCAAGTGGGCCCGATGTGCCAGCAGTTGACTAAAATGGCACAGTGGCATCGTTCGACAAAAAATAATGGCTTCTTGGCTAATAGCGAAATTCAAGTGGCATATTTGGCGTTCTGCGGAATAACGGTGGCATGGAAGCTAATAACCCATAGCAAAATGCCTGTACCTGCCCCTGCCCTTACCTCTTTCTTTGGCTTTATTTCTTTTGTAGCCCTTTTTGGCTGGTTGGTTGGGGCTAGAGCCTCTGAGCCTTGAGGGATGTGGCACTTTGTTTTCTTGTACCCAGCCATGAGCAGAGCCACTGATGATGCATCGATCTGCTCTCTCCCCCCTCCGTTACAAGTTGCATTGCATTGCATCTCATCACTACACAACACTTGCATGCACGCACGCGCCCCTCCTCCCTGACCCTGTATACACAACATTTCTTGTTTATGTCCATCGGTTTGTCACGTCACTCTCGCGTTCATCCTCAGCTGTACAGTACTGCGTGCATCAGTACTCCACTGCCCGCACGGTTCCATAAAAAGTTTGGTCTTTAAATTTTGCTATCCGAATTTGTCACAGTATTTGCTTTCACCAAAATTCCGGTCACCCAGATATTTTTTAAGCACACCGTCCGCAACAAATTCATAGTTAATTTCAACAGCTTCAACAACATCAATTTTAAAGAAATTTTAGTCGCACCGGTCAAGAGTATTTGTCAGGTTCGTCGTCGTCCAAGACGCAGACGCGCGTGAATGCCGTCCCGCACGCCAAGGCCGTCCGAGGGGGGGAGGGGCGCCCATAAGAGAGGCCGGACCGCACGCTCGCCTCCCCTGCGCCGCGGCCTCTCTCCGTCTCTCACTCTCTCTAGCCTCTAGCCGTCGCCGATATCCTAATCCGCCGCCACAGCGCGCGTCTCGTCCCTTCCGGTCTGCGCGTGCGTCCGCTCCTCCTCCCCCCGCCTTCGGCGCGTGGTTGGCCCGAGCGGGCGCGCTCCGCTCCTTGCCGGCCCTCGTCCTGCTCGATCTGGTGAGTGTTTGTTTGCCTGCTGGACCTGGAGCTTTTGCTCGTGCTCGGTCTGCGCGTTCGGTTCGATCCGTCCATGGATGCTAGTTGCTAGAGGTTTTCTTTACTAACTATTGTTGCTTGTATATGTTAAAGATAAATAATACTGTATGTAATGTTGAGTGTTCCGGTGCTGTCAGATCGGCTGGTGTTTGGGGATTTTAAGAGAAGGGAAAAAAAGAAAAGAAACAGGACTGGTAGTTGTTTTGTGTTTCGGCTTGTATGGGGATCTTGTTCATGCTAAACTTTCGTCAAACAGCCAAATTTTCTGCATTTTTCTTCTTCTGAAGACTCTGCTTTGCCCCCGTTTCTGGTTTTCTGAGCAAAGGTTCGCTGTTTCTTGTCAAAATCGCAACTTTGGGAGAGTTTGGGGCTTAACGAGGTGCCTAATTTCAGTAGTTCGTTGATCCACTGTTCATTTCGAGATGCCCTTGGGCATAAGGTTCTGCGGTGTGCTCTAATAAACAATGCCAAGCATCCTGTTTATTTAGTATGGAACTTAGGAGGCTCATATATATCTCGCCCAGCAATTTCAGTTAACTAATCTAAGCCGGACTTTTAGTGCAGAGTTTATATTCTTGCCCAAACTTTTGACTGCAACGATTATGTTAGGACGCAGGAGTTTTATCTAAACATCAAGTGTTAAGATTGTTGCATGGTAATGTGTAAAGAAACTCTTCAGTTAACCCGATTTTCCTCTTAATGCAGGTAGTTCTAATGTTGAGGCATCTCCTGAGGAATTTAAAGTAGCAAGGGTTACCTGGCAGCATGCCGTGGCTGGCTGTCTCGGTAGACGTGGTCCGCAAAGGGATCTCGCTGAACCTGTATTGCCGGGTCATTCTATAGGTTGCCCCTGTTGTTGTACTACTCCAATCTTGATTCTTCAGTCTGTGAAGTTAGTTTGAGATTGAGAATCTTGTTGCTGGCGGTGCTGTTCGGGTTCTTTGGCTGTTTGGGCAATTCTTACAAGGAGAACGGACAGGAGTACTAATGGTGTGGCAAGCGGCGGCACAGACGAGATTCCGCGTGTTTAAACATGAGAATGGAATCGCTGTGAGGGTTATAGCTTGCTTCCAGCCGTCCCAAGATTGCCAGGTAACGAGGAAAGAAGTGACCTTGTGTTTCTTTGGTGTGAACATGAACAATGGCACAATGCTAACATTTCTTTGCTATGTTTGTTGTAGGCCGAGTACTTCCGCCATCTCCTTAAGCCCGTGACGTAGATTGACTCCTCTCTCCCGTTTTTTTGCTGAATATAAACAGTTCTGTTTCAAGTTTTTTTTCTTCTGAAACACAAGTCAAGTGGGAGAATTTCCCGTTCATCTGAATTGTCTGGTGGTAAGATCGAATCTCTTCTTTTTTCGTCGACTGTAATCTGTACCAATCAGTTTTATATATGGGCTGATTAATATTTAGTTGGAATTTGTGTAATTTCAGACGATCCTGTTTGGTGGTTGTTTGGTGATGGGGGAGAAGGTTAATCCCTGGTGCCATTGGCTTAACCCCCCATGGACCGAGAGCTCTGCGAACAATGCCCGTCCTCCTGATGTTACCCTTGAGAACACAAGCTCAGTGGCATTGCCTACATACCTGAACAGTGGTGGCTACATTTATCCTGGAGTTGCTGCATCTATGCCGTTTTTTGCAGCATCCATTACTGACAGCCCTTCGAATTTTGTCACAACATTGGCACCGAGTGTAGGACTACCCACAGCTGATACTCTGAAGAAGAGACCTCTGGTTTTCTTTCATAATGAGAATCATACTGCCACTGTAGGTCCTTTCCTGAGCAAGGGTGCATTGGATCCAGTGCCAGAGCTCCAAGGTAGCAACGAGACCAATGTAACTGATGTTGGAGCACAGAATACTGGGTTTATACATGAGAACACGGAGGAGATTAACGCACTGCTGTATTCTGAGTCGGATGAAGGATGCTTGAAAGTGCAAGAGCTCAGCAGAGTCAGGAAATACCCTATGCAGGATGACACCTTGAGTGTGGAATCGGTAGCCAGTGCTGGTGCTGCTCAACCAGAGAAGAAGAGAAGGCTCAGCTCTGGTACCGACAGGTCTGTTGTTGACACAGCCAGCTCAGCAAGGCCTGACCATTCCATTGATCAGAAACATCTCAGCCATGACGATGATGCACAGTCATGTTGCATGGGTGAAGTGGAAAGTGATCGCCAGTTTGCTCTGAGGCAAGGAGAAGATGCAGAAGGTAATGACAGCCCTGATGACCGGAAGCGGAGGAGAGAGAGGATCCAAGAGACTGTTGCTGCTCTCAGAAAGATTGTTCCTGGAGGCATTGCCAAAGATGCCACAGCTGTTCTTGACGAAGCAATATGCTATTTGAAGTACCTAAAACTCAAGGTCAAGACACTGGGAGCTGTTTCCCTCTAGCTCCTCGACAGTTACCCCATCCAATACTTATCTTTCTCCATATATACCAGTAGTGAGCTACAACTAATAGTAGCAATAAGGTCTGGGGACTACTGGAGTAGGAAGGAAAGGCGAATGGTGCTTTGCTTACAAGCCCCAGTGATTCCAGTGGTGGTTTCAGTGAGTGTCCAGTATTTGCAGTGTTACTTCAAGTCAGTGCGTCGTGTAGCTCAAAGAAAGGCCCTCACGGCGGTCGACGGTGCAATAAGTAAACGCAGAGGAGGCTAAGCTATAAAGATCTTTCCCTCCAGTGTGGTGCGATCCAAAGCAGAGGAGGGAGAAAGGGAAGGAAGCAACGCAAAGCATGGAAGGAAGAATGGAGTCCATGCAAAGTGCCTGCGCCTGCCTATCGCTTTTGACTCAAAGGTGAGGCGAGGTGAGGTGAGATGGGCGGCCATGGTAGTTCGGTTGGGGTTCGGTGTGTGGTGGCGTGTCCAGCAAAGTGTGTGATGGTGTCGCCGCGCTTTCTGCTACGAGCACTGCATGCATATCAATATATGCATATATGTTGGCGTGGTTGATCCCCCTGCTTACTTTATACGCTTTTCATGCGTTGTAATGATACGTGTATCTCAATGATTGGCCTTTACGTATTCCTTCAGGCTGAGGCTGTACGTACCTAGGCCGACCGCCGATGTATGTATGTACGCCGCTCGTCACCTGGAAAGGCGAACTTGCAGTAGCCGAGCTATGATGGATGCATGCTGGATCGCTGCTTTGCTTAATTGCTTTGGTTGAAACGCCACGAGAGAGAGAGAGAGAGAGAGAGAGAGAGAGAGGGTCCAGCCAGGGCTCGATGACAGCATGATACGACATGCGTGGCGTGGGCGTGGGTTGATTACTTGATGGCGTTAGCCACTGGCCACTGGATGGATGGTTCATGGCTGGTTGGCTTTTAGTTGGGAGCAGAGCAGGTATCTCGTCCCCGGTTACCGTTCTAATCAATTTCACTATGGTTATTAGGTCATTAGGTGAGTTACGTTAATGCGAACGGAACGATACGGAGATCGTGTAGGAGGCTCCCTTGTTCGAGTGAGGCGGAGGGGGCGTAAAGGCTGTTTGATTGTTGTGCTAGTCGATCAGGCGTGTGATTCGCTGCACCCAAGGTTGCAGGCTGCAGCTTTGTGCGACGATAAGCATGCAGCGGCTGCGTCAGTGATCGCAGCTGCCCCCCGCGCGCCTGCACACCACACGGCAGCGGCAGCGGCGGCGTGCGCTGCGGATCCCGTTCGAAGCCACGCGCGCCGATGGCGCCGGCAGTCACCATGCGCGCGCGCGCGTGCTTCTCTCTCTTTTCTCCGCTTCTTTTTCCGGTGGTCTGGGTGCCCACGCGGCCACGCCGGTCGTCGTGCTCTCGCTGCTGCGCCTGCTCGGGATTATTAATGCGGAAAGGGGTGGTAACATTTTTTATGAGATGACTAAAAAAAACTTTTTTCTTATTTATAAAAATTTGTATCTATAATATATTTCCAAAAACTTTTCTTTTCTTATTTTTAGATATCTCTAAATCCTCCCCATCTTTCTTATTTTTAAATAACGACTATCATTTCCTATTCACACTAGTCTTACCTGTGGGTGATACGAAAAAAAGAGATACGACAAATAAGAATTTTTTTACGGTGCCTCCAATAATTATGGACTATCTATTTTTTATGATCAAATGGTTTATATTTAAACAAAATCTATTATATCTCATTTTTTATTTTTTGCCTTCTTCCCTTTCTCCTCTTCCTCTCCCTTTCTTTTCCTCTCTTCGTTTGACTGACAACAGGGCACGGACAGAGGTGGGGACGGATGGGCGGCGGTGGGGCGCTGCGGCGACGACAGTGGACGCGGAGGGTGGCAGGGCGCGTGGCAGGGCGGATGGGCGACAACATGGCAGTAGGGCATGGGGCGACGTCGACCAGAGGTTGTGTCGGTCGTGGCGTGAGAATGACAGGTAACAACTGCGGCGGTGACGATGGTAGCGAGGCGGCGACCGCGGGGTAGGGGAGGACGAGCGGCGTGGCAGTAGAGCATGGGGTGATGATCGTGGGAGTAGGGGCGGGCGAGTGGTGTGGCAGTAGGGCACGATGGTGGCGACGACGATGACAACAGATGGGCAGCGGTGCATTGCTGCGGTAAGAATGGGAGCTAGCAGCCAGCCAGAGAGAAGAGGCAATAATAAATTTTTGATTTTTTAAATTAATTTAATTATGCTCAATCCAAAGATAAATATTGATTTTTTATTTTTAATGAAGGTATACATGGGACATAAAGGCCCCCAAATAAGATGCACCTGTCCACCTGTTAGTAATGTAAAAACACAAAAAATAAAATATATGAAATAAAATACTGAGTTTATTAAAAAGTATCGAGACACATATGCAATTATCTCTACTATATTAAAGCGGACAGTGGTCGTCCGTCCGCAGCCTCCCTCCCCGCGCGCCTCTCACTTCCCATAAAAAACCAATCAAAACTTATACCTTGAGCGCGACGTGCGCCCCCTCTGCAATCGTGCCCCGCCCCCTGTGCAACCGTTCAGCATGCAACGCATGCATGCACGCAGCACAGGATTCATTGCGTGAGAAAGAAAGAAGAAAAGAGAAAAAGAAAAAAAAGAAAAAAAGAAAAAGAAAATAAAAAACCAGAAAAAGAAAATTGTATTTATATTTCAGTCTTTTAATTTATGTATTTTACGCGAAAATAAAAAACCTATTATAAAATAAGATTATATTGTAAAGCACAGGCATCTGACTAGTATATAAGAAAATGCTTTTCAACATCACCTCCACTTCCCAAGACACCACTCACATTAATCAAATCGTTCGTCAAAAGTTTAATGTTTTTGACAGTAGTTAACGTCGAATAGTGTTGTCGGGTTTAAACTTTAAAGTTGGACTTTTTTTTTGCAAGTTCAGGGGTGTAAACTATTTCCTGCATGCTATAAAAACTGTTATTTTGAGATAAAGTTAATAAATTAATGGTAAAAACATTATCTATTAATAAAAAGTAGTGTTATAAATTGATATACAAGAGACGTTGAAGAAATAAAATTTCTCATGTATGAACCGATAAGATAATAGTTAAGTAGGTAAAAACAAAATCTTTTTAGAATAAATTTAAAGGTTTAAAAATAAATTTTTTAGATACAATAAGTAGACTTTCTTCTAATAGGTATCGCATTTTTATTCGCACAAAGCATACTCGACTTGTATTTACAATAGAAGCAATAAATCAGTCACAATTTTTATAACTCCCAACTTCAGCAGCCGTCCTCCTAAATGCAGTTCCAATTTACCACCAATCCACGCACGATTGCACGTAGACGACAATGACCATGTCTTCCACCTTCCTCATGTGGTGAGAATGGGCGGGAGAACGGTGGACTTGGTCCCCGTCACCTTCGCCTTGGTGTCGGGGAAGAACGGCGTCGTCTCCACGAGCTCGCCGCTGTCCGTCACGCCGACCGGATACGCCAGCAGGTGGCCCGGGAGGTCGCCCTGCGGCGGCGTGTCGCTCGCGAACATGTCCCAGTGCTGCTTCGCCACGTCATTCACCCACCGCACGCACGCCAGACTGGACGGCCGGAGGTCTCCCGCGGCGGCGGCGGCGGCCGCCGCCGCCCGGCCCAGGTGCTCCTGCCACAGCGCAAGGCGGAAGCCGTGCACCTGCCCCCTCGCCGGCCGGTTGCTGGACGCCAGGTAGCTAGGCTGGTACGCTCCCATCGCGATCTCCGAGTCCCGTCCGCCGTCCATGGACCGCTGGTTGATGTTCGCCGACCCCACAATGATGTACTCGTCGTCGACTACACAGAAAAACCATCAAGATTTCTTTTTGATGCGTTCTTGAATGAAGATGTTGATAATTACCTATCATCATCTTGGCGTGGACGTAGATCATGAAGCGCCTGGCCTGCTGCGCCCTCATGTAGTCGGAGTCGGGGTCCGGGTGATCCGGCGGCGAGTACTCGCCGGCGGCGTAAGCCTCGCGGTTGCCGAGGCAGAAGAAGCTGAGGTAATCCTTGGGGTTGGCCTTGATCCCCTTGATTTGGATGGCGAGCGCGACGTCCTTGTACATCATGTCCATGGTGCGGCGCTGCCAGTCCAGGATGGCCTGCACGGAGCCGCTCTCCGGCACGCCCTCTGGCCACATGGGCACCACCACGTACACGGCGAACCTCTCGCCGGCCTCGATCTTGCTCACGATCTTGAGCGAGAGCTCCTTAGGGATGAGGTTCAGAGCGTTGATTCCGTCCACCGGCATGCCGTCGTCGCGCCGCCATGCGTAAGAACTCCCCAGGAAGTACTGGTTCTCGATGTAGATGAAGTCCCGCGCGCGTCGGATCGCCTGGATGTACGCGTCCTGGATGCTGCGCTCGATCACGTGGTCCTTCCCGGACACCAGCCCGGCAGCCGCAGCGTCGTCGGGGTTCTCCGGGAACCCGTACGCCGCGCCGCCGTCGATGGAGCGGAACACTTGCACGCTCCACGACTCGGCGTCATCCTGCTGGGTAGACTCGCGCGCGGCCCAGCTCTTGTCGAGGGTGACCAGCAGGTTGTCGCCGTCGCCCTGCTTCCGCCACCGCTGCTCAAAGTTGTCCAGCACGTCCCACGCCGCCGGGCCCTCGATGCGGCAGTGAATGTCGTGCCATGGCTCCCTCGGCCCGCCCTTGTTGATGGACGCCCCGATGAAGTTTGGCTGGTGGAAGTCGTCATGATTGGTGGTGCCGAGCGTCCGGAACAGCGGATGATCCTGCGTGTCGTACCTCCCGTCGCAGAGATCGATGCCGCCGAGGAAGCTCACTAGGCCAGGCGACGCGTTCGCCGCTGGGTATCCGCCGCCGTCGACGATCACCGTCTTCTGGTGGTGCGTGAACATGGTGGCCGTCTCGACGTCCTGCACGTAGCTCCGCCCCTGATCGGGGTTCCGTGGGCAGAGGACGCAGTGCACGCGCGTGCCGCGGAAGTAGCTCGCCGTGTCCTCGTCGTGCGTGGCCATCAACCCGTCACGCCGGATCGGGCCGAGCCCCACCGACGTCCGGTCGTTCCACACGAGCATCAGCACCGTCACGCCGTCGTTCGCCTTCCTCTTGAGCAGCTCGCCGAGCGTCCCCGACGACGGCCGCCTCGGGTCGCGCACCAGCACGACGTCGGTGTTAACGGACCACCCAGCGATGTACACCATCCTCCGGGCGTTGCTGATCGCCTCGAACACGTCCTCCCAGCACCGCCGCGGCTCGTAGAACCTGCGTCCGGCGAGCTGGATACGCGGCGCAAAGCCGTCGGCGATCTGCGCGTCCTGGTACAGCCTGACACGGCACCCGCGGTGCTGCGGGAAGAAGGTGCGCGGCACGCCGGGGTACGCCGCGCTCCCGACACCGGCTCCCCAGCGTGCCGCCGGGTCAGCGGCGACGTCGGTGAAGCGGAGCTGGACGCGTATCTTGTCGCCGCCGTCGAGCGGGCGGCGCTTCTCGTCGCAGATGGGGAGCCACTGGTCGACCACCGGCTGTCCCCGGACGATGGCGTCGTCGACGGGGAGGTAGGCCCGGCCGATGAGCGTGGCGCCGACGGAGTTATCGGCCTTGACGGTGAAGATGACGTTGCTGGCGTCGTGCGCGCAGTAGATGTGGAACGACTCCTTCCACTGCGGCGTGTTGGTCGGGTCCAGCATGCGGGTCCGGCCGACGCGCGCCTTGTCGATGTCCACCGTCGCGTACAGCTTGCCGGCCGTCGAGCCGAGGCCGAGGGCGTTCTCGATCGGCTGCATGCGTCCGCGCCGCGTTAGAGCTCACATACACTGGGTCTTGGCCCTTGATCGATGTAGGGTTTAGGGTTAGTGACAAGCTCATACCTGGCAGTTGCTGCAGAATGGCAGCTTCTTGACCCATGAGAAGACCTTTCTCTTCATCTCAGTCTGATTTCATATGGTAAATTTTCACTTTAGTTAAATGGATTTCATTTTCAAAATAGTATCTAATTATCTAAATTCCAAAGCCCACTGAAGAACAGTAAAGTTGCATTCTTTTGGCATAGGTAATCCCTCTTCACCAAAATACATGATGTCAAAAGCAAAGCTGTCCAGCCCATTGACTTTACAAGAATTAAGATAAGCAACTGCACTAAGAATTCAGTTGGATTATCAAAAAAAAAGTGAAAAACTGAACTGAGAATTCAGTTGGACCTTCAGTTACTGCAAAGAACAATAACTACAGTTGGATGACATTCATATGTTGTCTGTCAGGTCAGCTAAATAAGTTTGGGACAGAGATGTTTCATACTCTTAAGACAAACATTCTCACTAAAAGTTCAGATGAAAATAACACACTCGTTTAACATATTGTTTGTTTCCATAGGACTCCATCAGCTCACATACAAGAAGAACTCAAGCTAGGGCTAGGAAGCATACCTTCCGGGTCGGCCTCAGCTGCCCACCTGACGTCACGGACAGGTCCGCCTCCAGAATCTTGGCGTCGATCACCCCGTGCAGCAACCTCCGCGCCATGGCGCCGGCTTCTCCTTCTTCCTCCTCTTCCTGCACTTGGTGCCTCGCCTTGAATTGGTTTGTTCAGCACCGAACAGGCCACGATATATACTACTCTGTGACCAAACCCCAGAGTGCAGAGCATGCTGCAGCTGCAAGGATTATCCATGGAGAAAGGTTTACTAGGAATAGGTTCTGCAGAATCCTGTCTATCTCTTCTTCCTTCCTTGAAGAACAATTCAGAAGACAGCAAGGTATCTTGAGCAGTCGAAGAAAAGTAAAGGACAAGTTCGTTCGTTGCTACTATATTTCACAAGAATACAAGATGCAATTTCGCATGCTAGAATCCAGGTATGCTTGCTTTATCTAGGAAAAGGATTTCAGGTACGTGTAAAACATGAGTAAAAACAGCAAAGATTCGGGGTGCAGCTGTCGTTTTACTTTTACTCCTCCAGCAAGAGCATGATGCTTTCTGGACTGAATTTACGCAGAACATCAAAGCGACATGTTCAGACTTCAGAGTAGAACACAGCATCGTGCTACAATCTGACAATAGAACAACAAAATTCACATCACATGCTGGTTTATAATCTCTCCAGAAACTAAACAAAGAAAGAAGATTATACAACATCAGCAGCTCCAAGAAGAGCAGATTCAGAGTCCAGAAAAAAACACCACCTCTACTCGACAGGAATGGTTCAGACAGGGAATTTAGCATCAAAGCATTTTTGTTTCAAGTGAGCATTGTTATAATTCACTTTTATTTGACGAAGGAACAAACGTCTGCTCTGATTATCTGATGAATGGCCATGTGCTTTATAGTAGAATGGATTAGAGTACTTGATATGGACTGTGACTCTGTGAGAACTAGGACTGCAACTGCAAGATACTTGGACTTTTCCTAAGAAGATGCTGCAATTAGTTTACTCCATTACGAGGTGAACTTGTATATTAGATATACCTAATTATGCATTTTTTATATTTAGGCTCTTTCTGATTGGAAGGATTTATGCAATAAAATACAGCAAATGGACAAACTTGTCAAGCTGCAAGTGCTCAATGATATTGTGCACAAGCTGTTGTGCACTCTAGAAACATGGATTTGGCTAGAGATAGACATGGACTGAGTAAGATATTAGGTATCTGTACTCCACAGCTGTACTTATTAGACAACACAAAGAGAAGTATTTGTTTTTTTTTTGTTGAAAGAATGCAATGGATCTTGCCTGCTCTGTAGACCAGGGGAGCTTTATATTTGCCACTTGGATTTATAAAATATAAACGGACTTGGTTGCATCTTTCTGTACAGATACAGAGACTTAAACGGCTGGTTGACTTTGCATTATGTATTACATAAACTTGTTTTCATTTTGGAATATGGAGATAGTGACCTATTCCTATATCAAGGGACTTCAAATCTGAGTTTGGAAAAGAATCAGCAATCGTCCTATATTTTGGCCATATATACACTCATATCTGTTTAATATAGTACACACCTGTTATAACTTGTAACTTATTATTTCCATTTTTCCTTGCCCATATTTTGGAAAAGAAATCTCTGTATCTGCGTCTTATATCACACACCTTTGTATTGTTTGTTCATTTGCAGTCACCCAGTTGACAATTGCAGTCACAAAATATGATGATTACTTGGATTAGAAGATGGAGAGACCTCTTTTCCTGCCTTGTAATGGGGGGAATGGAGGATATGTTGATTCATGGACTGGAACAAGTCAATTGAGAGTTAGATGCTCATAGAACATTTTTATTGCTGATTTCATCTGAACATGCATGTTCTGGAGCTAATTAAAAATTGCATGGATTGCTTGGTGTCAGGGGTCATGGTAATTGCTTAATGCTTTTCATGTCAAAGCTTGTGGTGAGGCACAGTCCTCTGATTTCTCAGCTGATCTTGGTGACACTGAAGATTTCCAAGATGGATCTGCTATGATTGTGCTCTAGTACAGTATTAATTTAGTGGAATCAAATGTAATTTTGCACTAAACTTGTTTTTCCTTGAAGGCTGGTGCATCCACTGTAACTGATTTGGACATAAAGTGTTATGCTTCAGTCTTGAGATAGTGGTACATCTTTTTATGGTCAATGCTGATCATGCATCAATTGGAATGCCGACTCTGACGAACATTACATGTCAAATGATCAGAATGTTTACGACAGAAAGGATCAGTTTTGAACCGATGATTTGAAGTTCTTGCACGGATTAGCACTTAATCAACAAATTGTCTGATCTAAAATGTACAGTTCCTACTAAAATTACAAGCATATAGTCCACTATACTTGTAAAGAATTGTTCAAATGAAAAATATGGAGGAAAGAAAATGTACAGTTCGTACTAAAGTTAATTTCATCGAAAGGAGTTGCATTTTCTTGGCTTCATCGCTGGGGTGCCGCTGCGGCAGGAACGGCGGTGGACACCTGGAAGACCTCAGGGTTCCAGTCGACGGCAGCGACGTCGCCGTCGATCACAAAGCCGGCGAACGTGAGGCTGTGCGCGTAGAACTTCTCCGCGTCCGTCCCGACGTCGTCCTGAACTACCACCACCTCGACGTCACCTTCGCCGTGGCTCGTTTCGCTGGCGTGAGTTTGCAGCGGCGCCACCCTCCGGCCCCCGTCCATCTCGCTCCAGCGTGGCCCTGATAATGCCCGGAACAACGCCGACCATCGCTGACTTGGACGTGCTGCCGACATTGTCCGCAATGCCGCCGAAGCCCACCGCCCGCTCGACGCGCTCCCCGCTGTGGTCATCGAGGTCACCGCGCTCACCGACCTGCGGAGCCGCTTGGCCTCATCGATCTCCCTCTTCAGCCTCTCTGGCAGCCGCAGCGTGAATCGGTCCACCCTGTCCTCCGCCGTCTCCACCTGCTGATCGGACGGCGAATCTTTTCCGCGGGTTGACTCCGATGAGTCGACGTTGACCACCGTGTGATTGGGCATCTCTCCGTGAGCCGCGAGGTCAGCGACAAGGACGTGGCCGGCGGCGGCGACGGCCGGGTCCGCGAGGTCGGCGCGGCACACGGGGCAGGTGACGTACGCCGCGAGCCACACGTCGATGCAGGCGGCGTGGAACACGTGGCAGCACCCGGGGAGGAGCCGGAGCTTCTCGCCGTCGTCGTCGAACTCGCAGAGGCAGACCGCGCACTCGAGCGCCCCGCGCCCGGCCTTCACCGCCCTCGCCGTGGCGTACGTCAGCACCGGCAGCGCCTCCATCGCGGCGACGTCGAGGCCCACGAGCCTCCTTCCACCACCATTCCCCGCCGACGCGAACGCGGCCGCGGCAGCAGCCGCGACAGCCGCTCTGGCGTGCACGCGGCGAGCACCGCGGTGCGCGTCGGTGGCTGCTTCTGAGCAGCGCCGGAGGTACGCGGTGAAGAAGCCGAGCATGAAGAGCCCGATGACAACACCGACGAAGAGTAGCGAAGTGGCAACATTAAAGGTCCCGCCGCCGCCGCCGCCGTCTGTTGGCGGTAACGGCGGCGACTGCGAGAACGCCCCGGCAAAGGCATTGCCAGGAGACGACGGCGGCGGCGGCGGCAGTAAGAGCTGAGACGAGGCGGGCGGGGCAATGGCGAGCAGGAGGACTACGCACCCGACGAACAGACGGCGGCAGCGAGGCCGCGTGGTCGTCAGCGGCAAGGACGCCATGGACGTGGAGGTGGATGTAGGTCGCGGTGCGGATGGAAGCGGAAGTGGGGCGGGGTGCATGTGTCAAGGACGGCGAGAGGAGGGAAAAAAATATGGAGCAGACGTGCGAGGAGTGACGTGGGGAAGGGATGGAAGGTCAAAGCTCACAATTAGTGGACAACAATAGAAAATTGTAGATGGAGATGGAGCATCCATATTTTGAGTGTTACAAGTGCCATGTGTGGTTAGGCCAAAGTCAAACCCCTTTGGTGAATGGTGATCGCGACACTGCTTTGATACCTAGGCCGGGTTTTAACATTTTTTTAATAAAAAAACAGGTAGGTATTACGTAGCTAGCGAGAATATAGATATTTATGTTATTACAGGATGGCTACCAACCAAACACCCTTAACCCTTAGACATCAGATAGCACAAGTGTTGCGTTTAAGATTATTACATTTCAGCTGCCACAGCAACTCTGAAAGCTTCCCATACATCAATCACAACACAATACAACAATTTTACTCTTGCATCATAATGTCAGTGTCGACTGTCAGAGTAAACAGGGGC